>CM060935.1:168441384-169691384 GCA_030765085.1 Allium cepa
ATAGTGTTGTTTGTGTTGCTTCTAGCTTGAGTCGTTTAGAAGTTAACCCGGGTACAAGTGATGAGTCGTGACCGACTCATAGGGGACCGACTCAAGGAGGGGTAGCGGTTTAAAGTGTTGGCCGAGATAAGGATGGACCGACTCAAGAAGTTAGGCGACTCATAGGATGACCGACTCATAGAGGGCCGAGATAAGAAGTGTGGCCGAGTCAACGAGTTACGACTCATAGGGTTTGCCGAGTTAAGGAGTTAACGGGTTAAGGGTGTAGCGACTTAAGGGGTTTAGGCTTAGGTCGTGGGTAATGAGTCGGCAGGGTTTTGAGTCGTAGGGCCTGATGAGTCGTGAGTCGGCATCATAGTTGAGTAGTGAGTGTGTATTGTTGAGTCGTCGTACGACTTAGGACTTGGGGAAAACGCGGCAGTGTCTTAGGTCGGAGGCTTTTAGGTCGTGACCGACTTATGTTGAGTCGGCACTGGTCTTGAGTCGTGAGTCGGTAGGTGTTGAGTCGGTTTGGGTTTGAGTCGTATGACCTTGTGCCTTGGTGTATTGAGTCGTTGGCTTGAGTCGGAAGGCTGTGCAGTTGAGTCGGCTGGGGTAGGTCGTCATGGCAATGAGTCGTGAACGACTCATGGTAAGTAGGCAGTGTTATGTTGAGTCGGTAAGGGCTGATAAGTCGGCAACGACTCATGATGAGTCGTGGACGACTCATAGGGACGACGACTCATGGTTGATCCAGCCTATAAATAGAGGGGTTTGGCTCACTTTTTGGCACCGGTTTTTGAAGCGACGAAGTGCTGCCATTTTGAAGACTCGACTACAACATTTCTTCACCTTCTTTCTCTACTTCTATCAAGTGCTAACATCCATTGAAGATTGAAGATCAAGAGCCAAAGTTGAAGATTTTCATCCGAAGAAGCTAGATTTCACCGTTTCAAGTGAAATTTCTCCGGATCAAGCTCAAGTCCTTGCTGTCCAGATCTGAAGTTGATTGATTTTAGGTTGTTTTGGTGATTTGGTGAGTGGTAGTTATCTCTCACGCGGATCCAAAGGAGTATATTGGATTGGTGGCATGTTTGGGTGTTAAAGTTAGAGATTTCATGCATTTTTCTTAGATCTAAGTCTAGATCCATGGTTTTTGAAGATGTTTACTTATGCAAGTTTGTTTAATAAGCATTAGAGACAAAACCCATGTTTTATAATTGATAGATCTATGCTAAAAACCATGATTTCACATATGTTGGACTTTTGCTCGTTTATTTACGAAATTCCCATTATAGTTGATATTGCTTAAATTGCTTAATAGATCTTGTTTGAATGATTGATTATTTGAATGTATGATTGATTTGATTGTTTCCAAGTTAGCTAGTAGTTGATTTGGAACAAGATGATGAAAGAGGATTCAAAAGCTATGGAAGAAGGCTCTTGAATGGTGAAAGCTGCTTAAGGCATATGTAGCGGATGTTGAAGCTCATATGTATAGATTGGATGATGTTGAGATGGGACTTTGCCATGATTTGATGAGGCAAACCATGTTGTTGAGTTGAGACTTTGCTTTGATGCGATGAAGCGAAGTATGATGTGAGTCTTGGCTTAATCCAAGCAGGGATCATTCCAAGCATGTTGATAACTTGAAGAGTAGTTCAAGTTGGTTGATAATGGATTGTTCAAGAGGTAGCTTGAGCTTGTATGAGGATAGTCGTCAAGAAGGATGGCTAGGAGGCTTGGATCTCGTCGTTGTTGAAGGTTCTAGCATGCTCAAAAGCAAGAGTACATGGGGCGCCCATAACGACTACAGGTAGGTAGTCGGGACACCCAAAAGACTACAGGTAGGTAGTTGAGTACTCTGGGCAAAGTAGATAAGTCCTAGGCACAAGGCAGTGTGCGGAGTTATGGTTAGAACCGGGGTTACCATTAGCCCTTGACAGGTGGTCATTCAACTAACGGTGAAATCAAGGCAAAGTTAACAGTGATAGCCAGAGTCATGGATGTTTGGTTGTATCATCATTCGGTCTCAAGAGCGGTGTTTTCTGGGTGCCTATCTGATCTTGGTTTAGGCCTTGGGGGTTTGTATTTGGAAAACATCGACCTTGACTCGAGTGATAATTACTTTACTTTAATTGCCTGCTGTGTTATGCCTGCTTCTCCTTAGTGTGTGTCTGGGGGCTATCACTGTAGAAAGAGGTGGAGTGGGATGGTTTGGTTCCTATTCCTTTTATCCTTTATGCTCTTTTGGTATGCTTGATAGTTGATTTACTGCTCACTAAGACTTTGTCTGACTCAAGGTTTTATGTCTCCTCTTATTACCTTGGGCTGTTCATCCATGTCGGGATGGGCAGACTAGGTAGCAGGTGACAGGTGCTGTGCTAGGAGTTCTACGCTAAAGATGACGAAGACGAGCAGGAGGCTTTGCATATTAGTTTTCTTACTATATGTACTGGGTATCCGCTGCTGTATTTGGTTGAGTGATTTGTAGTGAGGCTTTCATGTATGGATTTGAGTAGATGATTGTATGAAACTACTGTGATGCTTATATGATGATGTTCTGTTCTATGGAGCTTCACTATATTATATTTCTCTATTGTATTTTATCCATGCGCTGTGAGTTATGCGATAGAGATTCTTCTGTTTTGTTTTACCCTGACTATCGTCCATGGCTGCCTGGCACACCTTTTAGCGCATTATTTCCTTGATTTGGTGCGGGAGTCATGGGCGGTCGTCACATTTTAGGTCTCAATCCCTTTGAAGTGACTATGCATGAGGTTTTTTATAGCAGTTGAACTTGTACTTGGACGGCTAAGATCGTATTGTAAAACAGGCATGAAGCACGTCTGGTCATTGATCTAGCGAAATGGACTTGATGAGAGACAGTTGACAAAAGAAAGGAACGTGTGGTTGGGATAAATATCAACAAGAAAATTATACCAAGAGCATGCTATGTCATGCTTCGCATTAAATGTGTTTGTACTTACAGTATGGATGTAGAAAACGAAACATGTTCTTGCCAGATATAGGTACATTTGGCTATGCCTCTTATTGTTTTGCTCTTGCATGCCTATATAACAGGATGGGTCAAACTGGTCTGCTAAGACCATAAGAAGTATGATGAGCTGGTGAGAGCGAGAGACACACCGAGCCGGGTGAGACGAGATGGACTGCAGGACGTAAGTGGCGGTTTCGAAATTGAATCAATGAAGGACCACCTTTGAGACAGTCTCAAATCATGTCAATCGGAAGATGGCCTAGTGAGAGATGCTTGAGAAAGTGTGCTGGCCTAAGACCAGGTTGCAAGCAGGCCGAAGAGAAAGTCGATCGACCAGTGATAGATAGGCCAAGCTAGGCTTGCGCCTTGTCTTGACGGACGAGTGATACGAGTTGGTCACTGGGGTTGCTATGCGGGGAGGCACGACCAGCGAAAGGCTTGACGTGCAATTGACCAGGGGAGCCGATACGGGCATGGGCTAGATTCAAGTTATCATCATACATATGAAACCCATTCGACCTGCCATCAATCGTGGCTAGCTTGCGAGCTGATATAAATCCAATCGGCCTGGACCAGACCGGACCAAGGTAAGATACTTTGATTAGTCTGTCTTCTTGCTTACAAAAAATTGAGTAACATTTTGCATCTCAGGTCTGTGCCCGTGAAAGAGCACGGACTTTTAATATCACAAAGACTCCATCGATTGATGGTTATGTCATGCAATTAATGCACCATCCACGTAGCATTGTACCATTGGCTGCAACGGTTGTGCTTCTCGAGACGTAACAGGGATGGTCGTTTCGTCCACGCACATCGTGTGACACGACACTTATCACTCTTGAACGATTAAGATCATTTTTGCCATTTTGATCATAACAACTGCGATTGAAGGAAGAGGTGTATAAATACCCATCTTCTTCCCGTTTGAACCCATAGGCAATTACCATGCAATTTCTTTAGCAAATTCGAACTTTGCACAATTTTCTATATGTAAAAACAAATAACTTCTTCTTTCTCTTCCTCTCTCATTGCTCTTGAATGCTTGACTTTTTACCTAATTTAATTGGGATTAAAAATAATGAGGCAACTCTTTCGGTGCTGAACTGTGTTTGTCGGCTGCAGTTCGAACCACTACTTGGATTTATGTTTCTTGAGATGAATCTTGCATTTAGCTTGGACATGTGCCCTTTGGCCAAAGTTGTGATGGTGATCAATCATCGGTCTCGGACTAATGAACCAAGTGAAGCTAGGAGGCTCCCTTGCTTTGATGTCTCATTTTCGACCTCAAGTTAGTTTGGACGTTTTAACGCCTTGCTGGAAAGAGTAGTGGTTGTTGCCTCCACTTCTTCTGCCATGGTCAAAAGCCTTGGTATGCTTCTTAACGAGCTTGTCCGAAAGCTTTTCAGGACCTCATGCGAGATTCGATGTGGAAGGCTTCGAAGATGGCAGCACGTTCGGTTTTCTTCCGCAAGCTCTTGATCGCTCGAAGTGCTGGGAGTGTCATCGGTGCAACCGTGCGCGGTCTGGGAGGGGATAAGAGCGCGGATCAGAATGCCTTTGAAAAGCGATGTTGGTATGCTTTTCTTTCTCTTTTTTCTCTTTTCAACTAATTAGCGATTGAAAATCTTTATAAACCTAGTGAGACGGTCATTGTGCTCCCACATTATTTTGAACTGAACGAGAAAAGAACTTTTGTGTTGAAATCTGTTGTCTATGAAACTAGTTTTTTGTTGCTTGTCTGCGGCAGGCAGGATAACGTATCTTGGATAGTTGAAAAAGTCCTTTGTGATGGGTTGACCAACCTATTTTAACTGATAGGCCGGATCGGTTAATGGACTCAGAAGTGAGCATTGACTGAGCAACCCAATCACTCGTCAAATTCTAAGGCCGGCAAATGACAGCTAAGCTTCATTGTGCTACTTTGTAGATGTGCGATCCCAGCACATCTAAGCGTCGAGTTGCTCGAGTTCTCCTACACGACATGCCGTCATGGAGGTTTGCATTATTTTCAGAAAAGGTTTTTTGTCCTAAACCTGCTAAGTAGTAATATTGTCATGCGATGGGCCAAAACCAAGTGTTCATAAGAGCCAATTGCATATCATGTACTAATTGGCGAATGCAATAGGCGTAGAGTGAAAGCACATGTTGGCCCATGTGTTCTCTGAGTGACAAGTGATCACGTGTAGAGTGGCAAACTGAACCGGCTTAAACCAAAGCATATGAGGGATCAAAGGTTCTCTAGAGTTACACATCACCTATATTTAGATGATCGCATGTCCCAACGCGAATTGAGGCGCATAACTGGCTCGAAAACTCGGGCATAAGGGTGCAACATAATGGTAAGATGAACGGCAGACGTCGTCACTCCCAAGAATTTAGCATGTAGAAATGGTGAAAAAAGTAAACTATCTATGCGTCGCTCTACTATTGGGCGGTCCAAGCACAAACATAAGCGTTTAGTGGCTTGAAAATTCTCTAGACTAACACGCTGCAATAAGAAGATATAGATGGTCCTGATTCGAACCTAAGCGCTAAGTGGTTTGAATGTTCTCCAGGGTGACACGCTACAATAAGGAAGCTGATAGGCCGTATCGGTTCGAACCTAAACGCTGAGGGGTTTGAAAGTTTTCTAGGATGACACGCTGCAATAAAGAACTGACAGGTGGTCCCAACTCGAACCTAAGCGTTGAAGGACTTGAAGGTTCCTTAGGGTTTTGCAATGAGAAGCTGATAGACGGTTCCGGCTCAAACTTAAGCGACGAGGGCTTGAAGGTTCTTTGGGTGACACGCTATTATAAAGAGCTGATAGGGGGTCCCGACTCGAACCTAAGCGCTGAGAAGCATAAAGATTCTCCAAGATGATACGCTGCAATAAGAAGCTGGACCTGGCTTATTTCTATGTGGGCACACTACACATGGAAGACTTAAACGTCACTCAATGTATCAACGTCCGTCCTGACAATAGTGTCCCATCATATACGGAGGATGGACGGCATCACGGGTGAGTGGTATCGACTGTTGCGATCGCGTATCTTATCGCCAATACGTCCGGCACGAAAGGGAGAGACGTCTCACCCAAACTCACGGGACAGTGGGCTATCCCCGAGCAAGGAATTGAATGCACGATGATTCAATCTTGTTGGATAGTCCGGCAATCACCAACAAGAAAATGGATTCTTGACAATCCACCCTTGCAGATAGCCGGTTGGAAAGGAAGGAGGCGGCTTGCGCTATCCTGGACAACAAAGGTCGATAGTCCCCAAACAATGTAACGAGCACATGATAACTTATCCTCGTTGGATAGCATTGGTGAAGGTGTGGAACGATGAAAGCTCTGCGATCTTCGACGCATTCTTCACAGGAGGTTATAAGCTCGAAAGTGACCTTGAGAAAGGCACTGGCGGCGGAGCTTGAGCATTTTGAGACATGCAGGCAGGCATCTGGTTACTTCCGGACGTCGTTGAAGACGTAAACAAATCGGAGAACTATTTGGTGAACCGTAGGGGGCTACTTCAGATATTAACATGAGTGTTGAGCTTTTAAGATTTCTGTATAGGGGTTCTCGATGGGTTGCCAAGATCAAGGTTTTAAATTTCGGATATCGGTCACGTTTCGTCTCGACGATTTTAGTGACTCGGTATTGTATCGATGGAGATCTCGGACGAAACGAGTGCATCTCGGATGCCAATATCGGATTTACATATCGGACCTTAAAGTTCATCTTGGGACCATATTGGCGTATATTTCAATGTTTCATGTTTAAAATTAATTTATTATGCAATGATATTCACATATGCTAAAATAAATGAAAAATTTAAGTTTACTTGATTTGTAAAATCACACCACATATCATGGACAACAAAACATAAAAGCAAGCACATGTAACTCGACTAACAGCACTTTCATGCGCTACAGTGTATCAAATTCTTTTAAGGTTTAAACGAAAATACTTATGATCTGAAGTAAATATGAAATTAAGTTATAAAATAAATACATGCAAGCGTCCAAATGCGAATTTGATAAAATCAAATCAGTTCATACAACACTAAAATATGATAAACAATATTAAAAACCATATCCATGAAGTTTACACAACACTAAAAGTTTAAAACAAATAAACAACATGTATGTATCTAATTAAACATTACAAAAATATTGAATGGACACCACTTACATAATTAAAGTTCTAAACTGACATGCACCATTGTTATGTGAATACCAACATTAAAGCAGAAAACACTACCTATCGTGCTTGCATTACTTCCTACCACATAAATAAGAAAATTCTACCATTCATGCTTACATTACTTCCTGTTGTAGAGCATTCACAGCGCCACCAATATTCACAAAATAAATGTTTGAATAAACATATAATGTTTAAGCAAAGAAAGTAGTAGTCTTAACCATGAAATTATACTTGCAAATTAAATCTATTTGCGAATTTACTTTAAATTATACTATAAATTCAATTTTTAAATTTCATTAAAATAGAAGAAAAAAAACCTAATTTACATACCTGTTAGATGTAGAGAGATTAATCGAAGACGAAACTGCAAAATGTCAAAACTGATCGAGCAGTTTGAAATTGGAAGCAATCGCGAGGCGTTAGAAGTTGGAAGAGGGAGTTCGATTTTTTTAGAAGAGGGAGTTCGATTTTTTCTCTGAAGAAGAGAGAGCTCGATATTTTTGATGAGCAACGTGATTTTGAGAAATTTAATTGGATAATGGAAATGGTTGTCTGTTTTTTGAATTTGGGTTGAGATGGGCCTATGTCTTTTTAAAAAAACAATATATCGGAGAGATCTTGGAATATCGTTTCGCTCCAAATATCGGTCGATATTTGTAATTTTCGGCTGATATATTCGAAACGAGATATCAACCGATATATCATGTTTCGTTTCGCCCATGCCTTTAACCGAAATATCGGCCAAGATAGCTAGAGGACCCTACCCCTGAGTTTTTCCATGAAGCAGGCTGACTAGAACGTCCTTCTTAGGACAGATATCTAAGCGATTAAGTACGACCATCACAAAGGACACATGCATGGTAGTCATAATTTGGTTAACAATAGCTGCAATGTAAGAAGATGAACGGACGCACACAACAGCTTCACACGACACACAGCCAAACTGAAACAGTTGATGGATCTTCTTGATGACTGGAGGAAGCAGTGGAACGCTATCCATCGTTGCCTCTGCTGGATGTGACATACTAAACGTGGAAAAAGTTTGCACGGGAGGCTGCTGACCACAAGGTCAAAGGTTCGATCCCTCCTTCTAGCATCAAAATGTTGATGATACTTTTCGTCAACCTCGGAATTATAATAATGTGTTATAAAGAGCAGAGGTTACTTGCTAATCGCTATACTTAATGATGGAAAATGAGGAAAAAAAGTACTAGGTAAATGATATAAGAGGCGAAATGGTTTGGTGAAGCTGCTTACGTCTACTGTGAAGTTCTCTTACTATATGACATCTCTTGCCATTACAAGAGAATAATAAGAAAAGATGATTCATTTAAGACTATTGAAGCTGTTAATCCCATGAAGTTGATGCATCAGAAGATTTGAGTGGCGGATTACAGGTTCCAACTTTTCGGCTCCCAACCTTCCAGGTTCCGTCCCCTTTGAAGTGGTCGTGCATAGGATTCTTATAAAAGTTGCACTGGTGCTTGGACGGCTAAATCGTGCTGTAAAACAGACATGAAGCACACATGGTCATTGATCTGGCTAAATGAACTTGATAAGAGGCAGCTGTTAAAAGGACGGAATGCATGGCTAAGATGAAGATTAACAGAAAATTGCACTATGAGCATGCTCTATCATGTTTGGCATTAAATGCTCATGTACTTGCAGTATGGTTATATGTAATGAACATGCTTCTTATCAAAAATAGGTACATCTAGTTCTACCTCTTGTCGCTTTGCTACGGCATGCCTATGTGACAAGACGGCCCGAGCTAGTCTGCTGAGGCCATAAAAAGGATGGGGAACAAGCAAAAGCCAAGGATACACCGAGTTGGATGACATGAGAAAGACCGCGGGTTATAGATGGCGTTACCAAAGTTGGATCAATGACGGACAACCCTTGAGACAGCCTGAAGCTATGCATACGGGAGATGGCTGAGAGAAATGCTTGAGCAAGCATGCTGACCTGGAGCCGGGTTGCAAGCGGACCGAAGAGAGTCAATCAGCTAATGAAAGATAGACCGAGCTGGTCGATGGGGTTGATGCACGGGAAGCTTGGCCAGCAAAAGGCTCAACGTGCAATTGAGCAGTGGAGCCGATGCGGGCATAGGTTGAATTTGGCTTATCACCATACATAGGAAACCCAGTCGACGTGCCCTCAACCGTGGTTGGCTTGCAAGTTGACGTGAACCTAGTCGTCATGGACCAGACCGAACCAGGTTAAGATACCTCGATTAGTATGTCTTCTTACTTGCAGAAAAATTGAGTAACAACTGATACCATGCATGCTTTGAAGACGTCAAGGTAGAATCAGATATTAGAGGATTGAGCCGTATACAAACCGTGAATCCTTTAAGTTATCTCTTTAAACAAATGGATTTAAACATGAGACAATAGAGATGATTGGAAATTTTCGTATCTTGTAACTTCGGGATTGCTTACTCTAGGGATGGAAAATATAGTAGCTAATGGTTTAAGTCGCAAGCATTTGTGTGTAGCTCCGATATGGATTTAGAAGTTTAAGTCATATGTCATGTGCACTTGATGATCAATATGTCATGTGCACTTGATGATCAATGGTAACTTGTTAAGCTCGCTGGTATAGTGGTGAACTTAGAACTGATGGAAAGCTTAAGTCTGAAGAATCAGGCTAATCCTTTGCTCTTTGGCAAGTTACATGGTTTGAAAATGTGAGTGAAGAGTAAAGATTAGAAAGATTTTCTATTGATGAGCAATTTTTTTGCGATCGAAAGGGAAACTGAGTGTGACCAAGGATGATGAGACAATAAGAGAGGTGATGGAAATGTCATTGAATTCATTCTACCATTCAATTAGGTAGAAAAAGATGTATGATGAGATGGAACAAACTTTTTGGTGGTATAAAGAGAGATGTTGGAAGAAAGGTGGTTAGGCATTTGAATTGCCAACAAGTAAAGGCCAAGCACCAGAGACTATTGAGATTGCTGTTCCCAAATGAAATTGAAAATTCACTTCGATGGATTTTATTAATGAATTACATAAATCAAGAAAAGGCAACGTGAGCATATGGATTGTAGTTGATTAGCTTAAGAAGAACATTGTAGTTGATTAGCTTAAGAAGAACGCTCAATTTAATTCAACTAAACTATAGTAAGTCTTTCTCGAATGCATATAGCTTAAGAAGAACATTGTAGTTGATTAGCTTAAGAAGAACGCTCAATTTAATTCAACTAAACTATAGTAAGTCTTTCTCGAATGCATATAAGAAAGTTTATACGACTACACAAACTTCTAAAGTCAATAGTTTCTGAACGAGACATTATTTACTTCGAAGCTCGAGAGAAGACTATGAGAGTTTTCTGAGATCGGGCTGAATATGGACGGATGGGCAGAGTGCATGAACACATATATTAGGGACTTATTGCATGCATGTGTACTTGATTTTAGAGGACCATCGGAATATCAACCGCATTTACTGGAGTTGCCTAAAATAATAGTTATCAAACCAATATTGTATTGCTCTTTTTGAAGCTTTATGTAAACGACCATGTTGTCCATTAGCATGTTGGATGGAGATGAGAGATATAGTTATGTTGGGATTGAAGTTAGTTAGAGAGGCGATCGAGCAGATTGATCCCATTAATGTAGGCCACTACAGTAGGCAAAAGAATAATAGTGATCGAAGAATGAATGATCTAGAGTTCGAAATCAATGATCGTGTGCTCGTGAAGGTATTGTTGATGAGACATGTGATGAGATTCCGTTAAGTTGGAAAGCTTACACCAGTCATTTCTATAGTGGAAAGGATTGGCAAACTTGTCTATAGGTTGAAGCTATCAAATCAGTTAACATGGATGTATATTATGTTCCATGTTTCACAAATAAGGAAATGAGTATGCCCAATGAGTTGGCGGTTATGGAGTAGAGTGAGTTAGAGACTAAGCTAGATTTGATGGTTGTACTGTGGCATGGACGTATAACTGACTCTATTATGAAAGTGTTATAGGATAAAAGGCTAAATCATTGAATGTGTAGTAGAAAGAAGATTGAAATGACCATGCTTCATATTCAATTAAGCTTTGCGTATTTCTAATAGTATTCCAAATTCAATTCCTCTTTCTATTTATTTTTAAATAGTATAGCATAAAGCAATCTACAATCGGTAAAGAATTGGATTTTTTTATTATCAGCCTACTTTTTTTGGAATCTTTCACGAATATATGACAAACATATAGGTGTAATTAAGGTCTATTATTTATTATGTATAAATCGGTTATTTTGTAGACTACATTACTGATTTATTTTGACATTTATCTACTGATAAAACAATTTTATATGTATATGTTTGTGTGTAACTCATAGTAAACGAATAAATAGATTTGAATCTAATCAAAACCAATTGACGAATTTTCCATTTTTCCCTCAATGACGGAACCTTGCTTATTTCTTTTTTAAAGGATCAATGAATCAAATTATATTTTTGTTCCAATTTCGTTTCTTCTCCCTTTGAATCAAACACATCTTGCCATAATGTATTTCATAAAACATGTAATTATTATTATTTTGTTATTATTTAATGTAAAAAAATGTAGCAAATTTACGTGGAAAATGCTTATTTTCGTAAAATCTACACATGGACTCCACCTTAACTTTGGGAACATCCTAGGCGTCTAGCTCTCCGCTCGACTCCACCTCGAGCAACGTACGTAGACCTTAATCATCTTAAGATTTACGATTGCCCCATAAATATTAAGAACGTAAATCTGTCGTTTTATTAGATACTTACAAAAAAATAAAGAAGTTTATTCAACCATTTCGAGAAATGATTGTTTTAAAGCATGTTTCCTTTTAAAGAAGAAGAAAGTTCTTTATAAAGAATTTAATGGATTTAACGGATGCAGAGGTAGAAATTAAGGAATCGGGATTCACTTACCTAAATTAATTGGAAGATCGACTGAAGTACAAAATGCGCTACTTATTTGAAGGTTTGAAATGGAATATCCTACACCTGAGAAATATTATATATTTTTTTCATCGATAATTGCACAATGAATTGCATCATTGGGATAACGATCCATTTAGTAACCAACTATATTATTATGGATGAAGCAAGCCTTAAGGGTTGAAATTTCTAAAATAGTCATACATCATTAAATGAAGATGTAACAGATGATGCCGGAACGCCTTACATCATTGGACACCAAGGCCTAAAGTCCAAAAATGATGCCTAGGCAAAGTAAAACTAAGTTTATACAAATCCTTTAAAGGCACGTTTACCGACAAGCTATATAAAATAAAAACTCTACTGTGTGATGTGATTTGATGCTATGAAATCTAAAATGAATTTTATACACACCAACACCATGATGTGATTTGGTGCTATTAATAAGGAGGTTTGTTTATTTTCAACTATTTTTTCAAAAAAGATAATTTGTTTCATGTTTCAGATAGAAGAAAATCTATTTTTATTATATAATTGTGTTTTCAAATTAATTTTCTTTTTTTTTCTACTTGTTGTAGAGGACAAAGAAATCATAATCAAATTTTGAAGACTTACACCTGCCAATTGATTTGGAAAACCAAAATATTCATAAGTAATATTACCAAAGCATTCTCTCATATAATATATCATCATGCATACAGAGATTTATTATTTCACGTTCTAGAAATGCTAAACAAGCTAATTATAGTTTTCATATAAACAAATTAACAATTTCGTTCAGGAAATAGTATTTATATGAGATTAATATGACTATATGATTATTCAAGTAATTATACGATTATGCAATATCTTATCCTTTAGATATGTGTATGTTTAGACAAATTGACGTGTGATTTTAGTTATGATGAACGGTGATGAAATCCGGCAAAAGGCAACAATTGAAGAAGAATGGAGGTCAAAACATTATTGACTGTGACCAAAAAGTTGATGGCGATGGTCGACTAGCGGCAGCAACGAGTAGTTGATTAATGATTTACTATTAGCAATGGTTGGATCTGTTAGTTAGTGGTGAAGAAGAATGGAATATGAAGTTTCAAGCATTGATGATAGGGTAGTGACATGGCAGCGATGTGATAGTACATTGAAGCTCCAGGTACAAAGCGAGCTCTAAGCATGCAACAAAGGCATGGAGTAGGTCGTACAAGCATGGGAGGGTGCTCAGGTTGTGCTATGTGTGCTTGAAATTGAGGTGAAAAGGCAAGGGACAAGGATAGCATGAACAAGTGTTTGCCCTTGTTCGAAGTTGTCTGAAGTGAATGTAGAAGTGTGCTTGGCATCGAGGTGGTAGAGCACTCAGTGTTGGTGCGGAAATGTGTTTGGTGCTAGAGAGGAAAACTCCAAAAACATGGAATTCCTATACCTTGTGCTTGAAAGTTGATGCTAGGACAAACAACGATGTTTGTTCTGGGTAGGGGCAACACAAGGAAATCTGAGAAACATTATGGAGTGTGCTTAAGGTTGGAGTAAATTCTAAGTATTACCCGGGAAAAATTCGAGCAATGTTAGAGGCGCACTTGTAATAAGTTCTAAAGTATGATGGGGGGAAATTTGAGCGAGGTAAGAACATTCAAAGTAAGCTTTGCGGGCAGCTTGAGGAAGATCGAGTGGTGTTGCTTTGTGTATGATTGTTGAGTACTGCAGGAAGATCGAGCGGCATTGCTTTGTGTATGATTGTTGAGTACTGCCCAAGTATCGCTTGGTGTACACAAATTGTGTATAAACTTGTTTCTTTACTTTACTACGCTCTAGGCAAATCGAGGGATTACAACTAGGCACCAAACCCGAGTTTTGTGCACACTCGTTTGTTATACTTGATATGTTATAGGCAAATCAAGGGATTACAACTAGGCACCAAAACTCAGCCATAGTGCCTTTTCCTATTTCATACTCTACCAATAACTATTGCTTTAGGAGGGTTTCGACAATTGAGTTTTTCCTAATGGAAATGGTACTTCTGGGTCCGAAGCTGCAACATCAAACTTTCAATAAACTGAAATTTTTGCATGAAATTGTAAAATATTTGTATTTGGTTCAAATTACTAATTTATGTAGTCTTAATCTTGGATGTGGAACTTGTATTGACTTAATTCGGCAACCAAGAGTACTTGAGTAACACAGTGAAAATTGATGAACTCGCCTTTTGAGGAACAGTGTCATCTTGATTAACAAAATATTGCCTGCCAAAAGAACATACACATAATCAATCACTCATCTTGGTTAACAAAATATAAGCTTTATGGTTGAAAAAACATACTTGACAACTGAATATGCTGGATTGTCTTGCAATGGATTTGGATATGTCTGTATCAACAGAATCATTAATATCAACATTGAAACTCCAAATACAATATGGAAGCATGTTAGTTAAATGAAAAATCGGATATGTAAGAAATTTAATCAAAACGAATACTTACAGGTAGATCTGGAATATAATCCGTTAAGTGAGGAACATCTTCAAGAACATAGCCAAATTCTCCTTCGACGATTTTCTTACTTGATCTCACTTCATTTTCCATTGATTCCATCATTCTTTTGAATCAAAACTCTCCAAACTGTTATAAGTTTCAGGGTTGAGTGGGTGCTGAAAAGGCAACTTAAAATGAGTTCTTCTTCCCGGGATCGCTTTTGGGGTTCGTACAAAAAATATATAAGATGTCGGTAAAATCAAAATATATAAGATGACACCTGTTCTACCCGCCTGAAAGTTCGAGCCCCTTGTTTTGTTTGTACAAATGAAAAAAAATGCGTTCAGCTAATAACGTCAGCACAGGAAAGGGTAATAATGTCAAGCGCAGGAAAGATTCAAGGGTCTAGAAAAGCGAATTGTTGACGAAACCGGAATAGATTCAAGGGTCTAGAAAAGATAATTGTTGACGAAACCGGACTAGATTCTCATGCTGAAGCATTTGGAACGGGTATTTAGCGGAGAATTAATTATTGAAAAACATTAATTATTTGTTTAAATGCGTTTGAAAAGAGGCTAAGATAATAATAGTCAAAATTAGGCTACATCTATACTCGCGCTAGCCAATGACACTGCGGGGTAATGTCGTCGACTAACACGAACAATAAGATTGTTGAGAAGCGATCCATGTAATGTCTTTGTGCGAGTATCGTTATGTCAGATGGTATGTCACGCATTTCAGACGAAATCTGACATATCAAATAACATACTACACAGTGGCTATGTGTTTTTTGGAAACAAATATAGAAATAAGCATAACACAAATCAGTCACAGATATCCATATCACAAAGACGGAAACAGATATAAATATATCACATAAAAGTGTACATCAAAGTAGTGGTCATACAAGACTCACTACGTCACAAAAAAATAGATACAAGTGCTAGACAAAAGAATATGTATACATCAAGTAGTCTCTATCTCGAATGTATAATGACATAAACTACTAAACTAAGTAGTTAGAAAAAAGTCAGATGATGGTTCCAGATAAGGAGTCAAACAGAAGCACCTGTAACATCTCGGTCTGACCCGAGTATTATTTAATAAGAAAATAATAAATGGATCAATTCAGCTATAAATATCAGATGAAATGAGATAGAATAAGAGATGTAACAGAAAAACGTATGATAACAATAATGTCATACTATGAAAAGTACATATTTATCAACAATAAAAATCATACAATATCTCAAGAATCTCATAACACCCAAAAAAAATGTCATATTCTTTATTTTGTTCACCAAACCACAAATATTAACAAATATATCGATGTCAATCATAAAAATTAGTGAAACACAAATTGTAGAAATCATCAATTAGAAATGCAAAAATCACAGAGGATGAGGCATATCACAAACGGGAGCATGAAAGCTCACCAACACGCACATCACAAACGGGTCGCTAACCACAGAGTCGGTGCAACGACGTAGTACAATAACGGTACGTCCGAGAAACCTGAAACTCAAATAATTTCGGAACAACGACGTAGCACAACGGTACGCCCACTGAACCTGATAAGCCGATACAACGACGTAGTACAACGTACGAACGATGAACCGAACTCCATAAAAAATTTACTCAACTCCAAACATATCTATGTTTATACTCAAAAAGGTTGCAAACGCCATTTTGAACTCAATGGAAGTGGTCTTGAGTTCTAATTCGACTGTTTGCAAAAGGTAACTTTTCGGACTTAAATCCGACCAACGATGTTATATTTAAATAAAATATTTAAATATGCAATCGTAAAATATGTGTGTTGTTACAGCCCACGTCCTTTTAATTAAACTTAGTCTACGTAAACTTCTCTCGTTTGAAAACTTATATTACTGATCCCTATTTTTATTTGCGGTTAAATTTATTCCATAAATACCTCTGTTTACCTGTCGCGGTAATTTTAATGGTGCTCATGATTTTGATTGCAAGTTTTAAATTCTGATTCAGTTCGATCATTTTTTTAAGATATTATTTCGGATTCATCGCTTTATCTTCTTACAGGTAAAATATTGTTTAATTTGTAGTCGATTTTGTTTGTTTTTAATTGGTATTGCGATACTGGTTGATAATTTTGTTATTTTTGTTTCGTTTGTTTTTTTTGCTTAAAGTAAATAGAAATTACAAGTATTCTATTGTTTATTTTAGCTGAAATATTAATGCATGTGTATAGGGTACTGTTTGATGATATATTTTGCTAGCTTTGATTAAGTTCAGATTTGTCTAGAATTATTGTTAAATATTTTACAGACTTGTCCATAAGTAAATGAATATGTATGGTGAAAATGGTACAAATTACTAACGGTTGCTGATTTACCTGCAATTTTTTACAATTATTGCTTACATTTCAGCACGTAATGTTTGTATTTCACCGTGTTTGATTAAGCTCGGACTTCTGCTTATTTATCTGCATTTTTTTAGAAACATTGCTTACATATCAGCAAATGATATTACTTACATCTTAGCTTATTATTCTTATGTGCTAATTTATCTGCAATTTTTTAAAATTATTATTTATATATCAGCATATAATATATATATCCTTGTTTTTTTATTTTGTTTTTTTGTAATTGTGATTCTGTTTTGTTTTTAAATTAAAGTGTTTCTGGTGATGCTAGAGTGCTTGTGCTGCTAAAGGGATATGATAGCTTTTCGTTACGTCTTCAATTTGATAGTTCGGTTGTTATGTTGAGAAGTGCTAATTGTGGTAAATGGACAGAATTGAGTTCATTGTCATTTGAACTATACTATGTTAGAGATGGATTGAGAAGGAATATTGAAACTAATTTTGATCTTCAATCTATTTTGTTGTTGGTTGCTCATAATCGTGAGGTTTACTTTATTATTTTTGTTGATGTTTTTCCTACTAGTTTTTCAGCTACCGATATTAGGTCAGATGTTGTTTCTTGTGGTAGTGATTCCTCATTTGTTGGTACCGGTGATTCTAATATTCAATTGAGGCAGTTATTAAGAAGTGATTCCAATCAATCTGTTTTTATGGGTGTCGGTCAACAATTTCCAGGTGGTGTTACTGAATTTAGGCTCAATTTGATGATATATAGTATTAAGACTGGGTATAAGCTTGATTTGGTTAAGAATGATAAGGAAAGAGTTACGACTATTTGTTCTCAAACAAAATGTACTTTCAGGATTCATGCTTCTGTCAAGTTTAATCTTCCTGGCTATTTTGTTATAAAGAGATTTCATCCTGAAGATACTTGTGGTGCTGGAATTCATGATATTAATGATTCTCCTATTTCAAGTAAATTGATTAAGTTGTTGGTTTATGATCATATTCAAGCTAATCCGTTAATAAAGACAAAGGACATTATTAACCTATTTCAAACTGAGTATTATATCATTTTGAAGTATTGTTTTGCTTATAGTGGGAAGTGATTGGCTTTAGGAGATTTACAAGGAAGTGATATGATGTCTTATCACCATTTGAAGTCTTCTGTGATATCGTACTCGATACTAATCCTGGTAGTAAAGTATTTTTGGAGTGTAATCCTGATACTCATCAATTTGAGAGGGTTTTTATCGGTTTTGAAACTTGTGCATATGGTTTTCAATTTTGTCGGCATTTAATATTTGTTGGTGCTACTTTTACGAAGAGTAGAGCTCAAGGTTGTTAATGGCTGCTACTGGTAAAAATGACAACGAAGGCATGTTGTTTGTTTGTATATTAATATATAATTGCATCAATATCTACAATAATTATTATTTGTTGCCGCAACATCAACGTTTATTAAAAAGAAAAAATATCTTACTAACAGAAATCATTGTAGAAATCGAAGCAATTTTACGTAAAAAAATTACTGAAAAGTCTGCAATCTTTTTGATATAGTGAAAAACTATTCTGTAGTAATATTTGGTAATAGTTGCAGTTTTGTCCGCACCTTTTCAATATAAGTGCATAGTATTATGCTATTTGTTTAGTTATTTATATATTTGTTGTTTTATCAGGGTTTTTTTCCTATAGCAGTTGTAATCATGTCTGGCGAAGATGAAAAAACTGGATTACGTATTGTGAACAGCTTAAAGATTTTTTGAAAGATGATAGTAGAAAGTTTGTTTTCATCTCTGACCGTCATCATGATATTCTTGTTGATATTCCCAAAGTGTTTCCAAATTCAGTTCATGGTTCCTGTATTTTTATAATTTAAATAATAATTTAAAAGTTGCTTTAAAATCTGAATTTTTCAAATCAAAAAAGAAATGGTTGATAGATTTGCTTGGACGTGTTGCATATGCTTCTAATTTGGATGATTTGAATGTTGCATTGAAGAATTTTAAAGATGTCGGCGGTTCTACTGTGGAAAACTTTTTGAATGGAATTCCCTTTGAGAAGTTTGCAAATATTTTTTTCCACGAAATGTCATCAAATTGTTCAGAGAGTTCCAATAAATGGATTTTGGAAGAAAGACATTTACCAATCACTGCATGCTTAGATAACGTTAGAGTTAAGTTAATGAAGCTAATTTCTGATCGTCGAGAACTTACTAATAGTTGGAATAGTGTTGTATGTCCGATGAATGAAAATCAGTTGAAAAGTCTTCATTTGGAAGGAGCTTCGTGGTTTGTTATAAAATCAAGTGATCGTGTGTTTGAAGTTCATTCTCCTGTTCGTCAATCTATTGATTTAAATAATCGGATTTGTCCTTGTAATTTGTGAAAAATATATGGTTTTCCTTGTGCTCATGCTGTTAGAAGTATTTTGAGTTGTGGAAAGTTAAATGTTTATGATTACATTGAAGATTATTTCAAAATTATTTATTTTCGATTGGCATGTTCCCATCCAATCAATCGTATTATAAACTTTTTGAAAGAAGATGTTTTGATTGAAGATGTTGTTGTAGCACCTCCTAAAGGAAGAAGAATGCCTGGTCGACCGTCATCATCTAAGAGGATAAAATCTGCTGGTGAAATTTCAAAGACTATTAAATGTAGTATATGCAAGAAGTTGAGTCATAATAAAAGGACTTGTTCGTTGAAACACGTGTAGTTTTTTCTTTTATTTGGGAAAGCTAAAATGTATGGAGTTGAGTTTATGTTCTTCTTATTCATTTTAATGGTATTTTCTTTGCACTTAGGTTGGATGTTTAATGTTTGTAATGTATTAATCATGGTATGCTTCTATTAATCATTGTTGCAATGTTTTCTGCAATTATTACGATTAATTGCACATAATTCTGCAGTTTTTCTGAATTTTTGTTTGCTGTTTATACCACTTTTGAATACTGCTTTTTATATGAAGATGATATTTGTATAATTGTTTGGCACGAAATAAATAAGGTATACCCATAAGTATGTGCAATTTTTGTTAACAAATATGGAGGTATCTGCAATTATCTATTTTTATGCTGACATTTGTGCAATTATTTGGTGTAAGAATTTAGAGTATCTAAATATTTGTGGAGATATCTGTAGATATATGCTTTTATTCTTGACATTTCTGCAACTATTTGGTGTAAGAATTTGAAATAGCTAAATACTTTTGGAGATATTTACAAATATATGCTTTTATTGTCGACATTTCTGCAATTATTATCAGCAAGAATTTGGAATAAGTAAATATTTTTTGAGATATCTGTAGATATATGCTTTTATTGCTGACATGCTACAATTATTATAAGCAAGAATTTGGAATAAATAAATATTTTTTCAGATATCTGCAGATATGTGCTTTTATTGCTGACATTTCTGCAATTATTATGAGAAGAATTTGGAATAACTAAATATTTGTGAAGATATATGGAGATATTTGCTTTTATTGCTGACAATTCTGCAATTATTATGAATAGCTGTGATTTGCTTTAGTATTTTGGTAAATGAATTCAATTGTAAGAAATTTATATATAAATTTTTTGATAATAAACTCTAATATTGTGTTAACACGGTAATATTGTCTTCCAACTACATAAGTTTAGCAAAATATGTATATACATTTCAGTATTCTTAGAGAAAATATTACAGTTTGATACATCAAATATTTTGGTTTGCTTCAGAAAGTAAAAACTTTTGTGTCAAGCTTTCTTATAAGCTCCAACTATAAGGTTTGCAAGAAAGAATTTGATGTGTCAATTCAGCTCTTTGTAAATCCATAGCTTCATATGTGAATTCAGGGTCATCATTGTTGATTTCTTTGCCTTCACTTCTTTGTTTCATAATGTTCATTACAAACATGCCACAGTCAATTCTGCGATGATTGACAAATATTACAAAATTGTTAGAATAAATGTTCTATGATATGAAAATATTTGTACATTTTTTGTTATGTACTTACGAATCAGAACATTGTTTTGGGCTGTTAGCAAAAGTGATTTGCTTTGATGGTTCATGCTCTGCTTTTTCCAATTTCTTTAGTAAGGCAGTGATATAAACTCTCTGTAAAGAAAAACAAAGATCTTGTTAAACAGTTTATTTTCCTCTAATTTATTCATTTTTTAATTTACATACTAGCTTTCTTGCTGCCTTCTGATGGTCTCCTTCGTGCCATGGTTTTATGGAATCGTAGTGAATCCATATTCTTTCTTGTTTAATAAACTCCAAGAGTGTAAAATGTGTTTTTTTGTTGGATAGGGAAGAACATTTTATTGCAGTTTGCAAAAATTTTAGCTACACATTATCGATGAGGGCTTGTGTTACATTCTTTGAATTGCTAAGTAGAAACGTCCGTAGGAGAATATATTAGCAAATTGAATTTATGAATATTTAAACAAATTCTTCGTTGGAAGATTATACGACGTACAACAACATAAACTTTGAAGTACAAGTTTTCTGCATGAACTTTATGCAATTCATATGAATACCAGTCAATGATCTACAAAAATTATTATAAGAAAATAATGATAGTATATTTTTTGATAAAAGAATACAATATGTTTTGCAGAAAAAACAATAAGTTCATGGAATTTTGCATAAAAACAACAAGTTTGATGAAATGTTGCTGAAAAATCTACAGATAAATGTATTTGTTTCAGATAAATGAAATTTTGCTGAAAAAACGGTAAGTTTAACGAAATGTTGTTGATAAATATGCAGATAAATGGGGTTGTTGCGGATAAATGCGTTTTTGGAGATAAAACAGCAAGTCCAACGAAATGTTGCTGATAAATTTGCAAATAAATGGATTTTTTGAGTAAAGTTCTACCTGATCTTCAAGAAATATTCCTATAATTAATCACCAAGTGTTGTTCCAATTATAATTATGTCATCATCTCCATTCAGGTATGCACTTTTGCTGTGATATAATGATCAACATTACTAAATGTTTGCATTTTTTAAATATTTGCCGATATGTCAGTGGAAAAATTAAATAATTACTTTTATTTGAGTAATTATTTGTATACTTGGCTATTTAAAGAATTATAAAGTTTTACCTGAGGTCGAAGTTATTAAAGAAGTCCTCAAGCATCTTGATTTTTTCTTCGGATATACTTCATACATTGGACCTTTTTCTGATATTTATCTTTGTAATGGTAGATAATTCAGTTGATCTTGGTTCAGATTCATATTCTTCAACTATTATTGATAGGATTTGTACTTGTTGTTTTGCCTTTTTTGCTTTCTTTTCAGTTTGGAAACCCACTTCTTCGGCTGATTTATACTTTTTTTTGCTTTTCAATTTCCAATGTTTTCTATTTGATTTCTTCAGTTTTTTCTTCTGCTGAAGTGGATATTTCATCTTCTGCTTGTTTGCCTTGTAGCTGTGGATAATTTTGAATGTTTCCACCTGAAATTAATTTGAATGTTGGTTAATATTTCACGATTGATTTTCGGAGTACAATTTTTGTGATTTGATTGCTTTTAGGTTTTTTAACTTCTGTAAGTCTGCATTCTTGTGTAATATTTTTGATTTAATATAAAGTATTAGTTTGATTTTCTATTTTCTCGATGCTTTGAGCTGAAAGATATATTTCTAATTGAAAATTTTATTGTTTCTGAAATGATAATGAATTTTATTTGAAATTTTGTGGATAATTATGAAAAAGTGAAGAATATGCTGCACTTTACAATAGTTGTTGCATTAATATCTACAATTATTCTTCAACGGCGTATTTTTAATATAATAAGAATATTTGCGGATATATCAACAAATTTGTTTAATTTTTACAATCTTGTCGAAAAAAATATAATTATTCAAAGCATTACCAAATGAAGGATTTTGTTCAATTGCTTTTTCTTCCTCAACTGTTTTTGTTTGTTCATCATCATCTGGATCTTTTTGTTTTTCTTCGAAATTTATTTTTTCCTCATTGTCAACATCTTTTCCTTTTTGTTCTTCTTTTTCTTCTTCTTTTTCTTCATATTTATCTTTCTCCATAAGCTTAGATTCATGTTCAACAGCTTTGTCTTCAATTTGAACATCAGTTTGAATTTTCTTTTCTTCTGTCCTTTGAGCTAAAATATATGTTTGCAATTCAACTCTTTAGTATTTTTGAAATAACTATGGATTTTATGTGTTATGTTGTAAGGTATTACGTAAAAAATGAAGAATGTGCTGCACTTTTTAATAATTATTGCAATAATATCTACATTTATTCTTTAAAAATCATTTTGTCATATTGTAAGAATATTTGCAGATATATCATCAAATATTTTAAATTTTTGCATTCTTGTTGGAAAACAATATATTATTGAAAGCATTACCAAATGACGTATTCTGTTCTGTTTCATTATCTTCACTTTCTTCATTTTCTTCACTTTCATTTTCATCCGAGGAGTTTAGTTGCTGCCACTTATTTCTTTTATTGGTAGCTCTGCATTCTCAGATTGTGTGGATGATAATTTTTATTCTCAGATTGTGTGGATGATAATTTTTCTACATATTGTCTTAATTGCTTTCTTAGCAGTGTATTTTCAGCTTGAAGTTTTCTGTTGTCCAATTCAAGTTTTCTTATTGTTTCTTTGTATTTTTATTTTCTTTTCTCGTATAATGCTTCATATTCTTCATCTTTTTCAACTGCATCTTTCATCAATTTTAGTTACTCTTCTTGAAAATCCTAAAAAAAAGAATTGAGTCAAAATTGAAGCTTTAAAATATTTGAATAAAATTATGTAAGAACTGTGATTTTTGACCAAACAAGATCGTCCAATTCCTATAGAACCTATCACTAAAATACCCCTAGAAGGGGATAGGGAGCGAAAAGGGTTTTTCATGAGATGGGAAATGAAAACTATTAGCCCCACACGAGGTTTGTGAATAAGTGATTGTCTGATAATGAGCAAGGAATATCTGTTTTTCTGCTAAACAGAATCTATTGAACTCATAATTCATTGGATACTTTTTCTCAATGTCAACTAAGTATCGTAAGTAAATTGATCAATTGAAAAAAAAAATTTAATTGTGATTGGTATGTATGTCCATAGATATTTTCAATAATGGCAGAAAAATCTGCAAGTATTATGCAACATTGTAGATATATCTTTAATTATTGTAAATAATTGTAGACCTATGTTTAGATTTCCTATTTTAACTGCAGATAAATATGCAATTGTTTATAATAATTGCATATAAGTCAGCATCTGTAGTGAGTAATTGCACCAAAAATGCTCAACTGTTGCTAATAACTGCAGATATATCTGCAACTATTGTTAATTGTTGCAGATAAGTTTGCAAAAAAATATAGTACTGGCTATTTTTGTACTGTAACTTAACAATTCTACAAATTAAGTTGCAGTTATACTTACCAAGTTGTCGTATTCTATGGCCATTAACATTATAGCCTGAGTTTTGATATATCCCATTTGCCAGCCAAGGGATATGAGTTGTTGTACTGCAATTTAGCAAATTTCAAATTTTATGTTTTCTCACAGATCCACCACTGCAAAAAAGACAATTAGTATTAGAATAATTTATTAATTAATGGGATATTTATCGAATTAATCAAAAATTTAATACCGGTAACCATGTAACACAAGCATTTATTTTCCTTGGTGTGTCAATATATTTTTCACTTTGATTTATTAAATGTTTGTGAATCGTTCTTGGCCATGATATCTGATGTATCTTATCTTCACAAACACAATATGAGTCATATTCCAAGATACAGTTGAGTTTGGATTTGATATTGATAATGTTGCGACCAAATGCAGTTGTAAAAGCTTTGTCGTATCTGCTTTTTCTTCTTTTGATGTTCCTTTTATTGTTGTAAACAACTCACTTTCTGTGTTTTTTTGTTGGCACTTGTCTCTCCTTCAAAGTGTTTGTTGATGAATGATGTAAACTGAGCATTGCTTTTATCCTCTTTTTGCATGTGGCCAAAAGTTTTGATTTGCTGACCATCTACAGGAATTGATAATAATTGGCTTATATCATTCTCTGTGAATATTACTAACATATCTCCAAATTGGAAGCAGTTCAAGTTCTTTGTGTAGGCGTTGATGATTATGTCCACAGTTGTTGAGTTTTTTGTGTTTTTCTTTGCTAGTATAATTCCAACATAGATCATATGAATGAATTTGTAGAATGATAAATTTTGAAGATATTTTGTATGTGATACTATCAGCAATTCTTCCTTCTTAATCCTACCAAGGACATCGATGAAAGGCCTTAAATTATTTTTGTATTTGTCTTCCCTTGAAGTAATTTTCTCTTCAACAATTGTTTTTCTTCTTTTTTGTAGAATATTTGATCCTGATTGTTGTTCAACAAAAACAATTGATGTTTCTAGAATTACTTTTTTTCCTTCTTCTATTTCTTCTTTCGTGTTTTTCTGTAAAAGTACATTAAAAATTATGAAATAAATATAAACAATCTAATAACATGATAGGTGATCTTAAATACTTGCAGTTATAATGAATATGCAGAAAGACAAGCACCATTGTCCAAGTGGTTAATTGATACGACTTTGGTGGAAGAGGTCACAAGTTCGAAACTTCTTTCGAACATTTATTGACATGGGATATGTTTTCTCAATGATTTGTTGTATATAAAGTACCATTTCAAAAAAAAAATATGCAGAAAAACAGAAATGTATGCAATTATCTTAAATAATTGTGGTCTGTTCAACAAATTTTAAGGTATATGCAAATTTTCATGTAGGTGGAATTATTGCATATAATTTAGTAGTTTTAAAAAATAATTGCTTATTTTTCAGCAATTATTTGAATAACTGTGATATCGAAATTTTATTGTTTCTAATCATACATATTTTAAAAAATTTCTTACTTTTTGGAAATAGATTGATAATCCAATGAAAGTATTGAAAAACTGTTAGCTTATACAAAATTTTCTTGTATATGTTATAGCTGCATTATGTTAGAAGTTTTAAAAATTAATTGCTTAATTTTCAGTAACAATTTGAATAATTGTAACTTTAAAATATGGCATTTGTAATTATAAATATTATCAGATTTTTCTTCAGTTTTTCGAAATAGATTGGTATTTCAATGAAACTATTCAAAAAGTAGCATATAAAAATGAGATTTTTTATTTAATTGAATTATTGCTGAAAAGTAAGCAGTTAAACTGAATTGTTGCAACTATATGTGATATTGTCAATAATAATTATTTTTGTTCGTACATAAATGTTGCAAATATATTCAACAGTGCTCAGTATAGTTGCATATCTGTCTACATTAATATGAATAATTGACATTAAACTACTCTATAAATTACAGACAAAAGTAAGTTTATTTTGTTTAACTGCTTTATTATTAAAAAGTAAGCAATTAAGGTGAATTATTGCAGCTACATGTGATATTGTCAGTAATGTTTACTTAATTTCGTTTATACATAAATGTTGGAGAGATATTCAAAAAAAATCAACACAGTTCCATATTTGTCTGCAATAATTGTGACTAGTTAACAGTATTATGATATTTACTGCTAGATTTGTTATTATTATGAAAAATTGCAAGAAAATACTGACATTGATCGAATATATTGCTTAAAGATATGGAAAAAACACATTAATAACATCTGCTTAGAAATTTGAAGAGAAAACAGTTTTTTGAATAATTTTTAACAAAAATTGCAGTAATTAGAGAATATTTTGTAGTTTATCGTCTGCAATCTTGATTTTCTTTGTATTACTGTAAAAAAGATCGATTACATGCACGACTAACTCGAAAATCTCTAAATCACTTGCAAAAACCCTAAGATATATCGATTGAAAATAGTGTAATATAAATCGACTACTTCTGAAATTGAGATATATCACCTTTGATCTTCCCATTTTGCCTTGTTTGATTTGAAAATGTTAGAATTCGACTTGATTTTGGTTGTTTTGCGATTCGATTTTGTAGATTTCTCGGGTTTAAGAATCATAATAAAAGTCGAACGATAAAAAAAGCGTGGGTTCAAGGTTTTAGGATGATTTTTAAGGGTAGTTTGGGAAAAGAATAGGCTGCGTTTAAAAATAAGGATGAAATTATATGTTTTGTATCGAAGGGATTTTTTATGAATTATGAAAGTTATTAAGTACGTATGACAAATGTTCTCATAATAATATGTGATTGTGAATGGATAAAGTAATAATGTGCGGTTGGAAAGTGGATAAATAATTAATTGTTGTAACTGATTACTATTAGCGTCCAGCGCGTCCAACGCCGACAGTCAAATTTGATGTGTTTACTCAAAATAATTCAATCACTGTGATCCATCATTGACGCGTTGAACGTGACACCAAGTAAAATGGAGCATTTTTGTTGCGGACAATACCTAAATTTTCTTCTTCTCACCCTACACATGGATGTAGACTTTTTATTTACTGGATATTAATTTTGGATCTATGATTTCTGTTTGAAATGTAAAGAGGGCCTCTATCACTATTTTTTTGTAAATTAGGTACCGATCTTTTAAAGTTACAGCTGAAAATATCATCATCTGTCAAATCATTTAATTTCAAAATATAAAATGTAATAACTTTTTCTAGATTTATCAGTGTTGACTAAAATTTTAGCACAGCTCGAAAGTGCATTTGATGGGTGATAGTAGAAAATGATTGATTATTAACGCCATGGTAAAAAGAAAAACGAAGAGATACTAGTTGCTGAAAAGCAAGGAGATAAGAGTTTAGAGTAGTTCGATTAAAAATGATCTACATCAACTATAAGATATTTCTTAATATTTTCATCTTTATTACAATTACTTAGGTTACAAGATCACGATAATGCTAAGATACTTGAAAGCCAATGCTGTTCAACCTTTTTGAAAGAGCAATGCATAGGATATTTATCGCAGCTAAAATGAATGATGGATAATTGAGATTGCACTATGAATCAGACGGAAAGCGTATTTGATCGTTGATTTGGTCGAACGAACTGATGGAAGAAAGCTGGAAAAGTTAATGGAACGTGCGGTTGAGATGAGCGCCAACAGGAACGCCGTAAAAGGATCGGGCCTTGTCTTTACTACTCGTTAATACATATACACTATAGCAGTATGCTGTGGGGGTACAATATGCTTTTTGTCAGAATTAGGCACACACGGTTATGCCCCGTACAGTATACTCTTGCATGTTGATGTGGGAAGGATTGTCAAGCTGTCTGGTGGATAGCTAAAGTCATGAAGAAAATAGAAAGTTGCTAAGGACCAAGTTGCAGAGAACATGTCGAGCCAAGCATGAGATAACGGGAAGGATGACTTAAGACCGGTCAAATAGGGTTGTGGATGCGGCAACCCGCACCTTAATATGGCTGAATTTCGATCAAATCGAAACTAAAGTCCATTGGGATATGGATCGTTAGTTTTGGTAACATGTAATAAACATAAGTATATAAGAGAGCGATCGATATAAACTCACGACGGAATAAAAAAGTATAATAGAATATGTGTACTAACTAAGGCTGCTACTTTTAAATCAATATTATTCCTTGAATATTTATCTCCTTGCCAAGCACCGAGCACAAAGGAGACGACTTCGTCATCTACCGTTCTCCCTTTGCACCACTAGCATGTCCCTCTAAGTCAATCACATGGGTTGTAATGAGAAGGGGTCAGAACGATGTTTAGTGATTGGAAAATTACGTACTTTACCCATAACACTAATTTATGCCGATTGATTTCCATTCAAGTGTTACATCAATTATTTACGGCTAATCCATTCAATTCCATATGCACGTATGATATGCCTAATCTCCTCTAAGGTATAACTATATATATACACATATATAAACGTTGTACTACCCAAAAACTCTAGCTACTTAATGCTTCTTAAATATGAAGGAGACAGATATAACGGTTTTAATACCTCAACCCCAAAACGGGTGCTTGACCACGTAAACGCTAGTCAATCGATCCTATCTACAGAGACCGATGCGTCCTAGATACGGCTTATAATTTAATTACAGTATTACTATCGCATCTTAAAGACTCATTTAAGGGTTAATTTTCCCACCTTTTCCAAATAAACAACAAATAATAAAATAGAACTTTAAGGCTTTATGTGTCCCATACGGATTCTACACTAGTAGATAGCAAAAAAATTCTGGGCATAACTTAACTCTTTGTTAACAAACGTGTGGGAATGTTGGTGGCCTGTAACGATCCACTTTTTTGGATGGTTTAAATCGACAATAAACCACACATGTCAACTCAAACCATTCAAAAGGGAGGATTGTTAATGGGGTAAATAAGAAAATAAGAAAAAATAAGAAAAAATAAAATACAGAATCTCACAGTCACTACAACAAATAGGACCTTTAACCGCGTTTCAAAAACGCTATAAAAGCTATTAACAGCGTTTTTTCATACGTTGTATATCGACATGCAGTTATGTCAGAGATATACAATGACAAGGAATAAACGTTATTAAATGTCCTTTTTTATGGCGTTACCCTGGTGTCTTGAAATCGTTTAATAGCGTTTGGTCTAATTTAATGGAATTTTTAAAAAACGCTGTTAAAACAATTCAACGGCATTTTAAAAACGCTGTTAAAACTTTCCACGGCATAAAAACGACGTTGAATTGTATTTGGTTATGTTTTTAGACACAATTTAACGGGTTTAAAATGCTTTTAAAACATTCAACGACGTTTAAAAAAGGTCGTGGAATGTTTTAACCGCGTTTTAAAAACCCCGTTAAATTGCATACAAAGCTAAGTCAATTAGGCTTTTTTTTTTACTTTTCTGTAAATTCCATTTCAATAAACATCACTCACATTGTGTATATATACCACATTTCAAAATTAGCATATTATATCAATACCACATTTCAAAATCAATATATTGTATCAATACCACATTTTGGACACGTATTTGATAATCAACATATGAAATTTCATAATCAAAATACACAATGTTCTTACACCAAACATTAATAGTTCGTCATCAATATTTCAACAAAAAAATATAGAACAAGTAGCAGTAGCAAAACAAAAGCAAGTAGTACATACGTTAAAACCAAAAAGTAGGTCTAGCAGCAAAAGCAACTTCAATTCATAACTCGTTGCAACCTTTTTTTGCATCATAGTCATCTATCTACCTGTAAAGCAAAGGTAATGCTTGAGAATTAATTCATCAAAAATTTTATACAAAGTTAAATCGGATTCATAATGAAAATACTAAATATTCATCACACTATTTCATTAGGTAATTGACTAATACAAAGTATACAACATGCCATAAAATCAAGTAGCATTTACAAGTGAAGTAGAGTAAAAATTAATAAATGAACTCGGTAATTTACTTGGAGTAAAATCAAGCTGCATATTATCGACGTATGAAGTGGTCTATTTACAAATCACGTAAACTAGTCGTCGATGTTGTTAAAGTATATCAATATGGGTGTAGTCAGTTTTCAAAATTTGGACTTGGTTTTTAAGTTGGACTTGGTTCTTGAAACTGAGATTCGGTTAAATTGAGTCTCGGTTGAAGCTGAGACTCGACTAAACCGAGTCTCAGTTTAACCGATACTCAGTAAACTGAATCTCCATTGAAACTAAGTTCAGCTAAACTGTGTCTCAATTTAACTAAGGTTCAACTAAATTTGAGACACAGCCAGTAGATACTCGGTTAACCGAGTCTCGGTTAAACTAACACTTAACTGAGTCTGAGACTCAGTTAACCAAGTCAGTTTCTTTGAAAAAAATTGGTACCCAGATCAATTGATTCCCAAACACCTTAGCAAGACTGTGGTCCAAGCATTTAGTAACAACCCTTGAATCCAATGCAGCCACATATTGTATCGCATGTTAACATGACTAGCAAATGAAGTACAGATGTTCAACTTTATGCATCTAATTCTAACCATATGCACTTACTTACTCAAGCCAATTTATCATGCGAAACTTCAAACAAAACAATGGCTCAGTCTTGCATTCCGTTGTTGCTAACACTAGATCTAGTGTTGCTGCTACCTATCTAACATGGTATAATTGTATGTAAAAATAAAGAAATATTATCTCCCAAGAATCGGTTAGAACATGATAAATGCTACGCTAATACCTTAAGCCATTCATATAAAGCACACAAACGACACGGTCTTAGACATGCATGATCGTACTCTGACCGCACAAATTCACGAAGTAGTGTAATTTCTTTCTCCTGTGCCCCATTGTTTCCAAGATAATGAAAGAGGGTATGCAGAAACAGAAAAGATATTTGTATATTAATCCTTCCCAACATTGATAATTAGCTAAGGCATTGATTTCATCAATAAATCTGTTATATGCATCTTCATACCTGTAATTCAGATCCCATAAAATCTCAACTCGTATAGACAAACTGGCTGAACTAAAAGATGTTTTATAACAAGAGATTAAATTTATACACCAATGGAAAATAAAAGGCCCAATTAAGAGTGAAAATTAGTAAATAACTAAAAAGGAAAAAACACATACAATCTCTGTTACTTCAACAGGTGGCGAGTGTGGAAGATGCCATGGTTCACTAAATGTATCTAGACCCATAAATACATTCTGTAAGCATGATTTCGTGGCTCTTCAATCCTATTGGTTTCCAGTACCTGAATGCAGGATTACAATGTATCAAGAGTCAAGACAATGACTAATAAGGCTAGGAAAACATTAAGACAATACCATGCTAGAGACCCGCAAAAATACCTCATTTAATGATTCTAAAAATGGGAATGAATGATTAATCTGTGAACCCTACTAAGTTGGTGCTGGCCCAGGTAAATCAGCTATTCCAGAAAGTTTCGTCCTTGCAACACTTAATACTAAAACTAACAATACAAGTAGATCAACAATGAGAAGACCAAATAACCAAGGTCAACCAAAAGTGTACATTAACTCTTCTAGAGCAGTGTAACAGTGTGGCATATGGTACTATTGAGATACACACTTATAAGAACAAGGGGCTTCAGTAACACCACCTGGTTAAATATACGTGCTAATTAATATTTAAAACCCATTCATAAGTCATAACTATGTTTTGTAATAATATAATGTTATACTAGTCTTCGGTCTAGCCGTTTCGATGTTAAAATAGCGGAATGGACCTTTATTTCTGTAAGTCTTCTTTTACACACATACATTTGTTTATAATTTTTTATATTTGATTAAATAATATGATAAATGTGTACACTTTTTAGGCACCTTGAAAGCTTGTTTTTTGAAAATAAAAAGGCCCTTATATGTCACAAGACCCATTAAAAACAATCTACACAAATGATACTTCTGCTCAAACAATTTGCATCCATAAGAACTCAGTCACAAACCGAAAGGAATTCAAGCTAATTATAAACTCAATTAGATATGATATATAACGATTTTGAACTCAACTGAAAACTAATTTAAAGAATAAAAAACTCACCAGTTCCCCTAAGTTTAGGGCAATCAAATGGGGATTCAACGTGCATAAAAAGCCAACGAGTGAGATGCTCGATCGAGATCAGACATGGAGGATGAAGGAAGATGCGATTTCTATAGCAAGCGAATTGAAATCGAAATGGATGGGAGGGAAAATGAAAATCGATGAAGAGGGAGATGAACTATTAACGGAGGGGGAACTTTACTTTTTTCTCCTAAGTAAATGTGAGTTGGCGGCACACTTTATCATATTCTTTCTCTTTTGCTTTAATTATGCAAATATATACGTAAATAGTTAGCCAAAACTTAGATTAGTTAAATACTCATACCTTTCGAACAATATAACTATCAGATACAAATGGAATAAGAAAGGAATAAACTCGTAATATGAATACTCACTTTATCTGTTACAATATCTCTTACAAATTTTAATAACTCACTTTTAGTAATATTGATATAAAATTCAGTGAAAGCAATATCCAAATATAAGTCATCCATTTAAAATGTTGAAAGACGCAAAAATAAATACTATGATGCAACATACCAAAAGAACAATGCTGGAAAGCCAAATAAAGGATGTTTGTGATGTGCAAGTCATGCCTTTGTCATAGGATCTTAGAAGCAAAAAAGAAATTATAAAAGATTATACATAAGGATTCTGTTTCAAAATAGTGTACATTTTATGAAAGGTATCTAGTGAACTTCTTGCTACAATTACATAGTTCCTACAACATCAATATTACTACGTTTTGTTGTATGTTATTGCCTTATAAGTCACTAAAAACGTATATTACAAAGTATTCGTTTCCTATAGATGCACTAGAAGCAACTTGACTATATATTCTGCTTACTGAAACTACAACATGTGATAGAGAGAGCAACAATCAAGCTTAGGTTAAGCTATCCAAATGTCTTCAAAAAATCATAATAGCAGACCAGAGTGAACTCCGGAGTAATTCAAATATTAGGTATAATTAACATCCAATAATAGCTTATTTTTCACTTAGCTAAAACTGTAGATATAATAATAGCTTATTTTTCACTTAGCTAAAACTGTAGATATAATAACAGATACTCATAGTTGATGAGTGTTCTAATCTATGAACTCCAATATTGACAATATCTCTAGCGCGATTAGCAAGATGAGTGTGTTATGAGTAAACAAATTGATTACTTTAATGCATATTACCTTACGATGAAATGCTCATAAATAAAATATAGTTGTATCACCCAAAACACATGTTATTGTACACATATAAATTGGGTCACTAGATGCCTAAGAAATAGCAAAATTTAGAACATGTTGGCATTTCAACTTTGGCGAACACTTAAACCGGTTGATTACTTGATATAATACTTAAAAATTGAATATGAAAAGACATTTATATTCTAGTTTGCAAAAGACAATCAGACATTACATTTAAACAGTTCAAGCTCGGCTAACTTAAGAGAAGCAAAGGGTAATGTGAGAATAGAACATACCCAATCTGACACTTTGATGAAGCATGTGAGTCCGGAATCATGCTTAATGTTAAAACGATAAAAATAAATATGGCCCGATAAGTTAGCAGATTCCAAAAAATGGCAGCTATTGTCACTGTAAACATCCAAGCGATGTTGGTGTAAGGAGTTTGTTGAATGATCTTTTTTCATCCATCATATATAATGATCCCACCGACTCTGATCATGCATTTCAGCATTGCCTGAATTGGGTAGGTATGTGGATCAAATTGTGAGACCAATACTATTTGTTTGTTTATGCAAAATGAGAGTTGTAACAAAGATAATATTTTGTTGATAATGACTCGGATTCTGTGAAAGTCAAAAAGGATGTTTTGTTACCCATATTCATCATTTTGATTTTCTTTAAAAATAAAGGGTGCAAACTAACTCGTAGTATCAGTTTTAGAACATGCTGATATATTAGAACTGTACTAAAATAAGTTATATTTCAGTAGAGTATTGCTCAATACCAAACTTGGAGAAATGAGGTTTAGAACCTCCTATTCATAATTTTTCAACCAAAGCTGTAAATAAAAAAAAATTGAAGAAACATTGTATTTTAAAAAAATCAAGCGTAAAATAGGTAAAATCAGAAGTTTGTTGTCAGCAGTACCTGAAGTTCCTAACTTGGCTATTGTTCTTAAGTTATTGTTCAATGATTCGTTAGTCATAACTATACCTCACTCAAAGTGGAACCTTATTCTCCTCGTCTAAGTTGATATGAACATTTAACATAAAAAAAATAGCCATGTAAGGCACTGTGCGAAATAAATTCACTTCCCACGCAATAACTTTGATGTACAAAACCTGAATCTAAAGCTTTAGTGTCGTCATTCCCTATAAAACATTCTTATCGGTATGGGCAAGGATTCTAATCACATTCGTTACTTGAACGAAAAATGAACATAAAACATTTTTACTGTGAAGATAGTTGTGTGATCCTATGCTAGAATTACAATGAAATCAATTTTAATTTTTGGGACTAAGTTTAACAAAAGTATAAACAAATTTACACCGTGTAGGACAACATATAAATAAAAAAATGGTTATAAAAATATTCTAAAGCTTCAATGTGTATTCCACGTATTCGTACAGGATGATGTGGACTACGTGACCGGTCACACTTACCTTTAACAAATGCTCCAATGCATTCAGTGCTAATACCTTATTAGAAACTTGCTTAATTACCCTTAACATAATTAATTGACAACATTACAGTGAACTATTAATGAAAGACATTCATGGTGAGTTAGTTATGTTATCACATATATATTTACCATTATACCTCTCTGCCATATTAGTAGTTATCTAAATTTGATCAACCTGTATATAATCACTAAATTGTATATCAACAAATTATATATATACACACACATATATATACTCATACATACCTACACATATGCATACATACACACATGAGTAAAATGTCCAAATATCAAATATTTCAAGCCGCTTAGTTTATGTAGAGATGAAAGAACAAACTATAATCCTAACAAGCACCATTATATATCTTCTAATAAATTTTTCATAACACAGACCATGCTGCATCATAGACATGCAACACAACAATCGGTAAGAATAAAGTTAGGAGGCACGAAATAGAAAGATGAAGAAAGAGATAACTAATTCCATTACCTGAATCAACAAAACTGGAATTCAAAGAATTCACAATTCTCAAAGGAGATGAAGCAATCAACAGAAGATAAGTAATACAAACACCACAAATGAAACCCAGATCCCAAGTTTTGTGGTTAATTGAGTTGCTCATTTGTGTTGCTCTTTGACATATGATCCTTTCAATTTTTTTCTGAGGCGAGGTTTCCGTTTCTTTTTTTTTCTCCTTTCAATTTTTTTCTAAGGTGAGGTTTCCATTTTTTTCCCTCCCCTTTTCCTTCTTCATGCGCCTAACTAATAAGCACCCAAACTGTTAACGTTTAAAGAAGATACTAATAGCTTTTTGTGAGTTGCTTTATTGAGCTCTCACACTTTTTCACTTTTTAAGTCCCTCAATTAATGTGGATCAATTTCACCTCTCTTTAGTTTCACCTGCACATACCACATTCAAACAACTGAGACTGAATTGATTAACAAGTTAAGAACTTAAGGTTCATATTTTTATCCTAATCTCTACTCTTTGCATAAAAAATGTGGAATTAGATGTTTTAGGTGTAATAAAATGGAACAAAGATTCTTCTAAAGCTTTGATAAATATTCTTCTAAAGGTATAAAACTAACCCAAAACAATTACAAAAATTATTCTAAAGCTTCAATGGCTTTCAGCTTTATTAAATAATCATATTAAAAATGATATGTTGAATCGATGGTTGAAATAATAGTTTAATCATAAATACCCGATTTAATATTTTAAACATAAAAGTTTTGATAACATTAGCTCATTAATAATTTACAATGATTTCAAATAAGTATATTTAATATATTATAAGTGAACTAAAATTATCATGATAATGTACTTATTCTTGCAACTTTGAATACCAGAAATCAAAGTGGACACAGATTATAAAGTTTAAAATAAAAACACCTACTGATACACTGTTTACAAAATAAGTTGTATAAATTATCCAACCATTCTAAACTCTGCAAATTAGTTATAAAAAGTAAGTTACCAGATATAATGGTGTTGTTTTAGTTAAAAAGGAACATGTTTTTCTAGATAATTGTGATCTTCTTTTCAACTAAATTACATAGAAAATTGAATTAATTTCTAGCACCCAAAACTGCTAAACTAAAAGCCATTGCTTCCAGTAGTGCTATGAACTATAGTTTTATCCACCAATATTTGCATGTAAGCCAATATATCTTGTCTCTTCAATATTTATAAACGATGTGTATTGAAACAGTGATAAATTAGAATTCCAAAATATTCTCTAAATACAAATAATACCATTTAATTACAGGTAGCATAAACTTTAAACTTAATCAGAACAAAACTTAGGCTAAACTCGATCAGATAAGCAAGATTTTGAGACTTTGTAATGTTTCAAACTTAACTGAAAACCAGGGTTAAGAAATAAATGCTCAGCAGTTCCGCCAAGTTTAGGGCAATCAAATTTGAAATCGATGCGAATAAAAGGGCCAGCAACAAAGATGCTTAATCAAAATCGACGCGGAGGGCGAAAGAAGATGTGATCTGGTGCCAAGCGAATTGAAATCGAAATGGACGAGAGGGAAAATGAAAATTGATGGAGAGGGAAATGAATTATTAAGAGACGAGGGAAATAGAATTTTTTTTCATGAGTAAATGTGAGTTTGTGGCAAACCAAAATAAACTTAGCGGGACTAGATTTTTTCCAGCGTTTATCAACTCTATGAAAATATGTATAACAACATTCAACGGTGGAACGCCGATAGCAAATGCAATGAAAACATACTTTCGTTGTAGTGAGCGAAACGATAAAATAAAATAATCAAATAAACAGTTCAGAAGTTGTTTTATAAATATATTAGAGTTATACATACAATAGAAATAAATAAATAATGCAGTGGAACAACATGATATAGTGGATTAATAATAATAATAAATAGTATACAAATCTCAATCTTTATCCTCCAAAAGTAAAGTCTTCAATGCTGAAAAGCTCAGGCTGAACCAAGCGTAATGAAAATACAAAACACTCGAGTCAGAACTAAAGGATCTTACACTAGTTTAATCAACAGTAAATACATATGAGTGTAACGGCTTCAGAGATGTTTACGAGATTCTACATCTCCTATTCAGTGTATAACGTGCGTGAAATAATTTAAGAGATGTTTGGGATTTCCATCTCATAAGGATCCGTTGAACTATTTACTATATAGTAATATACACTATATATATAATGTCCATCAGTAAAGTAAAATGTTAAAACAACGTTAAGGCGTTATCCATACAGTACTGTAAACTCCACCAAATCGGTGGGCTACCAGGGAGCACTCCACAGGTACGACACAAAACAAAATCGTAGCGGACTTGATAAGGCATATGAAATGACACACGTGGCTATACCCATGTTAGGATCCTATTGATTGTGGCACCAGGCTAGTGGTAATGCATAGCAGCTACTACCGCCCACCTCGAACAACACTCCCATAATCAAATCGCGGGTGGCCACCAAATTAATCCCAAAGTAACAGATATGGTATCAAAGAAGTATGTCCGATAAGAGGAGCGACCTCACTTAGCATGGTGACGGCTCCTGATTTTAGTCATATCAAGCTAACCTGGGGGAGGGGGGTCAGGGTTGCATTCATACCATATACTGAATCGTTCACCAAACCACCATACTTCGTTTTGGATTTTCCACCACGTGCACAGTTGTTAAAGTGATTTCAAAGTTAGTAGAGAGTATGAAAATATCCGACCTCGGTCACTTTAACAACCAAAAGATCACATTTTTCACACCACGGTCATTTCATAAAACATTATAATAATAATCCAAAGAACAATTTATACTTTCGTATCAAGATATCCATATACATTTTTCCAAAAGTATAAGTATATTCGTAAATATCGAGTAAGATTTCTTTCAATCAATTTCGGAAAAAAAGAATTATAAATATCTTTTGAACCATCTATAAACATTTATATGCGTTAAAACCATTTATAAAGCTATTTATAAATTCCAAAACATTTAGAAATCTTCCCCTTCAAAATCCCTTATAATTCCTTTATAAAACCATTTTAAAATCCTTTATAAAAACCTTTTATAAATATCCTTTTTATAAAATCCATTATAAAATCCATTATAAAATCATTTACAAAACCCTTTTATAAAATCCCTTTCAAAACCTTTTACAAAAATCTTTTATCTATTAAAGTCATTATTAAAGTCTTTATTTATTATCTTAAATCAAAATTATATTTATCATATTCAATTAAAACTAATTTATTATATAAATTAGTTTTAAATTATATTAAATTAAAAATATATTTATTATGTAAACTAAATTTAAATTAAATCTTTCAAAACTATATTCAATATCTTATTGAATTAAATTTTAAACTATTTAAAATATATTTTAAAAACTAAATAAATTTAAAGTTAGAAATCTTAAAATTTCATTTTTAAACCATATATTAACTTATAATTTGAAACTTTAAACATAAGAAATAAATTATTTCCCAAATATAAATTTGACATAAAATCATAAAATAAAGCTTAAAAATCAAATGTATAAATAAACATGCTTTACGACTTATAAAATAATTTAAAACCGACCAAATTAGTTAAATTTTTCGGGTATATATCATTTCAAACCGTATCCCGAATCAACAATTTCAATAAAACCGCTCGGGTTTATCATTTCAATCCATAATAATTTTCCCGATCTATAAGATCGTTCAGGTATGTATCATTTCAACCATATTGATTAACAGGAATATAAACATTCAGTCATCCAAAAATGTCAACAAATAAACATCCATCAAAATTATCATCCAAATCAGCAAATAATCACAACAAATGACTTGTAAAGATCTCAGTTTTAATGACGAATTTAATTTTATAATTTAATTGAATTTTTGGATTAAATTACGAATTTGTTTGAATTTTTCAAATTTAATAAGAAATGTATACCTATTTGTTTTTGAATTTGATTTGAAACTCAAAAGCGAATAAATTGAATTGAATTATAAATAAAGTGTTTAAAATAAAATAAAATAAAACTACGTATCAATATTGAATATAAGTGTATAGAGTAAAATATAAATTTAAATATTTTCAATTGAATAGAATTATAAAAGTTTGATTTGGAAGTTCAAAATGAATGAATGAAAATGTAAGATAAATTACAAAATATCAAGTAAACAGATAAAAGAAAATTTACATACAAATGAAAATCTAAGCACATATAAAATATAAAGTGAATACAAAGGACCAAAGTAAATGATAACAAATGAAACATATACAATAGGCAAGCAAGAAAATAAACAAAACAAAGCAAATACATTCAAGTAAGAAACAAAGTAAAATGTTTCCATCTTTTCCAGACAAATAAAATATGTAGCTGCGAAGTAGAATATAGGTAAGCGTAAACAAGTACTAAAGAAGAAAAATAAAAATAATACAAGTAAGCTAGGCTGTAGACAAAGTATTGGTAATAGCTTGCAAATGAAAACCTAAAGTACATACACATTGCATGTTTCCATCTCTAGCAATTAATGCTAGCACTATCAATCAGCCACCAAAGTAACATATAGTCAAAACAAGGACAGAAAAAGCTCTGGCCAAATCTTTACAAAATATTTCCAGTACATAATAAATTATATTAACCTGTAATCCTTTCTTTTATATACATCATTCCCATTCGTTCACTTAAAAAAATGAGCAGAAAAAAAAGAGTTAAACAAAAGTTCAAATTAAAACAGCAACTCAACTCAACCAGAGGAAAGGAAGATGCAAATCAAAAATTTAAAAATCTAGAAATATAGTTTCAGCCTTCCACCTGGAATCAAGGTTGAGCTCAAAACCTGAAAGTATGAAAGAAAAAAAAAGATTTGCTCTCTGGTTTCAATGAATTCAAGTTCAAATCTTAATCTCTGTTATCATCAACATCCCAATTTCAAGCCTGTTTCTGTTTTTGATCTCTGTTTCAAAACTTTTCAAGGTGAGCAAACTTTCTTTAGTTTTCTATCTTGATAGTGTTGATCAGTAATGATAATGAGATAAAATAAAATAAAATATTGTAACTTGTTTGAATGCATACATATGTGATCATCTGTGCATAGGTTGATAATGTATGTTTGTAAACAGGGATGTATATACCTCTGATTAAAATATACAGGCCCTAAAACAACATCAAAGATCATTTTCTCTGATTCTTCTTGCTTTTAAGACTTGGTGCTAAAACAAAAATGGTTTGTTATAGTATATATTCAAGAATTAAAACTTATTCAAGTTAAATCAATTGTTGATAATCCTGGAAAGCAAGAAAATAAGCATGGTTTTAAAATAAGTCAAAAATTCGAACTTCATAATTTACGAATTCAGGTATACGAATTGAATTCATACTGCAAGTCTTGAATTTTAAAACAAAAATTTAGATTTTTAGATTAGTAATTTACGAGCAGTTAAAATTTGAATAAAAATTGTTTTTTTTCAAATTTAAGAGAATTGAATCAATTTAAATTATTGAAACTTGGATTGTAGCAAATATAGCCGCCCCTGATCTCGAGAAAAATGTCAAAAAAAATTCTATTTAGGAGAGGATGAAGACATTTTAGGGTTTAAGGACGGTGAAAATGGCGTATGGGTTTTTGGCTCGTGCACACTCGTCGAGGCGTCGAGTGGGACCGGACTTGGAGAGGAGATGCGTGGGGAGGTGTAGCAGCTGTGGGGGGTGATCGCAAGTTCTTCGGTGACCGGAGGTGGCCACACGGAGCGAAATTTGGTGAACAGGGTGATTCCTGGAGGCTGCTGATAGTTCGATTTTCAAACACGTCGTCGACTCATGATGTTGGGTTGTCAGATGGGTTGCCGTCGTCATTCGCAACTTGTTAAGGGTTGCGATGGCCACCGGAGGTGGCGGCGGTTCACGTGCACGGAGGGGGGCGTGGCTGTGTCAGCGTCTTCAGGGATGGGTTCGACTCGAGTTAGCACCCGGGTATGATGGTTTTTGTCTCGGGTATTTTGCGTGAGTTTCTCGTGCTGTGTTTTTCGTTACTTAACAGTAAAAAGGTAGAAGAGGAAGCGCGAAAGGAAAGGAACAGGGGGAAGACTCGGGGGAGATATGTGAAAACTCGAAGTGATATTCGAGTAAAACTTCAAAAGTATCTGGGTAGATTTCTTTAAACTGTAGTATTATATTTTTAAAGAAAGGGAAAGAAAAAGATTTTCATCAAGTTGTAAATACTGTGAACTTAATAAGTATTTAATAGTTTTAAATTAAAAATTTAATACAGGCTTTAATTATCCCAGTTAATGTTTAACGATGTTTTTAACTCTTAATAAATTATTTCAATTAACTAATGACTTTAGTTAAGCATATAGATAATTAACAATTAAGGTTGTAGTTAGTAATATAATTAATTTTTAAAATTTAAAGAAGATTTTTCTTAAATGTTAAATAAGTTGAATAATTAATGATGGATAATCAAGTGTCATTAATAAATAATTGAGTGTTACTAATTAATAATTAAAGTTATTAATTAATGGTTAAGGAAAGTAATTAAGACCTAATAATTGATTTCAAAATAATTTATTAATTTAATAATTTGAAAAGGAATAGGAATTAATTTGTAAATTAAGTTAATTAAAATGGATAATTTATTATTTAAATTAATTAATGATTTGGATTAACTAAATAAATAATTAAAGATTTAATTACTTAATTAAGGTTTAAAGATTTATTAATTAAGGAGAAAATACTTAGTTATTGCAAATTTATTTAAAGATAATAAATTAAGGATTAATTATTAATGAAGAGTTAATTAATGACTTCATTAAAAGATAATTTATTAAATGTTTTGAAATTAATTGATTATTAATTTACCTTAACTAGCAAATTTATCCATAGAAATTAATCTGAGTTAAAATTAATCAGGTAACTTAAATTGATCCTATTTATGGATGTTTAGATTGTATTGGATGTTGAATTGTTACATGTGATGCTTTGTGTTATATCCTGATTCGTATTGTGATCTGTAATGTGATTAATTATTTGTGATGTAATTCATTATCTGTGATATGTATATCTGTGATCCGTGAATGAAGACAAGCGTTATAGTTTATATCGCTTATCGGATATATTGTCGTATTTGATCTGTGATGATTGAGTGATGTTGCACTATTGTGTTAAACCCCTGGACCACACTTATACACACACAAATATGGATTTCACGTAGAAATTGGTTAAGTCACAGATTTTTAAATAAGTTTGAATTTGAATTTTAATATTTTTGGAAATAAATTAAGTTTAATATGAAAAGCTTTTGAAAAGCTGTTTTAAGAATAAAAGTTATTTTTGAATAACTAATAAAGATTTGGACTTTGAATAATCGGATTTAAATTGAAATTCAAAAATCTAAAATGGAATTCTATATTCAATACTTATGATTTAAAAAGAACTTTACAAGTTATACGTGTTTAAACCGTTTTTAAAGCATTGTTTTTTTGGGATTTTTAATTAACCCAAAGATTGTAACTTATACAAATGGATCGGGGTTTTTTTCCAAAATAAAACTGTTGTTTCTAAGTGATAAAAAGCTTTCATATGAGTAATGAACTTCCAATTTATATTAAAGAGATTTCAAGTTTGAATTGAAAATGATTTTCCAAGTTATGAATGAATCTTTGGAAACAGTTTTGAAAGCTATGAGATAAATCTTTGATTTAAAGATTTAAATGAGTTAATCAAATTGAAACGGAAATTTTTTTGAAATCCGTAAATGGATCTTTGTGAAACTGAGTGAACTTTGTGAAATAAATCTTTTTGTTTAAAAGATTTGAAATGGTAATTGGTTTAAACATTTGAAAGAAAGTTTGGAATTATTAAGTTGTGACTTAATTGAAATCCCATATCCATATGTTTTAAATGTTGCACTCACTATTCGGGTTAGCCGGGAAAGGACCTTTGGGTCGTATAACCCATTCCGAATATGTGATACGTCGTTATGGATAGCATTTGAAGACCGGTGGTGAAGACCAGGTATTTGCGAGAACGATAGGATGACCTATCGATTGTCTCTGCACTGAGTTGCTCCGGTATAGAGATTCCCTAAGTGATGGGAAGTCCGATCGGGATTGTGAATACCCAAATTGCAAGGGCTTCTTTGGAAGTGCCTTCGGTTCTGTTCGAACCCAGAACAGACTTGAATGGATTGTATGTCTGATATTACATTTTGAGATATAAAGAAGATTTCTTTCAAATACATTTCTGTTGGCGGCGGAGAATTTATTCTCTTAGCATTAACACCCTTCTCTGAGACGTACGAGCTCAGAGGTTATGTAGTTGAAGGTTATCAGCGATATATTCCCAAATTGGTAATGTGGCATGCTGAGTGTTGCTGATCATTTGTTGATCAAAGAGTGGCTTTTGTAAAAAGCGTAGCTTTGTGGATGAGACTTCGTCGAGCCTCACAAACCGGAAATGGTCGAAACAAGAATTATGCGGCAAGGTTTTCAGGGATAGCTTCCCTAGGGTATGACCATTCCTTCTGGAAAAGGGTAGTATCATGGAATGGAGCCCAGATACTTACTCATGTAGACACACTATATTATTTACTGTGTGATGTTGTTGGTTACAAAGCTCTCGTTTAAAGGTCCCAAAGGACCGGGAGTGGCATATCTGAGGTTTTGTATATTCCCCGGGAAGGGGGGTAGCCGGCCTTGTTTGGCAGAGATCCAGTTGGGTTCTCGGGGCGTCCTTCCAGAGGCGTTTCCATGTGGCGATGGGAAGTTCCTTGGCCTGACCATTTGTTGGAAAATCCATTCATCCAATACGAGCCTTGTACGGTATTAGTTGTATTACCTGCCATCTACTTATGGTGGCGCCCCACTGTTTGGATGGTAGCTATAGTAGGCATAGTTCGAAATGTCTATGCTGGCTAAGATTTATATTCTACTTTCGAATTGTTTTTTCTACACTATGCACTAGTAATAATATCAAATGTTTCTCTTTAATGCGTATCAAGCATCTTTGACTATCATAAGGAGAAATCTCCTCCGATTCTGCGTTTGCATTGTATGTGTGTGTGGGAGGCCTTATGGTAGTCTCATTTTTCAAAAGCATTGCGATTATGAAAATTTAAATCTTTGATTGTTTTAAAGACAAACTGTTTTTGTTTGCTCACACCAGTCTCACGACTGACCCAGAGTTTATTGTTTATTTCCTAAACTCTGGGTGCTCAAAAATTTTCCACACGGGCAGTCTAGAGTTTGGTTTTTCAGATAATTAGGTTCAGTAGATCACAAGGAGCTAGTTCAGTCTTTGGATATGGACGAGACTTGCTTGCATTGTGCTATCTTGATGGTGGATCGAGCTAGGAATTTTGGAGCTTTGTCTTTGGAGCTTTTTGGATCAGAGTTGCAGTATTATATTCTGAGAAGACTTATTTCATATTGTATCGTGTTCCACTGTATTTTATGTTGTATATTCTCTGATGTTGATGATTATCATTGCATCAAATTGATGTATCGGATATGGTATTCATGTAATATCATCTTTTGTTTCCGCTGTGTTATTTATCATTTAATGGTGTTGCAAGGTCCCGCGAAACGAATTTGATGTTGTTTGTCGGACATCGAGTTCGGGTCGTGACATGACTGGTTATCATTATCAAGTATTTAATTAACCATTTAAATTCAATATTAATTTTAATGGAAATTTAATTCAATATAAATTCAAATTAAATTTAAATGACAATTCAAAATACCAAATAGCAATCAATAAATTCATAATCATATCATAAATTTAATTTAACTAACATAGGATAGTTTAGTATTTGTGAGTGGGTTAAATCACCCACCTTTGATTTTTAGTCGAATTAAAATCCAAATAAGATCCAAAATTTCAACAATCGCAAAATTCAACCATACTAGATGTCCTAAATTCCGTACGATCGCAAAGGAAGGAACCGCATCCAAATTCGAGTTCGTATGCAAAAGTTATTTGAGTTATAACGATAAAAATTAAAATTAAAAACAAATGAAGGGAAATTTTAGTAACTGTCTACCTTCTGAAACCCTCCACGCACGAACTCGACCTCGTTTAACACCTAGCAGCCGCCACTCTATTTTGTTGCCGCACACCTTCTACACAACTTGCCACCATGATCAGCCTCGACCCCGCACTCCCCTCACCGAGCCTCCCCACCCAGTGCCAGCGCCACCGCCTCCAGCCCCATTTGGCCACCCCATCGTTATTATTAAGATGACCAATTTATGGCGAACTCGTTGACTATTTTGACCAACTAACCACGTAGATCTGCTCAACTAAGCCTCCTCTACGTCGCACAACATCCGCCCTATAGTCAAAGATCCGCCGTCAAACGAAACCATGGCCTATGGATGGCAAAAATTCATCATTGTTTTCTAGTCAAACAATGCATCAAATCAAAAAATGAATAGCAGCAGAAAATTGCGCTCATCGAAAACTTTCCAATAATATACAATTTGCTATAGTTTGAAGAGTTCGAATTTTGAAATTGAAATTAGGTTTTAGATATTGACAACAATTGAGAAGGAAAGCAGCAGATGGAAATAATAGTACATACAGAAGTAAGAAAAGGTTGCTAGGGTTTCAGAAAAGAAATCTACTTCTATAGACAGATGGATAAGAACGAAAGGACATATCGAATTGGGCCGAAACGATAACAACCTGAAAAGCCCGTTTCGTTTCCGAAATGAAAGTAGGTTATCCCATATATCAAAATATAGGTTTTCGATATTTTTAAACTTAATGGAACTAGTTTCAAACCCTAATTTCATTGTATACATAAGTTAGCTTTTAAAATCAAATTATATTCTTTTAAATTCTTTCAATTGATTTTTGCGCGTTCCGAGTCCGCACGATTAGACGATAAGTCTGATCGCTACGAAACTTGAAATCTCATAATAATAAACTATTACGAATTCGATAAAACTGGTTTCATCAAAATACAAGATAGTCGTCAAAATGGCTATTTTTACACGTTAATTAAATAAATTATTATTAAATTGATTTAATCACCTTTAAATTCAAATTTAGTAGTTAACAATTTTCAACATTTCTAATTATACAAAAATTAATAATCTTTTACAATATAGTTTCCATGTTAAATCCAATATTTAAATATTACTTCAATTTTAACGTTAAATTACAATGGGAATAAAACATATTAATTATAATTTAATTTCAGTTAAGTTCTTTTATTTTGAATTTCACTCTTATTATTTAATCAACTATTTCTTATGAATAAATTAACATTTTATTACATTCATATTCTATAGTTAACGTCTTTTACCATATGAATTATATTATTTAATTACATTAAATTTCAACAATTGATTCTAACAACTATTTTATTCCTTATTAACAATTATAACCAAATTAACTTTACAATTATTTCAATTGATTGAAATTACATTAAAATAGTTGTCAATAACATTCAAACAACATTATTAAATTATATTCTAATTTTTATCATTAATAAATCATAAATTTTAATTTCTCACAATATTAAATTTCAAAGTCTTATTTAACTAAATAGTTTTAATTATCAGAAATTATGGGTCGTTACACTGTCCTACTCGGAACTTTTCATCCTCGAAAAGGAGAAGAAGGAATTAAGAAACTAATATATTTTTGTTCAAATAATCAATTTATAAACATTTTAAACTTACATAATTAAGTATTCTAAATAAAATATATCAACTTATAAACAATTAAATCTTTCATATTCAAGTTAAATAAAAGTTTGAAATTATTTCACTTTCACAAAAAATTTCTAAAGCTTAAATTCACGAAAAACTTCGGCAGAGTCTCCTTTGCGCAGTTAGGTCCAGAAAAATAATAATATCAATAATTTCAATATATATACACACATATATATCATATTTCAATAATAAAATATCCTAAACCATGGGAAAACAATAAATTATCGTTGCAAAACTGTAATATGAAAATGTATCTATTTGTCGGGTAAACAACTTTATTTATGAAATCAAAAGCAACAGTTATTGCTTTTATAAACCTATATTTCTCTTCTATAATAAAAAATAGTGAGAATTATATACAAGAGAAATATTTTAGTTGTTTCAATTAGTAACGAAAAACAAATCAACACTAGGCATATGTAAACATGACAGCAAGACCATTATATGCAACAAGGAATCAATCATACATCCATAGCAAGCAAAACTAACGGTTTATTCAGGTTGAGAAACTTTTAATCGTACAGGGGTGATAAATAAACTATCAAGTATATCCTATGCTCAATAGTCTTAGATAATAACTTAATAGATTATTCATATAACCTCAAACAATTAGAAGTATCCTTTCCTAAACTTTCCATCAGCCAAACAATAAAGAATTTTAAATATTATTTAAGTTTATTCGATTGGTTTTTTTCATTATTCACCTTTCACTTATTTTAATTCTCATTTATTCATATAGAATCATCTTTTATTTATTCACAATCATTTACTTACATAAATTATTTTCCATTCAATATTAAAAAAAAATCAATGAATTCATTATTTAAGTATTACATACATTTTGTTGCAGTTTAATTCACATTTATTATTTAATTATATACTTGATTTCCATTTAATATTATTATTTATTAGTGAATAAATTCATACTTTAAGTTTCTTAACTTTTAAATTTACATTCATCCTTTCTTTTATAGTGTCAATTAATAATAAACTTATTTATGAATTATTTTAGTCATTTCTTAAGTTTACAATCATTTTCTTAAGTAATATTCACTTTTTACCGTTCAATCTAATTATTAGCATTTCAAAACATTGACTTATGTTTATAAAGTTCGTTGTACATCTTAGTTTTTATTTATAACATATGTTCATTTCGAAGCATTTTTTATTAAGATTTTATCTGTATAATATTCTATTACATATTCATATTTAACTTTTTAAATAGGTAATATATGTATTTTAGAATGTAATTGAATGTTACACAAATTTATCTTATTCAGATTAGCTAACAAAAATGTTCAACAATTTACATCTTCTTAATTTTCATTATCTTTTATATTTACAAGTTACAAATCTCCAATTTCTTTATATTTCATTAATCACTTAGCTTCTAATTTCCTATTTTTCATTTTAGAAGTTTCCAATAGTTAAGTTTCCATTTCCTTATAATATTTAAAAATCATTTATTTAAAGAAATTTAAGAACTAAATACCGGATTCATTTCAAATCATTTTAAAATAATATATATACTCATATCTTTTATATATATATCAAATCATACTTAAGAAAATAAAATTAAAATCTATTTATCAAGATAAATGTGTAGCAAAGCTACTGATGGCCTCCCCCACTTTAAGACTCAAAAATGAATGTCAATGATGCGGTCGTCATCATCGAAATTATTTTCCAGCGACAAAAGAGGGGAGTACATAACTTATTCACTTTTTAAAAGTTCTTTAAAACATTTCGTTCAAATCCCATTGAAAACATTTATGTCCGAAAATAACTCCAAATAATACTTATATTATATTCCAAAATCTTTGGAAACTAATTTTTACAACTCCATAACTTAAGTTCTCAAATTCCTAATTCATATTCACTTTATTTATAAATTTTATTTTACAACCAATATTTATAAAATTTCACTTCCTAAAAACAAACATACCACATACAACTATATTAATTTATAAAATTTATTCTTTTATATCCAAAATATAATACAAGGTAAAATTATTTCATTACCTAGATTTCAAAAATAATATTGTGTTGGTCTGCCCAATTAATTGTTTAGAAATCCCTATCATTGTCATAGCGTCTAATGCACCGACCAGAATTTATAAATACTAAATAGAATGAATTAACACAATATAAAACATTTTTATAACACTAACAACGCTCAAACAACTCATTGTAGGGTATTAATAACCCTATCTCTAATGAGTCAAATCCCACAGAGCTAAGGTTATCACTAAACCAAAACTCTGATACCAACTGTAACGACCCACCTTTTTGGACGGTTTAAATCGACATTAAACCACAAATGTCAACTCAAACAATTTTGAAGGGAGGATTGTTAATGGAGTAAATAAGAAAATAAGAGAAAAGAAGGAAAAAACAAAACAAATAGTATCATCGCGGAGTGACAAAATATAATAATCGAATAAACAGTTCATGAAGCCGTTTTACAAATATAACAGAGTTATATATACAACAGAAAAAAATAAATAATGCAGCGGAACAACATGATATAGTGGAATAATAATAAATATTACACAAATTTTTGTCTTCGTCCTCCAGAAATAAAGTCTTCAACGGTGAAAAGCTCAGGCTCACCCGAGCGTAATGAAAAGACAAAACACTCGAGTCAAAACTATTGGATCTTATGCAAGTTAAATCAATAGTAAATGAATTGAGTGTAACGGCTTCAAGGATGTTTATGTGATTTTACATATCTTATCCAGTGTATAATGTGTGTGCAATAACTTAAGAGATGTTCGAGATTTCCATCTCCTAGGGATCCTTTAAACTATGTAAGTAATATACGTTATATATATAATGTCTATCAATAAACTAAAATATTAAAATAGCATTAAGGGATTACCACTATCCCCCTTAACAAAGTTTATAAATGTCGTAGGCTATATAGTACTATAAACTGCATTAAACCGGTGGGCTATCAGGGAGTACTTCATAGGTATGACATAAAACAAAATTGTATTTGGCTCGAAAAGGCATATAACAGAGCACATCGGGCTATACCCACGGTAAGATTCTACCGGATTACGGCACCGGACTGGTGGTAACGCATAGTAGTATCAACGACCCGCCTTGAACAACACTTCCATAACCAAATCTCGGATGGCCATCAAATCAATCGCAAAGTAACAGATATGGCATGGAAGAAGTGTGTCTGATAGGAGGAGCAACCTCGCTTGGCTTGATGATGGCTCCTGATTTTAGTCATATAATGCTGACCTAAGAGGGTCAGGGCTACGTTCATACCTCGTACAGAATCGTTCATCAAACCGTCTTACTTCGTTCTGGATTCTCCATCACGTGCACGGTTGTTAAAGTGGTTTAGGAATTGGCAGAGAGTATGATAATATCCAACCCCGGTCTCTTTAACAACAAAATGCTTACATTTTTCACACAGTGTCATTTCATAAAACATTTATAATAATAATCCAATTTTTTTTTATACTTTCATATCATGATATCCATATACTTTTTTCCAAAATTATAAACGTATTCATAAATATCAAAGAAGATTTTTTCAATCAATTTCGATTTTTTTTATACAAATCACTTCTAAACTATTTATATGCTTTAAAACCATTTATAAAGCTATTTATAAATTCACAAATAGTTTACGATTCTTCCCTTTCAAAAACCCTTAAAATTCCTTTATAAAACCATCTTAAAACCCTTAACAAAAATTCTTTTATAAAATCCATTATAAAATCATTTACAAAACTATAGCGATCCCAGTTTTAAAGACGAATTTAAATTCGTAATTTAATTAAATTCTTGGATTAAATTGTGTATTTATTTGAATTTTTCAAAATTTAATAAGAAATGTATACTTATTTGTTTTTAAATTGGATTTGAAGCTCAATGATAAATGTTTTCAATTTAATTGGATTATAAATAAATTTTTGATTTGGAAATTCAAAATAAATTCAAAATGAATTGGATTTATAAATTGTACTTTGTAAAAATAATACGTATAATTATTTATTAAATGTATAAATTGTGTTTCATTCATTTTCTTTAAAAGAAATTATAAAAAGTATAAAATAAAATTTAATTCTATCATTATAAATATAAGTATACAAATATGAGGATATAGATTTAATGTTTGGAAATTAAACTATAAATAGAAATCAAATTTAAGAATTTGTGTTAATAATAAAACTATAAAATAATAACAAAATAAATACAAATAGAATTGTATGGAAAAAATGCAAGACAAGAAGATAAGAGAAAAACATCTAAGTACAAAGCAAATCGATTTGCTGTAAATAAAATGAGAAACACAAAGGCTTACAAAGGAAGTTAATGAAAGACCAAAAAAATATCTGCAAGGCACAAAGAAAAAAAAAATCAAGCAAGTTAAAAGTCATCTCGGTAAACAAAAGAATAAACAAATATAAACGTCTACATAGCAAAACTGTAAAAGCAAATAGCAAAATAAGAAAACATACAAAAGTAAAAAATCAAATGGATTTTATATAGACAAAAGTACACATGTACATGCATATACAAAGAAAAGAAAAACTGTGGATACATGATTCAAATAGCATAGCTGGAAACAAAATAGGACATTGCATTTAATGCCCCATCCTCTCAGCACAAAAGAAAATCTCTCAGCCGAAATAAAATTTCTTCATATCAGTAAACAAATTGGAAAAAAATATCTTAGTCAAAGTAACAAAGGTAAAATCTGACCAACGATAAACTAACACTAGAAAATACCTCCCTGTACAACACTATTTCCTTTATTTATACATCCATACTTGCCTCTATTTGTTCAGTTAAAAACAATTTTAGTTGTGTTTAAACTTATCAAAACCTGAGAAAAGAAAACAAGATTCATCTTCAGCTTAACAATTCAAAATTCTTAAACAAAAGTGAGCTTCAGATTCAAAGCAAGGAGAGTCTAACTTCAACAAAATTCAAGTAGATTCAAGAAAATCATTTGCTGTTTTTTTTTAAAAAGCAACAACTATCCTCTGTTCTTTCCATTCACGGTGAGTAAACTCTGTAGGATTGTTTACTGATCATGTAAAAATCATTGAGATCTGTCAGTTGTGTATATGTTGTTATGTGTATACATATGTATAGGTGTGTTAGCTAGTTTCATCTGCATCTCAAAAAAAAACCTTGTGTCTCTCCCTCAAAGGTCCTGTATGTAGCCTCTGTTCAGGTTATTGACATTAATATTTAAACATCTCAACTTTAAAAATTCATTATCTCATCAACTATCCAGATTTAGAACAACTAACCAACATGCTAGTTATTTGCATTCACGTCTAGTTTTTTTTTTTAAATTGACGGCATCCAATTATATCGAGTAACCATTGAGTTCTCCCCATTTTACAGTAAGAGGTAAAAACGAATATAAACTTCAAAAAAATAAATTTCCCCAATCCATAGTGAATTACAAGGCGCCGCTGGTGTCGTTAGGATCGTATGAAGAAGTGGAGTTTTTGGTGGGAATTTGGCAGCATTTGGCGATGGTCGGCGACGATTTCCGATTTCTAGGGTTGGGATTTGGGAATGATTTGGGCATCGATTGAAGAAACTGAGGGTGTCGTGATGTTGAGCTAGGAAAATGCTTCCTCGTGACAAAACTTGGTGGAGTTCGGTGCCTATAAGTGTCGCGCGACCTGTAGCATGTTTCGCTGCTCTAGAGGATCAGTCGGTGTAGTTGAAGACCGTGGTTTAGGTGATGGGGGTGGAGAGTGTTGAGCAAGGCGCAGCTGATGTGTGGGATGCCTCGTTCTCGACGTTGGGTTGTCGGAGCGTTGTGCACCATGTACACGTGCACGGTTGTTTGCCTGGAAGTGTGATGGGAGTAAGGTGAAAAAAGAAGGAGAAAGAGAGGGAAGAAAGGTTGGGGCCTGAGTTTCTTTTTGTGGGCGGGTTGTGTTGATGGGACGTAGTTTAGAATGTTTCAAGAGAAAAGGGAAAAGAAGAACTGTATTTTGCTCAGGTTTGCTTCCTAAAATCTATAAAAATTTATAACAGTAGGTTAAGTAAGCTATTTAAACAAATCTAGTGGGTGATGGCCTATTCATGTATGTCAATTTTAAGTCAAGCTCTTATTATAAGTTAATGAATTAAGTAAATACCTAACCAAGTTTGGAACTCAATTAAGTACTTTAATTTAGTAATTAATGTAAAACAAGTGTTGAAATTTATTTACCATTAAAGTTTTTAATTTGTAATAGTTGATTTCGAAGTTTATTGACGATTTTAAAATGTTGATTAAGACAAATAAGTATTATTATTAATTGTTTAAAAGGGTAATCAAGAATGAATAATTAATTTAAAAATTATAATTAATTAAGTAACTAGAGATTAGTCAAGTTGAGATTTGATTTATTCAGATAAGTGCTAAATTTATTTGTAATTACAAATTGTTAATTAGATGATTAAAGTTAATCAATCTATAATTAGCAGTTAGCTTAGATAATTGAATAAGGAATAATTAATTAAAAATTTAATTAAATTATCACTATCAATAGTTAATTATTGATTTAAATAAATCAATAAAAATAATTATGTGGGCAATTCTTTTAAAACCACATTCCCCTTGATTGAAAAAAATAATTAACTATTGTTGTGCAGTGAATTGATATTCCTGTTTTGTTTGTGATACTGTGCGATGTGAACTGCCTTATGTTGTACTGTGAATTTTGATTTGTTTCTGTATATCTATGTGAAAACTCCTTTGCCTGTAAAACGGCATTTGAATTTCGATGCGACAGGGATTCGGATTTTGGTTAGTTGTCCGATACCCACATCGAATCGTAATGATGAATCTTTGTGATTGATAAATTTATTTATCTATGAATCTGTGAATAAAGATAAGCGTTATGGATTATACCGCTTATCGATATTGGTTGAATCTGTGATGATTGATGTTGTGCACTATTGTATAACATCCCTGGACCACACTATACACATATAAATATGGATTGCACGTGGAAAATCGGTTAAGTCACGGATTTTTAAATAGTTTTGAATTTGAATTTTAAATTCAAATAGTTTTGGAAATAATTAAGTTTAATGTGAAAAGCTTTTGAAAAAGGTGTTTAAGAATAAAAGTTATTTTGAATAACTAATAGAGATTTGGAATTTGAATAATCCGATTTAAATTGAAATTCAAAAATCTGAAATTGAATTCTATATTCAGTAATTATGATTTAAAAATGACTTTACAAGTTATATGGGTTTAAACCGTTTTTAAAGCGTTGTTTTGGGAATTTGAATTAACTCAATGATTTTTAACTTGTATAAATGGGATCGGGTTTTTCCGAAATAAAACTATTATTTCTAAATGATAAAAAGCCTTCATATGGGAAATGAATTTCAAATTGTATTTAAGGGATTTCAGGTTAAACAAAAAATAGTTTTCCAGGCTATGAATGAATCTTTAGACACAGTTTTGAAAGCTATGAGATAAATCTTGATTTTGAAGATTTAATAAATTAATCTAATTGAAAGGAATTGTTTTGAAATCCGGAATGAATCTTTGTGAAACTAGGTGAACTTTATGAGGTAAATCTTTTGTTTAAAAAGATTTGAAATGGCAATTGGTTTATACCATTTGAAAGAAAGTTTTGAATTATTAAGCTGTGACTTAATTGAAACCTTATATCCATATGTTTAAATATTATGCTCATTATTCGGTTTAGCCGGGAGAGGACCGAATAATGATACGTCATTATGGATAGTGTAACGACCCAGAATTTTTATTAATTAAAAATTATATATTTAATTAATTTTAAATATTAATAAGTTAAATTATAAGTCGAATAAATTTTATTTTCAATAATTGGATTTAATTGAATAATTAAATCAATAATTTAAAATGTTAAATTATGGAAAAAAATAGAAAATTGGGTTAAATATGATTGAAAATGATTTGGGAAATTTTATTATATCATACTGGAGTTAGAACGATATTTTAGAACTTTTAAAATCGAATTAAAAGTTAATTTGTGAAAATTGAATATTTTAATATTTAATCGACTAGTGAAATTAGCCATTTTTTGAACAGTCTCAGAATTGGACGAAACCAGTTCCATTGGATCCGTAATAGTTTGTTGTTATCGGATTTCAATTTTCGTAGCAATCGGAGTTGTCGTTTGATCGTGGCAGCTCGAAACGCATCGAAATTGTTTTTAATATTTATTTGGCGAGCTAAAATAGCCATTTTTCAAAAAGTCTCGGATTTCGATGAAACTAGTTTCATCGGATTCGTAATGTGATATTATTGTAAGGTTTCAAATTTCAAGTCAATCGGATTTACCGTTTGTCCGGTGCAAGCTAAAACGCCTAGAAAATCGTTTAATCGATTTAATTTTAAATCGAACGTTTATTGCTGTAACTCGCACAGATGACCGAATTAGCTTCCGAAACCTGTTCCATTGTGTCCGGAATGCGGGATAAACCCCAGAAACGCTGGTTACGGCGCGTGAATCGAAGTTTGGAAATTTCGGAATGAATAGTGTCGTTCGTTTTCCTATAAATAGCCCCCCTTTACCATAAAAATAAAAAAAATATAATTAGGGTTTTATAACCCTAGCTGCCGTTGTTATTATCAATGGCCAGAAAGTGATCGTCTTCCCCCCGTCGTTTTCTTCAAATCCAAGCCTCGTTTCAAGAATTCTTCAACTACAATATTGTAGAGGGCCGCGAGATCTTCGTGTTCAACGGTGGAGATCGAGATTGGAGCTACGAATCAACGGAAAAAAGGAGATGAAGGTCGTGCGTTCGGCCTCGTGTTGCGTGAAAACGTGATGACCGAGCTCCATGCCATCTTGGCCGAGTATTGTACTTGTCGTGCTCTTCAAAATGGAACTCCCTGATCGAATTTTCATCAAGCGTGGAGGCCGTAGTTATTAACCCTAATTTTTGTTGTTGTATGGGTTTGTATCGTGTATCACCTGGAGATGTTGTGCGTGGGATGGAAGAGATGAAGGGAGAGGTGGTGATTTGGGGTTGCCAAGATCTACGGCCTGTAGTGAGGTAGGTTGAAAAAATAGAGAAATATGTTGAAAATTTATATTTAAAATTCAAGTAAACTTGTAAAATCCATATCTTTTTCATACGAGGTCGAAAACGCGCGAAACAGGAAGCGTTGGAATCGTATGGACGAGTACTACGCGATGGAGTTGGAATGGAGTCGTTTGAAGTTAGCGAGAATTTTGGGTAAAATTAAACGTCCGTTTAATTTTATTCGAAATAAATCGCTAAAACGAAATTGGAATCAAGGTGAGAACTTCTCACTCAATCGAATCAGTTTTGATTTTTAATTTTAAATAGTTAGATTTAAAATTTTAGAAAGTATGTTTGAATGATGATTGATATCTGTTGATTGTTAAAATAGACATTATGCGCCGTTAGTAAGCGGATGTTATTTATTAAAAACATATACCGCGAATATTTCATAAATAGTGAAATTGGTATTATATATAATAGCAATATATATATATTGGCATATGTATATATTGCAGTTATTGATTTTCCGCATTTGTATAGCGGATGAGACCCTATTGCGCCGTCTATTAAGCGGATAATATTTTAAATCCCATATACCGCGATAATTCCGTACTGGGGCAGAACTGGTATTGTGCTAATGTTTGTGGATGCAGGGAAACAGGTTGGAGGGATCCAACTGGATTCCTCAACAGTATTTATTTGATTTAAGATATTTTGATATTTGATGGATTATCATATCGATATATGATATCGTTGTTGTCGTGATTGACTATTTGGTATGTAGCATCATTGGGCCAAGATTTTGGAATTTTAAAATGATTCTAAAGTGATTTTTTAAAATATACTATATTTTTGGAATTGATTCATTTTAAATAAATAAACGTTATAATTTTTAATGTTATAAAAATTATGATTTTTTAGAAATATAGTTAAAGGTTGATTTTTGAAAATATGGGGTTAATGATTTTATAAAATAATTAAATTGGGATTTTAGAATTTATTGTGAAAAGTTTAAAAATAGGATTTATAAAATTTAAGTATTTTATAAATCAAAATGGTGAAATTATAAAGGAGATTAAAGATGTTTTAAAATAATAATATGAATTGATTTATATAAAAGATTTATAAATTGATAATTTGTAAATTAAAATATTTGAATTATAAAACGAGCTTTTATAAGTGTTAGAATGAATTGTGAATGAATTTCATAAATGAATGAAATTTATAGAATTATAAACGGTGAAGTTATAAATGGAATTTTATAAGCAGTAGGTTTATAAAATTTATAAAGTTATTGAAAGAATAGATTTGGATAAATAATTGAACCTTATAAGTTATAAGATTTATAATTATGAAGTTTAAAGGAACGATTGTGCAAACAAATAAATTCTAAGTATTTAACTTATAACATGAACTTTTGTTTTATAATTGAGTTATAAATTGAATAGGTTAATAAAGGAATTTATAAACGTTGTTTTATAAATTCGCAAACGACTTATTTTGATAAGTAAATTGTTGAAACCTATTAATGGAGTTATATTCACATTTTTGACTGTGAACGATCCTTTGAAATAAAATGAATAGAAGTGATGAAAGTTGTTAACGTAGTATATTCACGTTTTTGAATAGTGAATAATATGTTAAAGAAAATGTGTAGGGTGTGATATTTTAAACAAAATTAAAATGATCTAACGATGTTTTAAAATGTGTTAAGATTCGAAATCATAGATTTCAACATTCATCGTTGAAATAGACGTTTTCGAGAAATAGAAGGAAATAATGGACTATAACAGTGTTGTTATAGTAAATGATTTCCGAAAGGAAATGTTTTGTATAGTATTGGGATTTATATATCTATTTTAATTTCGAATCCCTATACTAGAGATTTTGGGACATCGTAACGATGTTTTATGCAACATTCGTTTTGGCCCAAATAAATATGTTTAAGAGCATGTTTACCTTAAAGAATGAAATATATACTTAATCTCGGTTTAAGTATATTGAATATTTTCCAAGTGTTGAAAATAAATAAAATTTGTGAATTACTTATTAAATAAGTATGGAAATGTTTTTCCAATGTGAAGTGAATGTTTTGAGAATTTATCTTTTTGAAGATAAATTGAAATGAGTAATTGAAATCGTATATGCATGGATATTTTGGAATATAAATTCATTATGGAATTTATAAATGAAAAGGAGAATTGGTTTAAAAATAAATATTGATTTATTTTTGACATATTGAAATTATATATCTTGTAAAGATATTTTGGAAAATAAATAATTTGGAAAATTATTTGGAATCTGGTGATGTGTGCATATCCATTGATAGTTCAATAACCGACTATCAATATTTACCTTTGAAAGGTATTTGTTGTGATTTGTTGAATTTGAATGCACACTTATTTTTAAATTATTGCGCTCGTTATTCGGATTACCCATTTCGAATAGTGATACGACGTAATGGATAGCATTGAAGATCGGTGTTGAAGACCCGGTATTTGCGAGAGCGATAGGATGACCTGTCGATTGACTCTGCACCGAGTTGCTCCGGTATAGAGTTCTCCATATGTGATGGGAAATCCGATCAGGATTGTGGATATCCGGATTGCAAGGACTTCTTTGTAAGTGCCTTCGGTTCTGTTCGACCCCGGAACAGACTTGTATGGATTGTATGTCTGACATTACAAATTGAGATATAAAGCAGATTTCTTTCAAATATATTTCTGTTGGTGGCGGAGAATTTATTCTTTTAGCTTAACACCCTTCTCTGAGACGTACGAGCTCAGAGGTTATGTAGTTGAATGTTATCAGCAATATATTCCCAATTTGGTAATGTGACATGCTGAGTGTTGCTGTGAAATGATCATTGTGTTGATCATTTGTGATAGGATCATTTATTTGATCGTCTATCTTGGTGATCATTTCTATGATCATTTGTTGACCCAAAGCATGGCTTTTGTATAAAGTATGTTTTTGTGGACGTGACTTCGTCGAGCCTCACACCCCGGAATGGTCAAAACAGGAAAGATGCAGCAAGGTTATGAGGGGTAGCTCCCTTTAGGGTATGTGCATTTCCTTCTGGAAAGGGTGGTATCATGGTATGGAGCCCAGATACTTACTCATGTTGAAACACTTATTATTATGTGTGATGTTGGTGACGAGCGCTCGGATAAAGGTCCAATGGGACCGGGGGATGGCATACTCGTGTCAGTTGTTACCCAGTTAGGGGTAACCCGGCCTTGTGTTGGCAGAGATCCGGTTTGGTTCTCGGGGATGTCCTTCCAGAGGCATTCTCATGTGGCAATGGAAGTTCCTTGGCCTGATCATTCGTTGGAAATCCAAAGAAACAATACGATCTTGTACGGTATTAGTTGTAGAACCTATCATTCACTTATGGTGGCGCCCCACTGTTTGGATGGTAGCTATAGTAGGCATACGATAATGGTCGTATGTTGGCTAAGATTTATATTCTATGTTTGCACAAAAAATGGGCAAACACCTCCAAGTCGTATTATTTAGTTGATTATATGTGATTTTCGGTGATTTTAGATGAGTATGTAAATATGAAAGAAGTAGGGGCTGAAATGTAAAAGACACACAGATTTATAGTGGTTCGGCCAGAATGTGCCTACGTCCACTTTATATGTTATTATCTTCTTTCTTTCAGATTACAGGTACAATGCTTCGTATATCAGTATATGAAAGTAGTTTGAAAGTTCCTTCCTTGCTTGAGCTCTCAAACTTGTCTGCCATTGTTGTACCCCTGCCCCTCTATTTATAGAATGAGGTAGGGGGCAGGGGTCTTGGAAGTATATAACTGCTGGTGGGCCCGGGCTGAAGCGATCTGGACTGGCAGTTGTCTGGTTCGGCGGAGGACATTCGGCATGGAGCTTGGTCCGGTAGATAAGTGGTTCGGTGGTAGCATGGGAGTTGATTCGGTAGTGGGGTGATGGTTGGTTCGGAGGAGTATGGTGGACCGGTATGGCTGGTCCGGTAGTAGTAGGGGATGTTTGGTTCGGTTACCGGATGGGCATGCCGAATGGCACTTGTGATTTGCCCGAATATGGTTGGTCCGGCTACCGGATGGACATGCCGAATGGAGTCATGGGGCCGAATGGGGATGGACTTCTAGCTTTGTGTTTGTCGAACGAGGTGGAGGTTGCGAGCTCGGGTAAAACTGTGACTTCTTGGTCTCGAGAGCTTCTGGGTGAGAATTCGCCCAACATTTGCCCCCCAAAGTGGGGCACGTGCTTGCACGTGTCGCGCTTTGTTTCCTGGTGATAGAAAGGCTTGTTCCGTAACGCCATGGGCTGGACGTTCGTATCCTGCGGATGTCCTGCAAAGGAATTTACAGTTTTAGTGTGGTTTCAAATAACGACCGTTCGTGGTTGGAATATTTGAGATGAAGTGAACTGTGTCGCTCGGGACGAGCAAGTGTGCCCCGAAGGGGCTTAGCATCGTCGATGCCAGGTTTACGTTAGAGTGGGTTCCTGGGTCGTTTGCCAAGGTGGTTTATCGCCAGCTCAGAGCATGCCTAGGGATCGTTCGCGACCCCGTACATGTGTAAGTAGCTTAGCCATTTCATAATAATTATCAAATATCCATATGACCGATGGGCTTAAGAATGCGTGTCAAAGTGTAAATTCCCACGATGGTAGGGTTAATAACCATTCAGAGCGTGCCTGTGGACCATTCGAGGTCGCGTACACGTGTAAACGATTTAATCCACGTCGGTGAGCATTTTACGACTTATTCATCGTTATCATAATCTTATTTTATTAGTTAGTTCTGGAGTTCGGTACTTATCTGAGGGAGGCGCTTTGCACGCCACTAGTTCCTGGTCTTGGACGGTAGAGAGAGAGTTCCATTCGGTTCTTGGTTGGTCCGGCTATTCTCATTCGGCTTCTGGTGGTCCGGTATTATTGGTCCGGTTGGGCGAATTGTTTGGTTCGGTGGTTGTGAGTTCGCCTATATATAGAGGCCGTACCCCCCTTGTTTTTCTTCACCGAACCAACAAGCGCCGAATCAATCTATTGCCGAACCAAGTGTTTTGCCGAACCAAGTGTTTTGCCGAACCAACCTTATACCGGACCAGGTATACACTTATCGCCGAATACACACGTACGTCTTCGTTTCACCGAATGGGACTACGGCCTTGGGGCCGAATGCCTTGCGTACCGAATGCCCCTGATACAGTACCACCGAATGAACATGATGACCGAATGAGATGGAAAACCGAATGAACATGATGACCGAATGAACTTGATGACCGAATGAGATGGAAACCGAATGAACACGATGACCTTGAAAACTTTAGTTTGCGAATGAAATCCCACACTTGCACGCACTTGTTTGTTTACTTTTCTATGTTCCCCGTTCTAATGCCTTGCTTTCCTTGTGTTGCAGAAAATGTCTCGCAAAGCGGAAACACGATCGGATAGAAAGAAGTCTAGAGGCACAGGAGAGCCTTCTTCTTCCTTGCCCCCAGTCCAACCAGGATCCGGGCAACACCGACCTATTCCGAGGTCTCTAGTGGACGGATATGGTCCACAGGAACTTTTGGTCTCTCCCCCGGATTGCTTTCCTAGCTCCCTAAAGGAGGAGCAACTTGACGTCATATCCCGTTCCTTCGGGATAGATAGGGCTCTTATGCTGCTGCCGGGAGATGGAGTGATGCCATATAATCCTCCCGAGGGCTACTTCGCTTTTAGCAGATACCATTGCATGTGCGGCGCTATCCCCCCTATCAACGCTTGGATAGTAAGCTTCACCACATATTTGAAGGTGGCTCCCTTCCAGCTTCAGCCTAACTCATATGCTATCCTGGTGAGCCTCTTTGTTATCTTCCAGAGGAGGTACGGCCGCCTCTACCCTTCAAACCAGTTCTGGACTTGTATTCCAAGTTCACCATGTTCAAGAAGGAGTGGTTCTTCGTCAAGGACGATGCTGTTTCTTTCCGCCTTTTCACTTCCGGCTGTAAGATTGATTTCATTTATATTTTTCATGTGTTTTGACTGTAGTGCTTTTTCTGACATGCTTCTATTTCTGGCTAGCGACAGGTGGTACTGCAGTCGTGGAGGATGATTCCTTGGTGCGAATGGCTGCTGAACTAAAGGCTATTCCGGCACGGGACCGGTCGGCCTCCTTCTTGATCAGGAACGCAACCCTCTTGGAGTATAATTTGATCTTACCGCACCAGTCCGTGGTTAAGCAAAGAGACACGGCTGAGGAGAAGGCTGCTAAAGCTAAGGAGGGGGATAAAGTAAAGAGCGGTAAGAGGGAGCCTTTCGCAGAGCGTCCCGTGGTCGGGGGGAAGAAACTGAAGAAGTCCGATGGCCCTTCTCCAAGTACTTGCCCGACTGTCCCGGAGGAGGAAGGTGTAGAAGAGGAGGAAGGAGGCGAAGTTGGAGAAGGGTCGGAGGGTGGAGGAGATGGCGATGGTCAAGGTGGTAGTGGGGTTGCTGCTCTAACCTCTGAGCAAGACCTCGAACTGGATGAGGCTCTCCGTCGGGCCTTCGGGGAGTCGGAGGGAGAGTCGGAAACGGAGAAGGAAAAGGAGAAGGAAACGGAGAAGGCAAAGGAAACCGGCAAAGCTGTGGCTGGCACTGACCCATCCTCTAAGGGTTCCTCAGCTAGGGTGACTCCGGCGATGCAAGGTGAACTTTTGTCTTCTGCCGATTCCATTTTCGATAGGGACTTAGAAATTTTTTACGGTTCACTTCCGTCCTGGAATGAGATCCAGGACTTATTGCAGTATCCGACTCCTCCGCCGGGTTTGTATAATAGATGTGTCCTCCCACTTTTCTTTCTTTTTAACTTAGCACATTTTTTTTTGAACTGTGGGTTATTGTATGTTCATAACACTTGTTCTTTATCCCAGGGGCAGGCCAGGCAGTTAAAACGTCGGATGTTCGACATCGCCTTGAACAATTTAAGTCGAGGAGAGCTTCTGCGAAACCTTCTACCGATCGCACTGGGGACGTAGTCAAGTACCGCCCTCTTCTTGGGGTCATCGAAGAGGGCATTCAGAAAAGGAAGCGGAGCCGTTCCTTATTTGAGTCGTCCCCTGGTTCGCAGCATCCTACTCAGCCTCCTCGTGATACTACGGAGGAGAGCACGGAGCCCGGCCCCCCTCCTCCTCCTTCCAAGAGTCCTACTATCATTCATATAAGGCGTCCCGATGCGCCTCGCCCCGTGCCTCGTGACCCTTTTGCTGGTCATCCTGATTTAGACCCAAGCTTTCGGGACATTTCATTCGATGAGACCACGGGCGAACACCTCCTTCCCCGCAATCCCATGGTAAGGGTGCTGGACGAGGCCAAATCTTTAGGTCTTGATTTACTTACTACACGGGTAGTCACCATGGGGGATGAGGCCAAGGCTAATATCGACCGGGTGGCCGCAGAGACTAAGAAGTTAATGGAGCATCATGCTAAGTTGGTCAAAGCCGGGGAAGAGATCGGGAGTGCTAACATTCGGTTGAGGTTAAAGGTTGCCGATCAGGCCAAGCAGCTCGCCGACCAAGCCATCCAGATTTCCCAGCATGAGGAAGCCTCCAAGCGTCTGAAAGAGACCATGGAGAAGGCCAGTAGGGCGGAATTACGGAAGATGGAGGTCGCTTGCAGGGAGCGGATTAACATAGCTATCGCAACGGTGGATGAGGTTCGAAATGCGGATCTCGAGCGGGTAGAGGAGTTGTCAGGGAGGCTCGAGGCTGCGGAGATGGCTCAGGCTGAGTTGAAGGAGGAGATGGAGGAGATGAGGAGGTCCCTTAAGTTGAAGGAGGAGGAAATGAGGAGGTCACTCCAGGCTGATTGCTTGAGATACCAATCAGAGAGGGACGTTGCCGTCGCCAAGTTGCAAGCTTCCGAGGCCCGGGTGAGGGAGTTTGAGGAAAACGAGGGGATGATGGATGAGATGCTGCAGGATATGTACTTCCACACTTGGAAGGAGGGCGGCTTGTCTTGGATGGACGATTACCCTCGGGTCATGGCCAAGGTGTATCTCCAGGCTTTAGAGGAGGCCAGGGTGAACGCGGGTAAGGAAGGCGGAGAGGCTTTCAACTTGAGTGCGGTTACTGCTCAGTTCTCAAAGGAGGAGCAAGCGGCGGTGAAGGAGGGGATGCGGCTGCTCGCTGCGGAGGAAGCGGGCGTGCAGTTGGATGATGAGGATCAAGCGGCGGATGCTGGTGAGTTATTCTTTTCCCTTTCTTTTCTTTCCGTGTTTTCATAACTTGATCGTTCGTTTAATGAATTCCTCTTCTGATCTGGACAGGTGGGACTTCAGATCCACACGCTGGGGGCTCTGATCCTGCGTCTAAGTAGGCTGGGGAAGTTGGTGATGGAGTGTGGAGGCATCCGCCATCTTTTTGTTTCTTTTTTATCACTGTTTATGTTAGTCTTTGATATGCAACTGTAATAAAATTATTTGCAAAGAATAACTTCGTGTGATCTTTTAATATAAGCTGATTTTGTCATGTTTAAATGTTGTTGCTATCTTTATGTGCTGTGTGAGAAGTATAATTATGTATATGCCTGTGATTCCAGTTGTGTTTGATGTTAAGTTTTTGCTTGAAATATAATTTCACGTTTTGCAATGTCAGTGTATGAATAAGCTATAGTTACGCATTTATGTACAAGAGAAGAGAGTACCGCCCTTTATGCTTTATTCGCAGGCGGTAGCTTTGAGTGTCTTGTGTAATTGTTCACGGGTATAGCTGAGCGCCCTGCCACCCAGCGCCCAGGCTTGGAGCCTCATGAGTGAATGCTTCCTATTTGGTTTCCTGTACTTTAGAGTTTGTTATACAGGATAGGAGAAAAATATTTAAGTGAAATGGAAATATAGTAAAAGTAAAACTTCCAGTCACGGAAGGCCGTCGATGTGCTTAAGTTCGTGGCAATCGGGTTTTGTAGTCACTTTCCCTAGCTGTGGGTCTTGGAGACATTTGTCACCCATCTTACGCCTCCGCGGGGAGTTTTCTTTTTTACCACAGCCGCACTTAAGACACATCGGAGCCGAGATCGCGCACGGTAACTACCCGAACCATTATGGTCCGTAATCGTGGGTATTATTCGATTTACCGTGGCCGGCTAGCGTGGGTGCCGTTGGCCGTGAACTACCCCTGGCTGGCCACACCTTATGTTGGGGCTTAAAGTAGGTTCACAGTTACCGGCGAGCCGAACGCCGTAATGAGCTGCCATCGGCTATAGTCGGCCTTTATGATGACTTATAATCGGCTCATTACAGTTGGCTTTGAGGGCAGGCGCGCAATGAGTTAACCCGCAGCAGAGGGATGCTGGAGCAAAAGAGTCTCATTGGCGAGTGCATAGAATCGTAGCGTACCTGTTAGGCCTAGTCCAGATGAGGCCGCGGTGCGTCTTGAGTGGAGATGCCATAGGATTTTGTTCAACAGAAAGGGATAAAACTTAACAAGTAGCCAAGACATAAAGGAACAAGTTAAAAAGAGACAAGATTTTTTAAAGTGGTTCGGCACGAAAATGCCTACGTCCACTGATTCTCTTTGTTAATTCACTTCATATGGGCAGTACAAGTTAAGAAAAGTATCGACGGAGGTGTCGGATGTTCCATGCCCTCTGGAACACCTCTCCGTCCACTGTTGACAAAATGTAAGCTCCGTTGTGGAGATCTTTGTGAATTACATATGGTCCGTCCCAGATGGGGTCTAGTGCCCCGGGGCGCGGAAAGATTCGCCTGAGGACAAGATCTCCTTCTTGTAAGCTGCGATGCTTGACTTTGGAATTGTATAGTGCTGCCACTTTTTGTTTGTGAGCTGCTGCTTTGAGTGCTGCATCGTTTCTCCTTTCCTCAATCAGATCCAAAGACATGAGGAGGAGTTCTTCGTTTTCTTCTGGGTTGTAGTGGATCCTACGGTGGGAAGGCACAATAGTCTCAACTGGGAGCATTGCCTCCGATCCATATGCCAAAGAGAAAGGAGTATGTCCCGTTGATGTTCTGAAAGATGTGCGGTATGCCCATAGTGCCGTAGGAAGTTCGTCCACCCAAGCGCCTTTTGACTTTTCAAGTTTCTTCTTGATTAGGGTTTTGAGAATTTTGTTGACAGCTTCAACTTGTCCGTTTGCCTGAGGGTAAGCTACTGATGAGAAGCTTTTATGAATTCCATGCTCTTGGCACCAGTCGGCAAATTCTTCGCTGTCAAATTGGAGTCCGTTGTCTGATACGATCTTGAGGGGGACTCCATACCTGCACAAAATGTTTTTGATCAAGAAGTTGATAACTTTTGCTGAAGATATTTTATTTAAAGGTTCCGCTTCCACCCATTTGGTGAAATAATCGACTGCCACTATAGCATATTTGGCTCCGCCTCGGCCCGTTGGCAGTTCGCCAATTAAGTCAATTCCCCATACAGCAAAGGGCCAAGGGCTGGTCATTTGAGTAATTTCGTTTGTGGGCAGTCGAGGGATCTTGGCGAACTTCTGACATCTGTCGCATTTCTTAACGAAGTCTAGGGCATCTTTGTTTAGTGTGGGCCAGTAATATCCATATCGGAGTATCTTTCTTGCCAAAGTCTGTCCTCCAGTGTGATCTCCGCATCCTCCCTGATGGATGTTTGTTAATATCTCCTTGGCTTCCCTTCCGGCGACGCATCTTAATAAGGGGCTAGAGAAGCCACGCCGGTAGAGGATGCCTTCTTGTGTTGTGTAGTGGGGAACTTTCCTCAAGATCTTCTTGGCTTCGTCACGCCTGTCGGGTAGTATGCCATCTTGTAAATATTTCCGGATAGGAGTCATCCAGGTTCCATCTTCGATTGCAGTTATCAGATTCACTTGTTCGAAACTTGGGGCCAGCTGCCTTGAGATTGCTAGTGCTCCGGAAATGGTGCTGTTCTTCATACTAGCTTGCTTTTCAAGTTCATCTGCCTCTTGGTTTTCTTCTCGAGGAATGTGTTTGATTAGATAATGGTCCAATTGATCGAGTAGCAGTTTGGTTTTCTTTAGGTATGCTGTGAGTCGTTCTCCTCGAGTCTGGAATTCTCCTAGTACCTGGTTTACGATAAGCTGAGAATCACTATGAATACATAAGGAATTGATTCCAATTTCTAGGGCCAGTTCCAATCCTGCTATTACTGCTTCATATTCAGCATCGTTGTTAGTGGCCGTGAACTCCAATCTCAATGCATAGTACAACTTTCTTCCCCTGGGGGTGATGATCACAATACCTGCCCCCGAGCCTTGTTCGTTCGATGCTCCGTCTACAAAGAGGTTCCACTTGATGTTTTTTGCTACTTCGGATTGTTCCTTGCCTTCGTTGATAGTGAATTCGGCAATGAAATCAGCCATGGCTTGTCCTTTGATAGCGGTACGAGGATGGTAGGTGATATCATACTGACTTAATTCGATGCACCATTTGAGGAGTCGCCCAGAAGTGTCAGGACGATGGAGCACTTGTCTCAGTGGTTGATCGGTTAGAACTCTGATGGAGTGAGACTGGAAGTAGTGTCGCAGTTTTCGTGACGCGATCAATAAACAATACGCTAATTTCTCAAGTTTAGGATATCTGGCTTCTGCCCCTGTAAATCTTTTGCTTACAAAGTAAACCGGGCGTTGTGTGCGGTCTTCTTCTCTTACCAAGGCGGCGCTTAGAGCATGAGATGATACAGCGAGGTATAAGTATAACACTTCACCTTCATTTGGAGTTGAGAGTACTGGTGGTCTCTGAAGGTGTTCGATTAAGTTGAGGAAGGCTTTTAAGCATTCGTCAGTCCACTCGAACCTCCCTTTGTCTTTCTTGAGTGCTTCGAAGAAAGGGACACACTTGTCAGTTGCCTTGGAAATGAATCTGCTTAGGGCGGCCACCTTTCCGTTTAGGCTCTGCATTTCCTTTCGAGTGGAAGGTATCCTTATTTCTTTTAAAGCCCGGATTTGTTCAGGGTTTGCTTCGATTCCTCTGGCGTGGACGATGAATCCTAAGAATTTTCCCGATGATACTCCGAAGGAGCACTTTAGAGGATTCAGCTTCATTCCATATCGGCGAAGTACCTGAAACGTACCGTCCAGATGGCTTACATGGTCGTTGGCTTTCTTGGACTTTACCAACATGTCATCCACATATACCTCCATAGTTCGTCCTATCAATTCTGCGAACATTTTGTTGACGAGGCGTTGATAGGTAGCTCCAGCATTTTTGAGTCCAAAAGGCATGACTTTGTAACAATATAATCCGCGGTCGGTGATGAAGCTAGTGTGGTCCTGATCGGGAGCGTGCATGGGGATCTGGTTATATCCGGAGTATGCATCCATAAAAGATAGGAGTTCGTGCCCAGCTGTGCTGTCTACGAGTTGGTCAATTCGGGGAAGTGGGAAGCAGTCTTTCGGGCAAGCGTCATTCAGATTGGAGAAGTCAATACATGTTCGCTACTTTCCATTGGCCTTTTTTACTAGCACTGGGTTAGCGATCCATTCTGGGTAGATGGCTTCTCGTATGAAGCCATTAGCAAGTAGATTTTTTACTTCCTCATCAAGGGCTGCTGATCGCTCTGCACCCATGCTCCTCTTTTTCTGCTTTACTGGTACCTTGGTGGGATCGATGTTCAACATGTGGCTGCTATGTCTGGGGAGATTCCTGTCATATCGGCATGGGTCCACGCAAATACATCTAAGTTGTGGCGGAGAAAGTCAATGAGTTGATCCTTCAATTCCGTTTTCAGCTGAGATCCAATTTTTAATAGTCTACTTGAATCATGCTTATCTACCGATACGAATTCCATAGCCTCTGCAGGCTCGGCGGTAACCTCCTCCTCTTTATCCCTGGGGTCTAGTTCATTGAAGGGATCGCTTGTGTATCGAAGAGGAGGGGCTTTCTTTAGTTGCTATGCCTCCAAGCTTTTCATGCAGAGAGTGGTCTCTGCACCTTTTCCTTTATTCTTTCTGCGGTTATTGCGAAGTTCAGTTACGTAGCAGTCTCGGGCAGCATCTTGATCTCCTTCTACTTCTCCTACTCCGTTGTCTGTTGGAAATTTCATTTTCAGGCACCAGGGGGCTAATACAATCTGAAAGTCAGACAAGGCTGGTCTTCCCAAGAAAGCGTTGTAAGCCGAGTGGTTTTCTATTAGTACGAACGTTTGTTTTCGCACAACGGAGCGGGGATGACTTCCTATTTCGACGAAGAGGTCAAGTTGCCCGAGGGGCATTTTTGCATCTCCAGTGAAACCGTGCAGTGGTTTGTCACAGGGGGATACATCCTTCATTGATAACTTCATTTTGTCGAAAGCATGTTTGAACAGGATATTTACGGAGCTTCCCGTGTCTATTAGAATCCGAAAAACTTTAGCTGGACCAAACCAGGCAGAGATGACCATGGGATCCATATGTGGGTACTGTCTTCCTTCCAAATCATGCCTACTGAATACAATGTCATTGTTTTCTTTTCGTTTCGGGTGGCGTTCCTCCGTAATGGAGTTAACATATCCTTCGGCATTTCTAAGCGACTTGCCGTACCTTTCCATCTCTGCCCAACTTCTGTCGGCGATGTGTGGTCCTCCTGAGATGGTAAGGACCACTATCTTCTCTTGACTAGAGCCACTGGTGTTGTGATTGTTGCGATTCCCTCCGCCTACTTCCGGGAGGGGTTGCTTTGAGTTCTCATTGGCAGGAGTTGGAGTCCTGTTCTGACCTTTCACATAACGTTCCAGTCTTCTTCTTCTAATGTGTTCTTCGATCAAGTCCCGAAGATGGTGGCATTCATTGGTGTCATGTCCGTGGGATTCGTGGAAGCGACAGAACTTTCCGGACTTGAGTGCGTTATCTGATTCTTTCTTGTGCGGGGGGCGCTTGTATCCGAGTTCGCCCTGAGTGGCTAGGTAGATGTTTTCGATTGTTTCATTCAAAGGAGTGTAGGAGTCAAATCTTGGCCCTGGTCGATATTGGCGCTTCTCAACCTTTCTGCCCCCAGCATTGTCTCTAGATTCATTTCTTCGAGCGTCCTTAGCTGCAGTGGGAACCTTGTCCTGAACTATCTTGCCTTGTTGCCCTGACTGCCTCTCCGTAGCAGCGTCTTCAAGTCTCATATACTTTCCAGCTTCATGGAAGAAATCAGGCAAGGTAGATGGTTTTTCCTTAGTTAATCTTCTGGCAAACTTGGTGTCTGGATGTACGCCACTACAGAGGGCCATTAGGGTGAGTTTTTCATCGGCGTCTTGAACTGCTGCCGCTGCGGCGTTGAACCGTGTTAGATATTGTTGCAGCGTCTCTCCGGATTTCTGTTTGACATTGGATAGAGAATAAGCATCCTTGGGTTGTTCCACATGGATGCGGAACTGGCTAATAAACCTTTCTTTTAACATCTCCCATGAGCTGATGGATCCTTGGGGTAGATGGCAGAACCAGGAGGTAGCTAGATCTGATAGGAATAGCGGAAAGCATTTACATAATACTCCTTCTGTTGCTCCACTCATGAGCATATGCTGGGTGTATCTCTGCAGGTGTACGATGGGGTCGGAAGTTCCTTTGTAAGGTTCCATGGTTGGCATTTTCCATTCCCGGGGAGTGATGGCAGTTTCGATATTTCGGGTAAAGGGACTGGTGACCCTAGCACCTATTCCCCGGTCCCTTTGCTCCCGTTGGACACATTCTCTGAATAATCGTGCCATTCGTTCGTCAGAACTTGGAGCGGACAAAAATGAGCTCGGTTCTTCCCTGCGGGATCTATCTCGTCCAGATGACCTGTAGGGATGGTACAGTCTATCACCTCTAGCATTATCCAGTGGTTGTCTTTGGCTGCTTGGATGCACGCTAGGACCAGCTACAGTTGCCCCCTGCCTTGATCTTCCCCTGTGGGGTTCTGTTTCGAGCACATCCATGGGGTCAACTTCGGGCTGGGTTCTAGCTCGGCTCCGTTCAGCGGGGTTTCTATGATTAGGTGGCATGACTGGCTCAGCTACATCCGACCCTCGCCTGGTGCCTCCCCCGCTAGGTTCGGTTCCAAGGGCTTCCTCGAGTCGGAATTCGGGCTGAGTCCGGGCGCGGCCCCTATCATCGTTTTTCCTGTTGATAGCTTGTTCGAAGAGTGAAGACCTTTGTTGCCTCCGGGATCCTCCGGATTGGGATTCACCCCATGATTCAGTGTTGCGGTTGGACTCTTCAGCATCCCTTAAGCGTGTCATGAGTTGGTCCACCAAAGTTTCTTGTTGGGATGTGAAGCGGTTAGTTACTTCAGCCACAACCCTGTCCAGATCTGCCCTAGTGATTGGTTGTTCCGTTGCGGGACCAGTTGGATTTTCCTGATTTTCATCTGGTACTGCTGTTGAAGTGGGCTGATCTGTGATTGCTGGATCTGGAAGGCTGCTAGTTGCGATGTTCTTTCCTTTGTTAACATCCCTTCTCTGTTTGGAAGGCATGATTTTTCTAAGCAACGAGTGATGTTATTAGGAAGAAGGTTGAGTGGGAGAAGATGAAGCCTGAGTTCAGTTCTCAGTGAAAGCACCAAAAATGTTTGCACAAAAAATGGGCAAACACCTCCAAGTCGTATTATTTAGTTGATTATATGTGATTTTCGGTGATTTTAGATGAGTATGTAAATATGAAAGAAGTAGGGGCTGAAATGTAAAAGACACACAGATTTATAGTGGTTCGGCCAGAATGTGCCTACGTCCACTTTATATGTTATTATCTTCTTTCTTTCAGATTACAGGTACAATGCTTCGTATATCAGTATATGAAAGTAGTTTGAAAGTTCCTTCCTTGCTTGAGCTCTCAAACTTGTCTGCCATTGTTGTACCCCTGCCCCTCTATTTATAGAATGAGGTAGGGGGCAGGGGTCTTGGAAGTACATAACTGCTGGTGGGCCCGGGCTGAAGCGATCTGGACTGGCAGTTGTCTGGTTCGGCGGAGGACATTCGGCATGGAGCTTGGTCCGGTAGATAAGTGGTTCGGTGGTAGCATGGGAGTTGATTCGGTAGTGGGGTGATGGTTGGTTCGGAGGAGTATGGTGGACCGGTATGGCTGGTCCGGTAGTAGTAGGGGATGTTTGGTTCGGTTACCGGATGGGCATGCCGAATGGCACTTGTGATTTGCCCGAATATGGTTGGTCCGGCTACCGGATGGACATGCCGAATGGAGTCATGGGGCCGAATGGGGATGGACTTCTAGCTTTGTGTTTGTCGAACGAGGTGGAGGTTGCGAGCTCGGGTAAAACTGTGACTTCTTGGTCTCGAGAGCTTCTGGGTGAGAATTCGCCCAACATTCTACTTTCGAAATATTTTCCTACACTATGCACTAGTAATAATATCAAATGTTCTTTTAAATGCGTATCAAGCATCTTTGACTATCATAAGGAGAAATCTCCTCCGATTCTGCGTTTGCATTGTGTGTGTGTGCAGAAGGCCTTATGGTAGTCTCATTTTTAAAAGCATTGCGAATTGACTTTAAAAATATTCCTCTATTTTGATTTTAAAGATAAATAAACTGTTTTGAGTTCTCACACCAGTCACATGACTGACTCGGAGTTTATTGTTTTCCTTCCTAAACTCTGGGTGCCCACCAATTTCTACACGGGCGGTCAAGAGTTAGGTTTATTCTGGATATTCTGGAATTGCTGGAGGCAAGCTGGATGGCATGGCGTGTTACTAGTATATAGTATTTCTTTTTCCGCTGTTTGATGTTGTTGTTGTTGTAACACTCTGATGTAATGATGATATGATGTGATGTAATGTAATAACTGATATAGTTCTTTGTTTAAAGATTATTCATTTATTATTATATGTTGTTCCGCTGCGATTGTGAGATTCTGTTGTTTTCTTTCCGTTCTATCTTGTTCTCTCTATTTTCTATCTTCTTATCTCTTCTTCTGTCTCTTTCTTTTCCTTAAACACCTAAGTGTTCGGTTTTTCGACATTCGATTTCTCGGCAGTTGATACAGTGGACGTATTGATGTCAGTTTTCGGAAGTTGAAGAATCGGGTCTTTACAGAAAGCATTTGAAGACCGATGGTGAAGACCGGGTATTTGCGAGAACGATAGGATGACCTATTGATTGTCTCTGCACCGAGTAGCTACGGTATAGAGATTCCCTAAGTGATGGGAAGTCCGATCGGGATTGTGAATACCTGGATTGCAAGGGCTTCTTTGGAAGTGTCTTCGGTTCTGTTCAAACCCAGAACAGACTTGTATGGATTGTATATCTGACATTACATTTTGAGATATAAAGCAGATTGCTTTCAAATACATTTCTGTTGGTGGCGAAGAATTTATTCTCTTAGCATTAACACTCTTCTCTGATACGTACGAGCTCAGAGGTTATGTAGTTGAAGGTTATCAACGATATATTCCCAACTTGGTAATGTGACATGCTGAGTGCTGCTGATCATTTGTTGATCGAAGCATGGCTTCGTGTAAAGCGTAACTTTGTGGACAAAACCTCGTCGAGCCTCACAAACGGGTAATGGTCGAAAAAGGAATGATGCGGCAAGGTTTTAGGGGTAGCTCCCCTAGGGTGTGACCATTCCTTCTGGAAAAGGGTAGTATCATGGTATGGATCCCAGATATTTACTCGTGTGGGCACTGTAGTATATTTATTACTGTGTGATGTTGTTGGTGTTGAGAGCTCTCGAATAAAGGTCCCAAAGGACCGGTCCCATGACTGATCTGGAGTTTATTGTTCCTTTCCTAAACTCTAGGTGCCCACAATTTTCCACACGGGCAGTCTAGAGTTTGGTTTTTTTTAGATAGTCAGGTCTAGTTGATTATCTGGGGCTAGTTCAGTCTTTGGATTCACACCAGACTTGCTTATCTTGGTGAAACCTTGATGGTGGATCGAGTTAGGAGTTTTGGAGCTTTGTCTTTGGAGCTTTTGGATCAGAGTTGCTGTATTGGATTTTGTGAAGACTTATCTCATATTGTATCATGTTCCGCTGTATTCTGTGTTGTATATTCGCTTGATGATTATCATTGTATCGAATTGATGTATCGGACATTGTATTCATGTTATATCAGTGATACCATCTTTTATTTTCTGCTATGTTATTTATCATCTAATAGTGTTGCAAGCTCCCACGATATGAATTTGATGTTGTTTTTCGGACATCGAGTTCGGGTCGTGACAAATTGGTATCAGAGCTGAAGGCTGAGTAAGAACATTAGCTACGGAGTGTAACACCTTAGATGGCTCATTAGAGATAAGGTGAAGTATACCCTAGAATGAGTACAACCAGTGGAACCAAAACCCAAATTTCTTAATTTATTCTTTTTATCTGTTACTATTCTCTAAGATATTTCGTCCGAATGCCTAAATCGGATTTCTTACTATTTACAGATAGTAAGAATGAGTGGAAGAAGAGGACGAAATAGGAGACAGGAAAGTACCACTTCAGCTGGTCAAAACCCTGCAATGACATATATCCCCATTCAATCTCAATCAAATTTGGCTGATTTATATCGAAGCTTTTCTAGACTCGATGGAAAGCCATTCACTGTCAAAGAAACCGTTATCGTAGCACAAGCCTGGATTCGATCGTGTGAAAAGATTTTCAAAGGACTAAAATTAGAAGATGGTCAAATTTGATAGATAACTTCTTGGCAACTCCAGGATGAGGCTTTAGCTTGGTGGGAAACAGTTACATTGGATGAGCCGGTGGATGAATTTACTTGGAGTCGTTTCAAGGAAGTGTTTGAGCAGTGATATATGCCATCTGCTGGTATCTCTAGAATGTAACAAGAGTTTATGGATTTAGAGCAAGGAAGTTTATCATTTGAGGAATGCTTGAACAAATTCAATGTATTATCTCGATTTGGTCCAGAATTGGTAAATACACAGTTAAAAAGGAATGAAAAGTTTATTCGGGGAATGAACCAGGAGCTTCAGGAAAGGATGACTACTCACGTAAAGGAATCTTTTTATGAATTAATTGATATGGGCTATCGATACGATACTCTGGATAAGCAAAAAGATCCAGAGGAGAAAGAAGATACAACTAATCTGAATTGGAGAAAAAAGAAATTTGGTGGGAAGAAATCGAGGAAAGATAAAGGAAAGAAGAATATACAGAAGAAAAAGGTGAAAAACGTTACTTGTTTCAACTGCTTGGAGAAAGGCCATTACTGGAACAGTTGTAAGAATCCCAGGGAACGAGGAAAGAGAGAGCCATTTATGAAGCCAGAACAGGAATGTAGGGAATGTTGTTACTGCCACAAGCCGGGACATAGGATCATGAATTGCCCAACACTGAAGCAAGTTCAAGCAGCGAGGGCCTGTGAAATTAAAGGTGATTCTTTAATTTTAAAGGTTAATTAAAGAAATGAAATTTTATAAGGTAACTATCTCGTTTATGATAAAATTGTTCGAATTTTGTTCGACATGAGAACTACCCTTAGTTTTATTTTTCAGCAAATCGTAAATGAGTTAAATTTTGAGTCTAAAATCGTAATCGAATCTATTTCTGCCTATTTCATTGGGTTTCGATATGTTCTACGAATGGTAAGTTATCCCTTCGAACTATCCAATACCCCTGTATACTTCGTAGATCAGATGACCCAATTGTTTCGTAGTTGATTTAGTTATTCTCATATCTATTGTTGATATTCTGATTTGGTAAGCCAAAATTCAGAATTGATATTCGGTTTGATTTGGAAAGATGTTACTCTATCTTTTATTTATCTTTGTGTCTCCTTGTCAAATTTCGATGATGAAATTTTTTAAGGAGGGGAATCTGTAACGATCCTAGTTTTAAAGACGAATTTAAATTCGTAATTTAATTAAATTCTTGGATTAAATTGTGTATTTATTTGAATTTTTCAAAATTTAATAAGAAATGTATACTTATTCGTTTTTGAATTGGATTTGAAGCTCAATGATAAATGTTTTCAATTTAATTGGATTATAAATAAATTTTTGTTTTGGAAATTCAAAATGAATTGGATTTATAAATTGTACTTTGTAAAAATAATATGTATAATTATTTATTAAATGTATAAATTGTGTTTCATTCATTTTCTTTAAAAGATATTATAAAAAGTATAAAATAAAATTTAATTCTATCAATATAAATATAAGTATACAAATATGAGGATATAGATTTAATGTTTGGAAATTAAACTATAAATAGAAATCAAATTTAAGAATTTGTGTTAATAATAAAACTATAAAATAATAACAAAATAAATACAAATAGAATTGTATGGAAAAAATGCAAGACAAGAAGATAAGAGAAAAACATCTAAGTACAAAGCAAATTGATTTGCTATAAATAAAATGAGAAACACAAAGGCTTACAAAGGAAGTTAATGAAAGACAAAAAAAATATCTGCAAGGCATAAAGAAAAAAAAAATCAAGCAAGTTAAAAGTCATCTCAGTAAACAAAAGAATAAACAAATATAAACGTCTACATAGCAAAACTGTAAAAGCAAATAGCAAAATAAGAAAACATACAAAAATAAAAATCAAAAGGATTTTATATAGACAAAAGTACGCATGTACATGCATATACAAAGCAAAGCAAAAAATTGGATACATGATTCAAATAGCATAGCTGGAAACAAAATAGGACATTGCATTTAATGCCCCATCCTCTCAGCACAAAAGAAAATCTCTCAACCGAAATAAAATTTCTTCATATCAGTAAACAAATTGGAAAAAAATATCTTAGTCAAAGTAACAAAGGTAAAATCTGACCAACGATAAACTAACACTAGAAAATACCTCCCTGTACAACACTATTTCCTTTATTTATACATCCATACTTGCCTCTATTTGTTCAGTTAAAAAAAAAATTAGTTGTGTTCAAACTTCTCAAAACCTGAGAAAAGAAAACAAGATTCATCTTTAGCTTAACAATTCAAAATTCTTAAACAAAAGTGAGCTTCAGTTTCAAAGCAAGGAGAGTCTTACTTCAACAAAATTCAAGTAGATTCAAGAAAATCATTTGCAGTTTTTTTAAAAAGCAACAACTATCCTCTGTTCTTTCCATTCACGGTGAGTAAACTCTGTAGGATTGTTTACTGATTATGTAAAAATCATTGAGATCTGTCAGTTGTGTATATGTTGTTATGTGTATACATATGTATAGGTGTGTTAGCTAGTTTCATCTGCATCTCAAAAAAAAAAACTTGTGTCTCTCCATCAAAGGTCCTGTATGTAGCCTCTGTTTAGGTTATTGACATTAATATTTAAACATCTCAACTTTAAAAATTCATAATCTCATCAACTACCCAGATTTAGAACAACTAACCAACACGCTAGTTATTTGTATTCACGTCTAGTTTTTTTTTAAATCGACGACATCCAATTATATCGAGTAACCATTGAGTTCTCCCCATTTTACAGTAAGAGGTAAAAACGAATATAAACTTCAAAAAAATAAATTTCCCCAATCCATAGTGAATTACAAGGCGCCGCTGGCGTCGTTAGGATCGTGTGAAGAAGTGGAGTTTTTGGTGGGAATTTGGCAGCATTTGGCGATGGTCGGCGACGTTTTCCGATTTCTAGGGTTGGGATTTGGGAATGATTTGGGCATCGATTGAAGAAACTGAGGGTGCCGTGATGTTGAGCTAGGAAAATGCTTCCTCGTGACAAAACTTGGTGGAGTTCGGTGCCTATAAGTGTCGCGTGACCTGTAGCATGTTTCGCTGCTCTAGAGGATCGGTCGGTGTAGTTGAGGACCGGGGTTTAGGTGATGGGGGTGGAGAGTGTTGAGCAAGGCGCAACTGATGTGTGGGATGCCTCATTGTCGACGTTGGGTCGTCGGAGCGTTGTGCACCATGTACACGTGCACGGTTGTTTGCGTGGAAGTGTGATGGGAGTAAGGTGAAAAAAGAAGGAGGAAGAGAGGGAAGAAAGGTTGGAGCCTGAGTTTCTTTTTGTGGGCGGGTTGTGTTGATGGGCCGTAGTTTAGAATGTTTCAAGAGAAAAGGGAAAAGAAGAACTGTATTTTACTCAGGTTTGCTTCCTAAAATCTATAAAAATTTATAACAGTAGGTTAAGTAAGCTATTTAAACAAATCTAGTGGGTGATGGCCTATTTATGTATGTCAATTTTAAGTCAAGCTCTTATTATAAGTTAATGAATTAAGTAAATACCTAACCAAGTTTGGAACTCAATTAAGTACTTTAATTTAGTAATTAATGTAAAACAAGTGTTGAAATTTATTTACCATTAAAGTTTTTAATTTGTAATAGTTGATTTCGAAGTTTATTGACGATTTTAAAATGTTGATTAAGACAAATAAGTATTATTATTAATTGTTTAAAAGGGTAATCAAGAATGAATAATTAATTTAAAAATTGTAATTAATTAAGTAACTAGAGATTAGTCAAGTTGAGATTTGATATATTCACAATTAACTGCTATATTTATTTGTAATTAGAAATTGTTAATTAGATGATCAAAGTTAATTAATCTATAATTATCATTTAACTTAGATAATTGAATATGGAATAATTAATTAAAAATTTAATTAAATTATCACTATCAATAGTTAATTATTTGATTTAAATAAATCAATAAAAATAATTATGTGGGCAATTCTTTTAAAACCACATTCCCCTTGATTGAAAAAAATAATTAACTATTGTTGTGCACTGAATTGATATTCCTATTTTGTTTGTGATACAGTGTGATGTGAACTGCCTTATTTTGTACTGTGAATTTTGATTTGTTTCTGTATATCTATATGAAAACCCCTTTGCCTGTAAAACGGCATTTGAATTTCGATGCGACAGGGATTCAGATTTTGGTTAGTTGTCTGATACCCACATCGAATCGTAATGATGAATCTTTGTGATTGATAAATTTATTTATCTATGAATCTGTGAATAAAGATAAGCGTTATGGATTATACCGCTTATCGATATTGGTTGAATCTGTGATGATTGATGTTGTGCACTATTGTATAAAATCCCTAGACCACACTATACACATATAAATATGGATTGCACGTGGAAAATCGGTTAAGTCATAGATTTTTAAATAGTTTTGAATTTGAATTTTAAATTCAAACAGCTTTGGAAATAATTAAGTTTAATGTGAAAAGCTTTTGAAAAAGGTGTTTAAGAATAAAAGTTATTTTGAATAACTAATAGAGATTTGGAATTTGAATAATCCGATTTAAATTGAAATTCAAAAATCTGAAATTGAATTCTATATTCAGTAATTATGATTTAAAAATGACTTTACAAGTTATACGGGTTTAAACCGTTTTTAAAGCGTTGTTTTGGGAATTTGAATTAACTCAATGATTTTTAACTTGTATAAATGGGATCGGGTTTTTCCAAAATAAAACTATTATTTCTAAATGATAAAAAGCCTTCATATGGGAAATGAATTTCATATGGGAAATGAGATAAATCTTGATTTTAAAGATTTAATAAATTAATCTAATTAAAAGGAATTGTTTTGAAATCCGGAATGAATCTTTGTGAAACTAGGTGAACTTTATGAGGTAAATCTTTTGTTTAAAAAGATTTGAAATGGTAATTGGTTTATACCATTTGAAAGAAAATTTTGAATTATTAAGATGTGACTTAATTGAAACCTTATATCCATATGTTTAAATATTATGCTCATTATTCGATTTAGCCGGGAGAGGACCGAATAATGATACGTCATTATGGATAGCATTTGAAGACCGATGGTGAAGACCGGGTATTTGCGAGAACGATAGGATGACCTATCGATTGTCTCTGCACCGAGTAGCTACGGTATAGAGATTCCCTAAGTGATGGGAAGTCCGATCGGGATTGTGAATACCCGGATTGCAAGGGCTTCTTTGGAAGTGCCTTCAGTTCTGTTCGAACCCAGAACAGACTTGTATGGATTGTATATCTGACATTACATTTTGAGATATAAAGCAGATTGCTTTCAAATACATTTTTGTTGGTGGCGAAGAATTTATTCTCTTAGCATTAACACCCTTCTCTGAGACGTACGAGCTCAGAGGTTATGTAGTTGAAGGTTATCAGCGATATATTTCCAACTTGGTAATGTGACATGCTGAGTGTTGCTGATCATTTGTTAATCGAAGCATGGCTTCGTGTAAAGCATAGCTTTGTGGACAAAACCTCGTCGAGCCTCACAGACGGGTAATGGTCGAAACAAGAATGATGCGGCAAGGTTTCAGGGGTAGCTCCCCTAGGGTGTGACCATTCCTTTTGGAAAAGGGTAGTAACATGGTATGGAGCCCAGATACTTACTCGTGTGGGCACGGTAGTAAATTTATTACTGTGTGATGTTGTTGGTGTTGAGAGCTCTCAAATAAAGGTCCCAAAGGACTGGGGATGGCATATCTGTATGTATTACTCCCAGGCAGGAAGGAATCCGGCCTTGTGTTGGCAGAGAGCCGCGTAGGTTCTTGGGGCGTCCCGCCAGAGACGTTCCCATGTGGCAGTAGGAAGTTCCTTAGCCTGACCATCTGTTGGAAATCCAAAGAAACAATACGCGCCCTGTACGGTTTTAGTTGTAGAACCTGCCATTTAAAACGGTCGCTATAGCTGGCATAATATAATGGTACCTATGTTGGCTAAGATTAATATTATACTTTCGAAATGTTTTCCACTATGCACTAATAATAATATAAAAAGAAGAATTTTGCGTAGTAAGCATATTTGACTATCATAAGGAGAAATCTCCTCCAATTCTGCGTTTGCATGGTGTGTGTGGCGGGAGGCCTTACGGTAGTCCCGTTTTCGAGAAGCATTGCGGTTATCAAATTTAAATCTTTTGATTGTTTTTAAAGACAAACCGTTTTGTTTGCTCATACCAGTCCCATGACTGACCTGGAGTTTATTGTTCCTTTCCTAAACTCTAGGTGCCCACAATTTTCCACACTGGCAGTCTAGAGTTTGGTTTTTTTTAGATAGTTAGGTCTATTAGATTATCTGGAGCTAGTTCAGTCTTTTGATTCACACCAGACTTGCTTATCTTGGTGAAACCTTGATGGTGGATCGAGCTAGGAGTTTGGAGCTTTGTCTTTGGAGCTTTTGGATCAAATTTGCAGTATTTGATTCTGTGAAGACTTATCTCATATTGTATCATGTTCCACTGTATTCTGTGTTGTATATTCTCTGATGTTGATGATTATCATTGTATCAAATTGATGTATCAGATATTCTATTCATGTTATATCAGTGATATCATCTTTTATTTTCTGTTGTGTTATTTATCATCTAAAAGTGTTGCAAGCTCCCACGATATGAATTTGATGTTGTTTTTCGGACAGCGAGTTCGGGTCGTGACAAAAACCCTTTATAAATATCCCTTACAAAACCTTTTACAAAAATCTTTTATCTATTAAAGACACTATAAAAGTCTATATTTATTATCTTAAATCAAAACTATATTTATCATGTTCGATTAAAACTATATTTTTATATAAATTAAATTTAAATTATATTAAATTAAAACTATATTAATTATATAAATTAAACTTAAATTAAATCTTTCAAAACTATATTGAATATCTTATTAAATTAACTTTTAAACGATTTAAAATTTGTTTTAAGAACTAAATAAATTTATAAGTTAAAAATCTTAAAATTTCATTTTTAAACCATATATTAACTTATAGTTTGAAAGTTTAAAACATAAGAAATAAATTGTTTAACAGATATTAATTTTGCATAAAATCATCAAATAAAATTTAAAAATAAAATTTCAAAATCAAACATACTTTACTACTTAGAAAATAATTTAAAACCAACCAACGGTGTCCGTGCATAGTTTTCTACCTTATGGTCGAGTGATAGGGTATGTATCATTTCAACCCCAAAATAATAAAATTTTCTCAGTATATATCATTTCAACCTGTATCCCGAATCAAAAAATTTCGAATCAATAAAACCGCTCGGGTTTATCATTTCAACCTAGAAAGGTTTTCACCAATCTATAAGATCGTTCGGGTATGTCATTTCAACCCATAGTGATTAACAGGGATATAAACATCCAATCATCCAAAAATGTCGACAAATAAACATTCATCACAATCATCATCCGAATCAGCCTGTAAATCACAACAAATGACTGGTTATCATTATCATGTGTTTAACTATCAATTTAAATTCAATGTTAACTTAAATGGAAATTTAATTCAATATAAATTCAAATTAAATTTAAATGAAAATTTAAAATACCAAAGAGCAATCAATAAATTCCTAATCACAACATAAATTTAATTTAACTAACATGAAATAGTTTAGTACTTGTGAGTGGGTTAAATCACTCACCTTTGATTTTTAGTCAAATTAAAATCCAAATAAGGCCCAACATTCCAACAATTGCAGAATTCTACCAACCTATTTCATAATGTCCGAAATTTTGATACGGTCACAAAGGAAGAAACTACACCCAAATCCGAGTTCATACGCAAAAGTTATTTGAGTTAGTACGATAAAAATTAAAATTATAAACAAATGAGGGGCAATTTAGAAACTGTTTACCTTCTGAAACCCTATACGTATGCACTCGACCTCGTTCAACACCTAGCAGTCGCTACCCTATTTCGTTGCCGCACTCCACCTACGTGCCTTGCCACCATGATCAGCCTCGACAGCCGCACTCCCCTCACCGAGCCACCCCACCCTATGTGTCACGACTCGCCATTTCGTACCATTCAAATCGACAATAATCCACATATGTCGGACTTGAATGATGCAAAATAACAGATTGTAAATAAAATTGGAGCAAATGAAATCAAGTACACAGAATCACACAGAACAATCATAATTAGTCGCGGCGGAATATAAAATAACATATTAGTTCATGAAGCTACTATAACAAAGTCTCAAAACAAATACATAATAACAGTCTGAAACAACATAATAGAAATCCCAAATACGTAGAATTTCACTAATACATGGGATAAACTAGAACAGGTGAAACAGAAATAGATATAAATATAGATAGGCAGAATCTCCAGCAAAGACCAGCTCCAGAAAGAGAATCCAAAGCTGTGAATACTCAGGCTGACCCGAGTGTAAAGCAAAAACACAAAACACTCGAGTCAGCATAATATATACTTATAATGTAAAACAACTCAAGTGAACTGTAATAAGGTACAAGTAACTTAAAGGATGCCTGGGAATGCCCATCCTCTAAGGATCCGTTAAACTATTTACTATATATAATATTGCACTATTATAATAATGTCTACAGTAAAATAAACTTACATTAAAATAGCGTTTCGGGCTTACCCATGTCACCCTTCACACATAATAGTCCCAATAGTCCATCCAATATCATGATATCTCCAGACCGAGAGACTATCAGAGGATACCACACGGGCCACGGGAGAAAAACAAACTCATAGTAAAGGCTCGGTATGGTAGGTGACACGGCACACAAGGCAATGCCAAGGTAGATATACCAATTACACAACGGGCAGGTAGTAACGTAGCAGTCACTACGTCTACCCCGAACAACACTCCAAAAATCAAGGAGTGCACCCAATCAATCACAGCAGTAATAGAACGGTATCGAAGAAGTGTGTCCGGCCAGAGGTGCTACCTCTTTTGGCCCGAGATCGCTCCTGTTTTAGCCACCTTATGCTAACTCACGGGAGTCGGGCCCACGTAATGTACATCACGAACGTCGTCACCATTCTACTTCATTCTGGAACTCCACCGCGTACACAGTTGTCAAAGTGGTTTTCGGTATCGACAGAGAGCGTGTCCATATCCGATCCCGGTCTCTTTAACGACCAATCGTTATTATAACCCGTGGTTATAATTTAAAAAATGGTATTTATATGTAACGACCCGTAAATTTTCGATAATTAAAATAGCTAATTTAATAAGATTTCGTGATTTAGTGTTAGAAAAAATTTTGTAAGTCGTTGGAATAATAATAAATGTTGAATTCATTGGGTATAATAGAGTAATTGATTGATAAGTAAAATCTATTTAAAATCAAATATTGAATATTGAACACGTAAATTGTTTAAATTAAATATTTAAAACTTATTGAATAATTGAATAACTGTAAAATGAAAATAGGGTTCTAAATTTTGAAATGGTTTTAAAAGTTGAATCTTATAAGTTCAATTTCAATATTTCAAAAGATAATGAATTATTGGATAAGCGAAATTGTCTAAATTAAATATTTGGAATTTATTGGATAAATTAAATAAAGGGTTTAATATGATTAAAAATGATTTGTAAAATTTTATTTTATCATATTGATTTATAGTGATGTTATAGAACTTTTAAAACTGAATTTAAAATTTATTTGTGAAAATTGAATATTTTAATATTTAATTTTCGACTGGAAAATAGCCAATTTTTGAACAAGTCTCAGAATTGGACGAAACTAATTCCATTGGATCCGTAATAGTTAGTTATTATCGGATTTCAAATTTCGTAGCAATCGGAGTTGTCGTTTGACCGTGGCAGCTCGAAACGCGTTGAAATTGTTTTAATATTAATTTGGCGAGTTAAAATAGTCATTTTTCAAACGGTCTCGGATTTCGATGAAACTAGTTTCATTGGATCCGTAATGTGATATTATTGTAAGGTTTCAAATTTCGTGTCAATCGGATTTACCGTTTGTCCGGGGCAAGCCAAAACGCATAGAAAATCGTTTGATCGGTTTAATTTAAAATTGATCGTTTATTTCCGTAACTCTCACATACGATCGAATTAGCCTCCGAAACCTATTCCATTGCGTCCGGAATGGGGGTAAAACCTTATAAACGCCTGGCGGCACGTCTCGATTGGAGTTCGGATGATTTTGGACCTACCTATATAAATACGCACGCAAACCGAGACAGTTTTATTATTATTATAATCCAGAAACCCTAATTGACTTCAGCCTTAGCCGCCACTTTCATTTCAATGACCAGAAAATTTCGAAACTTCTTCCTCATTTTCCTCTCAATCCATCAACAATTAGCAAAAACTCTCAACTACAAAGTTGTAGAGGGCATCAAGATCTAGCTATCCAACGGTGGAGATCGGAAACGGAGCCACGGATCGACGACAAATCGAGATTGGACCTGCTGCGTTTTTCACGCAATTCGAGGCAGAGGGGGCGGCCGAGCTTCAGGCTATTGATGGTGAAGGTGGAGTAAGGCGGTGGCTTCGAAGTGGTGTAACCTGATCGTGTTCAAATTGCTTGTAGAAGGAGCATAATTTAACCCTAGTTTCATGAAGATGGGTTCAAGTTGCGTGTTGTAGCCTGTAGAACGAACGTGAAGATGGAGAAGCAAGGTGCGGTCCTGATGTTGAGGGGTGAGATCCTACGGTGATGATCTGCTTAGGTTAAAATTAAATAAAATGTTGTATATATTTATTAAGTTAAAAATTCGTGTAACTTCAAAAATACATATCTTTTTCATACGAGGTCGAAAACGCGCGAAACCAGTCGCGTTGGAATCGTATGGACGAGCTCTTCGCTATGGAACTGGATTGGAATCATTTGGAGCTAGAGAAAATTTTGGGTTAAATCGAACGTCGTTCGAATTGATTTAAATCGTAAAAATCAAAGTGAGTGTTTTATAGCGCTCACACCGTACTAAATATTTTTATGCTAGTTAAATTTGATATTATGAAGTGTTATGATTTTATTTGTCGTTGTTTGGTAAAAATTTAATTGTCATATAGCTTGTCATTTGCATTAACCGTTGAAAAATTAAATTGACAGTTAAATTGAAATTAAAATTGAATTGCGATTAAATTACCTGACATTGATATCTATGAAACTGCCATGAATTGTATTGTTTATTGGATGATGTATTTTGATGGATGCTATTGGTTGATAATTGAATGTTTGGATGTTTATTTGCTTATATAGATCCTGTTATGCATACATATGATACTGAGATTAATTTAAGTAATGTATACTCATTCCTGACATTTAATTAAAATAAAAAATTACTTGGCCATAGGATAGAAAATTATATACGGACACCGAATTGGCTAAATAAATAATTTTTGAAATCGTCGATTTAAAATTTATTTAAATGTTTTGATTTAAAGGTTATAAATAGAAATCAATTTATAGAAATCGAATTTGTCGAAAAATTGAGTTGGAATGTTGAAATAAATTTTGGTTAAAAGAAATTGGTAAATAATTTAAGTTGTGACTTTAAAAAAAAATAAAAATTTGGATATGATTGAATTTCAAAAATCTATTTATTTTAAAGATTGAACATTATTCCAAGCTTTGAATATTACTAAGTAAAAGTGATATGAAAATGATATTTTGAAATCGAGTTTGGAATTGAATCATATTTGGAATTTGGATTTAAACTTGAATATTGTTGGAAATTTTGTTAAGTGTTACAAATTGATATTTTGAGAAATCAAGCTCCAAATCGATATAAATTGAAATTGAATTAATTAAAGGTGAATGTAGAATTGAATTGATTTGAAGTAAAAGTTGACATTGTTTTGAGTTGAAATCGAAATTGAAACGGTAGAATGAAAATTGAAATTGATTTGAATTGAGAAGTTATAATTGAAATGGATTGATTTTGAAGCTTTTTTAATTTGTTTTCCAAATTACTCTGTTATATAAACCATTTTGAATACTTAAACTATTTTAATCTATTTTAAATCTACTTAACCCAATTTAAATTATTTTAAACTAATTTATCTATTTTAAATCCATTTTAAAGATTTTAAGTGTTTTTAACTATTTTAATTATTTAAAACTACTTTTAAACTACTTAAAACTATTTTCTAAAATCCTAAGCTGGTCAATAAGGTGAAATGTTTATATTTAAATCTTGAATTTAAATATGAAATCTGATATTTTGAAAGATACGATGATATTTGAATGGATTTGATTTTTGAAGCGAATATGATATTTTGATATCAATTATGAATCGATTTGAAATGTAAAATAGCCAACGGTGTAATAATACGTAGTTATTAAAGAGACCGGGATCGGATATGGACATACTCTCTGTCGATACCGAAAACCACTTTAATAACTATTATACGCGGAGTGTTGATCCAGAATGAAGTGGATGGTTTGGTGAACGCGTTGACTGAAGAAAGAGAACGATTATTGGATGACCCCTGACATGACTAAAACAGGAGCCGCGCCGGGCCATTGAGGTTCGCCACCTCTAGCGGACACACTTCTTCGATACCATTTCTATTACATTTGTGATGCGATTTGGGTGCACCCCTTGATTTGGGAGTGTTGTTTCGCGGTGTTGGGGTAGCTGCTGGCTATGCCCAACATCAGTCCGGATCACGCAACTACTAGTATCCTAGTTGGTATCGCCTCATGTACCTTGTCATACTGATTATCCTATTCGCGACCACTACGTTTTGATTTGTACCTTGAGTATATGGATTGCCCTCTGGTGACTTCCGGTTTTGGGGAAACTACGGTCTTGTATATGCTTTTGGGAATATAAAATGTGTTAAGGGGGATTATGGTAACGCCTTAACGCTATTTTGATACTTTATATTACTGATAGACATTATCTACTTAGCGTATATTACTATATAGTAGATAGTTTAACGGATCCTTGAGAGATGGAAAATCCCGTAACATCTCTTAAGTTATTGCACGCACGATGACACTGGATAGGAGATGTCAAACCCCGTAAACATCTCCGACGCCGTTACACTCATATTTATTTACGATTGATTTAACTTTCATAAGGATATTTAGTCCTGACTCGAGTGTTTGTCTTTTCATTACGCTCGGGTCAGTCCTGAGTTTTCAGTTTAGGTTGAAGATCATTTCCTTGGAGGACGGAGACGAAGATTTGGTATATGATCTACTACTATTATATTCATTCCATTCCGCTGCATTGTTGTATGATATTTGCTGTGTATGTAACTCTGATAAATGTTGTATAATAATAATCAAATGTATTCATTTCAAATGTATTCATTTAATTAACAGCTTCATGAACTGTTATTTTATTATTATACTTTAGCCTTCCGCTGTGAGATTCTGTGTTGTTTCATTTCCTTTATTTCCCTTCCTTTTCTTTTCTTAATTACCCCAATAACTATCTGCTCTTTTAATGGTTTGGAATCGACATGTGTAATTGATCGTCGGTTTTAAACTGTCCAAAAAGGCGGGTCGTTACAGTTGGTATCAGAGCTTTGGTTTAGCGATAAACCTTGGCTCTAGTGGGGAATAACTCATTGAAATAGAGGTAAACTATATGAATGAGTTGAGTGTATATGAGAGAGCGTACTTGTTATTTGATATAAAATGGTTTTATATTGTGTTAATTTGTTCCGTTGAGTATTTATGAATTCTGGTCGATACTTGGGACGCCAAGGCATCGATAGGAATTTCTAAACACTCGAATAGGACAAACCAACACAATATCGTTTTGGAATATATTTTATATAAAAGAATTATTTGAATATTTATTCATTTTGATTGAATTGATTGTTAGGAGATGATAATATTAGATTATTATCGTTATTGTTTGATTAGTCAATATTTACAACAATTGATTAAATAACAATGGATTTAGAAAAATGAAATCTTGTAAACACAATTGATAATGAATATAAATGAATTTTAACTTGGATTTGGGAATTTAAATTCCGGTGCTTGAAATTGACTTACAAGAATATGAAAAACATAATATGAGTATTATATGATAGTATAATTGAGTTGAAATTGTTTTCGAAGGATTTTTTTTTTATGATAAGTGATATATTCCCTTCTCTTGACGCTAGAAAATGATTTCGGTGATGAGTGCACGCATCATCGGCGTTTATTTTCGAGAGTCCGAGTGGGGGAGGCCACTTAATAGCTTGTCTAAACTTTGTTTTGATTCAAATTTTATTTTATTTTGTACTCTCTATAGTATGATTGGTTATATAAATTATATAAGTATATATTATTTAAAACTTGATTTGAAATGAAACCGGGATTGGAATTCTTAAGTCCTTTAATAATTAATGATTTTTTTAAATGAGTGAAATGAATTTAGACTTGAATCATTAAGGAACTTCTGAATTGTGAAATGAGAAATGAACCTAGGAGCTAAGTGAAATATCAATTGAAGTAGAAATCCTTAGAATTAGGAAATTATGAACTTAAAATAAAAATTGAAACTATAAAACTCGCATAGTATTAAATTTCATTCTATAGCATAGATATAACTTACCAAAATATTTAAGAAGTTCAAAAATGTTATATGAATTGTTAATTGGATAATATACAAGTATAGGTTTGAATAATGAAATATGCATTTAATTAATGGTTGCAAATATAAATAAAATTGTTAGTAAATAATTGGAATTTAAATTAACATTTAAAGGTGATTCACAATTATGTTAATATAAAATGAAAATACTATATGTGAATGTAAATGTGAAATTAAATTATAGTGAAATTTAAGTAATGACTTAAGAATTGATAAATTGAAAATTCAACTTTAAATGAAAAGAAGTTGTATGTTGTTTGACTACATTCTATTTGCATAACTATAACTTACAAAATACTTAAAGGGTTTAAAATGCTAATAAGGATAAGTAGAGTAATAATATACCAGTGTGAGAGTGAAAAATAAAATGTAAAGATCTATTGATAGTGTAAATATAAAAGAAATTTAAGCTGTAAAATGAATGATACATGTATAAGTGAATGAATAAAATTTAAAATTAATGAAATATAAAATTGGTAAATGGAAACTAATTAAATTTGAATATAACTAAATGTCAATAAACTTGAAAGTGTATGAAATTAAAAAATTTGACTTGGAAATGTATAATTGATTTCGTGTAGATTCTGGATGGTTGTTAATGTTTGATATGCATTGGTTGTTAGATGGATGAAAATTGATTAAGTAGAATTCATTAGTGTTAATGGAATTGAATAAACGGAATAAAAAAAAAATTTAAATTCAAGTTTGAAGCAAAGTGAAATTAAATATAATGGAATTCAATTTAAATTGAAGCAAATTGACTTTAATTTAAAATATGAATGAAACAAACTTGAATAAATCGGAAACAAATTGAATGTAAACCTATTGTGTGGATGAATAAGAAAATAAATAGCTTTGTGTTTATGATTGTTCTTTAGAAAATTTGATGTTTTGATGGTTTGTACTTTGAAATAATAAAAGCAAAATTTTGGAAGAAAAAAAAAAAAAAAATCCAAAATGGTCCGATACATGCTGAAATGAAAACAACCATAACTTTTAAATGGCTGAACGGAATTCGACGATTTTGGACTTTCCGAAAAGCTTAGAAACTATAGCACAACTTTTATTTAGAGTGTCTTGAGAAATTTCTTCGTCTACTAGGTTAAAAAACTTGAATGTTACTCGCTGTCCTGTGTAAAAAAATAAGAAAAATCTGAAGCATACAACCTTAGTATTTTCGCCATATCTTTTGACTGGTTTATCGGATTTTGATGATCTTCCCCTTTATGGAAAGATAAGAACTTAAGCTAAAACTTTTGTTTTAAGTGTTTTGTGTTTTGATGTGGTTTAGAAGGTCGGAAATGTGGGTGAATGTCGCGGACCTGCGCAAACACTGCCCAGGCTGAAGCGTATCCCCTAAGTAAAACGGCCATAACTTTTGAACGGATGATCCGAATTCGATGATTTTGGACATTCCGGAAAACCTGAAATGAATGCAACAACTTTTGTTTAGATATTGTTGTCAAATTTTACAGTTTAGGTGACCTAAAGCTAAGATTTGTTTGCTGTCCAGAAATTGAAATCTCAGTTTTGAAGCTAAATATGTTATATATATGTTGTGTAGGCTAAATATATCGATCTATCTTTATATGCATGGTTCTAACTTAGTTATTGAGCATTTTAGTAGGTAGCAAAGGGGTTGCGCTTCGTTGTGGAATTCGCTTCTACGCTAAACGCATAATGTAAGTAAAATGCTAATAAATGCTAAATAAAAGGTACGCTTACGGTTTTATATGATATTGGTGATATTTATATGTTGTTTTCCCACATATGGGATGCCTCATCATTGAGATGAGATGTATATTTGTGATATATATGCTATTATATTTTTTCCGATCGAGCCGCGCAAAGGAGACTCTGCCGAAATTTTCCGTAAATCCAAGTGTTAGAAATTTTTTCAAGTTTTAAAATTTTGTAACTTGTTTTGATAACTAACTTTTAAATTTAGAAAGCCGTTCGGAGTAATATTGTGGAAGCGTAGTTATGACTTTATAAATGGAATTTCATTGTTTTATAAGTTGGTAACTTTGATAAAATATATCTGATGTTGAATTCTATACTTAGTTTCTTTTCCCTTCTTTCTCCTTTTCGGGGACGAAAAGTTTTGAGTGGGGGAGAGTGTAACGACCCGTAAATTTTCGATAATTAAAATAGCTAATTTAATAAGATTTCGTGATTTAGTGTTAGAAAAAATTTTGTAAGTCGTTGGAATAATAATAAATGTTGAATTCATTGGGTATAATAGAGTAATTGATTGATAAGTAAAATCTATTTAAAATCAAATATTGAATATTGAACACGTAAATTGTTTAAATTAAATATTTAAAACTTATTGAATAATTGAATAACTGTAAAATGAAAATAGGGTTCTAAATTTTGAAATGGTTTTAAAAGTTGAATCTTATAAGTTCAATTTCAATATTTCAAAAGATAATGAATTATTGGATAAGCGAAATTGTCTAAATTAAATATTTGGAATTTATTGGATAAATTAAATAACGGGTTTAATATGATTAAAAATGATTTGTAAAATTTTATTTTATCATATTGATTTATAGTGATGTTATAGAACTTTTGAAACTGAATTTAAAATTTATTTGTGAAAATTGAATATTTTAATATTTAATTTTCGACTGGAAAATAGCCAATTTTTGAACAAGTCTCAGAATTGGACGAAACTAATTCCATTGGATCCGTAATAGTTAGTTATTATCGGATTTCAAATTTCGTAGCAATCGGAGTTGTCGTTTGACCGTGGCAGCTCGAAACGCGTTGAAATTGTTTTAATATTAATTTGGCGAGTTAAAATAGTCATTTTTCAAACGATCTCGGATTTCGATGAAACTAGTTTCATTGGATCCGTAATGTGATATTATTGTAAGGTTTCAAATTTCGTGTCAATCGGATTTACCGTTTGTCCGGGGCAAGCCAAAACGCATAGAAAATCGTTTAATCGGTTTAATTTAAAATTGATCGTTTATTTCCGTAACTCTCACATACGATCGAATTAGCCTCCGAAACCTATTCCATTGCGTCCGGAATGGGGGTAAAACCTTATAAACGCCTGGCGGCACGTCTCGATTGGAGTTCGGATGATTTTGGACCTACCTATATAAATACGCACGCAAACCGAGACAGTTTTATTATTATTATAATCCAGAAACCCTAATTGACTTCAGCCTTAGCCGCCACTTTCATTTCAATGACCAGAAAATTTCGAAACTTCTTCCTCATTTTCCTCTCAATCCATCAACAATTAGCAAAAACTCTCAACTACAAAGTTGTAGAGGGCATCAAGATCTAGCTATCCAACGGTGGAGATCGGAAACGGAGCCACGGATCGACGGCAAATCGAGATTGGACCTGCTGCGTTTTTCACGCAATTCGAGGCAGAGGGGGCGGCCGAGCTTCAGGCTATTGATGGTGAAGGTGGAGTAAGGCGGTGGCTTCGAAGTGGTGTAACCTGATAGTGTTCAAATTGCTTGTAGAAGGAGCATAATTTAACCCTAGTTTCATGAAGATGGGTTCAAGTTGCATGTTGTAGCCTGTAGAACGAACGTGAAGATGGAGAAGCAAGGTGCGGTCCTGATGTTGAGGGGTGAGATCGTACGGTGATGATCTGCTTAGGTTAAAATTAAATAAAATGTTGTATATATTTATTAAGTTAAAAATTCGTGTAACTTCAAAAATACATATCTTTTTCATACGAGGTCGAAAACGCGCGAAACCAGTCGCGTTGGAATCGTATGGACGAGCTCTTCGCTATGGAACTGGATTGGAATCATTTGGAGCTAGAGAAAATTTTGGGTTAAATCGAACGTCGTTCGATTTGATTTAAATCGTAAAAATCAAAGTGAGTGTTTTATAACGCTCACACCGTACTAAATATTTTTATGCTAGTTAAATTTGATATTATGAAGTGTTATGATTTTATTTGTCGTTGTTTGGTAAAAATTTAATTGTCATATAGCTTGTCATTTGCATTAACCGTTGAAAAATTAAATTGACAGTTAAATTGAAATTAAAATTGAATTGCGATTAAATTACCTGACATTGATATCTATGAAACTGCCATGAATTGTATTGTTTATTGGATGATGTATTTTGATGGATGCTATTGGTTGATAATTGAATGTTTGGATGTTTATTTGCTTATATAGATCCTGTTATGCATACATATGATACTGAGATTAATTTAAGTAATGTATACTCATTCCTGACATTTAATTAAAATAAAAAATTACTTGGCCATAGGATAGAAAATTATATACGGACACCGAATTGGCTAAATAAATAATTTTTGAAATCGTCGATTTAAAATTTATTTAAATGTTTTGATTTAAAGGTTATAAATAGAAATCAATTTATAGAAATCGAATTTGTCGAAAAATTGAGTTGGAATGTTGAAATAAATTTTGGTTAAAAGAAATTGGTAAATAATTTAAGTTGTGACTTTAAAAAAAAATAAAAATTTGGATATGATTGAATTTCAAAAATCTATTTATTTTAAAGATTGAACATTATTTCAAGCTTTGAATATTACTAAGTAAAAGTGATATGAAAATGATATTTTGAAATCGAGTTTGGAATTGAATCATATTTGGAATTTGGATTTAAACTTGAATATTGTTGGAAATTTTGTTAAGTGTTACAAATTGATATTTTGAGAAATCAAGCTCCAAATCGATATAAATTGAAATTGAATTAATTAAAGGTGAATGTAGAATTGAATTGATTTGAAGTAAAAGTTGACATTGTTTTGAGTTGAAATCGAAATTGAAACGGTAGAATGAAAATTGAAATTGATTTGAATTGAGAAGTTATAATTGAAATGGATTGATTTTGAAGCTTTTTTAATTTGTTTTCCAAATTACTCTGTTATATAAACCATTTTGAATACTTAAACTATTTTAATCTATTTTAAATCTACTTAACCCAATTTAAATTATTTTAAACTAATTTATCTATTTTAAATCCATTTTAAAGATTTTAAGTGTTTTTAACTATTTTAATTATTTAAAACTACTTTTAAACTACTTAAAACTATTTTCTAAAATCCTAAGCTGGTCAATAAGGTGAAATGTTTATATTTAAATCTTGAATTTAAATATGAAATCTGATATTTTGAAAGATACGATGATATTTGAATGGATTTGATTTTTGAAGCGAATATGATATTTTGATATCAATTATGAATCGATTTGAAATGTAAAATAGCCAACGGTGTAATAATACGTAGTTATTAAAGAGACCGGGATCGGATATGGACATACTCTCTGTCGATACCGAAAACCACTTTAATAACTATTATACGCGGAGTGTTGATCCAGAATGAAGTGGATGGTTTGGTGAACGCGTTGACTGAAGAAAGAGAACGATTATTGGATGACCCCTGACATGACTAAAACAGGAGCCGCGCCGGGCCATTGAGGTTCGCCACCTCTAGCGGACACACTTCTTCGATACCATTTCTATTACATTTGTGATGCGATTTGGGTGCACCCCTTGATTTGGGAGTGTTGTTTCGCGGTGTTGGGGTAGCTGCTGGCTATGCCCAACATCAGTTCGGATCACGCAACTACTAGTATCCTAGTTGGTATCGCCTCATGTACCTTGTCATACTGATTATCCTATTCGCGACCACTACGTTTTGATTTGTACCTTGAGTATATGGATTGCCCTCTGGTGACTTCCGGTTTTGGGGAAACTACGGTCTTGTATATGCTTTTGGGAATATAAAATGTGTTAAGGGGGATTATGGTAACGCCTTAACGCTATTTTGATACTTTATATTACTGATAGACATTATCTACTTAGCGTATATTACTACATAGTAGATAGTTTAACGGATCCTTGAGAGATGGAAAATCCCGTAACATCTCTTAAGTTATTGCACGCACGATGACACTGGATAGGAGATGTCAAACTCCGTAAACATCTCCGACGCCGTTACACTCATATTTATTTACGATTGATTTAACTTTCATAAGGATATTTAGTCCTGACTCGAGTGTTTGTCTTTTCATTACGCTCGGGTCAGTCCTGAGTTTTCAGTTTAGGTTGAAGATCATTTCCTTGGAGGACGGAGACGAAGATTTGGTATATGATCTACTACTATTATATTCATTCCATTCCGCTGCATTGTTGTATGATATTTGCTGTGTATGTAACTCTGATAAATGTTGTATAATAATAATCAAATGTATTCATTTCAAATGTATTCATTTAATTAACAGCTTCATGAACTGTTATTTTATTATTATACTTTAGCCTTCCGCTGTGAGATTCTGTGTTGTTTCATTTCCTTTATTTCCCTTCCTTTTCTTTTCTTAATTACCCCAATAACTATCTGCTCTTTTAATGGTTTGGAATCGACATGTGTAATTGATCGTCGGTTTTAAACTGTCCAAAAAGGCGGGTCGTTACATTATATTTCAAAAATCAAATATCATTTAACAATTCAATATCATTTCAAATTCATTTCAAAATATTAAACTTATCATATCATTTTAAACCGCATTCCTTTTATTCCAAATTAAAATAACCTTTCGATTCACTCTTCAAAATAGTTTATATTTCAAATCGAATTACTTCATTTAAATCATTAAAATGATGTTGTTACATTTAATAATTAAATTATTAAATTTTCAAAATTTTAATCTTTCAAAGTTCATTTATTCACTTAAACTTATCAAAACAATTAAAATTCACCTTTCGCAGCATTTGGAAAATGCTGCTGAAAGTTACCTTCAAAACAGTTCAATTTAACAAAAGACAACATTTAAAATGCTGTAATAAGGTTACTTAGGTTCAAATAAATTCAACAATTATAGCACTTACAAAGTGCTATAATATCCCTTAATTAAATTTAGCTATTTGGTTCAATTTATATCAACTACAGCATTTACAAATGCTGTAATATCTTTTACATTAGAAATAATAGCATTTCAAAAATGATGTTAATTAAATTTCAAATATTCACTATAATTTCATAAACAATTAAATTTTTATTTAAACCATTTTAAACTTATAAAATCATATAATTTCACTTTTAAAACAATCATTTAAATACCCTTATATTCATGATTTTATAAAGTTAAATTTCCATTCAAAATCAATATTTAATAATAATTTACTTATTACATTCCAACATTTAATTTCAATTCTTTAAATTGAATTTTTAACTTAATACTTAAGTTTAAATTTCCAAATATAACTTATTTTCATTTTATTTACTTAACTTAAAATTCATTTTTAAACAAAATTCACAAATTTCCAATTTAAGTTATATTTCAAAATTCAACTTTAATATTCATTTATTTCACTTTTTAACTTATTCAAAAATCATTAATACTTTTTAAAAATCATTTAAATTCATTTTAAATCAAATTTTATATCTATTTATTATATTTTCCTACTTAATTTCAATCCCATTTATAATCAAATCAAAATTTCCAAAATAACATATATTTCAAATTTCTAACTTTACCATTAATTTATTTCACTTATAAATTTCAGAAAATCAATAATACTTTACAAAAATAATTTTTAATTAAATTTAAGTCAAAATATTATAATATTCACATTTCTAAAATATTTTAATTTTTTTTAGAAACACTTATATTAACCACGGGTCTATATTAAATTTTCTAGCCTAGGTAAAGTGATACAGATAATATATCATTTCAATCCGTAATTTACAAAGAAAACCCAGGTTTTATCATTTCAAACCCGCAGTCCCAAATAAAATAAAATAATTGAAAGTCGTTTAGGCCTATCATTTCAGCCCATAACGATTTTCCCTTATTCTAAAGTCCATTCGGGTATGTATCATTTCAACCCATAGTGATTCTAATCTAAAGGGAACTTACAGTATGATAAACTGATATAAATAACAGAATAATATTACATAACAGTAACAGATGATATAACAGGTGTTTAACCATGGGTAAACATTATATGATCATAACATAGCAGGTGTAACATGGTGATGCATTATACAGATTCAAATGTGATCGGTTTACTAGTCATATAAGTATAAAACTGTCTAGTGAGAATAGCTCACTAGTATAAGCAAAAGACAACTACCGAAGCACACAATAAAGATTTACACAGGCACGATAACACGACAATGATTCGAGTGTGGGAGAGCCATAACTAATAGCCTTGAACACATTCAAACAAAACAAATAAAAATGAATAACACTTCACAAAATTTTAAACAACATATAAATTCATGCACAAAACATCTCCAAACCACTTGCACTTGCCTTCGACCACCTATGTTTCAGCTATAGGTCAGAAACACACGGCTAAAGAGTGGGTTTGGATCTGGTTTTGGGTTCTTAGGGTCGGCCTAGCATGGATTAGATGATGGTGCAAAGGTATGTGTGCGTGAAGCTACAACACAAAGGCAACACAACATGGTTTCAAGGCAAATATAGGTCACGCCCAAAGGCAACATGGGCACGGCCAGTCTTCAGGTGGGTCAGGGATGACATGGCGGGGAATCTCAGGTCAAGTGTTTGCTGGTGTGGTGGTGTATGGGTCGGCCAAGTGGAGTTTGAGGTGGTGGTGCTAAGGTGAAGCTCGGTTATGCTTGTATATGTGAAGTTTGTGCATTTTTGTGGTGGATCTGGTCATAGATGGTGTAGGGCCTGGCTTGGGGTTGGACTGGAGGTGGTGATGACTGGTTGTGGTGGTTGTGGAGGTGGCCAAGGTGATGGAGTTGTGAGGGGCCGAGCCTAGAAGGTGAAGAAATCAAGAGCAAAACAATATAAACAAGTATAAAACAATGAAATGAAATAAAAAATTTACCAAACACTTGCAAGGATGATGGCCGAAAGTTTTATAAGTTGAGAAGTTTTTTTGCATGTGAAACAAATGAGGAAGTGGTTGGCTGAAAGTAGGGAGTTAAGGCAGCAAAAATTGAAGAGGTGTTGGTTGAAAATGAAAAGATATGAATACAAAAAGTCTAAGTAGATAAAAGGTCCTAAAACTCTTTATATATCCACATTTCTTTTTGAAATTTTTAAATACATGTAAAATATGTATAAATACAGATAAAAACACGAAAATATATTAAATAAACAAAAATAAATAAATAAATATTAATTAAATATAATTAAATTAAGGAAAATAGCAAAAATTGTAAACTAGGCTTAAAAATATGAAAATAAATGCAACAAATTTTGGAAAATTTTTATGTACTTGAAAAATATTTATAAATAAAGATAAGAACACAAAAATAAAATGCATGCATAAAAATAAATAATAAATTTTAATTAAATATAATTAAATGAAGAAAATAGCAGAAAAATGGAAACTAGGCTTTAAAAATAGAAAATAAATGCAATAAATTTTGGAAATTTTTTATTATCACTTTAAAAATATTTAAAAATGAAATATTGCAAAAAAAATTAATAATTTCAAAATCAAATTAAGTCAAATTTCAATTATATTCAAAATCTAGGGTTGTTACACTCTCCCTCACTCAAATCTTTTCGTCCTCGAAAAGAACGGGCAAGGAAAATAAAGAGAACAAGATAGAAAAACAAAATAGTACCTGAAATAAACAATTCTGCATTCGAAGCACGAATGCTCTCCTCTGTTTTCCAGGTACAATCTCTATCGTCAGTACTCCACTGTACTTTGACCAGATTAACAGATTTCCTTCTGAGCTGCTTCGTACCTCTGTCGACAATACGAAGTGGCTTCCTCTCAACAGTTAGATTAGGCTCAATATCCAAACTATCAAGAGCAGAAGGCTGGACAATAAGAGATGGATCATGAAGATGTCTTCGAAGATGCAAGGCATGGAATACATCATGCACTCCAGAAAGCTTCTCGGGCAAATCCAGACGATAGGCCAAAGAACCAACTCTTTCCACAATGTGGAAAGGACCAATAAACCTAGGAGAAAGCTTCCCTCTACGACCAAAGCGAACGAAATTCCTCAAGGGAGAAACCTTAAGGAACACCTGATCATCAACAAAAAATTCCAAATTCTGCCTACGTCTATCAGCATACTTCTTCTGCTTATCCTGAGCGGCTCTTAATCTCTTTTTAATCTCCTCAACTCTCGTAGAAGCTTCCAAAATCACATCAGGACCAAGAACCAAACAATTATCGGATTCAATCCAGCAAGATGGGGATCTATAAGGTCGTCCGTATAGAGCAACAAACGGAGACATTTTGAGGCTGACCTGAACGCAAAGATGGAATGAGATAGATAAAAAGATTAAGAATAGACTGAAAAACAAAAGATAAGATTATACCTGATAGCTATTATTGTAGTTGAATTCGGCAAGATGGATATGATCTTCCCAAGATCCTCCATAATCAAGCACACAAGCACGAAGAAGATCCTTGAGAATCTGATTTACTCTTTCCGTTTGACCGTCGGTCTATGGATGGTAAGCAGTGCTAAGATTCAAACGAGTACCCAGAGATTCCTGAAAAGCCTTTCAAAACTGACTGGTAATGATAGGGTCACGATCACAAATGACACTGAGAGAAACACCATGGAGACGAACGATCGCTCTCATGTATATCTCAGATAAGCTAGAAGCAGAGCGAGTAGACTTGACCAGAATAAATTGAGCGAACTTGGTCAGTCTATCAACAATAACCCAGATACTCTCATTACCCCTTCGAGTTCTCGGTAAACCATCGATGAAATCCATGGAAACCTGTTCCCACTTCCAATTGGGAATCTCAAGGGGCTGCAACAAACCAGGGGTCTTCTGGTGATCGGCTTTGACTTGCTAACAAGTCGCACACCGACTAACAAAGGTAGAGATATCCCTCTTCATCCCCTTCCACCAATAAAGCTTCTCCATATCATGATACATTTTTGACACACCAGGATGAATAGAAAGTCTGGATCGATGATTCTCCTGAAGCAACTCCTGCCTCAAACCATCAACATTCGAGACACAAATCCTGCCATTAATCCTCAAAATCCCTCTATCACCAATCTGAGCTCCACTACCACTACTACTACCACCAACCCTGCTACAAACACTATCCTTCTTCAATCTAAGCATCTTACCCTCATCCTGCTTAGCTATGATATGATCCAGAAGAAGAGAATAAGAAACAACAAGCTGACACAACAAAGTCTTCTTTTGAATCAGAGCATCGACCACAACATTAGCTTTACCAGGAGTATATATAATATCAAGGTCGTAAGAAGCCAGAAACTCAAGCCAACGAACTTTCCTTTGATTCAAATCCTTCTAGGTGAATATATATCTCAGAGACTGATGATCGGTGAAAAGCTCAAACTTGGTTCCAAGAAGATGATGCCTCCAAAGCTTCAAAGCAAAGACAAAAGCAAGCTACTCTAAATCATGAGCACCCAAACCCTCACGACTTGCATCAGTTCGTCGATCCCTCACTTTCTTTCAGAACGGTAAGAACTGGTGCGGAAATTAGCTTGCTCTTTAACTCATTGAATACATCCTTACACTGATCACCCCAGACAAACTTGGCATTCTTACGAGTCAAAGCAGTGAGAGGTGCAGCAATCCGAGCAAAATTCTCAATGATTCTCCGGTAGTAACCGGCAAGGCCCAGAAAACTACGAATATCAGATGGAGTCTTTGGAGTTTTCCAATCCTGAAACAGAATAGGAAGAAAATAAGGACAACCGAAAAGATAGAATTATTAAATGATAAAGAAAAAAAGAAGAAAGAAAGACTTACATTGATCGCAGCGATTTTGACTGGATCAACAGAAACTCCATTACCAGAAACAATATTCCTGAGATATCGGACTTCATCCTTCCAGAAATGGCATTTAGAAAATTTAGCCTTCAACTGATGATTTCTAAGAGTCTCTAGAACATATTTCAAATGCGACTTATGCTCATCTTTAGTCTTAGAGAAGACAAGGATATCATCAACAAAGACTAGCACAAATTTGTTAAGCACACCACGAAAGACATGATTCATCAAATCAACAAAGAAAGCAGGAGCATTAGTCAAACCGAAAGGCATGACTAACTATTCATAAAGCCCATTCTCAGTGCGGAAAGCAGTCTTGGGAATGCTATCCTCTGCAACCCTGAGCTGATGAAAACTTATGGCAAGGTCAAGCTGAGAGAAAACAGTGGCATCATAAAGCCGATTAAACATATCATTGATACGAGGCATTGGATATCTGTTTTTCATAGTGAGTTTGTTCAGCTCCCTATAATCAACACACATCCGAAGAGAACCATCGGACTTGGTGACAAAAACCACCGCGGCTCCCCATTCAGAAAAACTAGGCCTAATCAGGCCCTTGGAAGACAAGTCCTCAATTTGCTTTCCCATCTCAACCTTCTCGTGGGGAGCCATTCTTCTAGGGGAAAGAACAACAGGTCGAGCATCAAGAATAAGATCAATCCGAAAATCAATTTCCCGCTACAGAGGCAAAGAACCGACTTCACCAAATACATCGGGATATAATCTAACCACATTAGTCGAATCAAGATCACTGGGAGAAGAATCCAGAGAATAAATAAAGTTGCCAGCAAAATCCTGAGGCATGCGGCACTGAATAATCAAGGAATTTCCTGGGTCATCGATAAGGTAAACAGTCTGGGCTTTACAAGAGATATGAGCATCATTATTCCCTAACCAATCCTGACCAAGCAATAAATCAAAAGCACCGAAGCCCAGAACATAAAAATCACCACAAAAGCGATGATCAAAATGGAGAAGTTTCACTTGCTTACAAATCCAATTAAGGTTAGCAAGACCCCCAATAGGATTTGAAACACATAATGGAACAGAAGCATACTCATGAGATAGGAGATGCTCAAACTTATCACACAAATCAACAGAAATAAAACTGTGTGAAGCTCTTGTATCAAATAAAACACGAATAAGATGATTAAACAAAGTAAATGAACCCTGGAGAGTACCTTGGTCATCACTAGGAGCAGGAGCAGGTGGAGGAACTGGAGATGATGCAGAAGTGACAACAAATATACCAGAAGGCGTACCCCTCTGCTGGGTAGGGTAGTCCTTCTTAAAATGACCAGGCTGGAGATAGATATGGCAGAGATCACGCCTAGCCAACTGAGAAGGTGGAGGTACAGCAGTATCAGCTAATGTAGGATAGCTATTGGCATAGTGTCCCTTCTGATCACACCTAAAGCAAGTGATAGAGGAAAGATCAACTGGTTGCCTCTGTGCAGGAGCAGATGATGAAGATCCCAAACCAGGACGCTTTTTCCAATTCATCTTCTGCTGACGGAAATTAGGCTTACGCTTCTTGGAATTAGCAGAGGAAGACTGAGATGGAGGAGCTCCAGAAGAAGGAGTACCCTTAGATGTGGGGTTCTCATAGCGAATAACCATATCCATAAGCTGGGTGAAAGTGCCATGAACATGAGAAATGAGGCGACTATAATATTCTGGACGAGCACCAGCAATGAATTGCTCATTCTTCTTGAGAGGAGTACCAATAAGGCTAGGACCGAACTTGGAAAGTTCATTGAACTTCCTCTCATACTCAGCAAAAGAAATGCTACCCTACTTAAGATCCATAAATTCACGATAAAGCTAAGATTTCCCGGCTTCTGGCATCCATTTTGCCACAAAAGCCTCCCTGGAAAAGAGATATAGAAAACAAGCTTAAGAAAGATTCAAAAGAAAAGGAAAATTGGAACAAAATTCAAGATAACACAAAGGATACCTAAACTTCTCCCAAGTGATATCAGCCTCGACGGTGTTAGCCGTAACGGACTCCCACCAATCTAAAGCAGAATCACGCAACTGCCAAGCTGCTAACTGAAGCTTCTGGGAATCAGTAATTCCAAGACCAGTAAATATTCTCTCAAGACTCTGCAACCACTGCTGAGCCTCAATGATTCTCTCTGAACCAGTGAATGGGGTTCCACCAAGTTGAGAGAATTCCTTACAAAGAACAGTGAATCGAACAGGAGCAACGGGTTGAGGAGCTAGGGCAATACCATGACCCCTACTTCTGGCATTTCCTAGATTCATCCTGAAAAATCAAGAATGAATTTAGGACAAGATAAAGACAAGCCAAAGATAAATTAAGATAAGACAAGAGAATCTACTTGGATGAATATCCTAAAGAAAGAAAAATATAACAAGGTAGATATGAAAGGAAGAAAGTAAGTTAGAAACATTTGAAAATCCTTGAAAACAAGAAAATTTTATATATCAAAATAATATTTGAAAATCTTTTGAAAACATTTTGAAAATTCATTTTATACTTTGAAAATATGTCTCTCACAAAGATATGATTCTGAAATTGATTTCACTCATTCTAGGGTAGAAATACGCTATCTCTAATGAGTTTTTGCTCCGCAGAGACAATGGTTTGCCAAAAACTTGGCTCCGATACCAACTGTCACGACCCACCATTTCGTACCATTCAAATCGACAATAAGCTACACATGTCGGACTTGAATGATGCAAAATAACATATTGTAAATAAAATTGGAGCAAATGAAATCAAAAACACAGAATTACAGACACAGAACAATCAGAATAACTCGCATCGGAATACAAAATAACATAGTAGTTCATGAAGCTACTATAACAAATTCTCAAAACAAATACATAATAACAGTCCGAAACAGCATAACAGAAATCCCAAATACATAGAAGTTCACTAATACATGAGATAAACTAGAATAGCTAAAACAGAAATAGATATAAATATAGATAGGCAAAATCTCCAGCAAAGACTAGCTCCAGAAAGAGAATCCAAAGCTGTGAATACTCAGGCTGACCCGAGCGTAAAGCAAAAACACAAAACACTCGAGTTGGGGCAATATATACTTATATAATGTAAACCAACTCAAGTGAACTGTAATAAGGTACAAGTAACTTAAAGGATGTCTGGGACCGCCCATCCTCTAAGGATCCGTTAAACTATTTACTATATAGTAATATTGCGCTATTATAATAATGTCTACGGTAAAATAAACTTACTTTAAAATAGAGTTCCGGGCTTACCCATATCACCCTTCACACATAATAGTCCCAGTAGTCCATCCAATATCATGATAAATCCAGATCGGGAGACTATCAAAGGATATCATACGGGATACGGGAGAAAACAAACTTGCAGTAAAGGTTCGGTATGGTAGGTGACATGGCACACAAGGCAATGCCAGGGTAGATATACCAATTACGCACACGGGCTGGTGGTAATGTAGCAGCCACTATGCCCGCATCGAACAACACTCCAAAAATCAAGGGGTGCACCCAATAAATCACAACAGCAATAGAATGGTATCGAAGAAGTGTGTCCGGCCAGAGGTGCTACCTCTTTTGGCCCGAGATCGCTCCTGTTTTAGCCACCTTATGCTAACTCACGGGAATCAGGTCCACGTAATGTACCTCAGGAACGTCGTCACCATTCTACTTCTTTTTGGAATCGCTACCGCGTACACAGCTGTTAAAGTGGTTTTCGGTATCGATGGAGAGTATGTCCATATCCGATCCAGGTCTCTTTAACAACCAATCGTTATTATAACCCGTGGTTATAATTTAAAAAATGGTATTTATATTTCAAAAATCAAATATCATTTAACAATTCAATATCATTTCAAATCCATTTCAAAATATCAAACTTATCATATCATTTCAAAACCGCATTCCTTTTATTCCAAATTAAAATACCCTTTCGATTCACACTTCAAAATAGTTTATATTTCAAATCGAATTACTTCATTTAAATCATTAAAATGAAGTTATTACATTTAATAATTAAATTATTAAATTTACAAAATTTTAATCTTTCAAAGTTCATTTATTCACTTTACCTTACCAAAATAATGAAAATTCACCTTTCGCGGCATTTGAAAAATGCTATTGAAAGTTACCTTCAAAACAGTTCAATTTAACAAAAGACAGCATTTAAAATGCTGTAATAAGGTTACTTAAGTTCAAATAAAACCTTAGTTAAATTCAAAAATTATAGCACCTACAAAGTGCTATAATATCCCTTAATTAAATTTAGCCATCTGTTTCAATTTATATCAACTACAACATTTACAAATGCTGTAATATCCTTTACATTAGAAATAATAGCATTTCAAAAATGCTGTTAGTTAAATTTCAAATATTCACTATACTTTCATAAACAATTAAATTTTTATTTAAAGAATTTTAAAATTATAAAATCATATAATTTCACTTTTAAAACAATCATTAAAATACCCTTGTATTCATGATTTTATAAAGTTAAATTTCCATTCAAAATCAATATTTAATAATAATTTACTTATTACATTCCAACATTTAATTTCAATTCTTTAAATTAAATTTTTAACTTAACACTTAAGTTTAAATTTCCAAATATAACTTATTTTCATCTTATTTACTTAACTTAAAATTCATTTTTAAACAAAATTCACAAATTTCCAATTTAAGTTATATTTCAAAATTCAACTTAAATATTCATTTATTTCACTTTTTAACTTATTCAAAAATGATTAATACTTTGTAAAAATCATTTAAATTCATTTTAAATCAAATTCTATATCAATTTATCATATTTTCCTACTTAATTTCAATCCCATTTATAATCAAATCAAAATTTCTAAAATAACTTATATTTCAAATTTCTAACTTTACCATTAATTTATTTCACTTATAAATTTCAGAAAATCAATAATAGTTTACAAAAATCATTTTTAATTAAATTTAAGTCAAAATATTATATTTACATTTTTAAAATATTTTAAATTTTTTAGAAAAATTTATATTAACCACGGGTCTGTATTAAATTTTCTAGCCTAGGTGAAGTGATACAGATAATATATCATTTCAATCCGCAATTTACAAAGAAAACCCGAGTTTTATCATTTCAAACCAGCAGTCCCGAGTAAAATGAAATAACTAAAAGTCGTTCAGGCCTATCATTTCAGCCCATACGATATTTCCTTATTCTAAAGTCCTTTCGGGTATGTATCGTTTCATCCCATAGTGATTCTAATCCAAATGGAACTTGCAGTGTGATAAAATGATATAAATAACAGAATAGCTTTATATAACAGTAATAGATGATATAACAGGTGTTTAAACATGGGTGAACATCATATGATCATAACATAGCAGGTGTAACATGGTGATGCATTTTACAGATTCAAATGTGATCGGTTTGCTAGTCATATAAGTATAAAACTGTCTGGTGAGAATAACTCACTGGTATAAACTGAAGACAACAACCCAAGCACACAACAAAGATCTACAAAGGCACGATAGTATGACAATGATTCGAGTGTGGGAGATCCAAAAATAATAGCCTTAAACACATTCAAACAAAACAAATAAATGAATAACACTTCATAAAATTTTAAACAACATATACATTCATGCACAAAACATCTCCAAACCACTTGCACTTGCCTTTAACCACCTATGGTGGAGCTATAAGTAAGAAACACACAGCTAAGGAGTGGGTTTGGATCTGGTTTTGGGTTCATAGGGTCGACCTAGCATGGATTAGATGATGGTGCAAAGGTATGTGTGCATGAAGCTACAACATAAAGGCAACACAACGTGGTTTCAAGGCAAATATAGGTCACGGCCAAAGGCAACATGGGCACGGCCATTCTTCAGGTGGGTCAGGGATGACGTGGTAGGGAATCTCAGGTCAAGTATTGGCTGGTGTGGTGGTGTATGGGTCGGCCAAGTGGAGTTTGAGGTGGTGGTGCCAAGATGAAGCCCGGCTATGCTTGTATATGTGAAGTTTGTGCATTTTTGTGGTGGATCTGGTCATAGATGTGCACGGCCTGGCTTAGGGTTGGACTGGAGGTGGTGATGACTGGTTGTGGTGGTGGTGGAGGCGGCCAAGGTGATGGAGTGGTGAGGGGCCGAGCCTAGAAGGTGAAGAAAGCAAGAGCAAAATAATATAAACCAGAATAAAACAATGAAATGAAATAAAATTTTAACCAAACACTTGCAAGGATGATGGCCGAAAGTTTTATGAGTTGAGAAGTTTTTTTGCGTGAGAAATAAATAAGGAAGTGGTCGGCCGAAAGTAGGGAGTTGAGGCAGCAAAAATTGAAGAGGTGTTGGTTGAAAATGAAAAGATATGAATACAAAAAGTCTAAGCAGATAAAAGGTCACAAAACTCTTCATATATCCATATTTCTTTTTGAAAATTTTAAATACATGTAAAATATGTATAAATACAGATAAAAGCAGCAAATTTTGGAAAATTGTAAACTAGGCTTAAAAATATGAAAAATTGTAAACTAGGCTTAAAAATATGAAAACAAATGCAGCAAATTTTGGAAAAATTTTATTTACCTGAAAAATATTTATAAATAAAGATAAGAGCATAAAAATAAAATGCATGCACTAAAATAAATAAATAAATTTTAATTAAATATAATTAAATAAATAAAATAGCAGAAAAATGGAAACTAGGCATTAAAAATAGAAAATAAATGCAATAAATTTTGGGAATTTTTTATTATCACTTTAAAAATATTTAAAAATGAAATATTGCAATAAAAAAAATTTAAAATAATTTCAAAATCAAATAAAGTCAAATTTAAATTATATTCAAAATCTAGGGTTGTTACACAATGCCAGCGAGACCGCCTCCGGCCCTAGTTTGCCGCTCCGTCATCGTTGTTAAGATGGTAAATTTATGGCGAAATCATTGACTATTTCAACCAATTAACCACATGGATCTACTCGCCTAAGCCTCCTCTACATCACAACAACATCCGATTGTCCTATAGTCGAAGATCTGTCTTTATATGAAACCATGGCTTATGGACGGCCGAGACTTCTATCGTTTTCTACTCAAACGATGCATCAAATCGAATAAAGAACAACAGTAGAAGATTGACTCGTCGAGCGCTTTCTAAAGATATAAAATTTGCTATAGTTTGAATTTTGAAATTGAAATTAGGGTTTAGATGTTGACAACCATTGAGATGGAAAGGAGATGATGGAAATAATAGTACGTACAAAAATAAGAAGAAGCTACTAAGGTTTTAGAAAAGAAATCTATTTATATAGATAAATGGATAAGAACGAATGGACAGATCGAATTGGGTCAAAAGATAATGAGGACGAAAAGCCCGTTGCGTTTTCGAAACGAAAGTTGGTCTCCCATATATCCAAATATAGGTTTTCAATATTTTTTTTAACTCAATAGAACTAGTTTCAAATCATAATTCCACTGTAAAAGAAGTTAGCTTTTTAAAATCAAATTAAATTCTTTTAAATTATTTTAATTGAGTTCTATGCTTTTCGATCCCGCACGATCCAACGATAAGTCCAATTGCTACGAAACTTGAAACCTTATACTAATTCACTGTTGTGAATCCGATGAAACTGGTCGTCAAAATCCGAGACAGTCACCAAAATGGTTATTTTTACACGTTAATTAAATAAATTATTTTTAAATTAATTTGGTCACCTTTAAATTCAAATTTAATAGTTAGCAATTTTCATCATTTCTGATTTTATAGAAATTAGTAACCTTTTACAATACAGTTTCCATGTTAAATCCAATATTTAAATATTGCATAAATTTTAATGTTAAATTACAATAGGAATAAAACTTATTAATTATAATTTAATTTCAATTAAGTTCTTTTATTTCTTTTTTCACTCTTATTATTTAATCAACTATTATCTTATGAATATAATTAACATTAGTTTATATTTTATTACATTCATATTCTACAATTAGCATCTTTTACCATATTAATTATAATATTTAATTACATTAAATTTCAACAATTGATTCTAACAATTATCTTATTCCTTATTAGCAGTTATAACCAAATTAACTTTACAATTATTTCAATTGATTGAAATTACATTAAAATAGTTGTTAATAACATTCAAACAACATTATGAAATTATATTCTATTTTTTCTCATTAATAAATCATAAATTTAATTTTCTTACAATATTAAATTTCAAAATCTTATTTAATTAAATAGTTTTAATTATAAAAAATTATGAGTCTTTACATGGTCGAAGTCTATATGACAGTTGTACTACTAAATATCGATCTAACAACACTAACATAGCCCGAATACCTCCCACGGCCGAAATCCCATTTAGACCAAACTAATGTAAGTCAAGGAAAATTCTCATTCTAGTTACTTAATAACTCTTATGAAAAATGAAGCATGCCTAATTTCCCTATTATGAATCATCGTAGGTTATTTATTTAAGACTTCTTATACATGGAGGAGGTAGATCCAACAATCATTTAATACCTACCCCAAAGTAAACCCTTTACAACTCTAAAACCACCGAGACATTTAATAATCTGAGGCGAACCCTTGGTATATTTTCTCATACCTATACGCAAATGTATATCCCGTCTTCATAGGTCCTGTTGTTGGAGATGTCCAACATCAGTAGTAAGTATACACAACTGCTAATAGTATTTAGGTGAATCACAACTTTGTTGTGTTACTCTACTGACCTATATCCCAACCCACTAATCCAAACTAATCATCCTGAGCCTTAATGTTGGGTCAGGTAATTCACGCTCATTCTAAACGTATAACTAAGATTATATAATTTCTACTATGAAAATTATATTGTCTTCTACATGTATTTAATAATATTAACGCTTACTTGTTCGCTGTGTAATTATTCCTACGTTGTACGCTTATTCCCTATATTCCTCGTTTCTTCTTATATCTGATAAATGTCAATTGTAAGTAATAAATAATCATTAATATCAAATTTGAGCAATCTTTAATGACGTTTACTTACTCGTTCTAATTTAATCCTATTATGCATATTTCATTTCCTCATAAATTCCACATCAAATCCTTTAACCGGTCCTTTTAAACACATTTATGTCCTCATTTCACATAACTTCCTATTAAGTGCACATTTATTATCCCATTAATTTTGGAGTTATTATCTCTTTTCCATCTACACCTCCTAATCATTTAATTTACTGCGCTATTCATAATCAGATGTTCCACTTATGACTAATATTGAATATCAATGTATATTACGCTCTATATATATATAGATGTATGTATGTATATTAATTGGTAGGTGTTGTTTTACATATTCATATACATACATACGTATGTGTATGTGTGTGTGTGTGTGTATAAGATGATTGGATGGTTACAAGATGATTTAAGGGTTTCTCTACAAATTCTATATTATTGCCGATGTGATGCTTGTTATCCCTACAGTACCAAATCTACTTGAGGTAGGAAAACAAGCATTGCATATTTTTCAAAGGCAATTTTACAAGGATCCGGGTAAACAAGGAAATCAATTTAGAATTGATCTAAGGTATCATGGTTCAAAATGAATGCCGACGAGCATGCCAAGGGTTGTAGTCCAAGTGAGGTGGAAATCACCAATCCTGGTTTCTCATAACGCAGGCCCAATATTAGAGTCGGCAGCAATATATGTGAAGCGACATCAGTTATCAGAACAGAGAAGAAAGTTTCGATACTACTTTGGCGTCGAAGTGAGGAAAAGCATTGGCCATGATAACAGATTATGAAACACACGAAGGAATTCAAAGAGTGCATCTGTTGCGACATGGCCAAAGTCAACCAACACAGCGAACATGATCGAACTATAATAACTTAACATGCATTAGTTGGACCTCGGTTGAAATGCAGTAAGGTGGTCTCAGCGTCGAAGGGGAAGGTGGTTGACATGAGATTGGAGGATATTAGTTATGGTTGTAACTGAAAGGCAATGACAATAACGAAGATCATATGAGAAGCAAGCAAGTGAAGCATTATTTCTATAATGACCCAGAATTGGGATACTTTAAAATATACCATTTAAAGGACTTTAAATATAAAATATATAATATTTTATGATTTAAATAATATTATATAGGCTTTGCAAAGAGAAATATACACAAAAATAGGAATAATTGCATATATCGACAAAAGTGACAAAATTCTGATTTCAGAAAAGTAAGATTCAATGATTTAATAAATTATTTTAATTAATTTATGAGTGTTTATATTTTTAAATAACATTATATGAACTTATTTTTAAATTTGGTTTACATAATAAAACATCAAGATGTGACCATAAAACATTTTATCGAAAATCAACGTTTTGTCGATATAAAGTTGTCGCAATATTGTTGCACCTTTATTTTCTTATGTATGAACATATACTAAAATAGTATAAGTATTAAATAATTCACTAATCAAGTTTTCTTTTACTAAACATACTTAGAAAATTCTGGATGTGATTAACAAAAAGTAAGCATAAAAAGACGAAAAGTGTTATAAAAGTCAAAAAACAAATATTAAATCAAACAAGCATAATAATTATATTCTTTACTTAATACTTAAGTGAAAATGACATAATGTAATGATTTGAAATTTGATGTTAAGTGTTGAAAAAATTAGTTTGCTTAAAGTATAATTAAAGTGTATTTTGGTCTTTTTACAAAATATTATTTTAATTCAAACTTTTTCTATAAATATCAACGCACGTTCTCACTTTTTTTCACACCTTTCTTTTCCATTTTAAAGCTCTTCGTCAACTCTTTAATGGATTTCACGCCTCTCTTAAAAAAATCCAAAAGCGAAACTAAGTTGTGGAAAAAATAATTGATGAAAAAAGTATACCACTTAAGTCATGTTCAAGCTAGTAAGTTCCATCATCCACCTAAGGCCTTGCCCACCTAGAAGTTGTCTTTACCTCTACTTATCTCAACTTCTAGGATAGCGGAGCTATAACTAGATTTCAAGAAGTTTCGAGAAAACGTAGCGAAGCTATAGTCAAATCTGTAGTGACAAAGTTAGTAAAATTGGTAGGAAGTATGGTTTAGATCTGGAGTTTCTTACCTTAAAGTTTGACGGAGTGGAATCCAAAACATGTTATTTCTTCCTTTAGGTTCATTAAAATCACTGCTAAGTTGAAGGACATAAAGTGTTAAGTGTTATTTGAAAACCCTTCTTGAATGCTTGATTACTTTGTTTGCTAAAACAATGGTTTTATTTCCTTATTTGACTATTTGGATGGCCAATTAAGTATTTTAGAATTTAGAAGTTAAATACTTAATGGGGTATGCGGAAACGACTAGTACACATATTTCGTCTATGAGATCAAAAGAGACTTTGGCGAGGGACAGAACATGACGAAGGGAAACCCCGGATGCTCCAAAATAAATATCAAACTGTTTTAACCCAAGATAAAATAAAGTGTTATAAACATTTGATAGAATGAAGCACTGGTTATCGTTTATTGTTGTGTTTATTTCATCGACTGATTGTTTGAATTAGGCTTGGCCTGTTTATGAGCACTGGTTATTATTTATTGATTGTTGACTTGCTCGGCCAGTTTATGAGAAATTAATTATCCATATGCATGGGCTGGGTAGAAAATAATTATAGCTAACACCTTGTGATTTATTTCACGATTTGACTATAAGGTGTCCAGCGATAATATTTGGTTCACTTCAATTTAATGAATTGTTTTGAAAATTTGTTTCCAAGTTGAAATGTTATGAAATATTTTCCTTTAAAAAAAGAGATATTTAAGAATAAACATTTTGAAGTGATTTTATATAAAAATGGTTTGTATAGAAATGGTATTATAAAACTGTTTTATAAAACAGAAAAAATTTCGAGGACTAGACCTGATGGTTTTAAGATGAGTTTTGAAAGGATATGGAAATGGAAATTATTGTAGATTAGAAGTATTTATAATTATTAGTATAAATGGTTTTCTCACTTCGGGTTATAAAATGAATTGTTATGTTGCCAAAGATTCGGGTAACTTATGACTAAAAATGTGGAAAAGGCAGGTGCAGATGTTATATAGCCTCAGTATAGTCCGCTCTCGTTAAAGAGGGATATACGTATTTATATTTATTTTTTAGAAGGCTGGGACCCAGTTGCCATGTTATTGGGAGAAACCTCCCTATCTAGTTGCATGTATTTTGATATGCTTTTACAGTAGTATTCTGGGATTTTCAAATAAATATTTTAAAAGTGACTTGTTTTAAAATCCCGAAATAAAGTATAGTTTAATACAAAGGATGTGTGTATTATTATTTCAAATAATTTGAAATGAAATCAGGAGTTTGGCACAAAGAGATTATTTTCGAAAAGAATTATATTTTGAAAGCAATAAAGTTAATTAGATTTTGGAAATCAAAAATTGAAGATTAAGCCTAAGTGGGTAGTTTTGAGAATTGCATATTGTTTGTTACAACGTTGGCTCCACGATTCCTATTTAAGTTAGGAGAACTACGTTGATTTGATCCCGTATCTAATTGGATACTCAATTAGATAGGGTTACGTAGGCGGTCATAAGTGGTAGTGATGCAGCTCCAATAATAAAATAACATTTTTTTGTTTATTGTTTTCCATATATTATGTATTAATGTACTTTTACTACTTACTATTTTATTGCGCATTTGACATGCTTATTGAGTTAGCAGGAATGACTATTGCTATCTCCCTCATCAGAGTTGTACATTGGTATATTTATTTGTATTGATATTTAGTATGTATTAAAGCACACCTTGTAGAATAAATTAATTAATTACTCTGATAAGTTATATAATTGAAATTGTATCCTATACATTTAGTAATATCGAATATTTATCAAATATTGTGTACTAAGTTGGTAGTTTTCATTCGAAGTTTTATAATGGACGGGTTTTTCGACAATTTTGACTGTTTCGTAAACCCAGGTCGTTACAATTCCTTTTTAAGTGTGTTTATTTCGACCTGTTGGACAATTAACCACATTGCCAAATTGGGCCATACCGGGTCGCGTTATACAAAGTTGGTTACCAAAACATAGGTTTGGAAGATAATTAATGTCTGAATGGTAAGAGGGCCCACCAAATATAATTATTGCTTAGCAAGCTTAAAAGTCAAGATCCGACTTAATGTGATAAAATACGTTAATATTTAGAGACTAAGATACGAATGGACATAAGGAGCTGATTTGAATATTTGTTTATATAGATAAAAATTTAGTGGTTTGATTAGTGCATGTAGCTTTATTATAACTTGGGTTATAGGCAGTGTACTATGATGAAACTTTGTATTTTGAATCAAAGCAATAAAATGAACCTTTTTTAGCAAAGTTAACAGGCTTTTAAGTGGGCCATCCACTTTTATTAATGAAATTTTAACAGGTGCTTGGCACATGCACTAAAACAGCTAAAGGCAACCAAAAAAGTACAAGAGCTTGTAAAAATACCAATACTACTTATAATAAAAACTAGTCCCCTTCAGAAGAAGAGGATCCACTACCATTATTCAAAGAATCAGGCCCTATAACATAAAAATAACCCTCGACCATCAATGCTAAGGGAGGAACATGGACATCCGAATCGAATCAGTAAAGATATTTTCTATCCCAGGAGTCGTCTACCAAAACAATCTTATTCTTTTCACCAGTCTCACCATTAGAAAAGAGAGAAGGTTAACATCCACCGCCTGATAATAGAGATGTCTCCTCCCATCAACTTCTCCCATATACTTATAAAAAGTTGCTTACTTCAGATTGTACCTCATATCAGAATCTTCATATGACCAAGCTTGCTAAATCCAACTCCCAAAAATGCCATCAGTGGAAAGAACCAGCGAAATGCCAACGTTAATATTACAATCAAGAAGGACAGAAATATCAGCAGCGGAATTAACAATAGCGGAGCTAGAAGGTGAGGGCGCTAACTATATCCTGCACCACAGGGATTCGGAACCCACTTTGACAAGGGGTTGAGGAAATGGAACTTTCTCGTGAATAGGAAGAGGAGCAATGGCCAAAGGTAGAGAAATATAAGGATTACCATGCTTACAAAGTTCGGCGGTATGACCAAAATATTTGCAAGAAGTGCAAGATTTGCGTGAAAGGAACCCATTTTCATATATATGTGTGTGTGTGTGTGTGTGTGTGTGTGTGTATACTCCTATACCTAACATATTAATTTCTATGATTATAAATTTCAAAAAAATTAATTTCCACATTTTAATTTATAAGTGTTATCCTTTCAAAAAAGGATTATCATTACAATTTTTTCATAAATTACTCAAAAACAAGACTTTTGCTTCATTTGAAATTATAAAGAATTATCTCTTTTCTTTTACTGAAATAGAAAGTGCAAACTATGGAGAGGAATATCCACACTTTCCTTTTTGTTATATTCCTTATTATTTCAAATGATGCACTTCTTATATTTCTATGGCATTAGATAATTTATGAAAATTACACGGTAATAGAAATGACTAAATTATACTCCACTCCTAATAAGTTAAAATATAGAAATTCACATTCTAAGTCTAATTAGGGCAATCTAAACTAATACTAAAATTTTACAGCCCAACTATAAATCTGAAATAAACTTTACAAATTTTACAAATTTAAGGACGATTTCAAATTTTATAGATTAGGTGTAAATACAATTCCTATTCCAATTATCTAACTTACAAAATATGCATATGAGATTTCACTTCCTAAGCCTACAACTCCATAGAACTTGCATAGGCATAATAATTAATAAAACTCAATGATATGAATTTTAATGTTGTAAACATATCATATAATTTCTCACTCACCTTTCAAGCTTTCCAATTCTCTCAATGCCTAATTCATCTCTTTACTTGACTCCTTCTTCTTTCCAATCCAAAAGAATATGTATTACAACGTATACTATTAGAATTATAGATCTGAGAAGAGATTTGGAGTTGAAGGAAATATAGGTTTATGATTATTGAAATTATGTTTTTCTTTTAACGTCGATTGGCTGCTTCTCGTTTATTTTCCGTCCTTCTCCAATTTATATGTACATATATAATATAAAATTTTATAATTAGTAGAAATAGCAAAGATGGGAAAATAGCAAAGCTTCGCCGCTTTGATCAAAAAATATAAGAAGTGAAGTGAGGAAAAAGACCAATATTTATAGATGCTAGAACCAATCATTTCTTTTGGGTTAAAATAATTATGTCCAACTCATTCGGCTAAGGTTCAACCATAGCCATCACCCCTTGACCGATCCTGTAACGATTCATGATTTTATCACTTTGAAAATATGAATATTTAATTTTAAAATATTCAAATATAAGTTAATTTAAAAATAATAACCATGTTCTGTAAAATAAATAAGAATGATGAACTTATTTTAGAGCTTATTTACAAAAAGTGAGTTTGGATTTTCATCGTAAAAGTGACAAAAGTCGGTTTTCAATAAAATTGAATATATGATCAAATAAGCATTTTGAACTTGATTTTTAACATGAAAATTATGATTTATAGATTAGTATTGAATGAGAATCTGGCGAATAACTGGAATCTAGTTTCTAGTTGATTTCTGATGATTACAAGATCTATGGTGATCGGGATCTTGGGTGGAGGTAGAGGAAGGGTCTGGGGGTATGGCAAAAATGTGAGGTGGGGTGACTCGAAGCAGGTCTCGAGCTTATATGCAAAACAGTTTTTGTTTTGAAAAATTCTCAAACTTTACCCCAGTTTTCAAATGATGGTTTGATTAAAAGATTGAATCAATTAAGGATTCAAATAAGAAATTTTCAAAGTAATTAATATATCTTTTAGTTTATTAAACAATTAATTAATGATTTTGTTAATATAATTACTTAAGGAGTAATTACTTAATTAATCACTTAATATTAAGACTAATTTAATAAGTAATTAAGGTTAATTGATTTGTAATTAATTATTAATTAATTGAGGAATAATTCATTAATAAAAGTAATTAAGAGTTAATTAATTAACAACTAAGTGTTAATTAATTAAGGAATGATTAATTAATGAACGTGATTAAGACTTAATCAATTGTAATTAATGATAATAAATCATTGATTTAAGATTACTTATGAAATTAATTATGTGGTTGACAAATTTAAAACCACACGATTTATTCATCTTTATTGAAGATGGTTGATTTTTATTGAATGCTGCGTGATGAATTGATATATATTTGATATGTGATGTGATGCTATGTGATGTGAAATGCTTTGTGCTGAGCTGTTATATCTGTGATGAATATACAGTTGTATGAATGTGAAAACCCCTTGGCCCCTAAAACGACATTTGAATTTCGATGCGACTGGGAGTCGGATTCTAGTTGGTTATCCGAAACCCACATCGAATCATAATGGCGAATCTTTGTAATTGATAAATTTACTTTATTTGTGAATCTGTGAATAAGGATAAGCGTTATGGATTATACCACTTATCGAGATTGATATGATTGAATCTGTGATAATTGATGTTATTGTAAAACCCTTGGACTACACCATACACACAAAATATGGATTGCATGAGGAAATTGGATAAGTCACAGATTTTTGAAATAATTTTAATTGAATTTTTAAATCCAAATGGTTTTGGATATGGATTGGGTTTAAAGTGAAAAGCATTTGTAAAGGAATTTCAAAGATAAAAGTTATTTTGAATAACTTGATTTAGTTTTGAAATTTGATTTAAAAGTTGAATTCAAAATTTGAAATTGAATTCTATGTTGAGAATTTATGATGTAAAAAGGTTATTCAAGCTATAAAGTGAGTCTTTGGTTTAAAGACCGGATGAGTTAATCCAATTTGAAATGGAATTGTTTTGAAAGGCTATGAATGAATCTTTGTGAAAGATTGGTGAACCTTGTTTTAAATTGAAAGGGGTCTTAAAAGCGAATCTTTTGTTTAAAAGATTTAAGTGTGGAAATTGTTTAAACCATTGAAGGTTTTTGAAATGAATCTTTTGTTTAAAAGATTGGAAATGGTAATTTGTTTTAACCATTTGAATGAAAGGTTTTTGGGCTTTAAGCTGTGATTTAACTAAGACCCCAATATCCATATGTTTTTAAAAATTGCGCTCGTTATTCAGTTTAGCCGGGAGAGGACTTTGTGTCGTATAACCCATTCCGAATAATGATACGACGTTATGGATAGCATTTGAAGACCGGTGGTGAAGACCTGGTATTTGCGAGAATGATAGGATGACCTATTGATTGTCTTTGCACTGAGTAGCTACGGTATAGAGATTCCCTAAGTGATGGGAAGTCCGATCAGGATAGTGAATACTCGGATTGCAAGGGCTTCTTTGAAGTGCCTTCGGTTCTGTTCGAACCCGGAATAGACTTGTATGGATGTGTGTCTGACGTTAAACTTTGAGATGTAAAGCTGGTTTCTATCAAATACATTTCTGTTTGGTGGCGGAGATTTATTCTCTTGGCTTAACACCCTTCTCTGAGACGTACGACCTCAGAGGTTATGTACTTGATGGTTACTAGTGATACATTCCCAATTTGGTAATGTGGCATACGAAGTGTTGCTAGTCATTTGTTGATCGAATCATGGCTTTGTGAAAAAGCGTAGCTTTATGGACGAGACTTCGTCGAGCCTCGCAACCCGGAATAAAGGTCGGTAACGACCGGGGATGGCATAGCTTGTGTGTTAGTTACCTAGTTACAACTTGGTTAAAGCGTGAGGTAGCGTCGGCGTTCTTTAGCAGAGATCCGGTTAGGTTCTCGGGGGCGTCCTTCCAGAGGCGTTCCATTTCGGTGTGGGAAGTTCCTTTGCCTGACCATTTGTTGGAAACCCAATCATCCAATACGCACCCTTTACGATTTCAATTGTGTAATCTGCCATTCTTAAATGGTAGTTATACTAGGCATACGACGAATTGTGGTATGCTGGCTAAGATTAATATTATATATTTGAAATGTTTTTTGCACTATGCACTAACAATAATATCAAATGGTTTTCGCGTATCAAGCATTTTTGACTGTCATAAGGATAAATCTCCTCCAAGTGTGCGCTTGCATTGTGTGTGTGGTGGGAGGCCTTATGGCAGTTTCATTTTCCAAAAAAGCATTGCGGTTTTCAATGTTTTAAAATTCTTTTGTTATTTGTTTTAAAGATAAACCGTTTTTGGTTTGCTCATACCAGTCCCATGACTGACCTGGAGCTTATTGTTCCTTTTCTAAACTCTGGATGCCCACAATTTTCCACACGGGCAGTCTGGAGTTGAGGTTTTTAGATAGTCAGATAGTAGACATAGCTTTGATACCCTTCAGCTTTCTCTTTGGAATTCTTTGGAGTCTTCGGATGACGGACCAGACTTTCTTAGCTTGGCGCAACTTGATGGTGGTTCAAGCTATTGCTGGATTGGTGCTTTTGGTGTTAGAGTTGTTGTTGCTGTTTAGAGTTTTTTTGGGTTCCGCTGCTATATCATATTGTTATTCTGTTGTAGCATTGTTATATTGTATCTCTGATATTGATTCATATTGTATCATTGTTGTATCGAATATTGTATATCAATGATATTCATTTCTTTTCTTCATCTGTGTTGTTGTACTTGATGTGTTATAAGCTCCAGCGAGCCAGATTCGACGTTTGAATCTGCGGCATTCGAGTAGAAGTAAAGTACGGGTGCCGATTTTCGAACGCTGAGTCCGGACCGTCACATTTGGCATGATAAATAATCTATTTTGATTTGTTATAAAATAATAATAAAATTATTATTTTGGTTTTATAAATATATATGTGTGTGTGTGTGTGTGTGTTATAAAAGTGTACAAACTTCGTCGTACTTTGACAAATCGAAGTCGCATTTTTATAAATTGAACTTTCATATTATCTAATATGGTATTATAACTCTAATGATCTTGTTTTAATTAATTAGAGATGATAGGAACTTATTTTTAAGTTTGATTCACAAATATATATATATATATAGTTTGATTACGAACAGAAAATGTGACCATAAAACGTTTTGACAAATAGAAGTTGTGTAAACGTTTTGCAACTTGAATTGTTGTTTATATGAATATACTAACACATAAACATGTATTAAAACTAACAAAGATTAATTAAACTAAGTGAGTAATTAATTAAACAAAGTTAACAAAATCTAGTCAAATCACACCAAATCCAAACCAAATCTTCCATTTAGCTACAACGCACCCACATTCATTTCCTTAAGTGCTAAGGCAATGGAAAAAAGATAAAATGATGGCTGATGGAGGTGATGTGGATTATAGATGGAAGTGACCATAGGTTAATGGTTAAGGAAGGGGTATGTTGGTCTTTTTACCTAAAGATATTCTATAAACTTTTTATTTCTATAAATACCCATTCATATTCTACTCATTTCATTCATCTTCTTCTTCATTTCTAAAGCTCTTCCCCTTACTTTAATGGCATCTCAACTAAGAAAAATTAAGAAGAAAATTTTAGCAAATAATAATTAAATATATGTATCATAAATATATATACCAAAACACTTCAAAACCATCTCAAATCTTCTCCTCTTCCCCTGCAAACCCCACGACAACCACCAATCCCCATCAAAGCCAAGCACTAACGATGGATTACCCTAAGGCCGTGAGAAATATGGAGGTGGGGAGGGATGGTTGTGAGCATTGGAAGGTGGTTGGAGGTGATGGCATAAGCATGTAGTGATAATGAGCTCTGGCCGAGAGTAACCGAGTGAAAGGGTGGATTTTTGTCCTATTGTCGTAAGCATATGACGATGAGAGGTGTAGCTGAGAGAAAGCAAGATGGAGACTTGAAGTCGAGAGTAAGTGGAGGTTGAGATGATGGCCGAGCACTTGAGAAGATGAGCAGTGTTTTAGGTGGTGTATAGATGAAGTATGAAGTAGTTAAATGAAGTGTTGATTATTTGAATGTTAGTATGAATAATTAGTTAGAGATGAAGTTGAGCACTCGAGCTATCTTTAATTATTCAACTCCTTAAAATATTGTTAAGTATATTCAGTTAATGAATTTATATGCTTAGTTGAGAATTGGATGATAATATGGATGTTAAGATGATTGATAACTTGGTTGTGAAATTCTATAACCAATTGATTGGAAAATAATATTCAAATTAGGTAATGGTTAGTAAACTAACCCTAGTTAGTTAATAAATCCAAATGAAAAGTGTATAAATTTGTTTAGCCTCTTTAATGATTAAAATAATAAAATATTAATTTAAATAAGTAAAATAGTTTTAATATGATTTCTAAACATATTTGAAGTGTTTCAGACAAGTGTTAACATGAAAACTTGTCAACACCCCTAAGCAGAGTTTAAACATAGATAACCCCTTCGTGACCTTCTTTCAAAAAGATGAAAGCAGTTAATACCTCTCGATCAGGTGAATAATTAATAATCCTTTTTATTCTCTCCGGTTTTCCTTTCGAATTGGTTATAGTAATTGAAACTCCTTATATAACCCTTCGAATTTGTCGAAACACCAAAAACCCTTCTTATGTTGCCTTTCGAACAAGTTAAGCAGATTTAGCATTCTTTCGAAACTCCCTTTCGAAAAAGTTGTGGTGACCCAAAGGTTGGTTCTAATTATCTTAGTATGTGAATCAAATGGATAGGTTCTGAATTCTTTGGAAATCGACCTTTCGACAACTTGAAGTTAGGAGCTAAGGCTCTAAGGATATTGGTTGAGCTAAGGGTTTCGACTTTCTCAAAAAGTGACCCTTCGATCAAGTTGACTTAAGAAATCCAATAGAGATATTAAATCAGCTGTACATTCAAAATTACCATAATCTTTCTTTTATTGAACTAAAATAAATGAGCTAATCAAATTTCCAATCTAATTTGAAAATTAGGGTTTACAACTTTAAGAAATACAAGAATGCAGTAAATGAATTACCCTCCTTTAAACCATAACCCTAAGGTCTTATTTATAGGTGCAGGTTGTTACTTTCCAAATCAATGCTTTCTACTAGGTCGAAAAGTGGCCTTAGAGCCTTCCATTGCCGCTAACATTTGGGCATCCTTCTGCATTTCTTTTGAACGGATTTGAGCACTTTCAGCTTCATCGAAAGGAGTAGGTGTGCTTCCCCAATTTGTGTTACTATGTTGTTACAAGCAAAATAAGGTTTGAGCTTTCGACCGTGTCGATAGGTCGATCTATGGAGTTTCGAAGGAGTCGAGACGTTGAAGGTATTACAGTGGAAGGTAGCTTTCATCGGCACACTTGCTGATTGATGTGGAACCCTATCGTCTAATGTAGGAGATTGCAATATTGAACCTTAACAAGCTCATCTTTCTTAGTTGTGAATGTTACCGACCAATTCGAAAGGCTTATTTAAGCTTTTGAAGAGGTTGTTCTGGAAAAAACATCCTCCCGTGGAATGTAAATGAAGGCAAAATCTTTACTTTCGAAAGGTTTGGGGAGCACGTGAGTGGCTGTAATTTGCTGTCTTCAATGGCATTTCTCCACTTATTCGAAGCATCTTCATGTATGCGGAAGCATCTATTTCAAAAGGAAGCAATTGAAACGAAATGGTGGTTTCGACCCTTTCGAAAGCTTGTAGCACATCTGACTTTGGTTGTAGCATCCCTTCAACTACTTCAAATGGCTTTATTGATGCTATAATCTTTTGTAAATCATTCTCTTCTTTTCATCTTGGTTTCGATGAAGTTGAAGAGTGAATTGGTGGTAACACTTCCCCCCCCCCCATAGCAAAGTGAAGCCTTTGAATTTTCAAGTCAACCGCCACGATACTCTTCTTTATTTTAGCATAGAGATTTCTCATGTTTTAATATTCTTACATAAATGTTGGCCGGTTGTTTAATTTGATCACATAGTATGTCCTTCATGCTGACTTTTCTTATAAATCACGCATCTTTCTTCCCCTTTTCGTTACCTGCAATTAAAAACTTCCAGCAAGAATTAAAATTCTCAATTTCTTCATAAATTCAAATTTCCAGCAAATAAAAGCTCGGATTCACGGTAAGTCCTTATTGTAGTATTTTTCGAACTAACTCTCTAATTTTAAAATTCATTAGGTCTGAATTTGAATTACTGTTCTAATTTCACAAAGATAATTTAAGTTTTTTGTTCACATTAAAGTTTCCCTTGGTTCTTTTTTGTTGCTTATTTTTTTACATTCCCCATGTCAATTTGTATTTGGAAATCATCAGATTTTTTTTAATGATTCTAATTTATATTTTGGGGAATTTTGTAGTTTTTGATTGTAATTAATAATAAAAATGTTTTCAAAATATTGTCATTTAAGTGTCTAAACCATTGCTTCAAAATCAACAAAACACTATTTTTTTGCCTGTAGAAATTGTGCTTTCTGAGTTGCTACAAACATGGCCTGAGTCCATGTTTGAGATAGCATAACTCTTTCATTTCGTACTGAAATTGCGTGATTCTTTTTTTTGAAAGATAAAGTTTTATACTATAAGCATACTAAATTTCAAGTGATTTCGACCTATAGAGCTTATAGAAATATGCTGCTGAACTTTGACTTGGAGCATGTTTTGGCCTCGATTTTTATAGTGAGAAACTAATCAGCAGTACATTCTTTTTTTCTCAACTCATCTTTCTCTTCCATCGGTAAACAAAAAAAGATAGAAACCCTTCCTCCAAATTGCAAAATCCAACAAAATTCTCAACTTAAATTCACCAAACTAAAGTCTTTTTGTGATCTAGAGATAAATCAAAGGTAATGAACTCCAAATCTTGTGCTCGAATCACTCTAGTTATTAACTTTTTAAAGTACAGGGTTAAAATTGAATTTGGTAAAGGAATATTTTTCCAGTAATTTCATAGGGAAGTTTAAGAAGAATAAATCACAACTTAACATTTTAATTTTTTTACCACTCCGATTGGGGTTGAGGCGGCTAACTCTGTTTTTCTTCTTCAACCTCTTTCGATGAGGTCGAAAGGTGGTCCGGTATCTATCTTTTAATTGATCTCTTCAAATGTGTTGATGTAGCCAAAATGAAGTGGACTTCTTCGAAAGTAGAAGTATGCTTTATTATATTCTCACACCTTTTAGAGAAGTTATCCTGACATGCTTCACTAAATGGTTATATAATATATAATTTCGAAAGCATAATTTTTATTTTATAGGTTTGAAACCTCTAGTATATATAAGAGTGAATTTAACCTACCATTGGATTCATGCCTAATTTTGATTTACTTTAGGAGATGTTGGGATTTAAGTTGAAAACCAAATAAAACCTTTCGACTTTGTCGAAACCTATTATATTGAATCAAGTTTGGTTGTTGGTACGCTTTTGAAACCTTACACCTCTTTCGACTTACTCAAAACCCATTGTCGTTAATTGGGGTTTGATCATCATTTTATGCAAAAACTGTTGAAACGTCCCAAAGCCCTTTCATTTGTATTGATATTACTTAAACCTAAGCCTTTCGACTTAATTGGTATATAAGGTTTCGATAACATTCATATTCTTTGAGTGAAACAATATTCATGGGTTTCGACATCATTGAAAAGTTTATTTGTCCTATTTGTAGAATGTTGTTAGCATATATTTATAGTCAAACTAGTTGTGTAGGCTTTAACTATTCCTTTTAATAGTAAAATCTTCCTTGGGCTTTTGACATTATCATGGGTGTTTGAAGGTGTTCCCATTCCGTTTACCCCTTCGACACTATTGAAGCTCGACGAATTTCATTTTCTAAATTGACTTTAACTTTCTTTTATGGACATGAATTTGTATATTTTGGTTGATATTTGAATTATTGTAATTGGTTTTCGACATCCTTGAAAAATATTAAAAATGGAACAAATTATAACTTTTTACTGAAATGATTTCACATGACAGGATCATGGGTGTGAAAAAGGTCTCCCAGAAACTTGAAAATATACAATACTAATGGTAGAATCTTCTTCAACGAAGGTCGAAGCCATTTCCAAACATTCCCTAATATATTCCCAAGATGAGATTGACGCCATTCTAATGACTTTTGCATCACAGGGGTAGAAGAAATTCCCCCAAGTGATAGCGATACCGTTCAAAATCCTCCCAAAATATATTTCCCTTATACTGCCATTCATATTTGGCATAGTGGCTTCTTTGGTCGCTAACCATAGAGCCGGTGCAACGACGTAGTACAATAACGGTACCCTCGAGGAACCTGAAACTCGAATAATTAGAACATCGACGTAGTACAATAACGGCATGCCCGATGGACCTGAAACTCCAATAATTTGGAACAATGACGTAGTACAGTAACGGTATGCCCGATGAACCCGATAAGCCAGAACAACAATGTAGCACAATAACGGTACATCCGATGATCCTGATAAGCCTGAACATCGACGTAGTACAATAACGGTACATCCGATGATCCTGATAAGTCGAAACATCGACGTAGTACAATAACGGTACATTTGATGAACCGAACACCATAAAAGAACATGGGTTTCTAGCCCATAAAAATGAGTCAAAACTCCAAAGACTTCAATCGAACAAGTCCAAGAATTAAACGACAAAGCAAACACAAGCGTTTCATACCACTTGTTTTGCTAAGTCATTTAATTAGATTTCTCGAACAAATGAGGTAAAGGTTTGTATATACTAATAGATTGGAAAACGGTTTTAAAAGCGAGCCTGATATTGAAAGTTAATGCTGAAATCGTTTTGATGAAAGAGTTTGAATATTTACTATTAGTATAGAAACCTTTATATCTTAAAGTGACAAATCATAGAAAACGATTGTAAAAACGACTGTTTACCAAAAATTCACATTCGAAGACGTGAATCAAATCCAAAGAAATCGATACCAAATCCATCAAAATGGATATTCTAAAGAAATCCAGAAATAGAAGTCATCAAAGTGGATAAAAGCGATAACAACTAATTGGATCAATAAAAATCGATAAACATTGGAAATTCATTCAAGGAATAGGCAAATATGCAAAACTAAACAGTTCCAAACGTTTGGGGTTCAAGCAAACGTCTGGATTTGGTTTCTGGAAATAGTTCAAAAAACCCCCAGACGTCTGAAATTATAAAACCAGACATCTGAACCCTAACCAGATGTCTGAATTAATAAATCAGATGCCTGGAATTTGTCTCTGCCATTTTATTTTCTACGTTCTTATATTTTTTTCTACAAGGACCATAACCAGACGTCCGGACTTGACAACCGGATGTTTGGTTGCCTGTTCTGGGAACATTTTGCGTAGGCCAATGGTGGCCAAAACAATTCAGAAGCGATCGGACAAGCAACGGAGACTAGGGATTTATGCCCAGCGACAACCCAGCCTTATAGGCTCTTTGATACACCCCAAATAACATGTCCAAATATCCAAGATAGGATTTTTAAAGGTTTTGACTTCAAAACACCAAAATTGAAAAATTCACCAAATCAATTCAAAAGCAAATGAACATGAATAAATGTTAGAAATTCATACCTAACAATAATGAAATCTATAGATGTAGACGTGAGTTGAAAAACTCACCTTTAATCTCAAAAACAACAAGTGAGAAGCTCTAAAACAAGCAAATATTGATTTCTCTTCAACAGCACCTCAAGAATCTTTAATCTATTATCAGATGAAATGAATTTCCTAAGTTAAATTGCAGGAATTTCTGAAAATTGAAGAGAGATTGAGATGAAGAAGACGAAGAGGATCCTTACCTAAGCTTCTCTTCGATTTATAACTTGAATTTGAATTCCTAAAAGAAACTAGGGCTTAGGAGTTTTAATTTTCTCTTCCCACCATTCTTTCTAGGGCTTGAGAGTGTTAGGACATGTTATGAATGAATGAAGAGGAGTGAATTAGGAGTTTGGGTATTATGTTGGATTAAAGGGGCTGAAAACCAAACGCAAAGCCCAACAGAAAAATAGCAAAATTCAACTCAACTCCAAACATATCGATGCTTACACTTAAAAAGGTTGTAAACACCATTTTGAACTCAATCGAAGTAGTCTCGAGTCCTAATTCGAAAGTTTAAAAAAAAGTAGCATTTCAGACTTTAATCCGACTAACGATGCTATATTCAAATAAAACATTTAAATATATAATCGTAAAATATGCGGGTTGTTACAGACTTCCCTCCTTAAAGAAATTGCATCCTCGCAATACTTAAGAAGAAAATAAAGAGTAATATCCATAAAAGCATATCAACACAGAAGAAAATTTTGAAGTAAGTTCACCTTAAGGAGCACGAGAGAGTAAGTCCGGATGTGTTTGCTCGATGAATTCTCTGTATTCCCAAGAACAATCCTTAGGATTTGTGGACCACTGAATTTTCACAAGTGGGACATCTTTATTACGAAGACGTTTAACCTCCGAAGTAATGATACGAATAGGATGTAGCTCATAAGTCAAATTAGGCGAAACTTCAATTTCTTCGTTGACACCGGGCTCAAGAATAGAATCAGAATCCCTAAGGCATTTCCGTAGTTGAGAGACGTGGAATACGTCGTGAATAGCATAAAATTGAGCCGGTGATAAAAGGCGATAAGCCACGAAACCAATACGTTCGATGATGGTAAATGGGCCAATATATCAAGGCGCTAATTTTCCCGGTCGACTAAAATGCACAACAACCTTTATAGGTGAAACACGAACGAATACCAAATCTTCTACAGTGAATTCCAAATTCCTTCTTTGGTTATGGACATGGATTTTTATCTACTTTGACCTTCTTTTATCCTATGATGAATAAGGTCAATCTTTTCTATGGAATCACGAATAAAATCTAGACCTAACACCAGCTTCTCACCGGCCTCAAGCCAGTAAGAAGGAGATCGGCATGGCCTTCCATAGAGTACCTCGAAAAGTGTCATACCAATACTAAATTGGAATCTATTATTATAGGAAAAATCAACAAGAGAAATGTGATCTTCCCAACTTCCACCAAAATCAAGAACACATGCACGAAGAAGATCTTCAAGAGTTTGATTCACACGCTTGGTTTATCCATCAGGATGGGGATGATAAGTGGTGCTATAATTAATCTTTATTCCCAAAGCTTTTTGAAGACTCCTCCAAAATCCACAAGTAAATAATGGATCACGATCACTAACAATAGAAGTAGGAACTCCATGCAATTTAACAATTTCTTTAGCATAGAGTTTGGCCAGAAGAGGTACGGTCCAATTAGATCGAACGGGAACAAAAAGAGCGGATTTTGTAAGTCTATCAACAATTACCCATAAATTTTCATAACCCGAACGAGAACGGGTAAGACCGTCAATAAAGTTCATGGCGACTTGATCCCTAGGAATGTCTAAAGGTTGCAATAACCCACCGGGCCTTTGATGCTCGGCCTTTATAAGTTAGGTATTTGTACAACGCTTAATGAAGTTAGCAATATCGGATTTCATTCCATCCCAAAAATAAAGTCGCTATATATCCGCATACATTTCACTACTACCGGGATGAATGGTAAATTTAGAACGATGAAAATCTTCTAAAACGTATTTACGAAGATTACTGATATTTGGCATGATAAGTCTACCAAATTTTTGAATACCGCCACGAACGTCGATTTCAATGTCTTTCAAACCTTCCGTTTCAATTTTATCCCTACAACTTTGGCTAAGAAGAGCCTATTCAGGATCATACTTTTGAGCTTCAAGAATGTGGTCTAAAAGAGAAGGATGAGCCTCAAGACTACATAAGACAAGAGATGAACATGAATCGGATTCACGATCGCGAATTTCAAGTAGACAAAGTCTCGAGATCATTCCATTCGGATATCATCATAGAAACAACTACTTGTTGCTTACGACTAAGGGCATCGGCTGCACGATTTCCCTTTCCTGAAGTATAAATAATATCAAGATCATAAGATGCAAGGAACTCGAGCCAACCTTGTTAACGCAAATTAAGTTCCTTTTGAGAAAATAAATGCTTCAAAGATAAATGATCGATGTAGAGAATAAATTTCTCCCCCAAAAGATAATGATGCCAAATTCTAACGGCGAAAACAATAGCCGCGAGCTCTAAATCATAAGGGGGATATCTAGTCTCGGCAGGCTTTAATTGCCTAGAAGCATAAGCAATAATACGTTCCCTTTGCATGAGAATGGCTCCCAAACCAATACGACTTGCATCGGTATAAATAATAAAGTCTTGGTTCACCTCGAAAATTACAAGAATAGGAGCATCGAAAATGAGTTCTTTTAATTTCTAAAAAAATTGTTTGACCAAATGTACTTAACTCCCTTCTTTGTCAAACTAGTAAGAGACACGGATATTTTAGAAAAGTCTTTTATGAACCGACGGCAATAACCTGCCAATCCAAGAAAGCTATGAATTTCCATCATACTCTCCGGTCTCTTCCAATTTTGAATCGCTTCAATCTTTGAAGGATCCATGGAAATTCCGGATTCAGAAATGATATGTCCTACAAATTTCACACGAGATTGTCAAAAGTGGCACTTAGAAAATTTTGCTATCAATTGATTGCACCTAAGAGTTTCCAATACAATCTGAAGATGTTTTTCATACACTTCCCCGATTTTAGAATAAACAAGAATATCATCTATAATGATGAGAAAAAATCGATCGAGGAAGTCTTTGAAAACTCGATTCATAAGGTCAACGAAATAAGCTGGAGCTTTCATTAAACCAAATGGCATAACAAGCCATACATAAGATCCATAACAAGTACAGAATGATGTCAAAGGAATGCTATCCTCTGCAATACGAAGCTGATGAAAACCGGTTGCTAAGTCTAACTGTGAAAAGACTCTAGCACCGCTATGTTGATCGAATATATCATCAATCCGAGGTAAGGGATATTTATTCTTAATAGTAAGATCATTAAGCTTGCGATAGTCAACGCAAAGCCTAAGTGTACCATCGGATTTCTTCACAAAAATAGCTGAAGCTCACCAAGGAGAGGAACTAGAACGAATAAATTATTTTGTTTCCAATTCGAATAATTGTTTACGCATCTCCTCATTTTCCTTATTAGACGTACGATAAGGAGGACGAGTGATGGGTATAGCTCTAGGGATTAGATTAATTCTGAACTCAATTGCTCGCTTAGGTAGTAATCCTAAAATGGGCTCAAATATATCGAGAAATTCATGAACAACGTGAATGAGGGAAATGACATCTTTCTCATCATCATTATCATCATCATGAGGGTTTAGAGAATATAAGGATGCCACCGAATTTGAATATGAATCTTTAAGAATAATAGAAATCTGCTTAACATATTGAGGACGTCGAAGATATATAGTCCTCTCGGGACATTGGATATGGGCTTCATAATGGTTAAGCCAATCCATTTCCAAAATCATTCTGAAGCCTAAGTAACGCATTACATACAAATCAGCTCGGAAAGAATAATCACATAAAATAATCTTGAAATCTTTACAAAGCAAACTGAGTGCTGCGAATCCACCAATCGGATTCGTAATTCTCAATGAAATCATCAAGAACATAACATTCAAAGAAAAAGTAACAACAAGTTCTTTTGATATAAAAGAGTGAATGCATCCGTATAAAAAAGAACTCGAATAGGATGACAACGAAACATAATAATGCCATCAAGGATAGAACGAAAATACCTTGACCAAGAGAAATATTACTAGGAGCTTGCACAACATTTAGCTTTCCCTCTTTTTTGCTTGGAAGTTTGGGACATGAAGATAGAAGATGTTCCAAACCTTTACAATAACGACAAAAGAGGGGTTTTAGACACCCATTAGCATAATGGTCCTTAGAACCACAATTGTAGCATTGTCCACAACTAGAAATAGGAGTCTTTGCTACCAAAGTTGCTTATTTCCCTTTCTTGTTGGGATTCGGCTTGAACTTAATAGGTATCTTCTTTTTGAAACTGAAGTTCCGTTTGGCACCCACAACTTCAATATCGCTTTCTTTATCGGCATGTTCAAGTCGAAGAGCGATATCGACAAGCTGATCAAAAGAAACTTCCAGTTTTAGGAGTAGAGGTATTTTGAGGTTCTTATTCAACCCATAGACAAACTTCTGATTTTTCTTCAATGGGGTATTAATATACTCTACCCCATATTTAGAGAGAGATTCAAAAGATGCGACGTAATCCATCATAGAAGATTCACCTTGAACAAGGTCAATAAAGCATCGGGCTAAAGTTACCTTCTCAGCCTCGGGCATAAACTTTAATTCGAATCTTTCCCGGAATTGCTTCCAAGTAAGATCCGCTTCGATAATCTCCGAAATCAAAAGCTCATACCAATCTGATGCTCTTTCTTGGAGCATGCTAGAAGCCACTTGGACTCGATGGAGATCAACAAGATTCATGCGAGAAAAGATGCGGTCGCATGATCTAAGCCGAACTTCGATTTCTATAAAACTTTCGGATCCCTTGAATGGCCTTCCATCCAAATCGGTATAATCTCTGCGCAAGCATGCAAACCCAGATCTAGGATAAGTAGGCTCTAGAATGGGTCCGACAGCTTGAGCATTCTTTACATGATCTAAAAGTTACTAGACACACATAAATACTCCATCGTGAGGAGTAGATTAGATTGAACGGCGCTAGGACGGGCAGGTCTAACCATTTCTCTTATTTAAGAAAGAAAGAAAGAAGAGGAAAAAGTTTCTTCTCAAAAATGAATATCAAACAATCATGATTGATAAAACAAGGCATCATAAAAGAAAATATGATAGAATGTGTCCAATGACTTGAACTAAATCCTAAGGCACAATTACTAAGAGAGACATAGGACAATGATTCTTGCTATAATATTCTATATTGTTCTAAAGTTTGGCTTTGATACCAAGCCGTGACGCCCCACCTCTATACTCACATTATCCAAGGACACTACGAAGAAATGCCATCATCTAGCACGAAGAATAAGGTTGTTGAGGAGCGACCAAGTAATTGCTTTGTGCAAGTACCGATATGTCAGATAGTATTACATGCATTTTTGTTTCAAGAGGAAATCTGACATACCGATACAAGCTCGAATCTACTACACAATGGCTATTTGAGCATCAGAAACGAATATAAAATAAGCATGACGTAAATCAGTTGTAGATATTCATATCACAAAGGCAGAGACAGATATGAATGTAACACATAAAAGTGTTCATCAAAGTGGTGGTCATACAAGATCCACTACATTACAAAAGAATAAGTACAAATCAAGGAGTCTCTATCTCAAATGTATAAACAAAAAATACTAAGCTAAGTAGTTAGCCAAATGTCAGATGACGGTCCCTGACAAGAAGTCAAGTAGAAGCACCTGAAATATCTCAGTCTGACCCGAGTATTATTTAAGAAGAAAATGATAAACGGATCAGTCTAGCTATAAATATCACATAAAATGAGATAGGATAAGAGATATGACAAAAATATATGATAACAATAATGCCATACCGTGACAAATATACATTTAACAACAACAAAAATCATATAGTATCTCAAGAAAATCAAACTCCCAAAAGAATGTCATATTCTTTATTTTATTCACCAAACCACAAATATTGACAAACACATCAATGCCAGTTGCAAAAAATTGATGAAACACAAATTCTAGAAATCATCAATTAGAAATCCAGAATCACAAAGTGGGAGGCCTATCACAAACGGGAGCATGAAAACTCACCAACACGTGTATCACAAACGGATCGCTATCCCATGGTCGCTAACCATAGAGCCGGTGCAACGACGTAATACACTAGCGGTACGCCCGAGGAACCTGAAACTCAAATAATTCAGAGCATCGACGTAATATAATAACAGCATGCCCGATGGACCTGAAACTCCAATAATTTGGAAAAACGACGTAGTACAATAACGGTATGCCAGATGAACCCGGTAAGCCGGAACAACAACGTAGTACAATAACGGTACATCCGAAGCCGGAACATCGACGCAGTACAATAATGGTTCATCCGATGATCCTGATAAGCCGAAACATCGACGTAGTACAATAACCTTACATCCGATGAACCTAACACCATATAAAAACATGGGTTGCTAGCCCATAGAAATGAGTCAAAACTCCAAAGAACCCATAAGTCGTTAGCCTATAAAAGAAATGAGACGAAGCTCAATAAAACAAGGTACAGTCCTCCACGTGGACAAAGAGACGTCGCTTACCGCTAGTCTAAACCATCAATATGATCACCATTAATCAATAAAAAGTGTTAATTACACTAAGCTAGTAAATAAATGAGTTTAGCTTCATATCCCGTAACCACTGGCTTAACTTAAGTATTTACAAACAAATTGTAAATTTCCATTCGAAAGTTGTCACAGGACTTCGATCGAACAGTCCAAGAATTAACCAACAAAGTAAACACAAGCGTTTCATACCACTTGTTTTGCTAAGTCATTTAATTAGATTTCTCGAACAAATGAGGTAAAGGTTTGTATATACTAATATATTGGAAAACGGTTTTAAAAGTGAGCCTGATAATAAATGTTGAAATTGTTTTGATGAAAGAGTTTGAAATCCACCAACCAGATTCACAATTCTCAGTGAAGCCATCATGCACATAACATTCAAAGAAAAAGTATCAGTAAATTCTTTTGATATAAAAGAGTGAGATGCACCCGTATCGAAAAGAACTCAGAAAGGATGACCATGAAACATAATAATGCCATCAAGGATAGAATGAAAAATACCTTGACCAAGAGAGTGTTATTAGGAGCTTGCACAGCATTTAGCTTTCCCTCTTTCTTTCTTGGAAGTTTGGGACATGAAGATAGAAGATGTCTCGAACCTTTGCAATAACGACAAAAGGGGTTCTAGACACCCATTAGCATAATGGTCCTAAGAACCACAATTGTAGCATTGTACACGACTAGAGGTAGGAGTCTTTGCTACCGAAGTTGCTTGTTTCCCTTTCTTATTGGGATTTGGCTTGAACTTAATAGGCCTCTTCTTGTTGATGTTGAAGTTCTATTTGGCACCCACAACTTCAGTATCGCTTTCTTTATCAGCCTCTTCAAGTCGAAGAGCAATATCAACAAGCTGATCAAAAGAAACTTCCAGTTTTAGGAGTAGAGGCTTTTTGAGGTTTTTATTCAACCCATAAACAAACGTCTAATTTTTCTTCAATGGGGTATTTACATACTCGAATCCATATTTAGAGAGAGATTCAAAAGATTCGACGTAATCCGTCACAAAAGATTCACCTTGAACAAGGTCAATAAAGCGTCGGGCTAAAGTTACCTTCTCAACCTATAGCACAAACTTTAATTCGAATCTTTTCCGGAATTGCTCCCAAGTAAGATCCGCTTCGATAATCTGCAAAACCAAAAGTCATACCAATCTAATGCTCTCTCTTGGAGCATGCTAGAAGCCACTTGGACTCGATGGAGATCAACAAGATTCATGCGAGAAAAGATGCGGTCGCATGATCTAAGCTAAGTTTGGATTTCTATAACACTTTCGGATCTCTTGAATGGCCTTCCACCCGAATCAGTATAATCTCTACATAAGCGTGCAAATTCAGATCTAGGACGAGTAGGCGTTGGAATGGGTTCGACGGCTTGAGCATTCTTTGTAAGATCTAAAAGCGGTTGGGCAGACGTAAATACTCCATCCTGAGGAGTAGCACTAGATTGACCGACGTTGGGACGACCAGGTCTAACCATTTCTCTTCTTTAAGAAAGAAAGAAAGAAGAGGAAAAAAGGTGTTCTCAAAATGAATATCAAACAATCATGATTGATAAAACACGGAATCATAAAAGAAAATAGGATAGAACAGGTCCAATGGCTCGAATTAAATCCTAAGGCACGATTCCTAAGAGAGACTTATGACAATGATCCTTACTATAATATTCTATATTGTTCCAAAGTTTGGCTCTGATAAGAAGCTGTGACGCCCCACCTCTATACTTACACTAGCCAAGGACGGTACGGAGTAATGCCCGTCAACGAGCATGAAGAATAAGGCTGTTGAGGAGTGACCATCCGTGTAATTGCTTTGTGTGAGTACCGATATGTCAGATACATGCATTTCGTTTCAAGAGGAAATCCGACATATCGATACAAGCTCGAAGCTACTACACAGTGGCAATGTGAGCTTCGGAAATGAATATAAAATAAGCATAAAATAAATCAGTCATAGATGTTCATATCACAAAGGCGGAAACAGATATGAATGTGACACATAAAAGTGTTCATCAAAGTGGTGGTCATACAAGATCCATTACATCACAAAAGAATAAGTATACATCAAGGAGTCTCTATCTCGAATGTATAAACAAAAACTACTAAGCTAAGTAGTTAGCCAAAAGTTGATGACGGACCCTGATAAGAAGTCAAGTAGAAACACATGAAATACCTCGGTCTGATCCAAGTATTATTTAAGAAGAAAATAATAAACGGATCAGTCCAGCTATAAATATCACATAAAATGAGATAGGATAAGAGATATGACAAAAACTTATGATAACAATAATGCCATACTGTGACAAGTATACATTTAACAACAACAAAAATCATACAATATCTCAAGAAAATCAGACTCCCAAAAGAATGTCATATTCTTCGTTTTACTCACCAAACCAAAAATATTAACAAACATATCAACGCCAATTGCAAAAATGGTGAAACATAAATTCTTGAAATCATCAATTAGAAATCCAGAAATCAGAAAGGGGGAGGCCTATCACAAACGGAAGCAAGAAAACTCACCAACACTGCATCACAAATGGGTCGCAATCCTATGGTAGCTAACCATATTGTCGGTGCAACAACGTAGTACAATAACGGTACCTAAAGGAACCTGAAACTCGAATAATTCAAAACATCGACGTAGTACAATAACAGTACATCCGATGGACCTAAAACTCCAATAATTTGGAGCAATGACGTAGTACAATAACACGCCTGATGAATCCGACAAGCCGGAACAACAACGTAGTACAGTAACGGTACATCCGATGATCCTGACAAGCCAGAACATCGATGGTACCATAACTGTCCATCTGATGAACCGAACATCATAAAAAAACATGGGTCTCTGGCCCGTAAAAATGAATCGAAACTCTAAAGAACCCATAGGTCGTTAGCCTATACAAGAAATGAGACGAAGCTCAATAAAATGAGGTACAGTCCCCCACATGGACAAAGAGACATCGCTTACTGCTAGTCTAAACCATAAAATGCTCACCATTGATCAATAAAAAGTGCAAATTACACTAAGCTAGTAAATAAATGAGTTTGCGAACAAATTGTAGATTTCCACTGGCTTAACTTAAGTATTTACGAACAAATTGTAGATTTCCGCTCGAAAGTTGTCACAAGACTTTAGTCGAATTGTCCAAGAATTAACCGACAAAGTAAACGCAAACGTTTCGTACCACTTGGTTTGCTAAGTAGTTTAATTAGATTTCTCGAATGAATGAGGTAAAGGTTTGTATATACTAATAGATTGAAAAACGGTTTTAAAAGCGAGCCTGATATTGAAAGTAAATGTTGAAATCGTTTTGATAAAAGAGTTTGAATATTTACTATTAGTATAGAAACCTTTGTATTTTAAAGTGACAAATCACAGAAAACGATTGTAAAAACGACCGTTCACCAAACATTCACATTCGGAGACGTGAATCAAATACAAAGAAGTCGATACCATATCCATCAAAATGGATATTCCAAGAAATCCAGGAAAGGAAGTCATTAAAGTCGATAAAAGTGATAACAACTAATCAGATTAACAAAAATCAATAAATATTGAAAATTCATTCAAGAAATGGGCAAATAGGCAAAAATGAACATTTCCAGACGTCTGGGGTTCAACCGGACATCTGGATTTGGTTTCTGGAAATAGTTCAGAAAATCTTCAAGATGTATGAAATTATGAAACTAGACATCCGAACCCTATCCAGACATCGAAACCAATAAATCATACGTTTGGAATTTGTCTCTGCCATTTTATTTTCTACTTCTTATATTTTTTTCTATAGGGACCATAACCAGACGTCTGGACTTGACAAACAAACGTCTGGACTTGACAAACAGACGTCTGGACTTGACAAACAAACATCTGGACTTGACAACTAGATGTCTGGTTGCCTGTTCTGGGCAACATTTTGCCTTGGCCAATGGTGGCCAAAACGATTCGAAAGCGATCGGACGAGCAACAGAGACTAGAGATTTATGCCAAGCGACAACCCAGTCTTATAAGCTCTTCGATACACCCCAAATAACATGCCCAAATATCCAAGATAGGATCTTTAAAGGTTTTGACTTCAAAACGCCAAAATTAGATAATTCACCAAATCAATTCAAATCAAAAGCAAATGAACATGAATATATGTTAGGAATTCATAACTAACATTAATGAAAGCTATAGACATAGATGTGAGTTCAAAAACTCAACTTTAATCCCAAAAACAACAAGTGAGATGCTCTAAAACAAGCAAATCTAGATTTCTCTTCAACAACACCTCAAGAATCTTCAATCTATTATCAAATGAAATGAATTTCCTAAGTTAAGTTATAGAAATTTCTGAAAATTGAAGAGAGATTGAGATGAAGATGTAACAGCCCAAAATTTTAACAAATATTTCATTCTTTTAATTATAGTACTTTGGGGGTTTATTATATAAAAATCTAAATTTTGAATTTGATTAAAACATTGCCCAAATTTTTAAATAAAGGATAAGATTTCTGAAATTTTGACTTTGGTTAAGGATTAACTTTATTTGGAAATTTGGTTTATTTTGTTGAAATGGTAAATAACTTAATTTTAAGTAAAATCATGTTTTAATTAAGAAATAAAATTTTAAAAAAAATTTAGCATATAAATAAGCTTTATAAAAAGAACGTTTAATTTGTACGTTCGTGTACGTTTTGATTAATTTAGTGGTATAAATAGTATGTATTTAAACGTATATTTTACTAACATAAGTAACAAATAAATAATAAAACATGCATCACCATTTACGTGCAAAATATATTCACTTTCCTTTTGCTCCTCTGATTTAATAGAACGTGATCCACAAATTGCTAACCGCTCCGAAATCTTTAAATTTCTTGCCACTTTATCATTGATCCTTGCGTTTTAACGCAATCACTTCTGTGTAAATTTTAAACCATTCCTCCCCTGTTGAATACTAAGTCACGATCAATAAGATTTATAACCTGCTAAATTTATGTGCCATTCAATTTTTTTTTTAATATTTCTTACGTTTTTAACCTATGCAATTTACTTCTTTTGAATACAAATCCACACACCCCTCGGATGTATACAAGCCTCGCAATAATTTTCTTTTACATCCCAACGCATTCTCTTCCTAATAATTTTTATGAGTACAAAATGTTGCCAAATAATTTCTTGCCATTTTTTTTATCAATCAAAGCAATCAAATTCTTGCTTGCCTATAATCTCTCATCTAAATCAACGCACCACTGGTAAATGAACAACTCGCGTATCATGGTTCCTTGACATTTCAAGCAAAGTTATTTCTTTCCTTTATCTAACGAGATTACACAAGCTCAAACATAATGAAATTTCCTGCCGTTCAGAATATAATTTGCCTATTTTCTCACCTCTATTAACGCAAGCTTTATCTTTAAATACCAAACACGTTTGCATAGATTCCATCATTCACAGCATTTGGTTTCTCCTCTTCTCCTTGTGTGCATGAGAATCAGTAGCATCAGGTAATGCTACAACTTTATTTCCTCTTTTTTCCCCATTGTTCTGTTCAAATTGCTCCACCATATTAAAAACGCCTAACTTCCTTCCCATCATCTCCAATCTGGTCGTGCATTGTCGAGCATCTCTGATGCAGTTTTAGCCTAGCTCTTGAATATTTATCTTATCGCCACCTGTATATTGTATCACTGCGTACTTGTTTGAGTATAGGCGCACTTCATTTTGAAGAAAAAAATATAATATAAAAGGTGTACGCCACCTAAGATTAGCCCAGCCTAAAATTTTTCAAATAATTCCACTGCTTTGTTTACGCGAGTGTTCAGGGAAGAAGTATTTCCTAGACCGTACACATCTTTTTTGTTGGTCACTTATGTTTTAAAATTTAGAAATATTAATTACGTATGAGGATATATGATATATGTAAGAACAGTATAAAGTTGTTTTTATTTGGAGATTTTGATATTTTACTTGTTTCCTAACAGAGAAAAAAAGAAAAAAAAAGAAAAGAAAAAAAAAAGAAAAAAAGAAAAAGAAAAAAATATATATATAATAAATAAATATTGCATGCGCCACCTTTATGTATCACTGTCGTGAATTGCATGTTGCCCACATAAAATTTGCCACCATTTTATTAACATGTCATAATATTTTGTAAAAAGGGTAAAAAAAAATAAAGTGTAAATTTATTTTGTAAATTTTGATTTGGAAAAAATAAATGGGCAGGCTGAGCTTTTGTTTTAATGGGTCAAGTCGTGCGATGGAGTGGTCGAGCAATTTGAGTCAATTTTCATTTTATTTTAGCTCGTTCCAATTTTTGTTTTATTTAAAAATTTGCTTTGTCTGTAATTGGAATTCGCGTACTCAGTTTTATTTATTTATCTTGTTTCAAGATCGAAATCAGTTTGTCTCATCTTCCAAAATTTGATCATGCTTTCTACTCTGTTTCGGTGTGGTTATCGTAGTTTTGAATCTAATCTTCAGAAGCATAGAGCTGAGTATTCTCACCAGACAAACGTACTTATAGATCTATAAATTAATAACAAGTGTAATTGTAGAATATTTATATTTTATTTTTCTTGCCTGTGATATAAATTTATGATGTTAAAAACCCTGTTATTAATTTGACACATCATCAGTCATATTATATACTGTTATATTTAAGCTGTTGTACTATTTATTTATCTACTGCTTATCACTGCAAGTTCCTTGTAGAATAGAAATCGTTACGGGCTGAAATGGTAGGCCTGAACGATATTGTTTATTTATTTATTTATTTAACTTGGGATTGCGGGTTTGAAATGATAGAACCCGGGTTTTTCTTTGTAAATTACGGATTGAAATGATATATTATCCGTATCACTTGATCTAGGTTAGAAAATATTGTACAGACCCGTGGTTATATTTATATAAATATATATATATACACACACTTGGAAATTTTAAATATTTTAAATGTTATAATTCTTTGTTTAAAATTGGATTAAAATGTTTTTTATATGTATAGTGATTTTATACAATCTAAATATGTAAATAAATGTCAGAAATACAAAGTATAAATTATCTTAAAAATTTGGATTTGTAAAACAAATGGAATTTAAGTTAAGAGATAAAATATGAAATTTGGTATAACTCGAATATAAAGCGAATTAATAAAGGTTAAGTTCTATGAATTAAATAGTTAAATTAGTGAAAAATATGGAAGTTGAAATATAACTTGATTTAGAAATGGGAGGCTGGTTTTTGAAATAAAGGTAAGTTAAGAAATTAATTGGAAATTTAGTTTAATTTGGAAATGGTAATTTAACTTAATTGTTAAGTAAAATTCATAGAAATTTTGCACTTGATTTTAATAAGTAAGTATAAAGAAGTTAGATATATATGTGCAAAATTTACTTTATGAAAATCATAAGTTATTGAGTAACTTAAATGTCTATTTAAAGGTGGAAATTATGATTTATAAGTTAATTTGTTTAAATAAAGGTTTATATTTTGCCAAAATTTTATTGAAGTATAAAATTTAATTTACTCAAATCTGTTGTAAAGGATGTTCCCACACTTTGCAAGTGCTGAAATTGATAAAAATGAACAAAGGCTAAACCTTTTGGATTTATATTGGATTTTTGTAAGAAAAATAACTTCACTTTTTACTAGAAAGGGTAGTATTTGATTGAAATATAAACTATTTTGGATTTTATTAACCACGGGTAATAATAATGTCGGTTGTTAAAGAGACCGGGATCGAATATGGGCATACTCTCTGTCGATACCGAAAACCACTTTGACAACCATGTACGCGGTGGAGATTCCAGAATGACGTAGGATGGTGGTGATGTTCTATTGAGGTATGCACGTGGACCCGACTCCCGTGAGTTGGCATAAGGTGGCTAAAACAGAAGCGATTGACGGGCTAAGGAGGTACCACCTCTTATCGGACGCACTTCTTCGTATGCCTTTCTATTACGTTTGTGATTGTTTGGTGCACACCTTTGATTTGAGAGTGTTGTTCGAGGTGGGCGGTAGTAGCAGCTACGCGCTACCACCGGTCCGGAAGCGTAATTGGTATATCTACCCTGGCATTGCCTAGTTGTGTCGTATCACCTACCCTAGCGAGCCTTATACGATTTTGGTTTTGTACCATACCTACGGAGTGCCCTCTGACGACGCCCAGTACGGGGGAGATTACGGTACTGTATAGACTATGGGAATATATTGTGTGTTAAGGGGAATATTGGGTCACTCCTTAATGCTATGTTAAAGTAAGTTTATTTTACTAATAGACACTATTATAATAGCGAAGTATTACTATATAGTAAATAGTTTAACGGATCCTTAGAGTATGGGCGGTCCCAAGCATCCTTTAAGTTACCTGCCTTTATATTACAATTCACTTGAATTAACTTACACTGTATAAGTATGTATGTCCTGACTCGAGTATTTATGTTTTATTTTACGCTCGGATCAGCCTGAGTATTAGTTCAGAATTCTTTCCCCGGAGCTAGGACGGCTGGAGATCACCTCATCGAGCTGCTGTCCTTTTTTTTCAGTCTTTTATCTTAGCTTATGTAATCGAGACAAATAAATTTGGGATTTCTGTGGTTGTTTCAAACTATATTTGGTTTTAAACTATGTAATTATGTACTTATTTTGAGACTATGTGATAGTTGCTTCATGAACCACTATTTTCTTTGATTCCACTGCGAGTATTCTGATTTCTATGTCTGCGATTCTGTGATTATTTATTTACTGCATATTCTGAGATTTGCCAAATTTTATTTACAACGCGGTATTTTGAACAGTACAAGTCCGATATGTGCGGATGCGAATGGTTGAAAATATCGGGTCATTACATTTGGTATCAGAGCTTTGGCTCTAGGCAAAACTTAGAATATATGGTAAATTTGATCTATAGAATCACTTTCATTCAAGTTTGAATCTCTTCCTTTTCGAATTTTGGAACGTTCCCTGCGGTTCCAAAGTTCATTCATGTCCCTCACTATTCATCTTCTTTCGATTCTAGAGTATCCCATAACTCAACTTTGGATGATCTTTATAGTGAATTGGCGGTCTCGCCAATATTCTAATAAAAGGATGAAATTCCTTTACAATTAGCATTGATTCACCAGAGATTTATATTTATCCTCGGTTTAGATGCTAGTATCTTTGGTTATTCCAAACTTTTTCTCTTCAGATCAAATGTAGATTTACCCCACAAAATCCACATCGATCTTATTCTTTAAGTCACGGTTGACCCGGTTAAGGTTTCCCGTATATATACTTATCCAGTTCCTTATTCTGTTATTTAATCATCGGATCATCTAATTCCAATTCATCTTTAAATCAAAATTCTCTTTGATTTGAGTCAATCAAATTTGAATCTCTATCCTTGTTTTAAAAAATTTATTCCTATATTTGGAAAAAAATCTAATATTATGGATAAGTATAAATTTTCAGAATTTTATAACTAATTTAACTAGTTGTCAAGAGATAATAGTTTTTGATTTTATTTATGGTTTTGTAAACCATGGGTTTTGTCTCATATAAATAATTGAATATAAACAATGGTTATAAATTTATTTGGAAACAGAAATGAATTTAAAACAAGAACATGAGAATTCAATTTCCGATGGTTTCAAACCTTGTGTTTTTAGTTTTAAAAGGATATATTATTTAAATTATTTTCGAATGGAAATTTGTTTTCAAAGAATTTTAAAGGTCCAAAAATCAGTGCTCTTCTCTTTGTCGTTGGAAAATAATTTCGGTGATGATTGCAACATCATCGATATTCATTTTCGAGTTTCAAAGTGAAGAGACCATTCTGTAGTCTGGCTACAGTGTTACCTTGAGAATTTAATTAATTTGAATCTCTAAAATATGACTTAATTTATAATATATAGATATATGATTTAAATTTGATTTGACATATTATGTACATATATTTATTTATCTCTAAATGGTTTGAAGGGAATCAGAAATTTAATTCTTAAATTTTATCTTGAGGAATAATTTCAATTATAAAAAAAGAAAATCAAATTTTTGAATAAATGATTCCAACTTGACATAATTGAATTTGAAAGTTTTATTTGTATAATACTCAATTGCATTTCAATATAACTTACCTTGATTTTCAGAAGTTAACAATGTAATTGTATAATATACAATATAAAAAGATTTTATAAATAAAATTTGAGTGGTTATAATAAATGTTATACACTTAAATTCTAGTTATAAAAAGATTAACAAAGGTAATGGAATAATTTACAATATAAAATGATGTTAAAGGAACTAAGAATAAATTTAAGCAGTTGTAATAAGTGTAAACATAATTAACATAGACGATAAAAAATATATTGAGAGAAATAAATTTAATTACAATTAGGAATAAAAAAAATATACTAATTTATTGAACACATTTTTGAGTATAACAAATGATTTTCAAAATTATGATTTTAGAAATTTTTATTTTAAGATAATTGGAAGATGAAGTAATGAAATTTGAAATAGTAAAATTTAATTTAAGTGAAACTAAATAGATGAAATCAATTATTAATTTAAAATTTAATTTGTATGGTTTAGATTAATGATTCTATTTTGAGTTTCAATTTAGTTTTCTTTCAGTTTGTTTCTATTCTCCTACCTTCTTTCTTTTCGAGGACGAAAAGTTCTGAGCGAGGGAGAGTGTAACGGCCCAAAATTTTAACAAACATTTCATTCTTTTAATTATAATACTTTGGGGGTTTATTATATAAAAATCTAAATTTTGAATTTGATTAAAACATTGCCCAAATTTTTAAATAAAGGATAAGATTTCTGAAATTTTGACTTTGGTTAAGGGTTAACTTTATTTGGAAATTTGGTTTATTTTGTTGAAATGGTAAATAACTTAATTTTGAGAAAAATCATGTTTTAATTAGAAATAAAATTTTAAAAAAATTAGTATATGAATAAGCTTTATAGAAAGAACGTTTAATTTGTACGTTCGTGCCAGTTTTGGTTAATTTAGTGGTATAAATAGTACGCATTTAAACATATATTTTACTAATATAAGTAACAAATAAATAATAAAACGTGCCTCGCCATTTACGTACAAAATATGTTCACTTTCCTTTTGCTCCTCTGATTTAATAGGAACGTGATCCACAAATTGCTAACCATTCCAAAATCTTTAAATTCCTTACCACTTTATCATTGATTCTTGCGTTTTAACGCAATCACTTCTGTGTAAATTTTAAATGTAAATTTTAAACCATTCCTCCCCTGTTGAATACTAAGTCATGATCAATAAGATTTATAGCCTGCTAAATTTACGTGCCATTCAAAAACAAATTTTAATATTTCTTGCGTTTTTACCCTATGCAATTTACTTCTTTTGAATACAAACCCACGCACCCCTCTGATGTATACAAACCTCGCAATAATTTTTTTTTTACATCCCAACGCATTCTCTTCCTAATAATTTTTATGAGTATAAAATATTGCCAAATAATTTCTTCTCGTTTTCTTTTATCAATCAACGCAATCAAATTCTTGCTTGCCTATAATCTCTCATCAAAATCAACGCACCAGTGGTAAATGAACAACTCACGTATCATGGTTCCTTGGCGTTTCAAGCAAAGTTATTTCTTGCCTTTATCTAACGAGATTACATAAGCTCAAACATAATGAAATTTCCTGACCGTTCAGAATATAATTTGCCTATTTTCTCATCTCTATTAAAGCAAGCTTTATCTTTAAATACCAAACATGTTTGCATAGATTCCATCATTCACTGCATTTGGTTTCTCCCCTTCTTCCTTGCGTGAGTTAGGATCAGTAGCATCATGTAATGGCTACAACTTTATTTCCTTTTTTTTTTCATTGTTCTGTTCAAGCTGCTCCACCGCATGACAAACGCCTAACTTCCTTCCCCTCCTCTCCGATATGGCCGTGCATTGCCGAGCATCTCTGATGCAGTTTTAGCCTAGCACTTGAATATTTATCTTATCGCCACCTGTATATTGTATCACTGCATACTTGTTCGAGTATGGGCGCACTTCAGTTTGAAGAAAAAAAATATAATATAAAGGGCTACGCCGCCTAAGGTTAGCCCAGCCTAAAAATTTTCAGATAATTCCACTGCTTTGTTTACACGAGTGTTCAGGGAAGAAATTTTTCTAGACCGTACGCGTTTTTTTGTTGGTCACCTGTGTTTTAAAATTTAGAAACATTACGTATGAGGGTATATGATATATGTACGAACAGTATAAAGTTGTTTTGACTTGGATATTTTGATATTTTACTTGTTTCCTAACAGAGAAAAAAAGAAAGAAAAGAAAAAGAAAAAAAAGAAAAAAAAGAAAAAGAATATATATATATATATATAATAAATAAATATTGCGTGCGCCACCTTTATGTATCACTGTCATGAATTGCATGTTGCCCACATAAGATTTGCCAACATTTTATTAACACGTCATAATATTTTGTAAAAAGGATAAAAAAATAGTATAAATTTATTTTGTAAATTTTCATTTGAAAAAAATAAATGGGCAGGCTGAGATTTTGTTTTAATGGGTCAAGTCGTGCGGTGGAGTGTTCGAGCAATTTGAGTCAATTTCATTTTATTTTAGCTCGTTCCAATTTTTGTTTTATTTAAAAATTTACTTTGTCTGTAATTGGAATTCGCGTACTCAGTTTTATTTATTTATCTTGTTTCAAGATCGAAATCAGTTTGTCTCATCTTTCAATATTTGATCGTGCTTTCTACGCTGTTTCGGTGTGGTTATCATAGTTTTGAATCTAATCTTCAGCAGCATAGAGGTGAGTATTCTCACTAGACAAACGTACTTATAGATCTGTAAATTAATAACAAGTGTAACTGTATTCTATTATATTTTATGTTTTTTGCCTGTGATATAAATTTATGATGTTAAAAACCCTATTATTAATTTGACACACCATCAGTCATATTATATACCATTATATTTAAGCTGTTATACTATTTATTTATCTACTATTTATCACTGCAAGTACCCTGTAGAATAGAAATCGTTACGGGCTGAAATGATAGGCCTGAACGATATTGTTTATTTGTTTATTTATTTATTTATTTATTTGTTTAACTTGGGATTGCGGGTTTGAAATGATAGAACCAGGGTTTTTCTTTGTAAATTACGGATTGAAATGATATATTATCCGTATCACTTGACCTAGGTTAGAAAATATTATACAGACCTGTGGTTATATATATATATATATATAAATATTTGGAAATTTTAAATATTTTAAATGTTATAATTCTTTGTTTAAAATTGGATTAAAATGTTTTTTATATGTATAGTGATATTATACTATCTAAATATGTAAATAAATGTTAGAATATAAAGTATAAATTATCTTAAAAATTTGGATTTGTAAAACAAATGGAATTTAAGTTAAGAGATAAAATATGAAATTTGGTATAACTCGAATATAAAGCGAATTAATAAAGGTTAAGTTCTGATGCAGCGCGAGATAAAGGTAAACGACTTACCTTAAATCGAAACCGCTCCACCTTAGGTCGCGAACGAAATCACTCCAGCAGCCTATGTCGCGATTTCCGTTGGTCGCGAGTCGCTCATGTTCTCCTGCATCATAGGTCGCAAACTTCCAAAATTCTGATGTCGCGAAGGTCTAAGTCGCGAAACCCCAGTAGGTCGCAAAGCAACAGTGGGCCGCGAGCTTCCTATGTGGCGAATTCCTTAGGTCGCGAATTCCTTAGGTCGTTCCTCCATAGGTCGCGAGCAGATTCATCAAAACCCCTAAGTCGAAGATCCTTAAGTCGCGAAGCTACTGAAGATTCTTATGTCGCAAACGAGCTCCAGAATTACTTAAGTCACGAATTTTCTTAAGTCATTGTTTTCTTGTGTTATTTCTTTAAGTCGTTGTTGGTATTTTCTTAAGTCGAATGTTATAACTCATGTGATCTTAGGTCGTAGGTAGTAAGTCGTTCCTGTTGTAAATTGTGATGATGTAACTGTTGTTAAGTCGTGAATGTTAGGTCCTTTGTGTTGTGTTGTAAATCTCTATAAATAGATGGGTGATGGTCATTTGTAAAAGTTAGTTGATTTTGAATAAGCTTTTGTTTGAGTGCTTTGTGCCTCTTTAAAATTGGAAGTTGAATGTTATCTCCTTTCTCCATCTTTGGTTATTCGAATGTGCTCGAATCAACGATTTTGAAGCCGATTCACGGAATCTTGTGCGCGAGATCAACGTTCAAGAATCGTAGATCTTCTAACATGGTATCGTGCGCGATCAACGTGTTAAAGATAGCTAGAATCCGGTATCTCGAGAGATCAACGGATTTGGGCATTTATCCTGGGTATCATCAATTCATTGACTCATCTCTGCATCATTCCATCGTTGTTTTGTCATTGTTGCATCATTTGGTGCCAACTTGTTGTTATCCGCTGCGTCAATTTGGTATCAGAGCTAGACTTAGCCAATCATAGCTAAGCCGAGCCTGTTCGGAACCAAGTCAGAAGTATAGGAGTTTGTGCGTAGATTTGCCTCATCGAAAGTTGTGCTAGTTGAAGTGTGTGTTTGGATTTGTTGAAGATTTGACAATGCCTCCAAGAAGAGCTAATCGTCATCAGAATGTTGCAGATGTGTATCGAAGAGAAGATGCTAAACAAATGGAGCAACGAATTAGTGATAAATTCAATGAGAAGTTTGATGAGGGAATTGGTAGATTGGAAAGGCTCATGATGGATATAAATCAAACTCGACAAAGAGCATCGCCAGGTTCAAATCAAAGTGGTCATAGAATTTCGCCATCAAATTCCGAGAGGAGAAGAATGTCACCACTATCGGATTAGGAAAGAAGAGAACTACCAGTGTCGGGAGAAAGAGACGTGCGTGGTAGCAGAAATGTTGATGGTCAGTATCGGCATCGACATACGTCAGATTTGGAGGAATCCAGTGATGGTGATAGTATATCTTGTCGAAACCATGGCCAAGGACGAAGTCGAAATAGGGAGTTCGAAGATGATCGTCGATGAGAGTCGGGGATGAAAATAGAGATTCCAAAATTCAAAGGAGGAATGATAGCGGAAGAGTTTCTGAATTGGTTATCAAATGTTGAAAAAAAAATTGACTTCAAGGAAGTGCCCGAGCATCGTATAGTTAAGTTGGTTGCTACACGATTGAGGAGAAGAGCTATGGCATGGTGGCAACAAACTAAACTTACATGGGAAAGGATGGGAAAATCGAAGATTGTTTCATGGGAAAAGACGAAGAAGTTGATGAAGGCCACTTTCTTGCCTTATAATTATCAGTTTCTTATGTATCATCGCTTACAGAATTTGAGACAAGGGACAAAGTTGGTAAATGATTATGCAGATAAGTTCTGTCAACTGATTGCTAGAAATGATATCATGGAGACGGAGGAATAGTTGACAGCTAGATTTTTTGGAGGATTGAGAATACAAATTCAAGATATGGTGAATATGTTTGATCCAAGATCCGTTGCTGAATCACACCAGAAGGCTCTAGCTTGGGAGAGGCAAGGTAGAAGAGAAGGTGGTGTGTTTACAAATTCTAACAATCAGATGAAAGGGGCTAGTAGCAATACTAATGTTTCCAAGGCTGTTAGTAAAACGATTGTCAATGAAGTTGCTAAGACCAAGTCAACAACAATTTTAAGTGTTATAACTGTCAGGAGTTTGGTCATAAGAGCAATGAATGCCCGAAGCCTAAAAAGCGAGTGATGGTTGCTAAGGTTGAGGATGAGGATGCAAAAATAGAATGTTCCAATTCACCACAAGTTGAGGAGGAAGAAGAATTATTGGTGGGAGACGAAGGATATTCTTTAATGATGAGGAGATCTTGCTTGACGCCAAAGCAGGAAGAGGAGACTAGCTGGTTGAGGAGTAATATTTTCCAGTCAACGTGCACTATTTTGCGAAGGGTTTGTAAGTTTGTTATCGATGCAGGAAGTTGTGATAACATGATCTCTACAGAAGCTGTAAAGAAGTTGGCGTTAAAGACAGAGAAGCATCCCAAACCATACAAATTAGCTTGGTTGAGGAAAGGTGGGGCAGTGAAGGTTAGTCGAAGAGCTTGTGTAACTTTTTCCATCGGAAAGAAGTATAAAGATGAAATTTGGTGTGACGTGGTAGATATGGATGTATGTCATTTGTTGTTGGGAAGACCATGGCAATACAATAGAGCCGTGCAACACGATGGAAGGACTAACCGCTATAGTTTCATGTTCAATGGCACTAAAATCACTTTGGTTCCTAAACAGCGACAACAAAGTGAAAGCAAATTGGAGGAAATCGAGGAACTTAAGACTCTGTTATCTTTGAAGGAGTTTGTCAAAGAAGTAGAGGATGGGCCTGAAGTATTTCTGTCGATTGGACGTGAAAGTAGTGAAACGGTTGAAATTCCTGAGGAAGTTAAGCCAGCATTGAAGGAATTTGAAAATGTATTTCCTGAAGAATTGCCAAAAGAGTTACCACCGTTGAGAGACATACAACACCAGATAGATCTTGTTCCGGGAGCTGTGTTACCACATAGACCATATAATAGAATGAGTCCGAAGGGGCACGAAGAGTTGAGAAGGCAGGTGGAGGAGTTACTTGAGCAAGGGCGCGTACAAGAAAGTTTAAGTCCTTGTGCAGTACCAGCCTTGTTAGTACCAAAGAAGGATGGAACTTGGAGAATGTGTACAGATAGTCGAGCATTAAACAAGATTACAGTGAGGTATAGATTTCCAATGCCGAGATTGGATGATTTGTTAGATCAGTTGAATGGAGCTGGTATCTTTTCAAAGATTGACCTGAAGAGTGGGTATCATCAGATTCGAATTCGACCAGGTGATGAATGGAAGACAGCATTCAAGACACGGGAAGGATTGTATGAGTGGCTGGTCATACCATTTGGTCTTTCGAATGCACCTAATACTTTTATGCGAGTGATGAATCAGATCTTTCGACGGTTTATTGGAAAGTTCGTGGTGGTATATTTTGATGATATATTGATATACAGTGGAAGCACAGAAGAACATCTGCAGCACTTGCGGGAAGTGTTAATGATACTTCGTCAGAAGCAATTTTACGCGGCGACAAAGAAGTGCATGTTCATGACACACAGTGTTTTGTTTTTGGGACACGTGTTGTCCAAGGAAGGTATCCAGGTGGATCAAAGTAAAGTCGAAGCAATCAAGGATTGGCCACAACCCAGGACTGTAACTGAAGTGAGAAGTTTCCATGGGTTAGCATCATTCTACCGAAGGTTTATTCCATATTTTAGTAGCGTGATGGCACCAGTGACAGATTGTATGAAAGGGAAGCAGTTTGTGTGGACTGAAGATGCTGATTTTGCTTTCCAACAGATCAAGACACTTTTGACTACAACACCGATTCTTAGATACTCGGATTTTCAGTTGCTGTTTGAGTTACATACTGATGCATCTAAAGCTGGAATTGGAGGAGTGTTAAGTCAAAAGGGTCGTCCAATTGCTTATTTTAGCGAGAAACTTTCTGGAGCCAAGACAAGATACAACACCTATGACTTGGAGTTCTATGCTATTGTCCAGGCCATAAAGCATTGGAGACACTACTTGTTTTATAAAGAGTTTGTGTTGTATATTGATCATGAAGCATTGAAGCATTTGCAGGGACATGATAAGATTGCAGCCAGGCATGCTTCATGGATCGCATACTTGCGGCAGTTTACATTTGTTGTAAAGCATAAGTTGGGAATTACAAATCGTGTGGCAGACGCATTGAGCAGAAGAAAACATTTGTTGACTACGATGAGAGTTGAAGTGACGGGGTTTGATGTACTTCCAGAGTTGTTTGTTGAGGATCCTTACTTTGGTAAGATTGTAGATGAAGTCGAGAAAGGGAAGACAGATGAGTAAGTGTTGGTACATGATTTTCTACTTAAAGGAAATCGGTTGTGTATACCAGAGTGCAGTTTGCGAATGAAGATTGTGAAAGAATTACATGAAGAAGGTCACGTGGGAAGAGATCGTACTTTGTACTTGATTTCTCAATCATATTTTTGTCCTTCATATTTTTGGCCTTCCATGAGGAAAGAAGTTGGAAGATTTGTGCAGAGATGTCATAAATGTCAAGTTTCCAAAGGGACAGCTACGAATGCAGGATTGTATATGCCATTGCCCATGCCTACTAGACCATGGGTTGTTGTTAGCATGAATTTTGTTTTGGGTTTACCAAGAACTCAACGAGGAAATGATTCTATATATGTTGTGGTGGATAGATTTTCGAAGATGGCACATTTCATAGCTTGTAAGAAGACCGCCGATGCGGTCCGTGTTGCTCAATTGGTCTTTAAAGAAGTTTATCGACCACATGGGCTACCTGAGACCATTGTTTCTGACCGGGATACTCGATTTCTAAGTCATTTTTGGTTGAGTCTGTGGAAGATGGTTGGGGCTAAGCTGAATTTTAGTAGCGCCTATCATCCATAAACGGATGGACAAACGGAAGTGGTGAACAGATCTTTGGAAAACTTGTTGAGATGTCTTGTGAAGGATAATTTGAAGAGCTGGGATGTGAAGTTATGTCAAGTTGAGTTCGCAGACAACCATGAAGTTAATCGAAGTACTGATTCAGCCCATTTCAAGTAGTATATTCAGCAATTCCGAAGGGACCGTTGGATTTGTCGACAATTCCACTTCAGAAAGGGGTTGTTAAACGAGCTTGTGATTTTGTGAATGAGTTGCAGGAGTGTCACAGGATTGTTCATGAACGATTACTTAAGTCAAATGAGAAGTATAAGCAACTAGCAGATAAGAAGCGAAGGAGTGTGGATTTCAAAGAGGGTGATTTTGTTTACGCAGTATTGACGAAAGATCGTTTCCCAGTTGGAACTTACAACAAATTAAAAGCTCGAAAGATTGGTCTAGTAGAAATCTTGAAGAAGATCAATAATAATGCGTATCGGTTAAGGTTGTCGGAAAATGTTCATACTTCTGATGTGTTTAATGTCAAACACTTAATTCCGTATTATAAGGAGGGGCTTGTCGAAGAAGAAAAGGGTGTGAATTCGGGGACGAATTCTTTTCAACCAGGGGAGGATGATGCAGCGGGAGATAAAGGTAAACGACTTATCTTAAGTCGAAACCGCTCCATCTTAGGTCGCGAACGAAATCGCTCCAGCGGCCTATGTCGCGATTTCCGTTGGTCGCGAGTCACTCCAGTTCTCCTGCATCGTAGGTCGCGAACTTCCAAAATTCTGATGTCGCGAAGGTCTAAGTCGCGAAACCCCAGTAGGTTGCAAAGCTACAGTGGGCCGCAAGCTTCCTATGTGGCGAATTCCTTAGGTCGCAAATTCCTTTGGTCGTTCCTCCATAGGTCGCGAGCAGATTCATCAAAACCCCTAAGTCGAAGATCCTTAAGTCGCGAAGCTACTGAAGATTCTTATGTCGCAAACGAGCTCCAGAATTACTTAAGTCATGAATTTTCTTAAGTTGCTGTTTTCTTGTGTTATTTCTTTAAGTTGCTGTTGGTATTTTCTTAAGTCGAATGTTATAACTCGTGTGATCTTAGGTCGTAGGTCGTAAATCGTTCTTGTTGTAAATTGTGATGATGTAACTGTTGTTAAGTCGTGAATGTTAGGTCGTTTGTGTTGTGTTGTAAATCTCTATAAATAGAGGGGTGATGGTCATTTGTAAAAGTTAGTTGATTTTGAATAAACTTTTGTTTGAGTGCTTTATGCCTCTTTAAAATTGGAAGTTGAATGTTATCTACTTTCTCCATCTTCGGTTATTCGAGTGCGCTCGAATCAACGATTTTGAAGCCGATTCACGGAATCTCGTGCGCGAGATCAACGTCGAAGAATCATAGATCTTCTAACACGGTATCATGCGCGATCAACATATTAAAGATAGCTAGAATCCGGTATCTCGCGAGATCAACGGATTTGGGCATTTATCCTGGGTATCATCAATCCATCGATTCATCTTTGCATCATTCCATCGTTGTTTTGTTATTGTTGCATCATTTGGTGCCAACTTGTTGTTATCCGCTGCGTCAAGTTCTATGAATTAAATAGTTAAATTAGTTGAAAAATATGGAAGTTGAAATATAACTTGATTTAGAAATGGGAGGCTGGTTTTTGAAATAAAGGTAAGTTAAGAAATTAATTGGAAATTTAGTTTAATTTGGAAATGGTAATTTAACTTAATTGTTAAGTAAAATTCATAGAAATTTTGCACTTGATTTTAATAAGTAAGTATAAAGAAGTTAGATATATATTTGCAAAATTTACTTTATAAAAATCATAAGTTATTGAGTAATTTAAATGACTATTTAAAGGTGGAAATTATGATTTATAAGTCAAATTTGTTTAAATAAAGGTTTATATTTTGCCAAAATTTTATTGAAGTATAAAATTTAATTTACTCAAATCCGTTGTAAAGGATATTCCCGCACTTTGCAAGTGCTGAAATTGATACAAATGAACTAAGGCTAAACCTTTGGGATTTATATTGGGTTTTTGTAAGAAAAATAACTTCACTTTTTATTAGAAAGGGTAGTATTTGATTGAAAATATAAATTATTTTGGATTATATTAATCACGGGTAATAATAACGTCGGTTGTTAAAGAGATCGGGATCAGATATGGGCATACTCTCTATCGATACCGAAAACCACTTTGACAACCGTGTACGCGGTGGAGATTCCAAAATGAAGTAGGATGGCGGTGACGTTCTATTGAGGTATGTACGTGGACCCGACTCCCGTGAGTTGGCATAAGGTGGATAAAACAGGAGCGATTGACGGGCTAAGGAGGTAGCACCTCTTATCGGACGCACTTCTTCGTATGCCATTCTATTACTTTTGTGATTGTTTGGTGCGCACCTTTGATTTGAGAGTGTTGTTCGAGGTGGGCGGTAGTAGCAGCTACGCGCTACCACCGGTCCGGAAGCGTAATTGGTATATCTACCCTGGCATTGCCTAGTTGTGTCGTGTCACCTACACTAGCGAGCCTTATACGATTTTGGTTTTGTACCATACCCATGGAGTGCCCTCTGACGACGCCCAGTACGGGGGAGATTATGGTACTGTATAGATTATGGAAATATATTGTGTGTTAAGGGGAATATTGGGTCACTCCTTAACGCTATTTTAAAGTAAGTTTGTTTTACTAATAGACACTATTATAATAGCGAAGTATTACTATATAGTAAATAGTTTAACGGATCCTTAGAGGATGGGCGGTCCCAAGCATCCTTTAAGTTACTTGCCTTTATATTACAATTCACTTGAATTAACTTACATTGTATAAGTATGTATGTCCTGACTCGAGTGTTTATGTTTTATTTTACGTTCGGGTCAGCCTGAGTATTAGTTTGGAATTCTTTCCCCGGAGCTAGGACTGCTGGAGATCACCTCATCGAGCTGCTGTCCTTTTTCTTTCAGTCTTTTATCTTAGCTTATGAATCGAGACAAATAAATTTGGGATTTCTGTGGTTGTTTCAAACTATATTTGGTTTTAAACTATGTAATTATGTACTTATTTTGAGACTATGTGATAGTGGCTTCATGAACCACTATTTTCTTTAATTCCGCTGCGAGTATTCTGATTTCTATGTTTGTGATTCTGTGGTTATTTATTTACTACATATTCTGAGATTTGCCAAATTTTATTTACAATGCGGTATTTTGGACAATTCAAGTCCGACATGTGCGGATGCGAATGGTTGAAAATATCGGGTCGTTACAGAAGAAGATGAAGAGGACTCTTACCTAAGCTTTTCTTTGATTTATAACTTGAATTTGAACTCCTAAAAGAAACTAGGGCTTAGTAGTTTAATTTTCTCTTCCCACCATTCTTTCTAGGGCTTGAGAGTGTTAGAAAATGTTATGAATGAATCAAGAGGAGTGGAGTGGGAGTTAGGGTATTACGTTGGGTTAAAGGGGCTGAAATCCAAACTCAAAGCCCAATAGAAAAATAGCAAAATTCAACTCAACTCCAAACATGTCGATATTTATACTCAAAAAGGTTGTAAACACCATTTTGAACTCAATGGAAGTAGTCTCGAGTCCTAATTCGACAGTTTACAAAAAATAGAATTTCGGACTTTAATCCGACTAACGATGTTATATTTAAATAAAATATTTAAATATATAATTATAAAATATGCGGGTTGTTACACGCATGCCCGCCCCCGAGCATGCATCCGTGGCGTAAAACGAATGGCCGTTTGAGGTGTATTAGAGGCACTTTGCAGTTGGCAGTTGGCTTGGCGTGGCTGTTCAGATCGAGCAGTTTTTATTTTTGTCCGTTCAAACTCAAACGGTCGCACCGCCTGGTAAAGGGTCGCAATCTATCCAACAGTCGCATTCGTTCGAATAGACCCTTATTACCGAATAGGTGCACCTTCCCACGACTATATACAAGCAAAAAGAAAACAGTTAACATTAATTTTTCTGCCTTTCTTTCTCCTCACAGCACTCTATTATTATATATACTATCTTGAGTTCACCATTTCTCTGCGATTATTGCGCAGCATCGCAGAGAAGGTTCGTTTCATCTTGGAAAACAATTGCCCGATATCCTTAAGTGCCGTAGAAGGAGCAATATTGTTTCAAGGAAACAGCTTTAAAACGCTGGACTCGGACAATCTAATCGATACTCTATTTACTGCTTTATTTGTTAACTGCACAGTTCTGCTCGTAACATTTTTTGTGACATGTCTGTGACTGTTTGTTGTTGTTTCAATTTGCAATATAATTGCAATAATTTCGTAATACTTTTGTAATGTTACTGATAACAATATTTGTATACAGTTTCGTAACACTCATCTGACGTCACTGAATAGCACCTTTGCCCTTCCTTAGAGTAATATCTACTTTGATCTAACTTGTAGGTTCTTCCAAATTAGAAAAAAGTAGATCTATGCTTGATAAATTCTACCTTAATAAAAGCACCAAAAATTGTTTGTTCGAAATATGGGAAAGATTCTTAAGCCTACGTCTACTATCAATATTATTTTGGATTAATTTTGCAATTACAACCAATTGTATGACGATTTCAAATCTTAAAATAAGTTGAGTACGAAAATGGAAGCAATTTGGTGTAAAAATCCAAGAAGAGATCAAAAATTCCTTTTTAACTTGTCCAAAAAGTTTTCTATTAATGGACATACTCATCCACCATAGTAGGCAGAATGAGTTTGAACAAGTAATCATCTTGATCCGAAGGTGTAGCCATGAAAAAGTCATCAAGATAACAATATCTCAACACGCATACCGTTCGGTATCAACTGGTTCTGATCGATGCCGAATGTTTTGCTTACTATTATCTTAGTTTTTTCGTCGTGGTTTCTTAAGTCTTCAAATTCTGAATATTCGTGACAAAAACCATCCAACAACAATCGTTCAGTGTCGATAGATTTTTTCTTCGACTTTTTATGTAGCACCATCGATTGACCAAAGCGGCCCCCTTTGACTTTAGGCATTCTGGTGTCAAACAGTTTGGACCATCCCCGTGTCGAACGGTTTTGTTTCCTTTGTATTTAATCAAATTTTTGAGGCTCTTCGTTCTTTAATCTTAACATCTCCAAAACTACTTGGTCCATTATTTCATCGTCTTGAAACCTAGATTTATCGAGATTAGCACTTGGTTCAAATCTTTACTAATAGTTGTACTAGCTTTGGAGTCACACTTTTTTGGTATCAACGCGAACCATCAAAAATGCCCCTTTAATATTATCAAATCTTAATTACTTAAAAATATGATCTACTTTAAATTTCTTTAAAAAATTCAGACGCCCCTAAAAGTAGTATCGACAATTAAACATGTTTTACAAATTCAAAACGCTTCTAAAAGTAAGATCTAAAATTAAACTTCTTTTACAAATTCAAAATACTTCTTTACAAATATACAAATCTTAATATCACTTGAAAATAAAAAATTATTATTTTTTGACTAGTCTTTAATAATAGTTGTAATAACTTTGGCGTCGCACTTTTTTGGTATCAAAGTAAACTATCAAAAATGTCTCTCTACAAATATTATTAAATATTAATATTACTTAAAAGCAGAATCTTAATTTGTTTTACCAATTCAAAACGCACTTATCTTAAAATTAAGATCTAACGAATAGACTTTTTTTCAAAGTCATTTTTTACTAATTAGTAACAGAAATAAAAATTTTAACCAATAAAAAATTAAATTCATTCTTTATCTTTAATAATAGAAATAAAAATTCAAACTAACAAAAATTAGATGGTACAATTTAGAAAGAAAAATTAAAGATAACTACATATCATTTCAACGCAAAAATATGATTAAATATTTGTGCAAATTTTATTTTTTCCGTACGAGTTACATTTACACAATTTATAAAAAAATAATTCAAGCATGAAGTGCGATCCACCATCATGCGCGAAGCGCGTGCCGTAATGCTCGTAATAATAATTGTAATGCGTTTAGTGTCACATTTTTTAGTATCAGCGTGAACTACCAAAAACGCTCTTAATACCAAACATTAATATTACTTGAAAATAGCATCTATTAATTAAATTTATTTTACAAATTCAAAACTTCCATCTACAAAATCAAATCCTAATATCATTTAAAAATAGGATTTAACAAATAAAGTTTTTTTATCAATTCAAAACATCCATCTCAAATACTATCAAATCTTAATATCACTTAAAAATAGGATCTAACAACTAAATTATTAATTATTAATTATTAATAGAAATAGAAATTCAAACTAAAAAAATAGATGTTGCAACTTTGATATAAAATTTAAGCTAAAAAATGATTTCAACACAAAAAATGGTTAAATATTTCTATAAATAATTTTCTTTTAAATGTGATAAACATATACAATTTGCAGAAAAACAATTCATGTGTGAAGCATGTCGGTGCTATTATCACGCACGAAGCGCGTGCAGTATCGCTCGTTTAAACATATATCATTAATAAGAAAAACAATTCACGTGCGAAATGCGTGCCGTAAGACCCAGTACCAAATAACAACAATCGTCCCAAGTTTTGTTCCCAAGACGTGGTGTATTCAAAATAAAGGCCATCTTTTAGCTTCTTGTTGTTTCCATTCTAGTTACAACCTCCCTCTTCGTGCTATATTTTTATTCCAACATTATTTTATATGGTGCCACGTCATCTTTATATTTTTATAAATTACAAGTACTTGCGTTATTTATTTATTTAATTTTTTATTGTTAGTTTTTAAGTTTAACACCCTCTTTCATTTTTGTCTTTGTTCAAATCTTTTTCACAAATAGAAAGCATGACGTAAATAAAAGCGAAATTGCACGCTTAAGATGCTAGCAAACAATATTCTTAAAGATGGAATCTTAACATTCTAAATTTTTGTTATTACCAACGTCTGATACAAATGTTGAACTACGGCATAAAATATTTGTTCTCTTTGATCAGCCAACTTATGTCTAAATCACCTGCAGGCCATTCCTGTCTTTAGCCTTTGGTCCCAAGTTAATATACCATAGGCAAAAATTCCATATGCTGTACAATGCATGCCACTTGTCAATCGAACGTACTTCCTAATCCAACTGAGGTATCTTCTAGTCATTTGCTATATACCAAGCTAAACAAAACAATCTGTTAATTACTGCTATATCTTTGTTAATTTTAGAGTTATTATACTATAAATGAATTTCAGTATATGTATAAACAGCCAACCGGCCTTTATATAATTATTATATCCTGTAAGCAAGAGAGAAGAAGAAAAGATGGAGAAATACAGAAGTGTAGAGATGTTCTCACCAATGCGGTCAGCACAATCTCCTTCCATGTCGCCATTTCGGTCTCCATTGCAGTCTCCTTTAACTTCAGGTCGATATTCTTCTACCATTGATGAGGACGAAACTGCGTTGAGATGGGCGGCAATAGAGAAGCTTCCTATATATGAACAACTAAGGACCAGTGTACTCAGAGAAGAAGTTCAAACTGAGAATGGAAAGAAGAAGTTTGAGCACAGAGAAGTTGATGTTAGGAATCTTGCAATTGTCGAAAGGCAGCAATTTATTGAGAGGATTTTTAAGGTGGCGGAGGAGGATAATGAACGGTTCTTAAAGAAGCTACGTAGTAGGATTGATAAGTAAGTTTTTACTTTAATATTGTTATGGCGCGTGAATATCAATCAAAACAATAATTTTTTATTGTGAAGATATATTAAGATTTGTATATCCTTTTCAGATTCTATTTCTAAAATCGTTTTGAATTTATAAAGCATGTTCAATGGTTAAATCTTTCTTTTAAATGCGTTTGAGTTTGTGAAAGAAGTTTCATGTTAGATTATATTTTTAAATGATAAGATTTGATAATAGAAGATTTGAAGCAAAGGTCTCTATTTTAGGCTTGTACAAAAAGTTCCTACTCATAAATCTATATAGATTAAGTCTATGTTTTGTTATTTTTTACCAAATCGTCATCTCTCATGAAATCGGTCCAACATTGAAATGAAGAATAAAATTAGCATAAATTAGCCAAAAATTAAAAATAAAAAAGTTGAGAGTCATTCCTTGTTGATAATTTATAGTTTAACATTTTTGTTAGTTCATTTTGATACTAATAAGGTGTGACGTCAAATATGTTACATCCATTATTAAAAGATATGCCGTGAACTTTTCGGGGTCTACTCGTCAGCATGATTTGTTTCGTTGTCAAATCTCCTTTTATCATGCCATCAAATTTGAGCAGGGATGTTTTTTGGAAAATATCCATATTGTTATCTAGGAAAAAAAAAACTCTTTATCCTTTTCATATCATAAATTAAGCCTGTAAATATTCTTTAAAATATAACAAATATTTTTTTAACATTTAGCATGATTATATAATTTGATGGCATGAAATATACTATTTTTATATATACAATTGAAGTTATTTTAGTGAAAAGATACCAATTAAAAATTATTGTGTTCGTTGCATAATAAATAATAAAAAGGCAACGAAGTACTAGTGTAGTAACAAGTAGATTGCTTTCTGTGAAGAAAGTAAAAAAATAATAAAAAATTACAGCTATATGTAACTAAAATATCAAAATTTCAAGCTGGTAGGTGCGTTGAATTTTAAATATGCTTAATAACATAAGACTGTTTTGAATTTTGATGAAGTTTAGAGAACGCTTTATGTTAAAAGACCGAAGGTTTTTTTTGACTATTTTTGAAAAGAGAGAATATTAGAACGAAGGCATAATTTAAGCTATGTATTTCCTATAACAATGCGACGATCTCAGCCTTCTATCTTAAGCACTAAATTTTAATATAGATTTTTTTTTTGTGTGGAGCTTCTATTGTTGCTTAAGTAAAGAAAAATACCCATTAGATATTGTATATCTACAAAACATTAGATATTGTATATCTACAAAAGGACTTTGAAAAAAGATTGATATCCACAAAAAGTTACCCCATTACGAAATAATAATCTTGCCATAATGCACAACGTTTTATTTTATCTTCTCTTTTTTAGAAGAAAGAAAGAACCAACAATAGATAATATTTAAAGACTGAAATGTGGAATTTATGCAATCCACCTTATTTTTTATTTCGCATATTATACCGGAGAATAATCTGAATATAACAATATTTTGCATAAAATATAAGATTTGTTACCGTCGTTAAATATTGATTTTGTAGTGCAGATTTAAATGGAGCGAGCGCAAAAACATGCAATTAATATAAAATGTGTCGTAGTTCAAAGCAATCACAAAAATAGATATATTCCAAAATTTACCTGGCTTTGTTATATTCACATTGAGTCAATAATTTCTTTTGGCTCGCTCCAGTTTTCCTTTGGAGTGGCGCATTTCAATTTGAACCAATACATACAAGACAAAATTAGGAAAAATGGGAGCGTTGAAAGAAAATTAGACTAAAAGGACTTGAAGTTTTATTTTTAGACTGAAGGACAAATACTGGTTATAATTAGCATTATATTCAACTTTTACACTATACAAAATGCTAATTATATCTAGCATTATATTCAGTTTTACACTATATAGAATGCTACTTATAACTAACATTATTCTTCAGCTTAAACAACAAACTTACTGTCCTTCAGCCTAAATATTTTTCTAAGGTTGTTCTTGTGACTATTTTCCTGTATATGTAATTATTCCAAAAATAAAAAGAAGAAACTTTTGTTCCATATCAAAGTATTTCAAGGAAAATGCGATGTTGGACTTTGAAACAAAGGATGTACGTACATACACATATAAACACACACGCGCGTATGTATAGATACACACGCGCGTATGTATAGATACACACGCGCGCGATCTAATGACACGTACTATGTGCAAGACAAAATAATTAACGCGTTACATGCGAAGGAAAATTATCAATACGACTGATACACGCTTCACACATAAAAGACAAGATTAACATATGATTAATGTCACCTTTGCGAATGAAAAACTTAACCCAAATGTCAAATGTTGAGCACACAATGATAAAAACTAACAATTTAAAAACTTAAATGTAAATGCTAAAGTGTAAATGTACATAGAAGATTAATTTAAACCGGCTTGATGGTTCAAAACTTCTTGAATAATTGTGTAGCAATTTTGCTCTTCCTATTTGTCCATCTCTTGACTTCCACATCAATAGAAAAGATATTATACATTGCACATTAAAAATAACACATTTGAACAATATTTTGACATATTCACAATTTTAGTCGAACTATTAAACTTGACAACTATTGTTCTTTCTATTAGGCCGAATTTCAAAGTTCCTCTTTGTTTATTAAATTAAAATCAACTTAACTGGAAATATTTGCAAATGATGTTGAAATCATTTCAAGGTTATCTATTGGATTGCGAGTACATTAATTGTGTATTATAAAATTTTAAACAGTGACCAAAAAGAGTGTGTGTGCGAGCACGCGTGTGTATTTATTATCAGCTGTAATGTTCTTTCAAATAACTATTTATATCACGGTTGGAAATGATTCTGGGAGATATTGTTGTGTGGAGGGATAAAATCCTCTACTCGTCTCACCAATTAAAATTTCACATATAATAATGTATTTTGCCGAAAACATATTTTGTTGCTATGTTAAATCTTTGAATGAGATCTTTTTTGCAAAATCCATAAAAATATGTCAAAATTTTGTTGAAGAACATTTTTGTTATGTAGTATTTGGTTCTTATTTGGAAGCTCAATCAATACTTTTTAGCATAAATAGCTTTCTCGTCTTGTATTTTTTTACAATGACAATTTAGTTTGAAGGACAAATTTCCTCAAAGTTTTCTAGCAAAAAAATGTTTTAGTCCGAAAATTATTCAAAAAATCAAATGAAAATGATACCACCTTCACAAAGTCACGAAGCAACTTTAAAAATAAATTTATGAAAATAGTATTACAAACTTTCAAAAAAAAATGATATCACATTAAAAAAAAAAAAAATCGTAAAATGACATTAGAAAGCGGAATTCAAAAAATATCAACTCAAAAATGGTGCTGCAAATTAAGAAAATGTTAATATACTTTATAAACCGATATTACAATTCGTAATGCTATTATAAAATAATATTGTGAGATACAATATATACATTATATAAAAAGAAACTATAATTGTTGATGCACTGCTACCATAATTTTGAAAAAGCTATTATAATTCATAGCTATTGCTACAATTCATCAAATTCTAATATAAGGTAGCATTCTTAACGAAAACATACATGCCTATTTTTCTTTAAAAAAAAATGATACTTCACGGTGTAATGCATACATCTAAAAAGATGTTACAATTGTTCGCAAACTGTCACTACAATTTTAAAAAAGCTACTATAATTCAGAAACTGCTATTACAAAAATACTACTATAAAATAGTATTTCTATCAGAAATATAAATAATTATATTTATTAAAAAACAAAAATAATACTATACAATATCATTGGTACACATCTAAAAAAACGCTACAATTATTTATAGTATGCTACTATAATTTTAAATAAAGTTAATACAATTCAGAAGCTCCTACTGTAACATAGCATTATGAATCAAAATATAAATAATCAATCTATTTTAAAAAACACTATTATATTCTTCTTCTTTAACGTGCTGCTTTTTTCCCTTAATTTGCTGCTTTTTCTCTAACCCAATCGCTTCACCATATCGTTGCTACCACCAGAGCCATCACTGCAAGAACACAGTATTTAGCGATGATAAATTTTCATCAACGGTTGGCGCAAGCCGATAAAAAATGCTGTTGCTTTTTTAATCACCGATCAAAGAAAGAGCGACGTCGTCAATAGCTTTTCGACGGCTAGCAATGGCTATGACGTCGCTGACCATCAAAAAAATTAAGTTCGAAACAGATCATTATGTCGAGAGTTTTATAACACTTAAATGATCTGTTTCGAGCATAATTTTTTTGCGGTCATTTTTCTACGAATTCAACCGTATGAATTGGATTAACACATTCCCAAGTATCGTTGGTTCGAATCTGGTCTCGTTTGAAGGCTGTCTGACCTTCGAACTAAGGGATTTTAGTCTGAATGTCAACAAACGGCTACAAGTTTAAAATTCAAGATAAAAACCCTATAGTTGTTTATTTTTTAACCATGTTTTGGAAATAGGTCCAAATACTTTAGATTGACATAAGATCTAATAAATTTATTTTTCTGTTGAATATTTTATTTTATATAATTTTGTTATACTAAATACAGTTAACAATTTATAATTAACTATCCGACGGTTTAAAAGTATGTTTTAATTCGTAAAAATGTTACACATAATCAACTTTATCGAAGTTGCTTAATAAACCGACTGAAAATCACATAGGTTGGTCATGCGAGTTAGATATTCAATAACGATAAACATTTAAATTACACAAAGATATATCATCGAAAATTCTAACTTAACCGATTGCAAACAGTCGTTAGGTTGAATGGTTATGCTAAAATATCTTGTTTATTTTTTAAAAATTAAATTAGTATTTTTAAACATTTTTTAAAAGGTAATGAAATATTTAATTGGTTAATTAGTATAATGGCTAGCCGTCGGAATGTATCGATGGATCATCGACGGTCATCACCCCTACCCGTGCTATTTAATCCTTCTTCATTCTCACTCGCTGCCTTCACGTCATCAAAACACTTTTGCTCTTGCTTGCGTAACTCCAAAAACCTGAGTCAAAGCTTATCTTGCCTCCGGTTATCACACTGCCACGACCACCACATAACATCCACCTACCTCGCCGCAACCACTGCTGAAGCCTACCGCGTCTTCACTGACTGCAAACATCCTTCATCGACCACACTACATTATTTCTTAATATTTGTACTATAATACTCTGGATATATACTGTAAAATATACTATAAAATATGAAAATGAAAGAATATTTAAATTAATAATTTTTTAATTAATCTTTATTTAAGTTTAGTTAATCCGTCGCGCGTTGTCGTTCCTCCAAAGAAATTGTCCTTTTGCTATGTCTGAAAATTGAGAGCTCGGTTAAATCCGTCCTTGCTGTTTTCATGTTGTTACAATTCACTTTCTCCTTCACAGAAAAATTAAAATAAAATACTAATCAAAATTTTTCGAATTTTCTGATGGCTGCCCCTTCATTTTCTTCGATCTTAGGTTTCATTCTTTCTTCATCTTTACCGTCCACCCTTCTCTTCTTTTTTTAAATTTCATTCTTTTCACAACCCATCTAGTCACCCACCTTCCATCATTTCAATCAGTTCGGCGGCAATGTTGGCGGTGGATGGGATCGGTTGAGGCTATGGCAATCTTGGAATTTATGAAATGACGCACAGTAGAAACTTGGTAATTTTAGTTATTTATTTATATTATCAATAAACAATCATTAGCAGATAATTATAATTCAACACAAATACTGATTTTCATTTTTTAAGCATTTCCGCCACGAATTTGATGCTTGAGAGTAGTTTTTTTGTGATTATTCACTGACATTCAATAAAAAATGCGTCGCAGCATTGGAATAGAAATAGGTTTGTTTAGCAGTTCGCGTTATTGATTTTGCTATATACTATTTTGCAATGGGAAATTTTATTCCTATCCACAAATTCAGTAAGTTAATAAACATTTCAACTTAATCAGACCTTAAAATGATCACAGCCCCCTGAAATCAACCTGTACAGCTGTCCATTCGTGCATCCCGTTACCAATTTCACCAGTTGAAGTAGCAATACCCAATTTTTTTTAAGTTAATCCACTGTAGACTAACAAACAAATTTAATATTTTTCTTCTCCTCTATTTCAGACCCCAAACTGAAACATTCAAATTGTAACCAACAAAAAATTATCAATTTAGGAAAAAATAGACAAGGGAAAGAAAGAGATGACAGTAAAACTTGAAGCTGAAATACAAGTACATCATATAGGAAACATTAATCTAATTCCAAAAGTAGACTCGATATTTTCTAATTTCTTTATGGCAAATTCTATAATACCCTTAGAAAGCTACGTAGTGCTCCTTCAAAACCCTAATTTCTGAAGAAAAAATTCAATTTTTTACGACTACTTAATGGATTTTGAAGAGGAGAATGAATCGTTAACGCAATCACATTAGGTAATTCAAAAACAAAAATTGGAAAGTTTTTAATATTTTGCAAATACAATCGAATAATGACTTTCAAAATAACAATCGAATTCATGCTTACGTTGATTGCTGGTAGACCGTTGGAGGAGGAGGAAGAGGCGTGCGACAGTGGAGGAAGATGGAGGAAAAGTTGCATGGTAAAGTAGGGTTTTTTTTTATTCGAGAACATTATTTTTGTGTAGGAAGATGGGAAGGGCAGTTCTGGAAATGGTAGGGGCTACTAAGTTATTTTTTGGGTTTACAAACTTTTTTAATTTGTCTTTCTTTATTTACCAAATGGCTAATCACACTACAAAGGTTGCTTACATTTGTTGCTAGAGTTTTTTTTTTTTTTTTAAAAATGTTTCTGTGTGTTTTAATTTTTCTTTTTTTTCCATATAACAACAGTATGCGTTAATATTATTAGTTTACTGAGACTTTTAAAAAATATATTAATGATTTGTACATTAAGCAGCAGGTATAAATGATTCCAGTTTTACTTACCCTGGAGCATGCACTTTGATACCCCCAATATAGTCTATATAGCATTCTCTACAAAGTTTTGAAGGAAAAAAATGATAATAGATTAAGAAAAAATAAAATAAAAAAAATACAGAAGCTTGATTTTTAAGACCGAGTAATCATTCCTCTTTTGGCTGGATTTTCTCTGCATTATCATCTTCTGAAGTCGAAGTTTTGCTCGAGTCAGCTTCAGTTTCAGATTGTGCATTTTTATCTTTAGACTTTATTGATTCATCATACTTCGATAGTGCTTTAGTTTCTCCGTTCAATAAGCAATTGATACCAACAGACCCGATAACACCAGGCACAATGTACAGAAGTGCAGGCTGAGCAGCTTGAAACCAGTTCATGACAATGATAGTTGAAACCATACCAAGAGATTTTTTTCTCTTTCTTTTTCGACTGAATTTTTAGCGACATACATTGTAATTTCACACATTTTTTTATCACATTGGTTCAAATTCTCCACAAATCAGCAATTGCTTTTGCATGACGATTTTGTTAAAAAATATGGCTAAATTTAGAAGCATAACGCACTGCATATAGATCTTATTTATGTAAAAAGGTGTATGTTCCTACAATGTTCCAACTTATGAAATGAAAATAAGCATTATATACTAAGATTACGTAGTACAAGTCATATTTTTGACTCTTCATCCTACCTGAATGGTTTGACATTTCGTAACTAGATCAGATTTCTACAAGATGGATATTTCTACAAAATAAATCTTCTACTATGATAAAACTTCTAATCTTCTACTGCAATGATCATTTTTAAGTATATATTGGGTAATATTCATCTTCTATAGTGTAATCTTTGTAATAGTAGCATTATATACTAAGAGCAGAAGATTCAGCATTGTAATGGTAGCATTATATGCTGATTGATTACAAAGATTTCATCTCTAGAAAATTCATGTTAGTATATATTGCCATCTCAATACAGTAGAAGATTCATCTGAGAAGAAATGTCCTTTTTTTTAAAGAAAAAAAATATAGAAGATTCATTTTAGAAGAATTTTTTTTAATACGACATGTTACCTGAATCTTCCACTCTTCTGCTCATCTTCATACTGCATGATAATGAGAAGGAGAAGAGATCCGATTTGGCTTCCTACAAAATACGTTGTGTGGATCTGTTTAATTAATGCCCCGCTATTATCCCGCTATATCTCATAGCGGATTTCTACCGCTACGATTTTTCCATATAGCCCCAAAACATAGCCTTTCCGCTTTAATCCCCGCTATTTCCGCTATATCCCGTTATTTCCGCTATATTTTGTTATTTCCGCTATATCTTCTTTAATAAAATGAATTAAAAAATTGCATTTATACATTATAAAAATTATGAAACTAATTTATTTGATTTAATTTTTAATATATTTTAAGAAATGAAAATACTCTAATATTCTACTAAATTCAATTATGTTATATAACAGTTTTACGTTTATTTAAAGTATATTCGCACATGTTTTTTGTTTAAAATTATTTATGTATTAATTATAATTCAATTGAATGATAATTTTTCATTTAATTACCATTTATATATTTGTAAAAACATTAAGTACGAATTTTATATGCTATTTTAGAGCCGTCCGCTATATCCCGCTATATCCTCGCTGTATCCCCGCTATGACTTTTTGCACCTCCACCGCTTCGAATCTGTCGAGCGCTTTAACTGCATAGGTGTGGATTAACTAATCCGTTTATAAAGATTAAAAGAGACTACAAAAGTAGGAGGTAATCCACAAAATTAGGGTAATAGATAACGTAGATATGAATAAAATTTCCCTTTTGCATTTAATATCACTTAATGACTACAATTTTTTAAGTTAATTCCTGTAAGTATATTTTATGTATTATTAAGTTGCAATTGACAAGGCCACAAACTTTTCCATTTGACCAAGCAATCTCAAGTACACTCCACATAAGAAACTTTTTTGTTTTCCATTTATACTAGTACAACCGCACAACGGTGGAGAAACCGACCGTTCGATTGTATAACTTTGATAAGAAATATATATCTGAATTTTTTGTTAATATTACTTAAACATTAAGTGATAATATGTTGGAAAAGAATAAATTGAGATTTGAATCTTAAAATATGAATTTCAAATTTAAATATTAATCAAAGCATTCAAAATTGTCGATTTGAAATTGAAATTTTAGAATTTGAAAATCATAATAGATTTGAATTTGGAATCTTTGATGCGCGAAATAAAAGGAGGAAGTTTAGAAAAACCGCGATTAGACAAGATCCACGTTTTTAGGGAAACGACGATGAGACAAGATCCACGTTTTTAGGAAAACCGCGATGAGACAAGATCCACGTTTTTTTTTTTGGCTTCAGAAAAATTGATTTTGGCCAGTGACAGTAAGCAAACCTCCCTAACGGTCGGTTTGACAAAATATGTACAGGAATGACGCTTGTTCTTGCAAACAAAATCTTTTTCTGAAATTTTATTTAAAAAAAACGTTACATTTGATTTATTATTGCTTTCTGTTTATTAGGGTTGGGATCCAGCTTCCAACAGTTCAAGTCAGGTTTGAGCGTTTAACTGTCAGGGCTCAATGCTATGTAGGAACTAGAGCATTACCAACTCTTTTTAATACAACGAGGAACACTATTGAACTGATTTTGGGATCGCTAGGAATTGGAATCAACAAGAAGACAAATCTAACTATTCTCAAGGATGCTTCAGGGATTATAAACCCCTCAAGGCAAGCAATTGCTATAGGGTTAGCATATTGTATGTATTTTGGCTGATATGTTAAATGATGCCTTTTTAGGATGACTCTTTTGTTGGGCCCTCCAGCTTCTGGAAAGACTACACTGTTACTTGCTCTAGCTGGAAAATTGGACCCAGCTTTGGAGGTTCATAATCTTTTTTGAAGTTAATTTGTTAATAATTTTCTTAAGTACTACAATAGTTCATTTCAAATTTAACATGGTATCTTCTCAAAATATTTCAAATTTAACAGGGAGGGTTGGGCTGAGTGACATAATATGAACCTTTCTTTGTTCCTGATTGATTGATGTTTTTTCAGTCAATTTACAACTTCTATATTAGTAAAATTGTTAAAGACTAAAAAAGTTAATTGTCTTAATTCACAAATTCATATCTTAAATTAATCATCAAATTTTAGAAAGGACCAAGGGACTTAGAAGTTTCGAAGAGTTATGTGCTATGTTGGATCTGAGTTTGTTTGGCTTTTCATTCCGGTTTATGTTTGCATATTGGTAAATGCAGTCAAGTGGAGAAGTAACTTATAATGGATATCAGCTCAATCAATTTGTTTCACAAAAGACAGCTGCATATATTAGCCAACACGATCTTCATGCAGGAGAAATGACTGTGAAGGAGACACTTGATTTTTCTGCTAGATGCCAAGGAGTTGGCCCAAGATATGGTTAAGTTTACTATTTGTTCTTACTTATTTGCATATTTGATATGTCAAATCAAAAATTTTGCGAATCAAACTTTTTTGGTTTATAACAGGGACGAGGCTGTACCCTCAGCTAATGTCAAAGTAAAATTTTATGAACCAAACATTAGCTATTAATTATCTTTGCAAGAGAAGTATTAATGACTTTTTTTTACACAATCCATCACGGTCTGCATGAATATGCATGCAACTAACTTCTTTACCCAACATCCTCATTAGTCTACAACATGTAGAAAACCGTTAATATGCGTATATGAGAATCTAAATTCACATTATTTGTGTCACTCACGAATTTCGCAAAATGTTGATTTTGTCCGGTTATTGTTGTGCATGGTTACTATGTTTTGCTACCTGGTCTCAAAAGTTCATTTCCCTGTTATGGCAGAAAAGCATAAAATTGTCTTAAATTTATTTGGTTACGTATAAATAATTTAGTAATTAAACATTGCAGAACTTCTTAATGAGTTGGCCAAAAGGGAGAAGGAAGCAGGCATATTTCCAGATGCAGAAGTAGACCTTTTCATGAAAGTATGGGAAACTAATTCTGTTTGGACGATCATCTTTACTATGCTTTCCCAGAATATTAAAATTTAGTCATGTTCAACAATTATATTCTCAGGCTACAGCTCAAGGAGGAATTAAAAGCAATCTCCAAACAGACTACACTCTTAGGGTGAGTAGTGTCTCATATGCATTCCCAGAATACAGCTTTTTTCTTCTACTTACAACTGTTTATGGAAAATGGTTGCAGATTCTTGGGCTTGATATTTGCGCTGATACAATTGTGGGTGATGAGATGCTAAGGGGTATTTCTGGCGGGCAAAAAAAACGTTTGACCACAGGTTGGCCTATTTTTGTGCACATTGTAGATGAAAAATAACTAATGCCTCCCTTGCACAATTGGTAAACTGAAATGAAATGCAACAAAGATATACATGATTTAGAATGCTTTACTCAATATGATTTACAGTTTACACTGCATGCTGTTCAGCTTAAGTTCACATTGACGAATATTAGTATACGGTTTTGGATATGAGTCCACATTAATAAAGTGTTGCTGTTGGTCGCTTAAAAAAAGAAAGAAAGAAAAAGTAAACAAAACCTCAAACCAAAAGCTGCAGTTTGTTCTGTAAATTTTGAATTCAGGTGAAATTTATAGTGTGGAGAAACCACACTCAAAAAGATCAGATTTCGATGTCCATCTCCATCGATCCCAATTCGCAGGGTTAAGTCTACGATGATCTTGTCAATTCCCGTCTCTGTTGGCTGTTTGAATATGAATTAAGTGGTGTTTGTTTTTAGCACTTATAAGTGCTAATCATTTGCAATTTCAAACATAAACGTTGGATTCTTAATAATTTGGTGTTTATTTTCTGCACGTATAAGTGGCGATTGTATATAAATTTTGTCAAAAAATGGCAAAGAACTAAGCTCCAAAATCCATCATTTTCGCAGTTTTTTTTAATGACACGGTGGACAACAAAACATATATGATATGAACAAGTGAAAAATAACATCCTGAATAAAATCTTGAAGGTTTTTAAAATGTCCATTTTGAATACAAACTAGAATTTATATGACAATTACAATCTTTAAAGAGAAATGAAAAATACGAGGATTGGTATGTATCTAATTTTACTTACATATCAAATAAAAAATACTTCTAAATATATGCCGTTGACTTTTTAAAATATTTTTAAAATATACTTTCAAAATGCAATTTTAACAAGAAGGAAGTTTTGAAACAAATTATGAATGTTTTTTTGAAAATTCAAATTTTAAATTGTAAATCAAAATTTTGGTACAACTCAAATAAGAAACTCTAAGAAAGGTTAAAAGTACCAAGTTACCTAAAATTCACATTAATAAAACCATTTGTATATTAACAAATACAAAAAAAATGGATGAAAATTTCATTTTAAATCAATTTAATATTCAAGGACAAAATAGTTAAATGTATCATTTAACGTTGCACATGTAAGTTACAAAAAAATAAACGAGATAAATTACGTCACTTATAATGCATTTTACAAACAAAATATTAGAAAGATATCTTATGCTTACATGTGTTAACATTTTGAAGATGCTTAAGTGATGAAAAAACAAGGACAGGGATCTTTTAGTGCATCTCGATTCATTTTGTTAGCACAAAACTTTATTGGTATAAATGAAAACAGTGTAAAATTGGTTCTTCAGTCCGCTCTTTAGATTGGCAAGATGAAGAACACATGAATAGCAGCTTCCATTTTGACACATGTTACTCTACATTATCGAAAATGGACACACTTTGCATAATGAGCTGTCTGACCGTTTTGACCTAAAGTACAATTTAAAACCAAATGCAGGTGAAATGATAGTTGGGCCTACAAAAACGTTATTCATGGATGAGATATCAACAGGACTTGACAGCTCCACCACCTTCCAGATAGTGAAATGTCTCCAACAAATTGTTCACCTAGGGGAGGCAACAATACTCATGTCACTTTTGCAACCAGCTCCGGAAACTTTTGATTTGTTTGATGAGATCATTCTTCTTTCTGAAGGTCAAATTGTCTATCAAGGTCCAAGGGAATATGTCCTAGACTTTTTTCAGAGCTGTGGTTTCCGATGCCCTGAGAGAAAAAGCACTGTAGATTTTGTGCAGGAGGTAAAACTGAAGCTTCACTGTTTTTTGAAGTTTGTAGATATGTTTTTAAAAAACTTTTTTGAAGTTGGTCCTTACACATTAATAAGTTAATAAACAGCCATCTCCTCTTTTGTTGTTTACACTATCTCTTTCATTAGCATAAATATAACATAATCAAATTTTTTATAGTTTAAGGACTCCCAATAATATTCTCAGAAAGAGCCTGTTTTTACATATGAAGAAGTCTAACATTCCTTGAATGGTACAGTATTAAAATTTCTTTAGTCTTCACATGTGATTTGTGGAATATGTTGTGCTTTATAGGCATTATAAAAATTGAGATACTAGGGGATTTAATAACAATAATAAACTCCTATACAACAAGGTGTAATTTAGTGATTATATGCAGTAAAAGAATTCTTCCCATTGATTACATAAATAAATAACCCTTGGAAAAAAAGGAAAAAAAGGAAAAAAAGAAAAAGAAAAAAAGAAGAAGAAGAAGAATGAAGAAACTTAATTGATGCTATAAACCTGTCGTATTGAGTTCGTTCAAACAATTTAATATGGTAGAATCATGCTACTAAGCATATACAATGCTGGTAGTAATTCCTTTGAAATTTTGAATAGGTTACCTCAAGGAAAGATCAAGAACAGTACTGGGCAGACAAAAGTAAGCCTTATCGTTACGTATTTGTATCTGATTTTGTCAAAAGATTCAAGCGATTTCATATTGGACTTGCTTTACAAAATGAGTTCTCAATGCCATTTGATAAGAAAAAGAACCATGAAGCAGCCTTGACCTTCTCAACGAGATTGGTCCCTACATCTGAGCTACTAAGTGCGTCCTTTTCTAAAGAGTGGCTTCTGATCACAAGGAACTCGTTTGTTTACATCTTCAAAATTGTTCAGGTGTGTAACAAGCAGTATCTAGGAGTTGAATTCTGGAGTCTAGACATGTTATATCCCTGGATATCCATACATGAAATATGCTAAAATTGAATCAGAAATGCAACAAAGTTGGCGAAAATAGGCCAAAAGTTAAGTTATCACCTATGCAATATTAATTAAACCTCAACACACATAGATATGCATATACATATACATAATAATCACACACACGTATATGTGATACACACACACGATACACACACATGTGTGTGTGTGTGTGTGTATGTATGTATGTATTGTTTAACTACTACTGACACCTCTTAACGACCATTACACATCTACTTTCTCTTAACTTCCTTTTAAAAATTGCAGCAAGTAGTTTTGAATATATGGATGAAGCCTTTTTGCCATATTTTTAATGTATCCCTTATTAAGCTGAAGCTTTTATCTAAAATTACATTCTAAGAAAGTATTTGTGTGGATCAATGTTTTCATTTCAGAGTTACATTTATCAAATCCTATAATTTGTGAAATCTCAAAGTGGCAGTTACCATCGTGCCCTTATTTTGGAACATAATTTAAATCCGATCTCTCTCAATCAAACAATCTATATCCTTCTATATGTATTTGATGGAAAAAAACTCCGTTCTTTTCATGCAACTAGAATTTGTACTAAGTCATATCTGAGCAAAAGTCGAAAATAAAATCATTTTTTTTTCAAAAATTTACAGTTTTTTTTGCAACTATTTGTAGGAAAAAGTAAATATTTGCAGATATTTTTTCAAACATTTAAAATTTTCTCATGCTAGTTAAACTGCAAATATTTGCAGACTTTTTGCAAAGCGCTAGGTTTTTTTTCCCCTTACGTTTAGTTAACTTATATGTAAAAAGAAAAACAAATCGAAGAAACTAGCAGTATTGCATGTTGATTTTCGATGTTTTTACCATGATTTATGAAAACGTGGGTGTAACTTATAAGGTTTCAATGAGGGGAGGATTTTACATATTTTGAATCATTTTAGGGTATTTGGTAGAAGTCCCCAGTCCCAATACATTTCATAAAAATCCTGAAAATTTATATCTCTACAAAAGAAGTCTTTTATAATTAACATGATGCTAATACCTGCATCATCTATTTGTAACTCCATAATTCATTATTATATATTTTGTATAAAACCTAAATGGAGTTTTGGTTAAAGGACAAACTTATGTTTATGTCTAGTCTTTAGGACGCCAACTTTAGAATTTAGCCACAAGGACATCGGATTGCGATTTCTTTATCAAGTTGTATCTGGTGATTTATCTTCAATTGACCACTGCGCTTCCTCGCCGCTTCTCCTCCATCGCTCCTAAGCCCTGCTCCTAAGCCATCGCGTCAACGACTTCAACCTCTAGTCATTGACACATCCTAGCAGTTAACATATTTACCCTGGTTTCTACCTCTTTACTCCAATTCAAACCATAACCCTAACTGTAAAATCGATTTATTATTACTATCAGCCACCCCACCTTGAGTCTACAACCCATAACCAACATCATTCTTCCCTTTCTCTTGATGTAATTTCTCATCAATCATGAATGACACAAAATTAGTGGGAAGACAATGATATTGTGCAGTATCTTTGTATAAATTATTTGTAAAAGAGAAACAATTACAAAACGATACTGTATAATAATAGCATTATAGGAAGTTCATCAAAATTAATATTTTTTTAAGAAAAAGTACCAAGTGCAAACTATAGTACACATACAACAACATTGTAGGAACATAAAATTATTGTCAAGGACAAAATTTCTTAGCGTTTTAGCCTCAATGATAGACCTTCAGTATTTTAGCCTGAAGGACAACTTTTTGTAAGTATTATGTTTTAGTTATTGATAGCAGTTTTTAGGTATCAGTTTGTAGTTATCGGTAGCAGTTTTGGAAAAATGTTTGTCCTTATGAATAATATTAAAAAAACGTTCGTCCTTATGAATAATTTTTAGGAGAATGTTTGCCCTTGTGGTTAAAATATCGAGGTCGTGTCTTTGAGGCTAAAAATATACAAATTTTTGTCATTTAAATAAATTCTCCCTTTAGGAAATATAAAAAAGGGAATGCTTAATAAAATAATACAAGTTAAAAACAATGCAACAAAACTATTTAATAAATAGAAATGAAACTAAATAGTATCAAAAGTAGGCTTAAATCATAGAAAAATAAATAAATATACAGCCTAGAATGAAATGAAAAACATTGTAGTATTATAACATGATTTGCTCTCTATGGGTTCACAACAGAAATGTAAATTAAAAAAACACAACACAGATAAATAGGAACAATACAAAAGATTAGCATGGCCTTGTGCAAGGGGGACACACACAAACAAGAAATGATACAAAAAAAACTACAGTAAAAAATATTAGTCGACAACAACATTGTGACATTAAATATTATATTCAATTCTTTAATTCACATGATACTATTGTAATTAATATTGGAACAAGGGACAAATTTTTAGTATAGGCTTGCAGAAAACAAAAATTCTATTTATAGGCTTTGTCGAAAACTAATTGTAAAACTATGCCTATTTTATATAGCTTGCTCATTTATGAAATGCACAAGCTATATTTTTTATTAATTTTTTTAGAGCTTGCGTATTCAATAAACGCGTAAGCTTTAAAATTGCATTCTTGCATTTATGGAATGCACAAATGCAATTTCGCCTATGTAATAAACATACAACACTTTATTTGATGTAGAATTGCATTTGCGCATTCCATAAATGCAATTTTAGATCCAACCAACATATACTGTATCGCTATTCTCTAAACCTTCTCCTTTCATGTGTTAAGCATAGCAAAGATCAATTCTCACTTCGAGTTTTTAAGAAAGAAATTTTCATTTTATTATCTTTCTTGTTATCTGCCCTGTCATGCATAGTTGAATGCACAAGTTTTAATATTTTTTATAAAAAAATATAGCTTGCGCATTGCATAAATACGCAAACTATATTAAAACTAGATCTAGTTTTACAATTAGTTTTCAGTGAGGCCTATAAGTATAATAGTTTTTTTTTTGCAAGCTTATATTAAAAATTTGTTCTAAAACAAGACACGATACCAGAAAGCGACATTATAAAATAAAATGCTATAAGTTACCTTTATAAATACCATAAAATTCTACTACAGAGTAGAATATATATATATATATATATATATATATATATATATATATATAATACTTCATTTAGAAAAGCTACTGTAATCTGATTTCATGATCCAATATATACATTTACTTCATCTAAATATGCTACTAAACATCATAAAATACTATGAAAAAAATAACATTGTCAGTTAATATATACATATCATCTACGGATGCTAGCATAATTCATAAAATGTTATTATAAAATAGAGTCGTGAGCTTATACATACATATATACATATACATACATATATATACATACATACATACATATACACACACACACACATATACATAGATAGATATACAAACATAAATATAATGTGTATATATATACATATAGACATACATACATATGATGTATGTATATCTACATATACATATACATACATATATATAAACACACACATACTAATTTTAAATTTAATTCACTCAAAAAGGCTATTACAAGTAGCATGTAATTTTTTTAATTTTATTTAAAAAATGCCATTAGCTTTATAAAATGACACATACAAAAAGTTCATCTAAAAATGCTATTAAAATTCCTACTAAATTTCAATTACCAAAGGTAAATACAACTTAAAGTCAAAAAATAAAAAAATTACAGTAAAGAGTTTATTTTTCACAAAATTGATGTAACAAAATATTATACAGAAAAAACATTTTGGTTTCATATACACGCTACTTAAATTAAAAATTCAATTCATACGATACTACTAGAAAACGATATCACATAGTCTCATTCTACGCTGTATTTACTTTTTCTTCCCAATTGAGCACCCTTCTTCAACACCAACTCAAGCTCTAATCAAATCAAATGTTGCTCCTCCATCACCACTCTTCAAGCTTTATCTATTGTCACCTTCATTGCCTCCATCAACTCCATGCTATTCATCAAAACATCTCTCTTCTCCATCAACCGCTGTTGCCTCATCCACCCACCATCGTCACTAGACCGCCTGACTTCATCGCCACCCATGCAATCATCTCCTACCACCGCAGGCTTTGTATCGGTTAGGGCTGAAAATCCTATTTCTATTTAGTTTATCATGCCTCGTGACAAAAAATGGATATCTTCCGAAAATAATTTTTTTGTTCTTCTGCTGTATTTTGGGATAAAGTTTGTTCTTGATATTGCAAAATAAAGATGTTGTCCTTGTGGTCAAAAATTGAGTGAAATTTGTCCTGTAAATTTGAATGAAATGTATATCATAAAACTACTAGATGATTAACTGATAGATTTCACTCCAGCTCCTTTTGTTGTTAGTTATATTCCATAACATCTCTACCAACAGCGAGAATAACCGGTTATAGTGTATGCAGATGCACGCACGCATGCGCGTGGGTGCGCATGCGTGCAGAGACACACTTATATATAATTTGCATATTCGCTTATGTGATTGATGTCAACTTAGCTGATAAGAGAGGGTATTATTGTTTTTTGATTTATCAAAAAACAACAACATAGTTATATGGAGTTGAGAACTTACATAAGTATATCAAATCATAAGGATGCTTTTCTTTTATATCTTTCACAATATGTCTCTTTTATCTTTACTAATAGCAACTGAATTCATTACACCTTGAAAATACAATATCGTTTTATAGGATCGTACACCGTACTCAATTTCACTGTTAAAATATTAGGGCACACAAAATACACTTTTAATGAAATTTTCTTTGAATATGTGATAAAATAAATATTATAGTAGGCAGATCATAAACATGACAGAAATAGTTCGCTAATACATTTGCCAATCCAACCTTGTAGCTTGTTATAGTGGCAATAATTGCCTCTACGGTTTTTCTGAGGACAAAAATGCCCTCAAATAATGAAGCGGATGGCGCAGTCTTTTCTGGAGCACTCATCTATGGTGTAATTGTGAACATGTTTAATGGATTTGCTGAGTTATCTTTTGCTATCATGAGGCTTCCTGTTTTTTATAAGCACAGAGATTTACTTCTTTATCCAGCGTGGGTTTTCACCCTCCCTAATGTAGTGCTGAGGATTCCCATCGCTATTTTTGAATCATTCATTTGGGTATGCATGACTTATTATTCCATTGGCTTCGCACCGGAAGCCAGCAGGTACTGATTTCTATATTGTTACTATAAAAAGAATATTTATTGAACAGAACTAGCATTTCACTGAATATGATCTAAACCACAACAAGGTCTGACAGACAGTGGCCAGTAGGACCACTTGATTCCTTGTCCTCTGTCAGACTAGTACTTACTGAAAACCCTTTGCCCAAAATGTAATAGCCATAGGAATTTGGAATAGCGATGTAACATTACATCAAAATATGTTAACAGATAGAGCTGTAAAACATTATATAGTTACAAGAATAAAGCCTATGTACCCTTGTTCAGCTATAAAGATTTAGTTCCATTAATGCCATTTTTTATTTCCCTTTTCAATTAGATTCTTCAAGATGCTGCTCATCATTATACTGATCTCACAAACAGCAGCAGGGCTATTTAGAGTAGTTGCAGGAGTATTCAGAAGCCATGTTGTTGCCAATGCTGGCGGAACTATTATTTTTCTACTCTTTTTTGTTCTAGGTGGCTTCATCCAACCAAAAGGTATGAGTTTCTTATCACTGGATTTTCATTTTCTTTTCTAAAAAGAACTTCCCGTGACAATAATTGAGAACATATCTGCAACTTTCCAAATTAGTTAGGCATGATTTGGTTGTTAAAGTGAATATAACATAATTTTCAACATTTACAGATAAAATTCCAAATTGGTGGTCTTGGGGGTATTGGATCTCTCCCTTTCCATATGCTTATAATGCTGTTGCAGTCAATGAGTTTTTCTCTCCAAGATGGATGGATAAAATTGTAGGTCCATCGATAACCATGTAATATGTATACCAAATTTACCCACATCACTACTATGTTACTCCTGTTCTCTCACAAATTTTTACTACGGTACTTATGTATCTTCAAGCACCCAACTTTTATTGCAATTTATTGTTTTATGTCTTTTGCAACAGACGCCTGATGGAAGAAGACTTGGTGCAGCGATTCTAGAGAATAATAGCATTCCTGTAAATGAGAACTGGTATTGGATTGGAGCTGCTGCTCTCTTGGCATATGCTATCATTTGTAATGTGATTTTCACAATCACCCTTAGCTATCTTAGTCGTGAGTTGTTTTGTTAACATACATGGTTTTGGCAAACAAATCCCTCTTAGCTTAAATGATAACAAAAATGCTTGTTTTTGTATGGTAGCTCCTGGGAGGCAACAGGCTGTAATATCTGAAGAAACAGCCATGGAAATGGAAGACAATGAAGATGAGTCAGATGAATCTCCCAGGCTTAAGAGGACATGGTCGAGTAGAGTTTCTACTCCTAGGAGTTTATCAGCAAATGATGGAAACAATACACGTAAATTTTCATGTTTTTATGTTTAGGATTGTTTGTTTATTTGATTACACAACCCCCACTCCACCCAGAAAATCGATACAGAACCATGACTAATTTTGAATTGCATGGGCAATATCCAAAGTTAACTAAAATTACCCATTCTCAGTTTAGCAACTGCTGTGTCTTTTGAGTTGCATGATCATATCTTAACCAAAAAATATTTCACCCTTGTAAATTCCTACTTTTTCTCTCTGACTCTCCATTTCTGTATCTTGGGTCCCGCCTTGACCTTAGGTCTTAAACTTTCCCTATGGTGAATTGAGAGTATATTTGTTGAGATTTAATTGCGTATAATTTAACAATGATTAATAGAAATGTCATAGAAGCCTTTTTCATAATCCTAAATAATCAAGTCAAATAACAACAACAACGATAACAACAATAACAACATAGAATAACTTCGCAAATGCCCAAATCAATCGTGATTAATTTTCAAGTCACGAAATCAATCAATAATATCAATGCAAATTAGGTTATTCGGCCCAAAGTTTTAAAATGCGTAAGCGTACATGAGGTATTCCTTTGCTCACGAGGCGAGGCGTAAGAACATCAAAACGTAAAGACGTAAGATTTTTGATAAACAGTGAGATGTAAGTTATCATTGATTGTTATTATTAATTTTTGAGTAATAAATAAAAGTCAACCATTAATCATATAAAACTGTAAATAAATAATAATATGGAAACTTAACTCTAAAGAGTTCAGTCTTAATTATTCTTTATTATTCATCCATAAAAATATAAATAAATGAAATTTAAGCACTTGATATTATATATATTCAGATTTCAGCTTCCTAATGATATGTATTTTTTTTTTCTTCCCCCCTTCTATTTGTCTTAATTTTTTTCACGATTTGTGAAAATGTCTTTGATCGATTTTAGTTGAATCGTTCTCTATTACAAGCAGTAGTAAACTATGTAAGTTATTATTTCATTTATTTTTTTCTTCTACCAATCTAAATCGATCCGAAAAAATTATTTAAAGCTTCAGTGATGACAGTTAAAAAAAAAAATCTTTAAATAGCAATTGAGAAAATTCATTACATAGCTCTCGATCGTTGTTTCAAAAACAATCTTATTCGATCATGATGATATTGAAATTAAAAAGTAAAAGAAACTTCTCTTTTCCTTATTTTTTTTTTGCTTGCCATCAAATAGTTGAAGTTTTGTGTCAATTTACAGTTAGGGGGTAAAAAGAATTCTTAAGTCACATGTCTTAGTGGTTTGATGCGTGGAGATGTACATTTTGTACACCTTCTACGTCTCAAGTTGCTAAGGCGTAAGTTTCAGAGGTATAAGGCCTTTTTGAAAAAACCTCAAGACGTTTTATGTTCACTTGCCTTGAGCCTGCAGGCCAGTATCGAAGCGGGTGTTTCTTTAAAACAATGGTTCCGCCTAACTATCTTTTTATTGATTCCAAACAATTGTTTACATTTTAAGAGCATCCAAACCAATTAATATTATGTCACCACTGCCATTCATATTGGCACATTGATTATACCGACATAACATGGGATAAACCATATATAATGATATGCCTGGAGTCTACTTCCCAACTCACCATTACTCGATCAAATATTTTTGCTCACTCTTACTCAAATTATTTTCTCATGTTCGAAAATGGAAAATGAAAGTCAATACAGACAAATAGACCTTGATGAAGGGGATTGAAATTCTAAGAGAATCCCCAATAAGGGTAGCTTGCTAGTATTCATGTTCACATGCTACCCAAATGGGCTAACATCTTGGTATTGTTGATTCTTGTTATCAGTTAGTTGAATGTTGCTACCAGATAGTAAGCACTTATCCAAGATTTTGAACTAGGGGTAAGTCATGATAATGTGTTTCCACCCACGATATAATTTAATATTAGTGTTTGTGTATTTTCGGCCCTATTTATGATACTTATATACATATTTTTAAAACAAACACACCATCTTTGTATTATGGTATTTATGTGAATGTTCTTGTATATTTTTATAGTTGCATACATTTTTTTCATAACATTAAAATAAAAACATAAACGTTGTAAAAATTAGAATATTAAGCACAAAAAAGTCAAATCATAACATTGCATAAGTACAATAAATCTAGAAATGTTAAAAAGAAAACATGCTTAAAAGGTTAACATAAATACATTGTTAAATTGTAATAATTTAAATATCTTTTTCCCTACTCTTTCAACATGTTATCTTGTCTAGTAGCAAGCAATGGATCGATGTACGTCGAAAGATAGTGTTCCATGGGGTGGAACCTCATTCTAGGCTTTGCAACTATTCTTTTCTTAAGCATTCCTAACCAATCAATATTACTTTGGAGTAGCAATCGTAGACAACATTTATACCACTAATGCAGACTTACCCAACGTTCAAATCATGGGTAAGTCCATATAGGATGAACCTGTCGGAAGCCTTTTCCCTGTTTACTTTTACTTGACTTACATTCATAGATCATTTTTTAATCACATCAATTTTATTCAATCCAGATTCTTGTGTGTTCAAATCCTTTTTCTAAACTCAAAATTGGAGAATGAAAATGAACAAAAGAAACTTTAAGAGAGGGTTGAAATTCCGTGGAACTTGCTGCAAAACGTAGAATGAGATTCTATCATGTGCAACATTACCTTTGGGATATATTGATGCCTTTCTTGTCATAGGACATGACAATATAGGTAGATGATTTGCAAGAAAATGTGAAAATGAATTTAAATTTATTGCATTGTTAATGTTATCTTTCTAAGCATATATTTATTTTATTTTTATTCTACTTTAGTTTTATTGTATTTAAAATAAGTAATGCCATGTAAAGAACAACAAGCTCAAGCGGTAAGACGTTTTAGACCGAGGTTCTAAAATATTGACTTCAAACTCCTGAGACGTTAAAATGAGTGCTCTATTTGAATAAAGTACCGCTCTCATTCAAAAAAAAATGTTATCTTATGCTTTAATTTTTAATTTTCACACCATAGTTATAAAAATTTAAAATTAGTATGGTAAAAGAATTTGTATGCATATAAATGCTTTCATACATGGTTATACACACATACATACATGTATAGCAAATTCCAGCTGTTTGTTCCTAACGATGATATTAATCTTCGTTTTTATTTGTAAAGTTCGAAATATTATTGAGGTTCGAATCGTAATGATGACAATTTTTTGTACAGTTAATTCTTTGTTCTAATTTTCATTTTAGAAAAAATCTGTTTGGACATAAATAGATAACACAAGTGGTGACACAAGAGATGTCAACCATTAGATCTCCTCTTGAATTCAACCCCAATAAGATGCAAGGCCCATCTTCTGTGTTCTCATTTGTGTTTTGTTTTGTGTACTAGTAGCCGACTCCTTTCATTTTCTATAATGTTTTCCCATTTCAGATATTAATAAATCAACATCCATTCTTCAACCTTTTTTTCAAAATTATTTCTAATAATGCGCCATTTATTTTAATTTTTTTTCCAACTTTAGCATACTTTGCAGATTTTTTTTTAAAAATATGTGAAAACAAAAGACAAGTTCATATAATATGAATAAAAACTTTCTTGAGTAGCATTTTGCATGGTAGTCAATTTTTTCTTATATTTAAAAGCTATTTGAACAAATTACAACCAAAGTTGTAAAAATTGCTTGGTAGACGCAAGACAACGAGTATGAACTAGGGATAAACTGTTAAGTGAGTATTAATCAGAGATTAATCAAAACCACGCATTTTTCATGAAACTAGTCTATTTTGATAAAGGTTTAGTATTTGGTTTAGTACTAACTAATTCAAATTGAAATTGATAAAAAGTTTAGTATTTGGTTTAATACTAACTAATTCAAATTGAAATTGGGTGTCTGGATGGGTTTGGAGGCAGCCGAGGTGGAAAGAACGCCTAAAACTTGCACGTAAGTGCTTATACGAGGATTTAAAACTTAATCAATGCCTAGAAACTTATTTAGATGCATAAATGAGTCAATAAATCTGGCCTAGGTGGGTTTTGATGGATGATTATGCGGTTAACCTTGACTAGCGTCTAGGCGGAACCTTGGCAGGGGCTACAAGGATTTTTACAATAGAGATTTACAGACAAAAATTAAGATTTTGTGTATTTGTAGTTTTACATTGTTTTGATCTAGAACTCAATATTATGAAATCATTCCTAATTATATATTTTATTCAAAATATTTATCAAATTAAATTAATCGATAGCACATGAAAAGTTTGATTATTTCAATTTAAATGTATCCTTTTGTATTAGAAGAAAATGAGAGAAACGATTGTTACAACAATATTTAATATACGTTGAACTACAACAAAATATTTAATATATGCTGAAGTACCATAATGCTATTATAGTAATTTTTTCGTGTTTTACATATATTGAACAAACTTTTTGATGTCAACAATAGATATTTAAGCATTTAACATTTTCTTCTTTATTGTGCGGAGCATATGCCATTATTACTAATTATTATGTTTTTCACATGTAGAGCGCATGACAATCATGCTATTTATTTTGCCTTGCATGCGCAAAACGTGGGTCGTTACATCTCGTATACAATATATACAATAAATAAGATTGAAAAAAAAGCAATCTTTGCAACTAATAAACAAAAAATTAATTGTGTGAAAAGACATTAACAGCACTTACATGAAGTTCAAAACCTTGGATAAGATATTACTATTGATATCAGCATTAAACTATCACATAACAAGAATTTGATTAATAATAATGTTGTTATCCCCATTTGGATAACATATGAATATGAACATCCACAATATTGGATGCTCTAACTAAATAAAAGCAATCAAACAATAAATTGAATCAATAATCTACGTCAAGAATGTAGTATCGATTTGAACCGCATGCAATGAGACAAATCCATTAATGTTTTGAGCAATGACGCATTAAATTTATTCAACTCCCTGAAAAAGAATTCGTAAAGCAACAGCTAACTCATCATTTGATTCGAAATTCATATGTATCCACTATTTATGGTATTTTGAAATTCATTAAGATACTCGATTATAGACTTTTTTCATTTTATATCTGCTAAACTATTTTTCTAAAAGTAAAAGTCTTACAGGCATTATTTTTCAGTTTGTACAGAAATATCAGTTTGTCTCACAAAGCTTTTCAAACTAACAACTTGCTACATGGTAAAAGGCGAATCACTAAAACATTAACGGATCATACCAGGTGTCTTTGTGTCCATCTTCCATTTTTCATCCTATATATTCTAGGGGATTTTATTTTCTCATCTTGAGTCAACTTATGAAGATTACTGACATGAATTTTCATCCATTCTAAACTTCCAAATATTTTGATCAATCTTCATGGTTAAAATTATGTTTGACATGACAGAATTTTCTAAATAATATTTACCTTAGTCTTATGATAATCTGGCATTGGTACCATCACTTTGTTAGGACATTTTTTTGTGCAAAATGGAATAAGTAAAAAAAAAGCTCTTGAAAGTCCACGCAAGAATTAAGTCGCTGAAGTCACAAAAAGACGCTTCTTAATCCAAATAACTATACAAACACCCAAACCAGTAGTAATATCATTCTTTGAATGATGCAAACTAGTTATTACCGAAACTAACAAGATATTCCCCCAACCATTATTTGTTTGAATTCATAAAATTATCTATGGTTAATCCAGTTGAATAAGAACTAGCAAGTGACAAATTGAACCGACACCCTATATTTAATGGTTTCATATTTAATAAAATAAAAAATTGCTCAAAGAAGAGCAATAAAATCGACTGTCTCTGCTGTTCTACAAATAAATCATGCACCACACAAAATTTCTTTTATTTTCTGCTCATGCCTTGATCATTGAAAATTGTGGCTACTGTACTAACTGTAAACAACTTATATACCCGTACGGGCCAGAGCTTATACAAGCCCATATAAACAATCAATATTTATTTAAAGCATAAATGTATGCACACACATGCACAAAATGTAAGATGCGACAGAATATTAGAAATTGGATGATATTCATGTGACTTTGATTATGGAAGAAATGGCAGAATACTGATAAATTATATACAACCAAATGCCTTTATTAGTTGTAGAGTAAATTTATCGGTTGTAATTGAAAGATATGAAATATCCACATGAGCCACTAACAGGATTATGGAAGACACCAAATTTTGTAACGCAAAGTAAGGCATTTAAAGCACCGAACAGATTGTTATTAGAACTGCTTGTGTGTTCTCACTAGTCGTTAGCGAGCTCAAATCTTCTGTGCCCTTTTGCATGTCCATATGTGCCAGATCTCAATCGTTCATTTTCCATCATTTTCCATTCTTAAATTATAATGGGTCTCACTAATTGATCAATTTGCTGTGATGAACAACTAAGATTTCTTGTGGCACATCGAGAAAGGTAATAAAGGGATAGTGGAATTGAATCCGTTGTTGGTGACCAATCTCACATGCACAGTTGTAAACAATTTGCCTTTACATTAACACTACAGCCTAAAATTTCTGGAATTTACATACTTAGTCTTCCACTAACCATATTCACCTTTCGCTTATAATTTATTATGTGTTTACCTCTATCTGGCCTCTAACACCTTCTCGTATCAATGACAAAACATCTAATCATCTGCAGTAGTGTTGAACTATAGTTTGGAAAAAAGTGATCAGCATTCTGCACACAAACATAAGTGGCTCACACAAAAAGTGATCGCCTATTTCCATCCCTAACCTGATACTGTTGCCCACTTATCTTCGTTCACCATGTATGATGTGCAGACACATGCACATTATATGCATGAGATGTAAGTTGTGATAGAATATGAAATAGTAAAAATCTAGTAATTAATGTAACTTTGATGGCAGTTGAAACGGCGATACACCGGTGAATCATAAACAACCAATTCCCTTTGTTAGTAAGTAGAGGTACTTAAGGTGTGATGAAACAATTTTCATTTCGAGCTGTTACACAACTCATACAATTAAGATGCTAGTAATTACTGTTCTCTCTCTTTTATTTGCGATTTTGTACTACGTATTTCAAACAATATTATTGTGGAAAACCTAAAATTGGTATAATTGGCAACAGAGGGTGAATGGAAAAATATACAGGAGCTAACCTAAGGGGATTACTCTAGTGAAATAATGAGAATATTAAAAATTATATACAACCAATTATAATATACTTTTTCCTGCTAATGATGTTGGTTCAAGACTGGTATTTATTCGTACAGCGGAAACAAGGAAGAGGCGCTTAGGTGGTTACTCTGGCACTGCTTCCCCAAGGGATTTCCGTAGTTATGAATCATCTGCAAATTATGAAACTTCAGGGATATATCCTTCTAAAAAGGGAATGGTTTTGCCATTTACTCCTCTTGCCATGTCTTTCCGAGATGTCAATTACTATGTTGACATGCCTGCTGTAAGTTTTCCTTTCTTTGGACGTAATTGCAATGCATAAAAGAAATTTTACATTCATTTTTATTCTCAAAACGCTGTTATACAATGTTGTCTACCCTTCGGATAATATTCTATCTCTCCAAGAGTATTCATATTCATAGAAAACCATTTTTCGAAGTTATGTTTTTTGTTTTTGTTTTTTTTCCCTCTAACTGATTAGGTGCTACAGAATGTTATGTCTGAACATTAGAGTTGTACGCTCCCAAATTTTTAAAGACTGTTTACTTAACTTGATTTTGCAAGCTTTTTAATCTTGAACCTATGTACACAAGTCTGCGAGAGTTAAGAACCTCAATGCATTGCAATATAACTTTTGAAATAATCTTCTTGATAAATTGTGGGATTTTTCAACGAGGGGCTTGGATTTGCCTGCCTTTCGTCCAACGGCATGCGCCAAAAGCATAAATTTAGATATTACTTGATCAAAGGTCCCTATTTCTGAAAATTTTGGTTAGTTGATCTCAACTTTTATGATTTAAACATCACTTGTTCAAAGGTCCCTATTTTTTCAAAATGTAGTTAGTTACAAAATAAAAGTGAAAGTTTTATGAATTTTAAAAAGCTAAATCTAAAACTTTAAAACGTGTTTGGTTTGAGAACGAGTTTGTGTTTTGTGTTTTCAACCTGTACTTTAATTGCTCGGAAAAGAAGTAGATGGAAAACGGTTGATTTGAAAAATAGTTTCGCAATATAAAACTGGAAATTATTTTTTTCCATCTTTTGGAAAATATCATAACTATCTTCTCTCTGTCTTTTTCCCTTTGTTGGAATTACTATGATTTTCCACATTCTCCTTTGCATTCACGTTATTTGACATATGTATTGAAAATGCGAAACATAAAAAGCTCGTTTCCAAACCAAACATTACCTTAATATTTAACAAAATACGATATTAATGCATTTATGAAAAAATAAACATTTTATGCGTACATGTAAATGTACAAATATACAACAACAAACAATTATTCCCAAGCAAGTTGGGGTCGGTTAAAGATGAAACCCAAAAGTAAATGACAAAGTCAATTTGAAAGTAGTAATAACAATATTATATATATATATATATATGTAAAGGTGAAAATAGAAATAAAGATTAAAATAAAATAAGTAAACTAATTAAACAAATAATAATAATAAATAAATAAATACAATAAAAAAATAAAAAATAAAAAAAGATAAAGAAAAAATTAATGATAATAATAATAATACTAATAGCAATAACGATACCAATAGTAATAGAGACCGAAGACCAAACATTACGTCTTTGGCTCATATTCACTAGTCCTATAATCTAGAGTTTATAACACTACCTCTAAACCAACCCTAGTAAAAAAAAATCTCATAGCTCATGGTTCTGGCACGTGAATCGCTAACTTCCACATGCTCCTGTCTAGCACCAGCTCTTCGGATATATTCCAATCCCTCAAGTCTCTTTTTACTACTTCCTCTCATGTCAACCTAGGTCGACCTTTACTTCTTTTTGAGCATTCGATGTTCCAACGCGCACAGGTACCTTGGGAGTCTCCGTTGGAGATGTCCAAATTATTTTAAGCGGTATTGGATTAGCTTCTCTTCAATTGGTGCTACTTCAAGTTTGTCATGTATATTATCATATTCCTAATTCGGTCTCGTCTTGTATGGCCACAGCTCTATCGTAGCATACGCGTCTGTGCTACACTTATCTTCTGGATGTGTTGTCTTTTAATTGGCCAACATTCTGCATTATGCAACATCGCATGCCTAATTGCCGTTCTGTAGAACATTGCTTTAAGCTGTCGTGAGACTTTCCTGTTACAGAGAATGCCAGACGCCAATCGCCATTTCACCCATCCCACTTGAATTCTAAAACTAACATCTTCATCAATCTCACCATCATACTGCAACATTGATTCTAAATATCGAAAGGATTCCTTCTTGGGCACTGCTTGTCCGGTTAGAATGACATGTTCATCTTCCGATCTGACACCGCTGAACTCGCACTTAATATACTATATTTTAGTTTGCTAAGCCTAAAACCCATTGATTTTAAAATCTATCTCCACAACTCCAATTGCCTATCAACCCTTATTTTTTTTCGTTAATTAGCACAACATCATCAACAAAGATCTACACCAACGAATCTTACCTTGTATGCCCTTTGTAATCTCATCCATTACTAGGACACAAATATAAGGACTTAAATCCGACATTTGATGTAAACTTATTTTAATGGAAAAGTCACTCGTTTCACCATCGCATGCTCTGACACTAGTCATAACATCATCTTACATATCCTTAATAAGGGTAATGTATTTTGTTGGGCTCTTCTTTTCTTAGAGCCCACCATATGACATTTCTCGATACTTTATCATAAGCTTTCTTCAAATCGTTAAATACAATGTGCATATCCTTCATTTACACACTAAATCTCTCTATAAGTTGTCTTATCAAGAAAATCGTTTTTGTGGTCGACTTTTCAGGCATGAAATCAAATTTGTTTTTTGAAACGCTTGTCATCCTTCTTAATCGATATTAATCTCTCTTAAAGCTTAATTGCATGACCCATAAGCTTAATTCCTCTGTAGTTGTGTAACTTTAAATATCTCATTTATTCTTGAAAACTGAAACTAATATGTTTCATCTTCACTCATTTTACAACTTAATTAGCTAGACTATTCTTGCATCTCCAAGGCATCTCCGCACCTCAATTGGAATGTCATCGAGCCCCAACGCCTTGCCTGCATTTATCCTTTTAGTGCCTTCTTTACCTTGGACTCTTGAATCTTTTAAACAAAATGTCTGCTGATGTCATCAAAAGAGTCCTTTAGCTCGATCGTAGTGCTAGCACTTTCTTCCTAGAATAACTTGTTGAAGTATTCTCTCCATCTATTTTTGTGTCCTCGTCCTTCGTCAAAAGTCTGTAGATTGTATGCAGTTTTATATATTAATGCAACTATAAAATGTACAAAATAAACGCACTAGGTGCATTTCTAAACAGTGCAAACACCCCACTTGTATGTTCGTCTCTTCTAATATCACAAAATCTGGAGGAAAAAAAAGGTATGCACCATGCTCTCCTTGCCTTGTACCATTGATAAGCCTTATATAACTCCATACACTTGCTGCCAGCTTAATACCTTCCTAAAATGCTGCAAACATTTTTGAACTTTCCAAAGCGCATATAAAGTATGAAATAAAAGAACAGATTATATGCAAATTACAGTGCTAACTATAAAATATAAAATCTGAATATTTTGCATTAATGTACAAAATAAACACAATTTGTACAATTTCGAATAGTGCAAACTTTATGCACGTTTCTGAAATATCAATATATTGTAGTTAAAAGTGCAAGTAAATTATCCACTGATTCCACTTGAGGTTCAAATGCAAGTATGCAACTAAAAGATGCATGATCCATATACTGAAAATAAAAAATCTTAATGTTTAACCCTAGAATGTAAAAAAATAATGCCATTAAAAGCTGCAAATATTTTGCTCAAGAAAAAAGTGCAGTGGCCTTTCTATAAATATTCGAAAATTCATCATAACTGGGACTTACTTTTATTTTGTAATCGATGGGGATGGGTCTTTATGATGAAAGAGCATCTATCTTAGTAATCCCACAGTATATTCTTGTTTTTCAATAGCGTACCAAATAGCTTGGTGCCAGACTGTTTTACCTAAAACTATGCTATAAATTGATAAGCTCGTCTGGGGACTTGCTAGAAATGCAGAAATAGGCTTAATGTTGTGAGCAGTTATTTGATGAAATTATTAGTTTAGTTATTTTGACACTGTACAACCATACAGGTTAACCGACTTAAACTATTTTACAGGAAATGAAAGCACAAGGGGTTACTGAAGAAAGGCTTCAACTTCTAAAAGGTGTAACAAGTGCTTTCAGACCTGGTGTTCTGACAGCTCTCATGGGAGTTAGTGGAGCAGGAAAGACAACTCTCATGGACGTTTTGGCTGGTAGGAAAACTGGTGGTTACATTGAAGGGGACATACGAATCTCTGGATTTTGCAAAAATCAAGCAACATTTGCAAGAATTTCAGGGTATTGTGAGCAGAATGATATTCACTCGCCTCAAGTGACAATCAAGGAGTCTTTGATCTACTCTGCTTTCTTAAGACTTCCTCAACTTGTCGCTAACGAGGAAAAAATGGTGAGTTACTGGTTTATCTACAAAACAAAGAAGTGGCTAACAACGCGTAAATAAAATTCTAATTTCAATCAGAGATTTGTGGATGAAGTGATGAATTTGGTTGAGCTGGATACAATCCAAGATGCTATAGTTGGTCTACCTGGAGTTACTGGTTTATCTACAGAACAAAGAAAGAGGCTAACAATAGCTGTAGAGCTTGTGGCTAACCCTTCAATAATATTTATGGATGAACCAACATCTGGTCTTGATGCTCGGGCTGCAGCGGTTGTTATGAGAGCAGTCAGGAACACCGTGGACACAGGCAGAACTGTTGTCTGCACTATACATCAGCCTAGCATAGATATTTTTGAGTCATTTGATGAGGTACAGTTTCTGCATTAACTTACACAATGTTCACCATTACCCATCTGTCTAAGCACTTATGTAAAAATGAAGTCGGCATGGTATCAAATAAATACATGATGCTTAATGTGCAAACCTAACCTTAATTTGAAGAGGTTTCGTTCAAATCTCATCACTGTGGTTTTATCATTTATGGTGCTTAACTAAATACTATTTTTTTGTGCTTTTTACTAATATGTTTCTTGACAGAAAGGATATTGTCCACTGTTGATGTTTGTTTTATTAAACAGCTGCTGCTACTGAAGAGAGGCGGCCAAGTAATTTACTCGGGTTCGTTGGGTAAAAATTCTTGCAAGATGATCGAATATTTTGAGGTTTGCATTTGCACATCCTTTACCATTTCTAACTTTCTATAAAGTTTATGAATATTAGTTTCTGTTTTGCTAGTAAAATTTCAATATTGTCACTGCGACAAACTGACATCGAACGTTTGGTTAAGGTACGACATTCTGCTTCTTTCGTTGAATGTTTATTTTCCAATGCATCAACTAAAGTGTTGATTTGGCAAAGATAACACAATTTTTTGGATATAGGAAGTTGTATTTGGCAAGCCACACAAACACATATACACAAAGGGCAAGTGTTTAAACCTCCTCCATCTATCAAAAATTCATTGAAAATGCATGGTTTAGTTCATACGTTGCAGAGTGGGCAGCATTTTCTAAGTACCAAACCTCTGATTACCACCAACCAGCCCACCTTCCACAAATTTTGTGTCCCAATAACCCACACTATTATTAGAAATGAATCAGTTATGTCTACAACTAAATATGTTTTAGAGAATGACTTCTTTGGCATTCTTATTGATTTAAAGAGAGTGCACAGTAAAATACAGTTACAATTGCCACATGGAAACTCCCTTACTTCTTAGACCATTTCAGCAGCTTCATCCAAACTCAAGATCATCTATGCAAAATTGGACTCATTTGAATATGTAACATAATAAATTTGATGTTCAAAATTAACGGTCAAAATATGTGTTTAACAATGAATATCAACTTATATTTGTGAAAAGGCTAGAAATTTCGGTGATACCTCATTCAAGTTGAGCACTCGTAATGATGTCTTGGGGGTTCGAACCCATGATCTCTAAAAGCTCTGTCTAAAACGTCACACCTATAATCACTTGAGCTAGAGACCCTTGACCAAAATAATCTATTTTTTATAAATATAATATTCATAATGTTGATTGAACATCCAATGCGGACATGGGTTGAAACCAATGTAGGGATTGACTACTTTTAACATCAATGTTTTTTTTCCAGTTTTATTATTATTGAATAATAGGGTTAATCACTGTTAATAAATTAAACAAAGAGAATGCTTCAGTGTATAGTTTTGTGTAAAACTGACAAACATATAATATGCTCCCACTACTAAACAAATGTAGACAATAACATAATTGATAATTAAAAGTAGTTTCATGCCAATGAGTAACTATTAATGTTACCAGTTTAAAACTTCAACAATTATTAAGTACTGGTTCAAAGTTGATTACCCAGCTTTAATTCAACATTCAAACAAGGAACTACACATTCAAATTAACCAAAAATTAATTTTTGACAAATTATTAAGTACTTGTATCACTAGTGATTCAGTAGCATGATGCGGTGGCTGTGTCGAATAATAGTTCAAAAACTCATGCTCATGTTCAGTTTAGAAACTGGGATCAGTAAATGGAGGTCTGAAAGGATAAGAAGGGTTTAGGCCAACATTCAGACTCTTTTTGTATTTTTTCTTACCTTGGGCTACACCCCAGCTGAGCTCAGGACTGGGTCCGCCATTGTATACATCCACAAAATTTTGTGGCATTTGAAACATAATAGGGTTAGCAATCTTTGGTTAAATCAAATAAATTAATCAAACCAGTTTATCACAGTCTGTTTGGTTTGGTATTGAAACTAATTTTGTTAATAATCAATCCATAATAAAAAATTAGTTCGGTTATCGGTTTAACCAAATTAATCAAACCTTTATTATATTGTCAAAATTAATAATATTATAATAATTATTTTTAGATTAGTATAGCAGTCTAAATTAGGGCTGTTATGGTAATGGTAAATTTACCATTACCATACCATTACCAGCCAATCGGTTACCATTTTCGAATGAAATCGGTATACCAGTTTAATTGGTATGGTAACGGTAAATTTACTATTTTCTATGGTGAAGCATCGGTAACATTTCTTTAATACCAGCGATAATGGTAACTTTACCAGTCAATTTATAATACATGTATATTCATATAGCATGCTTTATTATAGGCATTTAGAAACAAACAAATGATTAAATTTAGTTTATTAACCAGGTGAAGGAATGTTAAATACACTTCACTTCTTTCTCATTTACGTCTTTTATTAAGTAACACTATAAATTGTATAATGAAGCACCGTTATGACGTGAATACGTGTAATGTTACTAACCCTTTTTAGACAAATGATAATTTACCATTATCAGTGTAATGGTTATCAAATTATTGGTATACCAGTCTTCGGTATACCGGCTTATCGGTAACAGTAACGGTAATCAATTTTCGCTTGCCGGTAAAATGGTACGGTAACGGTATTTGTGAAATGGTAACGAGAAACATTACCATAACAGCCCTAGTCTAAATAAATTTGTTTATTATAAACGTCGAAATTACTATTATAAAGCATAAGGATATTAAATAATAATAATAAATGTTTTATTTTGAAGTACAACGAATATTCCAAACATAAAATGTGAATCATTTTTAATTCGGTTAAATCGGTTAATCAAATAAACCAACCAAACGTAATTCGGTTAGCTTGGTTTTCATTTTTATTGGTTTTAGTTCGGATTAACGATTTTCATCATCGGACTAACCGAACTAACCAAACAGTCACCCCTATGAAACAACATAGCACTCTCCCTACCCCCCCCCCCCCTTTTACATTACACGCACATGAGGTGGATCCATAGTCCCAACGTTATGTAGCACCTTAATAGTGCTCTTTTGTTTTTTGTTTTGTTTTGTTTTTTTAAAATTTTAGCCAAAAAGTCTTTTTACTATCAACCAACTTTTAGAGTATTGTAATAGTTAAAGTTCTTCTGTTATTTTAACTTTGAGATTTACATTAATTCCTCAGCTATTAATTGCCTATGATTCTGAATAGGAAACGTGCAGATTTATGTCTTCCAATGGACATGCGTGCACTCTAAATATTGAAATTGTCGTATAAAGTATTACTTCATTATCATTTGCCAGTTTATTTTAATTTTTTCCCAATATTCCGTGATTTGGAAATAAAAAGGCAAGTCTGAATATGTTTATTCCTAAATTGGGCTAGTCAATTCCTGGAGTCCCTAAGCACAATGACAAATGCAACCCTGCAACATGGATGCTGGATGCTAGTTCTGTAGCCACCGAAGTAAGGTTACGAATTGACTTTGCTGACCTCTACAAATCTTCTTCCTTATACAGGTGACTTATTATTTTGAGTACTACATCAAATTCAAGAACTAATGACCCCTAGATGCACTTAAATGGCAGTAATCCTTTTGATACATTATGTAGGCGTAACAAAGCTCTAGTTAAAGGGCTTAAGAAACCACTTCCTGGGACAAGTGATCTATATTTCCCTGCACAGTATGCTCAGTCTGATTATCAGCAATTCAAATCTTGTCTTTGGAAGCAATGGTGGACCTACTGGAGGAGTCCTGATTACAACCTTGTTCGGTTTTCCTTCTGTTGGTTCACTGGTTTGCTTTTAGGTTCAATTTTTTGGGATATCGGTCACACTAGGTTCGTTACATCTTTTTCTTCTCTCTAACTTTTTTAAATCATAATGCTCATTCTTAACAAATACTTTATTTGCAGAGAATCTTCTCTTGATTTCACGATGATAATTGGAACAATGTATGCAGCTATATTATTCGCAGGATTCAACAATGCCTCAACTGTTCAACCTGTTGTTGTAGTTGAAAGGATGGTATTTTATAGAGAAAGAGCTGCTGGAATGTACTCCGCTCTTCCTTATGCTTTTGCCCAGGTTATAGTCTTTAATTCATAGAATTCTTAGTACCTTCAGGTATTTCCATACATGCATCACCTTTTGCTGGTCAAGTACAAATGGGTTGAAGATTTAATTTGATAGTCATGTAAAATATAGTTACCTAACACCGATTCATGTTACTTTTGTACAGATGATGGTGGAGTTACCTTATGTATTTCTGCAGACCCTAGTCTATGATCTGATATTATATAGCATGTTGGGATTCGAGTGGACTTTGGTGAAGTTTTCATGGTTCTTTTTTGCTTCCTTCTTCACATTCCTATACTTCACCTATTATGGGATGATGTGTGTGGCCATCTCGCCAAACCTTCAAGTAGCTATGTTGATTTCTGCTACATTTTATACGCTCTTTAATCTCTTCTCTGGTTTTTTCGTTGCTAAAGCGGTGAGTAATTTCTGAAGATTTCCCAACTACCATCACCTCATTAAAGATCTTTCTTTCTATCTTTTTTTTCCCTTTCATTTTTTCTTTTACATAATATCTAACAAAATCAGCTCTAGAGACAAACCGATATATGACTGTTTTTCCTTCAAAATTGTATTGGCCCAATTTAAAATCGGTCCAGTACAATGTGTTAGAAACAAGCCTAAGTTTGTAGCTTTGTCTGTAAAAATGTATTACTAAAGGCATCTAGAGACACTCTTCTAATTACTATAACTGACTATACAAACTTTACTTTCATGCTTACTAATACCATAAATTATTTCATTTTATCAAGTAGGCATGCAAATACTGTTTGGTTTTTTATCGTATACGGCAGTGAATGACCTTTGAAAATCATAGTTGTATGGCTGTTTATCGCCTTAAGGCAGCGAACAACTATTGGGATTCAAAGACAAATGGGCCTTTAGGACCAAATGAAAAAATTGAATATAGTGTTCAGTAGCATATACAAAAATTATTAAGATTCTTTGGAGAATGGATTTCGAAAAATAATGGGATGGCTATTGAGTTATTTTCGTTTTCTTTTCTGCGCTTTGATTCTAACATATATATATTACAGAGTATCCCTAAATGGTGGATATGGTACTATTGGATATGCCCCGTTGCATGGACAGTGAATGGATTGGTAACTCCACAGTTTGGGGACTTGGATGATATCATTAGGGTTCCTGGCCAACAGAACCAAACAATCAAGGCATATATCAACGACCAATTTGGATTCAATCTGGAATTCATAGGTGCAGTCGCAGGAGTGCTTGTTGGTTTCACTCTACTCTTTGCATTCGTCTTTGCTTATGGTATTAAAAAAATGAATTTCCAGCAAAGATAGAATTGATGGTGATTCAAGAGGCTTAAGGCATATCATGCCTACTTTTTTTTGTAGCTATGTTGGCGATGAAGAATTTACAAATCAACGAAATTGTTGTTGGAGTGTAGTTTAACTTAGACTCAAGTTATTTATATTAGTTTCTTCTCTTTTATTTTTTATTTTTCCTCCTTTTTTTTTGGTTGTAAATAAGTTTGGTAATTGTGTCCCACTATATTAGTTTGTAGAACAAGTTTGTGCATGATCTGGTAGCTATGAAAGATAAATCCAAAGAGAATATTTAAGCAATTTGGGATGTTATGGATATTTTGATAAATATTTTCTTTTGAAAAAAAGATGACTGATCAAAACGAAAAAAAGATGCCGACTGATCAGAGCAAAGAAGCGAATTTCAAAGATTTGAATTTTGATCCGATATTTTTTTCCAAGTGGATTGGTATTTTAGATTAGACTGGATTGGCTCAATAACCATCTTGTTAATTAGTATTGACCAACTGATATGCACAGCAGTGCTCCTACATCAAATACAGACACAAGAACCATCAATACACGTCCCAGAAGAAATGCGCAAGTGCCGAAAAGACTACTGGACTAAAGAAAAGGAGAACCAGCCAATACAGTTACAAAGAGCAAATGCACATAGGGTGAAATTATCCTTTTGTTTTTTTTCTCTTTTTCTTTTTTTTTCTCTTTCTGTTATTATAGTACAAATTGATTACAAAAGCTGTTTTAGAATATAGCCTAGGCTTAGCCACGTCAGAGGTTGTTACAAGAATTGCTATATATGTATCTGTAAATGAAAAGGAAAGATAAAAAAGTTAATGCAAATTTCTCTCTACTTTCATCCTTCTCTCTATTTTGCCATGTCTTCTCCCTCCTAACCCCTCTTTCTTCCCTCCCTTACTTAAATTCCTATCAAACTGGTGCTTTCACCGCTGTCCTCACCTTCCCTATCTTCATTTTTCCCTCCTGAACTACTTTTTTTATCTTCAACTCCTTCACTATCTATCTCTTAGCCACTCTTTCATCCTCCCTAAAATACAAACTTCACCGCCACCATGACTAGAATCGATGACGCCTTCCAACAGCTAGCCGATCAACAACAAACCATTAATACCATCCAGACCAAACAAGACACCATCCAAGCCACCCAAAATACACACAACTCCATGCTGGAAACCTTAACAGCCGATAATATTGATATTAAAGCTGCCTTGGCTGAGATTAACCGCAAATTAGATACACAACAACCTATTTCACCAACCAACCAGACTTCCTCCACATATCAAGCTCCACCTATAACCAGACAACCCCCCTTACTAGCTACACCAACACCAACTCGAACCCCAAAATGTTCCCTCACTACTTTTGAAGGCACTAACCCACATGACTGGATATTCCAAGCTGATAGGTTTTTCGCCTATTATTCCACACCCGAAGATCAAAGAGTGGATCTCGCAAGCTTCCACATGCAAGGCCAAGCATTATCTTGGTTTCAATGGATGCATCGCAACAACCAAATCTCAACATGGGTAGCATTGACAAAAGCAATAGAGAAACGATTTGGACCACCTACCTTTCTCCATCCACAAGCAACTTTGTTCAAGCTAAAACAGGTAACTACCGTCGAAAATTACCAATCCACCTTTGAAAATCTATGCAATCGAATTACCACACTCTCCAACGACGCCATACTTCAATGCTTTATCTCCGGGCTTAAACCAAACATACAAAACGAACTACACATCCTCAAACCCACCAATATTTCCGACGCCATTGATGGAGCCAAGCTCATAGAAAAGAAACTCACAGATCTAGCCAAATTTCCTTACACAAAAACAAACCAACCCTTCTCAAAATCATACAATAACCCAAACTCCACACAGTCAATCCCACAAACACCTCCACTACAACAAACCAAACCACACATCCCTATCAAACAATTGTCACAAACTGAAATGAATTTTCGGAAGCAACAAGGACTATGTTTCAACTGTGACGAGAAATATCAATTTGGTCATTGTTGTAAACCCACCCACATACTCATGATTCTCCCTGACACTAATCCCGATGACGAACCGGACGTCAACGAATCAATACCCGACCCAACCCCTGAAACAGACCTACAAGAAACCACAACAACCGACAACCCTCAAGAAATCTCCTTCCACGCCTTCACCGGCTCATCACACCCGCGATCTATTCGCCTTCCAGCCTCAATTAACAATAAACCAATCTCCATACTAGTTGACACAGGCTCAACACACAATTACCTCCACCCGAAGACAGCCAAATTCCTGGGCTTGGAAATCGATACCACAACCGCATTCATGGTCACGGTAGGCAACGGCGAGAAATTGAAAAGTACTGGTAGCTGCCCCAAAGTGCCAGTCGAGATTCAAGGGAACAAATTTTTCATCGATTTTCACCTTCTTGATATCGTTGGGTCTGATGGAATTATAGGAATCCAATGGTTGGAGCAATTGGGCCCATGGAGTATAAACTATCAACTATGTCCTTTCAGTACCAAAACAGGCCCATTAGCCTTAACGAGCTAGGACAAGCCCGTAATCCATCACTAATTTCCTTACAGCAATTAAAACGGCTCGACACAACTTCAGCAATTTCAACATACCTATGCCTCCAATTCCAACCAAATACCTCACCGGCCCAAAACCCACTTAAAACACAAACCGTCCCACTACTAGACCAATTACTCACCTCCTACAAGCATATATTTACAACGCCAACAGCTATTCCACCACAACGTGCCCTCCAACACCACATCAACTTGATACCGAACTCTAACCCTGTCAATATCCGACCATATCGTTACCCTTACTACCAGAAGAACGAAATCGAATGCCAAATCCAAGACATGCTCAATTCAAAAATAATTCAACCATCTACAAGCCCTTTTTCTTCACCCGTCCTTTTGGTCAAAAAGAAAGATGGTTCATGGCGCTTTTGCGTCGATTACCGTGCACTCAACACAATCACCATAAAAGACCGCTTTCCAATTCCCACGGTTGACGAACTTTTAGATGAATTACATGGCGCCACCGTTTTTTCAAAACTAGATCTAAGGAGCGGATATTTCCAAATCCGTGTCCATGAACCCGATATCCCGAAAACCGCTTTTCGCACTCACGAAGGCCACTATGAATTTTTAGTCATGCCGTTTGGTTTAACCAACGCCCCATCAACTTTTCAAGCCACCATGAATAACATCTTTCAACCTCACTTACGCAAATTTATCCTTGTATTTTTCGATGACATTCTCGTTTACAGCCCCTCATGGAACTCACACTTAAACCATCTTCGAACCACATTAGAAATCCTTAACCACAATAAATTCTTTGCTAATTTCGCCAAATGCAAATTCGGCCTCACAGAAATCGACTATTTAGGCCATCTTATATCACACGACGACGTACGAGTAGACCCAACAAAAATCGAGTCAATGTTGCAATGGCCTTTTCCCAAAACAGTAACCGAAGTCCGTGGATTCTTGGGCCTCACTGGTTATTATCGCAGATTCATCAAACACTATGCCCAAATTGCTAGCCCATTAACTGATATGCTGAAACAAAACAATTTTATCTGGACCCAACAAGCCCAATTGGCCTTCGAAGCCTTAAAACAAGCCGTCACCTCCACACCCACACTCAGTCTTCCCAATTTCTCTGAACCCTTCACAGTTACCACAGACGCATCGGCCATGGCTATCGGTGCTGTGTTGTCCCAATCCGATCACCCAATAGCTTATTTCAGCCTTAAATTACCCCGCCACCTCCAAAAAGCCTCCACTTACTCGAGAGAGATGTTTGCAATAACTTCGTCCATAAAGAAATGGCGGCATTATTTACTCGGCCGACCGTTCAAAATCATCACTGACCACCAAAGTTTGAGAGAACTAACTTCACAGACAATACAAACACCAGAACAGCAGCGATGGCTCACCAAGCTTTTAGGATTTGATTTTACCATACACTATAAACCGGGGAAACAGAATTTAGTAGCAGATGGGTTGTCCAGATTCACCGGCGAAGCGACAATGGCAGCCATTTCAGGACCTTCCTTCTCCTTATTGACAGACATACAACGCACACTTGCAGAAGATCCAGAAGCACAAGCAATCATTCAGCAACTCTGCGCAGGTACATGTTCAAACAATAAATTCAACTTTAGAAATAATTTGCTATTTTGGGGAAACAAGATTTTTGTGCCAAACAACAATGAACTAAGAGCAGCAATCATCGACGAATTCCATAATTCTCGAATCGGAGGTCATTCGGGAATAAAGGCAACCATTGCCAGACTCTCCGGCAATTTCTACTGGCCAAAACTTTCCATGGCTGTTCAGTCTCATGTCAAACAATGCAACACTTGCCTCCAAACAAAGCCGGAGAACACTCGCTGTAAAGGATTACTGCAACCGCTACCGATTCCAAGGCAAATATGGGAAGATATTTCAATGGATTTCGTTACACACCTTCCACCATCAGCAGGAAAAACTACAGTATGGGTGATTGTCGATCGCTTGTCAAAATACGCGCATTTTTGTGCTCTATCATCATCAATATCAGCAACTCAATTAGCCTCTCATTTTTTGCAAGACTATGTGCGCTTACACGGATTTCCTCGTTCAATAATCTCCGACAGAGATCGTTTATTCACCAGCTTATTCTGGAAAGAGTTGTTTCATCTTCATGGCACCAAGCTTCGCATGAGCAGCGCGTACCACCCACAAACCGATGGTCAATTTGAAGTAGTTAATAGATGTTTGGAAACATACTTGCGTGCTGTCGTTGGGGATGTGCCAACGAAATGAGTCAAATGTCTACCATGGGCTGAGTGGTGGTACAACACAACCAAGCACACATCATTAAACATGTCACCATTTCAAGCGGTTTACGGCAGACCCCTCCAACAATCGCAAATTACATCAATGCCCCTTCAACCATTCCAGAACTGAATAACTGGACTTCTTCTCGAGACCAATTACTGCACGTCATTAAGGAAAATTTGAAGAAGGCACAAGCACGAATGAAATCCCATGCTGATCAACACAGACAAGACAAACAGTTCGATCCAGGCGCATGGGTGTATGTGAAACTGCAACCTCACCGCCAACTTTCCGTAAGAAATTCATGCCATAAGCTTTCAAGAAAATATGTTGGCCCATACCAAATTATGGACAAAATTGGGGCTGTCGCATATAAACTATCATTGCCACAAGACTCGCGTATCCATCCGGTGTTCCATGTGTCATTGCTAAAGTTCTGCCCAAACCCGTCATCAGCAACACAGCAGCCACTACCAATTGACATTAACTTCAACGACCTTGAGGACAAGGTCGATCTGGAAGGAGTGGGTATTGATATGCACAGCAGTACTCCTACATCAAATACAGACACAAAAACCATCAATACACGTCCCAGAAGAAATGCGCAAGTGCCGAAAAGACTACTGGACTAAAGAAAAGGAGAACCAGCCAATACAGTTACAAAGAGCAAATGCACATGGGGTGAAATTATCCTTTTGTTTTTTTTCTCTTTTTCTTTTTTTTTCTCTTTCTGTTATTATAGTACAAATTGGTTACAAAAGCTGTTTTAGAGTATAGCCTAGGCTTAGCCACGTCAGAGGTTGTTACAAGAATTGCTATATATGTACCTGTAAATGAAAAGGAAAGATAGAAAAGTTATTGCAAATTTCTCTCTACTTTCATCCTTCTCTCTATTTTGCCATGTCTTCTCCCTCCTAACCCCTCTTTCTTCCCTCCCTTACTTAAATTCCTATCACCAACTTTGATGTACCAGTGCTATGGGTATGACAGGAGTAAATTCGTCATTTTTAACAGTGAATTTAATGGTAAAGAAATGTCAAAACCAATGTAAAGGTAATTCTACTAATCATACCAGTTTTGATTTTTCATTGTTATAATTAATCCCAACCATGAATAATTTTGAATAATATTTCTAGTATTATTCATGATAATGTTCCTTTTAGTTTTTTCTAACTCTAAAATCAATGTTTAGCAATATTATTATTTTATACTATTGAAGATAATTTGCGAAGAATTAAAAATATTTCTATATGAACTAAAATAAGTTAAAATGTTGATACAATCATTGAAAAGAATTCAATGGGTAACAAAATAATTACTATTTTATCATTATCAAAATCTTAATGTATGTCATTATGTATTGGTAAATTTTCCATTACCATTCAATGGTATACCGGTTTATTGGTATAACAGCGGTTATTTTACCAATGGTAACAGTAAAGTATCGGTAATCCTTTTTTATTTTCCAATATTACTGGTACGGTAATGGTTTTCTCGTATCCGTAATGATTACCATTACCATAACATAATTGACAAGTACATTATTTGTTCACATTTTTCTCAATAAATTGACTATTTCACTCACTCGGAATATTAAATCCTCTCTCTAGACCCAATATATCACTATACTTTCTTATTTTGTTCTTCAAGAAACGTGATTTCCCTTTTTTATCGATTCAAATCCAATTCAACGCTATTTCAAACTTAATCGGAGTGCAATTCAACTTCCACTTCCATTATAATCCTTGAGGTGATCTAAAATTCTCGAACCGTTATTTTTCTATTGATTTCTTTGAATGGATAGTCAATTTTAAATGGTAAACTGAGATAAAAAATTGGTTCAAAGTTCTATTGCGTAAAGATGAATACCATCAATGATGCAAATGAAGAAAGTTGCATGGTTGATACATATTTTGTTATAGAATGGAGAATAAATTTTGATGGAGGTTAATAGCAATTATTCTAATTTTATAATGGACAGTAGTCACTTTCCCTTTTGTCCCATTGAACTTGGTCAGTGTATAAATTGTGGGAGCAAGCGTATTGGACAGCAGGGTGAAAGAAGAGAACCTTAAAAGAGAAAATATATATTTCTTAACTATATTTTGTTAACGTGTTATCATTAATAACATAGTTTACATAAAAGATATTTAATGTTTATTGTCTCAATTTAACGTAAATTTTAACTTATATTACTAACATGATTTGAACTTTTAATTATATTATTATTAACCCGAATAACATTATTCGAATGTGAGATTTAATAAAATAATTTTGTTGCTAGTCTGTGTAAAAATTGTTTAAATAAATTCACACAAACATATTTATTATATAATTTTATTATTAGTTTAAATAACATATATCTAGCAGAATATTTAACAAAATAACCTTACTATTAATTTGAATAATATTTATTTAGATATAACATTCAATAATTATATAATTTATATACACATATGCGCCCACACATGCACAACAAATATATATAAATAATTTATTATTTATTTTGATTCAAATGTGCAATAATAGAATAACAAAAGGTTGTCTATTCTATTAATTTCTATTAACTATGTTAATTTTTTTTATTATAAGCATGGTACTTAATGTAAAATGAGCATTAATTGCGATGCCTTGGGGGATTTTTAACAATTTTAATTTATAAATATCTTATTAATAAATTAATATATTAATGTATAATTTACAACGACATACACATTATGATATATAGTTAGTTACCATCAAAATATAGACAATTTTAATACGAGCCTAATAGCACAAGTCTCACATATAAATGGCTCGTGTATGCAAGAGTTATGAATGTTGGATTTGGTGGAACGGGCAGCATGCTAAAAATGACAAATTTCTTAAAAATTTCTTTTTAATTCATTATGTGCTAGTTTTTTATAGTGTTATAATGTGTTGTTAAAATTATATTTAATATTTTATCGGATGATTTTAATTTGAATTATTATAAGTTGTATATTTTATATTACCATTATATTTTATTATTCTTACTGTGATTTATAATGTTTTATTTTTTCAAAATGTTCTAACAAATTATTTTATATATAATGACAAACATAGGCACACACGTATAGTTTGTTCATTTTTTTTCTTAATTTTTATTTGAATGATATAACTAATGAAATAATTTTTATATAAATTCATATAGCCATTTCAAATTCAGTATTATTAAATCTCAAATCAAATATCAAATATTCGAATTAAATGAATCTTGTCTTAATATATTTATTTTGATTGGCCATGTTCAATATATACATATACATATACATACATACATATATATATTTATCAGTATCCGAATAAAAATGCCACTTATAAGTATATACGATATAGAGTTAAATAATATCAATGTGTCCATAATTTTAATAAGAGCCCAATGCCACTAGTTATACACGAAACACATTTCGTATGTGAAAGTTATACGGTTTACAAGTCAAGGAGTTTAAATTTAATTACTTAAAGTTGGTGGAATATAAAACGTACCTTCTTTCCAGATCCAAACTGTAACGACCAGGATTTTTTTTTTGGATAACATGGGTAACCTTAAGATCATGGTATTCATTGATACTCACTAAAGTAAACCCCCACGCCGTGTGTCTACCCCGCTTTTGTTTAGTCGTCGCACACGGATGCGTAACGTTGAAACTCCCACTGATGGTTAGGCGCTGGGATTCGAACCTGCCCGGACACAGTCCTTTGGTCCCCTTCTCTCAGCTCCCTAACCAACCGAGCTACGAACGGCGGGTACGACCAGGAAATTTTTAATGTTTCGAATGTGAATATTTAATTTTATCCAAATTTTGATTCAAATATAATAAATAATGAGAAAATAAATTGTAAATAAAATGACTTAATTTTAAATGAATTTAAAGGATTTTTCCATAATTTTTAATTTGAACAATAATTAAATTTTTATTTGACGCATTTTGCGGCAAACGTTGATATTTATGAAACTTCACGGAATAATTTAGCCAGTATAATTTTGTATTGTTTTATGATCGTATCGTCTTATTGTGCGTGATTGTATTTTCTATTTCTGTCGTTCGCGATCCATACAAAAATGTAATATTGTGTAGTGGGGTATTCAGAACTAACCAAATCTTGATTTGACAGTTGCTTTGCTCGGAAGCTTTGTGTTGCTTCATTTATACACCAACTTCACCTCACTTTATTTCATTTCATTTAATTTACCTCACTTCACTTCACTCATTCTCTCCTCCTCTTTTTATTCTTCTTGTAATGAAACAAAATCCTCCCTCCAATTTCAAAAATCATTATCTCCTGCAATGGTCATACCAAACTTACTAACTAGATCCCTATCATATTTTTCTTGACTAATGAAAATACCACTATCTAATTATTTTATTTGAAATCTTAAAAAGAAAGTAAGTTCACCCATATGACTCATCTGAAACTCTTTTTTCATTATTTCAGAAAACTCTTTGTTCATTTCATTGTTTGGTGATCCAAAAATTATATCGTCTACATAAATTTGTACTAAGTGGATTGTTTCTTTTAATAAAAGAGTATTATCTACTTTGCCAATTTTAAAATTTGAATGTAATAGGTAAGATCTTAGTCTGTTATGCCAGGCTCTAGGAGCTTGTTTCAGACCATATAAATCTTTCTTTAATTTGTAAACATTGTTTGGAAACTTTTCTTCTTCAAAGAGTGGAGGTTGTTCAACATAAACATCCTCTTTAACAAAATCATTTATAAAGGCACTTTTGACATCCGTTTGAAATAATTTGAAATTGTTGTGGTTTGCCAAAGCAAGTAGAATTATAATGGCTTCTAATCTTGCTACAAGTGCAAAGGTTTCATCATAATCTATCCCCTTTTTATTACAGAAAAGTGTTGGTACCAAAAATGGGCACAACACTCTTCGGAAGTTTTTGAAGAGATAACAGTAAAGAATATAAATTTAAAATGAAGATTATCTAACAAAAACTCCAACAAACAGTATGGTAAATGCACAGACAAACAATTTAGAGTGGCTCGGCGTGTTGCCTACGTCCACTATGAAGTTTTTATGACTTTATTGATTCTCTTTCAATGATTACAAGTGATTACAGCGAATAACAGTAGATTACAGCTTGGAATTCGAATTCAACAGCAAGAATAGGATGCAAATCTCGATCTCGTGCTCAAAATTTTCATTTTCAAATTCTCCATCGTGATCACAATGAATAGTATTTTTTAAAAAAATTATTTTGAATTCTTTTTGTAACAATTTTAAATAAATCAAAAGCATCACTTTTATATTTCAGACAAATTGTCCTTGTAAATCTAGAATAATCATCCACAATTACAAAAACATATATACTGTGATTTATTGACTTAATTTGAGATGGACCAAATAGATCTAAATGAAGTAACTCAAGAGGTTTTGAAGTTGAAATCATATCTTTCAATTTAAACGAACTCTTTCTTAGCTTTCCTAATTGACAAGCATCACATATACTATCTACTTTAAAATCCATTTTAGGGAGACCTCTTACTAGATCAAAATTTGAAATTCTAGATAAAAGTTTGAAATTCAAATGCCCAAATCTTTTATGCCAAATCCAAGGGTCACTTGTACTAGCCAAAGACATAGGTTATCATTTGAGATTTTCATGCCGAGGATATAAATATTTTTCTTCCTAATTTCTTTAAAGATAATATTTGATTTATTATCTTCGATTATACACTTATGCTTTTCAAATTTAATTTTGTAGCCCTTGTCACATAGTTGACTTATGCTAATTAAGTTGTGTTTTAGATTTCTAACTAACGGAACATCAGAAAAAGTAGGAGTTTTGGAATTACCGACATTGCCGATGCTAATCACATATCCTTTTGAATTGTCTCAAAAGTTGACCATTCCTCTATCTTCATAAATTATGTCATTCAGTATCTTCGGATTACCAGTCATGTGTCTTGAACATCCACTATCTATATCCATTTATTTTTCTTGATTTGCACCATTTATCCATTGAGTGTTGATTCTTCAAAAGCCATATAACCAATCTATTCCTACACAACACACTAATTCGGTAGATAACTTTATTTTCTATAATAACAATATGCAAACTTATGAGACAATGATGAGTTGGATAGTTTTGAACTAGTTTTAACAGAATTTCAAAATTGCCATTTAAAACTTTTTCAAAATTTGGATTATGATAACTTTCAAAACCAATGCTCCGATACCAACTGTAGGAAATGTGGATTACGAATTTTAAGGCAGAATATACACTAGGGGGTTAAATAACGTTTAATTAGTTTTATGAATCTTTTTGAAATCTTTTCAAATTAAATCCAAGCAGATGCAATTCACAGACACAAAAACAATCGCAGAATCAGACACTGATGCAAATAGTAAATAAAACCAATAAAGGAAAGAACACATCAAATTTTATATTGGTTCAGAGCTACCCTACATCCAGTCCCATACAATTTCTTGTGCAGATTTCTTTTCAAATATAATATCGATATTGCAACCTTGATTTCAAGACCACGAGATACACCCTCCTGTCTCCGAGTCCAAGGAATACTCTCTTGATTCAACCAGGCTGCATGATCACTTAATCGATTTACGGGCTACAATCACACCCAATTGATTTAAGGACCACAATCACAATGTTTTCGATCACACTTTAACAGAAAGAGACTCGATACACTTCGATCTTTCAATCTTTGATTACAAATGATCCTATAACTCTGAATAGCACCGAGATCTTTGAGTGAGAGAGAGAGAGAGTGGCGGAGAATCAAACTAGTGATGATCGAGTTTGATGCACTTAAAATTTCGGCAGAGTTTGTAAAAGCATTCGAAATATAAAAGAATATTTGAGTGGAGAAGGAGGAGTGAAGAAATGAAGAAAAATTAACTTAAAATTCGTTGAAAACAACTGGTATTTATTGGAGAACCACAGTCATGTCCGTTCGTGAAAGGTTACGATGAATAGACACTTTTTCTGAAATCTTTTCAAATAATGACTAGGGGGTTAAATAATGTTTAATTACTTTTATGAATCTTTTGAAATCTTTTCAAATTAAATCCAAACAGATGCACTTCACAGACACAAAAACAATCGCAGAATCAGACACAGGAAAATAGTAAATAAAACCAATAAAGGAAAAACACACCAAATTTTATATTGGTTCAGAGTTACCCTACATCCTATCCCATACAATTTCTTGTACAGATTTCTTTTCAAATATAATGCCGATATTACAACCTTGATTTCAAGGCCACGAGATACACCCTTCTGTCTCTGATTCCAGGGCAAACTCTCTTGATTTAACCAGGCTACATGATCACCTAATTGATTTATGGGCTACAATCACACCCAATTGATTTAAGGGCCACGATCACACCGTTTCCAATCACACTTTAACAGAGAGAGACTCGATACACTTTGATCTTTTGATCTTTGATTACAAATGATCCTATAACTCTGAATAGCACCGTGATCTTTGAGAAAGAGTGGCAGAGAATCAAACTAGAGATGATCGAGTTTGATTCACTTTAAAATTTAGGTAGAGATTTGTTAAAGCATTTGAAATATAAGAGAATATTTGAGTGGAGAAGGAGGAGTGAAGAAATGAAGAAAAAGTAACTTAAAATTCATTGAAAACAACTGGTATTTATAGGAGAACTATGGTCATGTCGATTCGTGAAAGGTTATGATGAATAGACATTTCTTCTGAAAAGTAGAATTCTAAATTCTACGGCTACTATGTCGACATGAGGGGATGAGGGGTGTCGACATGCCTATGTCAATTTTGAAAACAGATTTTGCTTTAAAATGATTTCTATTCTAAAATTGTCAAAACAATTTCTAAACTTTGTAAACCATTTTGAATATAGTATAAATTTATAAAAGAGTTTTAGAAAGTAACCTTAAAATATAAAAACTATAATATAAAAGTAATATTATAAACTAAGTATAGATTTATTTAAAATATATTAAAGCTAAAATATTAAAAATCAACAAATAGTTTTAAAAGAAAGAGACGATTTTGAAATTAATATGATTAAAAATAGTTTTTGTATCAAGGCTAAAATATTTAAATTAACAGAGATGAATTTAAAAAGATAGTTTTGAAAAAATAAATCATTTTGAAAATTTTGTGGATTCTATTCCACTAGAGAGGGTTGTGGGTTCCATCCCACTAAAGAGGCCGTGGATTCCATCCTACTATTAAAGCGAGAAGGTGGATTCCATTCCACAATTAAAATACGAATAAAGATTGTAGTGCTATTATGAAGTTTTAACATAAATCTAGACTCTATTACTTATCTTGATGTCTTAAACTCTTGAACTCTTGATACTCATGAGTCTTCATTCTTGATTTCTTCTATCTTGAATTCATCAGTCTTGAATCTCTATACTCAGTCTTGAATATTTATACTATACAGTCTTCATTCTCAGTACCTACATACATACATACATATATATATATATATCCTTCATATATGTGTATATATATATATATCAAGACAAAAAAATTAGTATTTATATTTCATAACAAGTCCAAAGGTTATTGTCATCAAAACCATCATCTTAGGAACTAACAAATAATTTGAATGCTACTCATTAAATTTAATAGAAAAAGTGAATACTGTAAGTAAATGATTATACACTTAAGTTAATGTTTTAAGCTATTTGTGATTAAATTGAACAGTAAAAGTGAACACTATATTATGTAAATGATTATAACTTAAGAAAATGTTGAAATGATTCAGAAATAGATTTAATATTCAATAATACTATATATGGAAGAAATAAATGTGAAAGAAAGAAAAAGAATTAAAATTTAAGTATAAGCTGTTTCATAAATGAATGTTGATAGTAAAAGGAAATCAAAGTAAATAATAATGGTGAATTAAATTCGCAAAGAAACACACATAATATTTTAAGAATTGATTATGAATGATCTAAATAATTGAATGGAAATAAGTTATGTAAGTAAATGAATGTAAATTAATGGAAACATGGCATTGTATGAGTGAATGGGAAATGAATTTTGTAAAGTAATGAAGTTAAATAATAAAATAATCATTGTATGAATGAATGGAAAAAATGAATAGTAAATTATGTGAAAAGAAATTTATAAGAATAAACTTAAATAATATTTGAAATTCTTGGTTGTATTGGCTTATGGGATGTTTGGGAAAAGATACTTCTAATTGTTTGAGGATATATGAATAATCTATTAAGTAATTATCTTAGGCTGTTGAGCATAGGGTATAATTGACAGTTTATTTATCACCTTGTACTAAAAGTGTACGAACCTAAACAAACCATTACTTTCGATTGCTATGAATGTACGATGGATACTTTGTGTGACGCCCCACCTCTTTACCCACACTTGCCAAGAACATTACAGAGTAATGCCGTCGACTAGCACGAAGAATAAGGCTGTTGAGGAGCGACCATCTGTGTAATTGCTTTATGCGAGTACTGATATGTCAGATAGAAGGTCATGCATTTTATTTCAAGAGGAAATCTGACCTATCAAATACAAACTCAAAGCTTCTACACAGTGACTATGTAGCCTTTGAAAACAAATATAAAATAAGCATAACACAAAACTGGTCACAGATATTTCATATCACTAAGGCGGAAACAAATATGAATATAACACATAGAAGTGAAGATCATAGTAGTGGTCATACAAGATCCACTGCATGCCAAAAGATTAGGTACATGTGCTACATAAAAGAATAAGTATACATCAAGGAGTCTCTATCTCGAATGCATAAAAACATGTATAAAAACAAAAACTACTAAGCTAAAGTTGTTAGCCAAAAGTCAAAAGCTAGTCCCTGCTAAGAAGTCAAGTGGAAGCTCTGAAACACCTTGGTCTGACCTGAGTATAATTTAAGAAGGAAAATAATAAATAGATCAGTCCAGCTATAAACATCATATAAGATGAGATATGATAAGAGATATGAAAAAATATATGTAACAATAATGCCATACTGTGACAAGTATATTTGATAACAATAAAAATCATACAATATCTAAAGTCTCCTCAAATACCCAAAAAGAATATCATATTCTTTGGATTATTCACCAAACCTCAAATGTTGATAAAAACATATCAATGCAAATTGCAAAAATTGGTGAAATATAAATTCCGAAAATCCATAATTGAAAATCCAGAAAACATAAAAGGGGAAGGCCTATCATAAATGGGAGCACAAAAACTCACCAACATGTATATCGTAAATGGGTCACTATCCCATGGGTCGCTAACCCATAGAGCCGGTGTAATGTCGTACTCCAACGGTACGTCCGAGGAACCTGAAACTCAAATAAGCTGGAACAATGAGGTGGTCCAATGGTACGCCCGATGAGCGGAACTCCATAAAACAGCAAAAAAAACCATGGGTCGCTAGCCCATAAAAATGAGACGAAGCTCCATAGAATAAGTGTAAATTACACCAAGTTAGTAAATAAATGAGTTTAGCTTCATGTCATATAACCACTGGCTTAACTTAATTATTTACGAACAAATTGTAGATTTGCACTCGAAAATTGTCCCAAGATTTCAATCAAACAATTCTAAGAATTAACGGACGAAGTAAACGCAAGTGTTTCATACCACTTATTTTACTAAGTTGTTTAACTGGATTTCTCGTACGAATGAGGTAAAGGTTTGTATATACTAATATATTGGAAAACGATTTTAAAAATGAGCTTTGTATTAAAATTAATGTTGAAATCATTTTTGTGAAAGAGTTTGAGTATTTACTACTAGTATAGAAACCTTTGCATTTTAAAGTGACAAACCATAGAAACGATTGTAAAAACAATCTATCACCAAAATCCATATTTCAATAACGTGAATCAAAACCATGGAAATCAATATCAAATCCATCAAATGGAAACACAAAAAAACTATGAAAGAAGTCGTCAATGACGGTAATGAATGACAATAACCATTTGGATCATCAAAAATCGATTAAAACGGAAACCCACATCAAAAAATAAGAAAATTGGCTGAATTTTAACAGCTCCAGACGTCTAGTGGTTTTCCCTGATGTCTGAGCTGAAGGTCTGAAAATTTTCTTCCTCATCGCTCAGATGTCTGGAAATAACTCCAAATGTCTAAGTAGTAGGTCTGGAATTTTTATTACTTTGCGTAAGACGTCTGAGTGCTTTCCTAAACGTTTGAGCTGAAGCTCAGGTTAAAATTTGCCTAGGCCATTGATGGCTAAATCAACTCGGAAGCGATCGAATGAGCGATGGCGGCTAGGAATTTATGCCAAATGACAACCGAGCTCTGTAGGCTTTTCCATACACTCTAACAACATGTCCAAACACCCACAGTAGGATTTTCATAGATTTTGACTTCAAAATACCAAAATTGGAAAGTTCACCAAACCAATTCAATTCAAAAGAAATTGAACATGAAATAGATGTTAGGAATTCCTACCTAATAGCAAACTACAGGCATAGATATGAGTTCAAGAACTCACTTTTAAACTCAAAAACAACAATTGAGAAGCTCTAAAACAAGGAAAGATCAACTCCACTTCCACTTCCATTATAATCCTTGAGGTGATCTAAAATTCTCGAACCGTTATTTTTCTATTGATTTCTTTGAATGGATAGTCAATTTTAAATGGTAAACTGAGATAAAAAATTGGTTCAAAGTTCTATTGCGTAAAGATGAATACCATCAATGATGCAAATGAAGAAAGTTGCATGGTTGATACATATTTTGTTATAGAATGGAGAATAAATTTTGATGGAGGTTAATAGCAATTATTCTAATTTTATAATGGACAGTAGTCACTTTCCCTTTTGTCCCATTGAACTTGGTCAGTGTATAAATTGTGGGAGCAAGCGTATTGGACAGCAGGGTGAAAGAAGAGAACCTTAAAAGAGAAAATATATATTTCTTAACTATATTTTGTTAACGTGTTATCATTAATAACATAGTTTACATAAAAGATATTTAATGTTTATTGTCTCAATTTAACGTAAATTTTAACTTATATTACTAACATGATTTGAACTTTTAATTATATTATTATTAACCCGAATAACATTATTCGAATGTGAGATTTAATAAAATAATTTTGTTGCTAGTCTGTGTAAAAATTGTTTAAATAAATTCACACAAACATATTTATTATATAATTTTATTATTAGTTTAAATAACATATATCTAGCAGAATATTTAACAAAATAACCTTACTATTAATTTGAATAATATTTATTTAGATATAACATTCAATAATTATATAATTTATATACACATATGCGCCCACACATGCACAACAAATATATATAAATAATTTATTATTTATTTTGATTCAAATGTGCAATAATAGAATAACAAAAGGTTGTCTATTCTATTAATTTCTATTAACTATGTTAATTTTTTTTATTATAAGCATGGTACTTAATGTAAAATGAGCATTAATTGCGATGCCTTGGGGGATTTTTAACAATTTTAATTTATAAATATCTTATTAATAAATTAATATATTAATGTATAATTTACAACGACATACACATTATGATATATAGTTAGTTACCATCAAAATATAGACAATTTTAATACGAGCCTAATAGCACAAGTCTCACATATAAATGGCTCGTGTATGCAAGAGTTATGAATGTTGGATTTGGTGGAACGGGCAGCATGCTAAAAATGACAAATTTCTTAAAAATTTCTTTTTAATTCATTATGTGCTAGTTTTTTATAGTGTTATAATGTGTTGTTAAAATTATATTTAATATTTTATCGGATGATTTTAATTTGAATTATTATAAGTTGTATATTTTATATTACCATTATATTTTATTATTCTTACTGTGATTTATAATGTTTTATTTTTTCAAAATGTTCTAACAAATTATTTTATATATAATGACAAACATAGGCACACACGTATAGTTTGTTCATTTTTTTTCTTAATTTTTATTTGAATGATATAACTAATGAAATAATTTTTATATAAATTCATATAGCCATTTCAAATTCAGTATTATTAAATCTCAAATCAAATATCAAATATTCGAATTAAATGAATCTTGTCTTAATATATTTATTTTGATTGGCCATGTTCAATATATACATATACATATACATACATACATATATATATTTATCAGTATCCGAATAAAAATGCCACTTATAAGTATATACGATATAGAGTTAAATAATATCAATGTGTCCAGAATTTTAATAAGAGCCCAATGCCACTAGTTATACACGAAACACATTTCGTATGTGAAAGTTATACGGTTTACAAGTCAAGGAGTTTAAATTTAATTACTTAAAGTTGGTGGAATATAAAACGTACCTTCTTTCCAGATCCAAACTGTAACGACCAGGATTTTTTTTTTGGATAACATGGGTAACCTTAAGATCATGGTATTCATTGATACTCACTAAAGTAAACCCCCACGCCGTGTGTCTACCCCGCTTTTGTTTAGTCGTCGCACACGGATGCGTAACGTTGAAACTCCCACTGATGGTTAGGCGCTGGGATTCGAACCTGCCCGGACACAGTCCTTTGGTCCCCTTCTCTCAGCTCCCTAACCAACCGAGCTACGAACGGCGGGTACGACCAGGAAATTTTTAATGTTTCGAATGTGAATATTTAATTTATTTAAATATCCAAATTTTGATTCAAATATAATAAATAATGAGAAAATAAATTGTAAATAAAATGACTTAATTTTAAATGAATTTAAAGGATTTTTCCATAATTTTTAATTTGAACAATAATTAAATTTTTATTTGACGCATTTTGCGGCAAACGTTGATATTTATGAAACTTCACGGAATAATTTAGCCAGTATAATTTTGTATTGTTTTATGATCGTATCGTCTTATTGTGCGTGATTGTATTTTCTATTTCTGTCGTTCGCGATCCATACAAAAATGTAATATTGTGTAGTGGGGTATTCAGAACTAACCAAATCTTGATTTGACAGTTGCTTTGCTCGGAAGCTTTGTGTTGCTTCATTTATACACCAACTTCACCTCACTTTATTTCATTTCATTTAATTTACCTCACTTCACTTCACTCATTCTCTCCTCCTCTTTTTCTTCTTCTTGTAATGAAACAAAATCCTCCCTCCAATTTCAAAAATCATTATCTCCTGCAATGGTCATACCAAACTTACTAACTAGATCCCTATCATATTTTTCTTGACTAATGAAAATACCACTATCTAATTATTTTATTTGAAATCTTAAAAAGAAAGTAAGTTCACCCATATGACTCATCTGAAACTCTTTTTTCATTATTTCAGAAAACTCTTTGTTCATTTCATTGTTTGGTGATCCAAAAATTATATCGTCTACATAAATTTGTACTAAGTGGATTGTTTCTTTTAATAAAAGAGTATTATCTACTTTGCCAATTTTAAAATTTGAATGTAATAGGTAAGATCTTAGTCTGTTATGCCAGGCTCTAGGAGCTTGTTTCAGACCATATAAATCTTTCTTTAATTTGTAAACATTGTTTGGAAACTTTTCTTCTTCAAAGAGTGGAGGTTGTTCAACATAAACATCCTCTTTAACAAAATCATTTATAAAGGCACTTTTGACATCCGTTTGAAATAATTTGAAATTGTTGTGGTTTGCCAAAGCAAGTAGAATTATAATGGCTTCTAATCTTGCTACAAGTGCAAAGGTTTCATCATAATCTATCCCCTTTTTATTACAGAAAAGTGTTGGTACCAAAAATGGGCACAACACTCTTCGGAAGTTTTTGAAGAGATAACAGTAAAGAATATAAATTTAAAATGAAGATTATCTAACAAAAACTCCAACAAACAGTATGGTAAATGCACAGACAAACAATTTAGAGTGGCTCGGCGTGTTGCCTACGTCCACTATGAAGTTTTTATGACTTTATTGATTCTCTTTCAATGATTACAAGTGATTACAGCGAATAACAGTAGATTACAGCTTGGAATTCGAATTCAACAGCAAGAATAGGATGCAAATCTCGATCTCGTGCTCAAAATTTTCATTTTCAAATTCTCCATCGTGATCACAATGAATAGTATTTTTTAAAAAAATTATTTTGAATTCTTTTTGTAACAATTTTAAATAAATCAAAAGCATCACTTTTATATTTCAGACAAATTGTCCTTGTAAATCTAGAATAATCATCCACAATTACAAAAACATATATACTGTGATTTATTGACTTAATTTGAGATGGACCAAATAGATCTAAATGAAGTAACTCAAGAGGTTTTGAAGTTGAAATCATATCTTTCAATTTAAACGAACTCTTTCTTAGCTTTCCTAATTGACAAGCATCACATATACTATCTACTTTAAAATCCATTTTAGGGAGACCTCTTACTAGATCAAAATTTGAAATTCTAGATAAAAGTTTGAAATTCAAATGCCCAAATCTTTTATGCCAAATCCAAGGGTCACTTGTACTAGCCAAAGACATAGGTTATCATTTGAGATTTTCATGCCGAGGATATAAATATTTTTCTTCCTAATTTCTTTAAAGATAATATTTGATTTATTATCTTCGATTATACACTTATGCTTTTCAAATTTAATTTTGTAGCCCTTGTCACATAGTTGACTTATGCTAATTAAGTTGTGTTTTAGATTTCTAACTAACGGAACATCAGAAAAAGTAGGAGTTTTGGAATTACCGACATTGCCGATGCTAATCACATATCCTTTTGAATTGTCTCAAAAGTTGACCATTCCTCTATCTTCATAAATTATGTCATTCAGTATCTTCGGATTACCAGTCATGTGTCTTGAACATCCACTATCTATATCCATTTATTTTTCTTGATTTGCACCATTTATCCATTGAGTGTTGATTCTTCAAAAGCCATATAACCAATCTATTCCTACACAACACACTAATTCGGTAGATAACTTTATTTTCTATAATAACAATATGCAAACTTATGAGACAATGATGAGTTGGATAGTTTTGAACTAGTTTTAACAGAATTTCAAAATTGCCATTTAAAACTTTTTCAAAATTTGGATTATGATAACTTTCAAAACCAATGCTCCGATACCAACTGTAGGAAATGTGGATTACGAATTTTAAGGCAGAATATACACTAGGGGGTTAAATAACGTTTAATTAGTTTTATGAATCTTTTTGAAATCTTTTCAAATTAAATCCAAGCAGATGCAATTCACAGACACAAAAACAATCGCAGAATCAGACACTGATGCAAATAGTAAATAAAACCAATAAAGGAAAGAACACATCAAATTTTATATTGGTTCAGAGCTACCCTACATCCAGTCCCATACAATTTCTTATGCAGATTTCTTTTCAAATATAATATCGATATTGCAACCTTGATTTCAAGACCACGAGATACACCCTCCTGTCTCCGAGTCCAAGGAATACTCTCTTGATTCAACCAGGCTGCATGATCACTTAATCGATTTACGGGCTACAATCACACCCAATTGATTTAAGGACCACAATCACAATGTTTTCGATCACACTTTAACAGAAAGAGACTCGATACACTTCGATCTTTCAATCTTTGATTACAAATGATCCTATAACTCTGAATAGCACCGAGATCTTTGAGTGAGAGAGAGAGAGAGTGGCGGAGAATCAAACTAGTGATGATCGAGTTTGATGCACTTAAAATTTCGGCAGAGTTTGTAAAAGCATTTGAAATATAAAAGAATATTTGAGTGGAGAAGGAGGAGTGAAGAAATGAAGAAAAATTAACTTAAAATTCGTTGAAAACAACTGGTATTTATTGGAGAACCACAGTCATGTCCGTTCGTGAAAGGTTACGATGAATAGACACTTTTTCTGAAATCTTTTCAAATAATGACTAGGGGGTTAAATAATGTTTAATTACTTTTATGAATCTTTTGAAATCTTTTCAAATTAAATCCAAACAGATGCACTTCACAGACACAAAAACAATCGCAGAATCAGACACAGGAAAATAGTAAATAAAACCAATAAAGGAAAAACACACCAAATTTTATATTGGTTCAGAGTTACCCTACATCCTATCCCATACAATTTCTTGTACAGATTTCTTTTCAAATATAATGCCGATATTACAACCTTGATTTCAAGGCCACGAGATACACCCTTCTGTCTCTAATTCCAGGGCAAACTCTCTTGATTTAACCAGGCTACATGATCACCTAATTGATTTATGGGCTACAATCACACCCAATTGATTTAAGGGCCACGATCACACCGTTTCCAATCACACTTTAACAGAGAGAGACTCGATACACTTTGATCTTTTGATCTTTGATTACAAATGATCCTATAACTCTGAATAGCACCGTGATCTTTGAGAAAGAGTGGCAGAGAATCAAACTAGAGATGATCGAGTTTGATTCACTTTAAAATTTAGGTAGAGATTTGTTAAAGCATTTGAAATATAAGAGAATATTTGAGTGGAGAAGGAGGAGTGAAGAAATGAAGAAAAAGTAACTTAAAATTCATTGAAAACAACTGGTATTTATAGGAGAACTATGGTCATGTCGATTCGTGAAAGGTTATGATGAATAGACATTTCTTCTGAAAAGTAGAATTCTAAATTCTACGGCTACTATGTCGACATGAGGGGATGAGGGGTGTCGACATGCCTATGTCAATTTTGAAAACAGATTTTGCTTTAAAATGATTTCTATTCTAAAATTGTCAAAACAATTTCTAAACTTTGTAAACCATTTTGAATATAGTATAAATTTATAAAAGAGTTTTAGAAAGTAACCTTAAAATATAAAAACTATAATATAAAAGTAATATTATAAACTAAGTATAGATTTATTTAAAATATATTAAAGCTAAAATATTAAAAATCAACAAATAGTTTTAAAAGAAAGAGACGATTTTGAAATTAATATGATTAAAAATAGTTTTTGTATCAAGGCTAAAATATTTAAATTAACAGAGATGAATTTAAAAAGATAGTTTTGAAAAAATAAATCATTTTGAAAATTTTGTGGATTCTATTCCACTAGAGAGGGTTGTGGGTTCCATCCCACTAAAGAGGCCGTGGATTCCATCCTACTATTAAAGCGAGAAGGTGGATTCCATTCCACAATTAAAATACGAATAAAGATTGTAGTGCTATTATGAACTTTTAACATAAATCTAGACTCTATTACTTATCTTGATGTCTTAAACTCTTGAACTCTTGATACTCATGAGTCTTCATTCTTGATTTCTTCTATCTTGAATTCATCAGTCTTGAATCTCTATACTCAGTCTTGAATATTTATACTATACAGTCTTCATTCTCAGTACCTACATACATACATACATACATACATATATATATCCTTCATATATGTGTATATATATATATATCAAGACAAAAAAATTAGTATTTATATTTCATAACAAGTCCAAAGGTTATTGTCATCAAAACCATCATCTTAGGAACTAACAAATAATTTGAATGCTACTCATTAAATTTAATAGAAAAAGTGAATACTGTAAGTAAATGATTATACACTTAAGTTAATGTTTTAAGCTATTTGTGATTAAATTGAACAGTAAAAGTGAACACTATATTATGTAAATGATTATAACTTAAGAAAATGTTGAAATGATTCAGAAATAGATTTAATATTCAATAATACTATATATGGAAGAAATAAATGTGAAAGAAAGAAAAAGAATTAAAATTTAAGTATAAGCTGTTTCATAAATGAATGTTGATAGTAAAAGGAAATCAAAGTAAATAATAATGGTGAATTAAATTCGCAAAGAAACACACATAATATTTTAAGAATTGATTATGAATGATCTAAATAATTGAATGGAAATAAGTTATGTAAGTAAATGAATGTAAATTAATGGAAACATGGCATTGTATGAGTGAATGGGAAATGAATTTTGTAAAGTAATGAAGTTAAATAATAAAATAATCATTGTATGAATGAATGGAAAAAATGAATAGTAAATTATGTGAAAAGAAATTTATAAGAATAAACTTAAATAATATTTGAAATTCTTGGTTGTATTGGCTTATGGGATGTTTGGGAAAAGATACTTCTAATTGTTTGAGGATATATGAATAATCTATTAAGTAATTATCTTAGGCTGTTGAGCATAGGGTATAATTGACAGTTTATTTATCACCTTGTACTAAAAGTGTACGAACCTAAACAAACCATTACTTTCGATTGCTATGAATGTACGATGGATACTTTGTGTGACGCCCCACCTCTTTACCCACACTTGCCAAGAACATTACAGAGTAATGCCGTCGACTAGCACGAAGAATAAGGCTGTTGAGGAGCGACCATCTGTGTAATTGCTTTATGCGAGTACTGATATGTCAGATAGAAGGTCATGCATTTTATTTCAAGAGGAAATCTGACCTATCAAATACAAACTCAAAGCTTCTACACAGTGACTATGTAGCCTTTGAAAACAAATATAAAATAAGCATAACACAAAACTGGTCACAGATATTTCATATCACTAAGGCGGAAACAAATATGAATATAACACATAGAAGTGAAGATCATAGTAGTGGTCATACAAGATCCACTGCATGCCAAAAGATTAGGTACATGTGCTACATAAAAGAATAAGTATACATCAAGGAGTCTCTATCTCGAATGCATAAAAACATGTATAAAAACAAAAACTACTAAGCTAAAGTTGTTAGCCAAAAGTCAAAAGCTAGTCCCTGCTAAGAAGTCAAGTGGAAGCTCTGAAACACCTTGGTCTGACCTGAGTATAATTTAAGAAGGAAAATAATAAATAGATCAGTCCAGCTATAAACATCATATAAGATGAGATATGATAAGAGATATGAAAAAATATATGTAACAATAATGCCATACTGTGACAAGTATATTTGATAACAATAAAAATCATACAATATCTAAAGTCTCCTCAAATACCCAAAAAGAATATCATATTCTTTGGATTATTCACCAAACCTCAAATGTTGATAAAAACATATCAATGCAAATTGCAAAAATTGGTGAAATATAAATTCCGAAAATCCATAATTGAAAATCCAGAAAACATAAAAGGGGAAGGCCTATCATAAATGGGAGCACAAAAACTCACCAACATGTATATCGTAAATGGGTCACTATCCCATGGGTCGCTAACCCATAGAGCCGGTGTAATGTCGTACTCCAACGGTACGTCCGAGGAACCTGAAACTCAAATAAGCTGGAACAATGAGGTGGTCCAATGGTACGCCCGATGAGCGGAACTCCATAAAACAGCAAAAAAAACCATGGGTCGCTAGCCCATAAAAATGAGACGAAGCTCCATAGAATAAGTGTAAATTACACCAAGTTAGTAAATAAATGAGTTTAGCTTCATGTCATATAACCACTGGCTTAACTTAATTATTTACGAACAAATTGTAGATTTGCACTCGAAAATTGTCCCAAGATTTCAATCAAACAATTCTAAGAATTAACGGACGAAGTAAACGCAAGTGTTTCATACCACTTATTTTACTAAGTTGTTTAACTGGATTTCTCGTACGAATGAGGTAAAGGTTTGTATATACTAATATATTGGAAAACGATTTTAAAAATGAGCTTTGTATTAAAATTAATGTTGAAATCATTTTTGTGAAAGAGTTTGAGTATTTACTACTAGTATAGAAACCTTTGCATTTTAAAGTGACAAACCATAGAAACGATTGTAAAAACAATCTATCACCAAAATCCATATTTCAATAACGTGAATCAAAACCATGGAAATCAATATCAAATCCATCAAATGGAAACACAAAAAAACTATGAAAGAAGTCGTCAATGACGGTAATGAATGACAATAACCATTTGGATCATCAAAAATCGATTAAAACGGAAACCCACATCAAAAAATAAGAAAATTGGCTGAATTTTAACAGCTCCAGACGTCTAGTGGTTTTCCCTGATGTCTGAGCTGAAGGTCTGAAAATTTTCTTCCTCATCGCTCAGATGTCTGGAAATAACTCCAAATGTCTAAGTAGTAGGTCTGGAATTTTTATTACTTTGCGTAAGACGTCTGAGTGCTTTCCTAAACGTTTGAGCTGAAGCTCAGGTTAAAATTTGCCTAGGCCATTGATGGCTAAATCAACTCGGAAGCGATCGAATGAGCGATGGCGGCTAGGAATTTATGCCAAATGACAACCGAGCTCTGTAGGCTTTTCCATACACTCTAACAACATGTCCAAACACCCACAGTAGGATTTTCATAGATTTTGACTTCAAAATACCAAAATTGGAAAGTTCACCAAACCAATTCAATTCAAAAGAAATTGAACATGAAATAGATGTTAGGAATTCCTACCTAATAGCAAACTACAGGCATAGATATGAGTTCAAGAACTCACTTTTAAACTCAAAAACAATAATTGAGAAGCTCTAAAACAAGGAAAGATCAACTCCACTTCCACTTCCATTATAATCCTTGAGGTGATCTAAAATTCTCGAACCGTTATTTTTCTATTGATTTCTTTGAATGGATAGTCAATTTTAAATGGTAAACTGAGATAAAAAATTGGTTCAAAGTTCTATTGCGTAAAGATGAATACCATCAATGATGCAAATGAAGAAAGTTGCATGGTTGATACATATTTTGTTATAGAATGGAGAATAAATTTTGATGGAGGTTAATAGCAATTATTCTAATTTTATAATGGACAGTAGTCACTTTCCCTTTTGTCCCATTGAACTTGGTCAGTGTATAAATTGTGGGAGCAAGCGTATTGGACAGCAGGGTGAAAGAAGAGAACCTTAAAAGAGAAAATATATATTTCTTAACTATATTTTGTTAACGTGTTATCATTAATAACATAGTTTACATAAAAGATATTTAATGTTTATTGTCTCAATTTAACGTAAATTTTAACTTATATTACTAACATGATTTGAACTTTTAATTATATTATTATTAACCCGAATAACATTATTCGAATGTGAGATTTAATAAAATAATTTTGTTGCTAGTCTGTGTAAAAATTGTTTAAATAAATTCACACAAACATATTTATTATATAATTTTATTATTAGTTTAAATAACATATATCTAGCAGAATATTTAACAAAATAACCTTACTATTAATTTGAATAATATTTATTTAGATATAACATTCAATAATTATATAATTTATATACACATATGCGCCCACACATGCACAACAAATATATATAAATAATTTATTATTTATTTTGATTCAAATGTGCAATAATAGAATAACAAAAGGTTGTCTATTCTATTAATTTCTATTAACTATGTTAATTTTTTTTATTATAAGCATGGTACTTAATGTAAAATGAGCATTAATTGCGATGCCTTGGGGGATTTTTAACAATTTTAATTTATAAATATCTTATTAATAAATTAATATATTAATGTATAATTTACAACGACATACACATTATGATATATAGTTAGTTACCATCAAAATATAGACAATTTTAATACGAGCCTAATAGCACAAGTCTCACATATAAATGGCTCGTGTATGCAAGAGTTATGAATGTTGGATTTGGTGGAACGGGCAGCATGCTAAAAATGACAAATTTCTTAAAAATTTCTTTTTAATTCATTATGTGCTAGTTTTTTATAGTGTTATAATGTGTTGTTAAAATTATATTTAATATTTTATCGGATGATTTTAATTTGAATTATTATAAGTTGTATATTTTATATTACCATTATATTTTATTATTCTTACTGTGATTTATAATGTTTTATTTTTTCAAAATGTTCTAACAAATTATTTTATATATAATGACAAACATAGGCACACACGTATAGTTTGTTCATTTTTTTTCTTAATTTTTATTTGAATGATATAACTAATGAAATAATTTTTATATAAATTCATATAGCCATTTCAAATTCAGTATTATTAAATCTCAAATCAAATATCAAATATTCGAATTAAATGAATCTTGTCTTAATATATTTATTTTGATTGGCCATGTTCAATATATACATATACATATACATACATACATATATATATTTATCAGTATCCGAATAAAAATGCCACTTATAAGTATATACGATATAGAGTTAAATAATATCAATGTGTCCAGAATTTTAATAAGAGCCCAATGCCACTAGTTATACACGAAACACATTTCGTATGTGAAAGTTATACGGTTTACAAGTCAAGGAGTTTAAATTTAATTACTTAAAGTTGGTGGAATATAAAACGTACCTTCTTTCCAGATCCAAACTGTAACGACCAGGATTTTTTTTTTGGATAACATGGGTAACCTTAAGATCATGGTATTCATTGATACTCACTAAAGTAAACCCCCACGCCGTGTGTCTACCCCGCTTTTGTTTAGTCGTCGCACACGGATGCGTAACGTTGAAACTCCCACTGATGGTTAGGCGCTGGGATTCGAACCTGCCCGGACACAGTCCTTTGGTCCCCTTCTCTCAGCTCCCTAACCAACCGAGCTACGAACGGCGGGTACGACCAGGAAATTTTTAATGTTTCGAATGTGAATATTTAATTTTATCCAAATTTTGATTCAAATATAATAAATAATGAGAAAATGAGTTCAAGAACTCACTTTTAAACTCAAAAACAACAATTGAGAAGCTCTAAAACAAGGAAAGATCAACTCCACTTCAATCACAACTCTAGAAGCTCCGATATATGATCATACGCAAATATTTCCTAAGTTAGGATATAGGAAATTATGAAAATTGGAGAGGGATTGAGATGGAGAAGATGAAGAGGATGCTTACCTAAGCTACTCCTTGATTTTAGAACTAGAACTTTATTTCCTAAGAATCCAGGCCTTAGGAATTTTGATTTCCTCCTCCAACTATTTTTCCTAGGGCTTGAGTGTATTAGGCAATTATGAGAGGAATGAATGAAGAGGAGAGGAGTTAGGGTATTTTATAGAGGAGTTTGGGTTCTCTTATTGGGTTAGTGGGCTAAAACACAAACCAAAGTCCATACAAAATACCGAAATCGTAATCAACTCCAAACATATCAATGTTTATATTCAAACAAGTTGCAAACGTCGCTTTAAACTCAATGAAAGTGACTGTTTACAGAAAGTCACATTTTAGGCTTTGAATTAAACCAACGACGCTGTATTTAAATAAAATATTTAAAATATGTAATCATAAAATATGCGGTTGTTACACTTTGATTTCATATATTGGTTGTGCTGTTTGTTTGCAAACGACTGTTATTATGTTGTGTTGCTTGTGCTATTAATTTAAAACAATTAAATATTTCTCTTGTACATAATTCTCACCCTTTGGATTATATAAGTGAAATACAAGTTTATGGAAGCAATAGCTACTGCTTTTGATTTCATAAATAAAGCATTGTTTGCCCTATAAATACGTACGTTTTCAGTTTACGGTTTTTCTAGCGATATTATATTGTTTTTCCCATGGTTTGGGATATTTTATTAATGAAATATGATAAATATATTGTAATTATTGATATTATTATTTTTCAGACCTCTCCGTACAAAGAAGACTGCCAAAATTTTCCGTAAATTTTAGACTTAGATAAATTATCGTGAAAGTGGAAATATTTTCAAACTTTTAATTAACTTGAATATGAAGATTTAATTATTTATAAATTGATATATTTTATTTAAATACTTAATATGTAAGTTTAAAGTGCTTATAAATTTATTATTTGAATAAAAACATATTAGCTTCTTAGTTCCTCCTTTTCCCTCTTCGAGGACAAAAAGTTTTGAGTATGGGAGAGTGTAACGATCCATAATTCTCAATAATTAAAAATATTAATTAAATAAGATTTTGGGAATTAATATTGAATTTTTTTGATTTGTTAATGAGAAAATAATTAAAATGTAATTTAATAATGTTAATTTAATGTAATTGACATTTATTTTAATGTAATCAAGAATGATAAAATGCTTAACTTTTAAATTTGAATTTAAAAGTGATTAACCAATTTAATAGTAATTTATTTAATTAACGTGAAAATTTTCCATTTTGGCCACTATCACGAATTTCGACAAAACCAGTTTCATCGGATCCATAACAGTGAATTTTTATAGGATTTCAAGTTTCGTAGCGATCGGACTTGTTATTTGGCCGTGTAAGCTTGAAATGCGTAGAAATCATGAAACAACCCACCTTAGTATACCTAAAAGGACACATTAAAAGGTATGGTGGATTGTAAGTATAACTAAAACTAGCAGAGATTAAGATTCACAAGACAAAAATTAGATGATAATAATAATAATAATGTCGCGGAAATAATCATAGTATTTTTCTAATAATCAAATTCTGTAATATAAGATGATAAAATAAGTCGCTAAATACCCAATACATCATATGAAAAAATACCCATACAAGTCTCGTGAAATCTAAAAACTTAAAGTATCAAATAATATTAGAGTACAATACATCCCTCTCAAAATACCAGCTTGGCAAAAGAACTAAAAACTGAAACTAAAGGAATGAAATACACGATAGAATCTCCAATAAGCATTCACGAAGTTGCGGTCTACTATCCTTACCCCTGATTGCCTATAAGGGTGAAAGGCGGAAATGGAGAAGTGGATCAGACTAAAAGTCTGGTGAATGATAGTAATTATTGGAATCTTTAAGCAAAGTAAAAGTAATAGACTCTACAACAGTTTTAATATGAATAAGGATAACAAAGGAATTAGGAAAGAAATAAATTGGAAATAAGAACGATTTAAATATTACTCAATTTATAAGATAGGTTAATTTTTATTATTTGCACTTATCCTTGATTTCTTCTTTGATTAGGCTGAGTTCCTAATACTGTAATTAGGATGTAATCCTAATCCTACCCTTTTTTGATTGGCCTGCTACTCTATAGTACCTTTCTGTGGACCAGCTGCTATATAACTCCCTACACAGAATGTTACTGTGGACTAAACGACATATATAGCTCCCTACACATAAGGCATTTATTTTCTGTGGACCAAAAACTATATATAAATCTCTACACAGAATGTTATTGTGGACCAGATGACATATATAACTCCCTACACAAAAGGCAATATCTATGAAGACAACCATACTAAGCGCTTGGAACTCATAGCTATTACTAAGCACCCGAATGGAAGTCGCATGCGTAACTGCCACCATTCCCATGCTACCTTTTTCTCCACCTATTGGGTCTTCTTATTACCTCAAACTCCAGCATAAACTTGCCCCTTATCTCACTTCAGGCTAATGTGAGATCAACGTGTGTCCATAAAAAATAGAGAAAATGCTGTTAGTACTGGCATGTCATCCAAACAATATCTAGTTGTGCCTCTTGTCCAAATCCCCCATGATTTGGACTTCTACTTGACCAATTACTACCACTCTTAGCATAAGTGTGCCCTTGTCTCACTTCAGGCTAACATGGGACCACCATTTTGTCTAATAGGGAATGCTATTTGGTACAGGTCCTAATTTCATCTTTGTTGTTAACTTAGATAAATTATTTTAAATAAGCCTTACAGTTTATCCATGCTATCTTTTCTTATTAATTTATCCTAAGTCTTGAAATGAGCCTTACTCTGTTCTTTTTTTCCTTATTATAACCTACGTTATAATCATGTTTATTACTTAACCCAAGGTCTAAGTGTGAAAATAAGCTTCTTTGATCTTTTACTCTTTTTAGTTATAATTCTAAGTTATAACTAGGCCAATATTTTTAATTCAGTCCAATTATCGTCATAATTAGACATAATTTTAGTCCAATTAAGCATAATTTCAGTCCAGTTCCAATTATATTACAGTCTTTGTAATTTACATCTTATATTCCATTATTTCAGTTTTTGTACAATTTAGTCCATATTCACGTTAATCCTATTCTAATCCATACGCAAAGAAGAAGGAGGAATAAAAGAAAACTGAAAATAGAAGAAAATCCAAAGCGTAGAAAGAAGATGTAAATGACGTATAAATGATAGTAAACAAACTAAAAATCTGTAAACAAAAGAAAAATCTATAATTAACAGAAATAAACTAAAATTACTGAAAAGAATAGCTGAAAGGAAGTAGACTGAAAATAGTTCTAAACACTGTAAATAAACTACTGAAAAGGCTATTCCAAAAATCGTAGTAAAACTATAACTGTTGGAAACCCTATTATTTTAAGCTACTTAAAGAAATCTTAAAATAATTACAATCACTCATATGTGGTCCTTAACTTTTCCTTAGGTCTTCCCGGATCCACTTGTGGGTATAAAAATATTTTTATTAAAAAGATTATCTCCTTGGAAAATTATTCCTTTTAGGGTCCTTCCTAAAAAGGTGAACCCAAGCGGAGAAAATCTAGAATGAGAAAAAGTGTTAGGCCTAGGGTCTTATTTATAGGTGTAGAAGGGGATCTCAGACCGTTGGATTTGGAGATTGAATAGGATGCAACCACGTCATAGGCTGAATAAAGCCATCGGATGGAAGCACGACGGGACCAGATGGGCCATAGGAACGAAAAAGACGTGTTAGCTAAAGGCCTCCCTATATATATATATATATATATATATTCTTTTTTTGATTATTTTGTAACTAGTTAAATTAGCTCAGATTCAAACAAGATGATCGCAAACAAAGCAGATTCAAGTTAACAATGTACATCAGGCTCAAACCTGCTTCACTGTCTCTTTTTTCAAATATAACCAAGGTAAGCAAATATTTATTTTTTTTAAAGCCTTGAATCTATAATTAATTGCTTGTGATTGATTCTGGAAGTAAATAGATGCATGAATATAAAGATATCTACCTGTGTAAACATGTTGTGTATGAATGTCCATGTATGTTTTAGATTCATTTCTCTGTTATATGACCAGCTTCAATCTTCTTAAAAGAGGATTCAGATTCTCTATCTATATTCAACTTTAGGCTTTAATTTCTAAATAAAAGATAATGGTAGGAGTGTGAACTTAATTTTAAAAATAATTAAAAGTAAAATTAGTTAAAAGTTTACTGGAAAATCTGAATCTCAGTCAAAATGTGTATTATCAGAAAAACCCAACCATATAAATTTTAAATTTAAATTATATAAGTTGTTTCGCATGAGCCAATAATGAGTTTTGGTATGAAAATCCTGATTTTTAGTGTCGTGTATATTGTGATATTCTATGATGACCAAATTTGGAATATTCGCTGATTTCCGATGATCTATGATGAATGAGATGTCGAGATTTGATCGTAAGGGAAGCGGGTAGGAAGGAGATCACTGGAAAAATAGGATTTGGATTTATTGAAGAACGAGATGGCGTAAACTAGGGTTTTTCGACCTACTTGGGTCGATATTATAAAGAAATTTTGTCGGCGTAATAGCATCGAGTGAAATCGCGACCAGGGGAAAAGAAGTGGGGGCTATGGCGGAGATTTTTGGTGGAGTGGCAAAGACTCTGATGATCGGGATTGGTGTGACAGGCCAGATTTTGGCAATCGGTACTGTGATGTCCCGGAGATTTGGGCAATATTTATTTAATAATTTCATTAATAATTATTTTAAAATGTGAAATATTGATTTAACAATCTAATTCAAACATAATTTTCTTTTGAAAATTTATAATTATTTAGTTTGATAAATGATATTCTTTTGAAAATTTATAATAATAATTGAATTTGAGAATCTTATTGTTTTAAAATGTTAAAAATGTTTAAATGATAAAATTTTCTTTCTAAGCTGATTTAAAAATATTTTATTTATAATGTATATATATGTGTATACATTGTAAATAGGAGTTTTAATTTTAATTTTAAATTTAAATTTAATAAAGGATATTTTCAAATTTATAATATATATAGGTATATAATTTATGAATTGATCAAATTAAATTGAAATTAGTATTGAAACTTTTTCATAAGTCAATTTATAAATCTATCTTGTATTTTCAAAAGGAAATTATAGTAAATATTTTGTTATAAATATATATATAGTTAAAAATTGTATTTTATAATAAAGTTTATTTTATTTTATCTTTAAATTGTTTTGAAATAAATTTAGTTTATTTATTATAAAGTATAATATTTTGATTTGAAATCTTTGGAATAAAATGAATTCAACATTATTCTTTTCTTTTTAAAAGTTTCTCTTTTGAAAATTAGTTTTAAATAATCTTTAAAAATATTCAAGCAAATATTTAAATATGTAAAGATAATTCATTTGTAATCATTTAAAGACTAAATATAAATAAACATACAAAACATCTTAAATTAAATTAGAATGGTTTTATCTTAAATTAAAACATTTTTAAAAACAAAGAAATTCATCTTTATATCTTTATCATACATGTGTTAAACATTCATGTTTTTAAAGTGGACACATGTAATTAATTTTCACATCTAAATAACAAGTGGCATACTAAATCAATGTTTGAACTTATTATTTTAGATAAAAACTTTAACAAATCTTTTTGTTTCAAACCCTTACCCCTATAATGAATCTAAGTTCAGATTTAAAGAAAACTGAAATCTCATTTCACTCTAAAAATTCCATAACCCAAATTTAATCAAGATCTGCAATCAAAGGTTTTAAAACCTGCAAAAGAAATACATCTGGAAATTCTTTTAACCTGCAAACAAAATATCTTCAACCTGTAAAACCAATTTCTGCAACCTGTAAGATTTACTCAAGCAAAGATGAAATGGGGTCTGCATGCAATTTCAAGGCCTGCAAGCATCAAGTTATAATCAATTTCAAACAACAAGTTAGCTCAGATTCAATGCAAATCAAACTTCAGTGAAACTTGCATCTGGAATGCTTTCTGTATTTCATTTTAAAGGTGAGTAAATTTCTGTTTTAAAAACAGTTTCTACTTTTAAAAACTAAGCTAACAAGATTTGCAGAGCTTAAAGTTAATTCAAATACCTTTCAAAATAAGAAACTGTTAAACAGTGGTAATTAAGAACTACTCTGTTCTTTTTTTTTAGTGAGTGACCCTAAATTTATATGTTGTTTAAAAGTTTATATGTTCATGAGATCTGATTGGATTGGGTATATTTGTTGACTGATTGGTGATTATGCCTGCATACTTTCTTGAATATGCAGAAAAGTGTGGTGTAAATTGTTTTAACAGTCATGCTTATGTTATTACTTGGATTTAAATACAAATCCACTTATTTATGTCTGAATCTTAGTTAGGAAGTATTGTGTGAACAAATTGTGTTGTTTAGCATAGATTAGGTTTGTAAAATTTTAATTTAGAAAAGTAAAAAAATAAAAACCTGTTACTTCTGAAATCAATCACAACAGACAATAGTTCAAAAAGTAAGATTGTAAACATCTTTAAATTATTCAAAACAAGTTTAAAAACTTTAATACATGTTTAAAAACATGGATATTAAAACATGCATCAAGTTTTAAAAACTTCTGTGTTGTTAGAAATTTTGAACTGTGCAGTATTTTGGGATTTTGGGGTATTTGATCATATGGTAGATTTTGGAACTTGGATTGCTGCCTGATGATGGAATGTTGACTGGAGAGAGTGGGAAAAATAAGGTGAAGATGGTCAGAGAATGGTGGTGAGGACAGTGGGGTTTTTTTTTCAGGTTAGAATCCCTAGTTTTAAAGTAGCAGAGGTCTTGAACTGCCTGAACACTGTGGTGATTCGAGTGGTCTGTGGTTTTGGGGTTAGGCAGAGGCGGTATAGGTGGAGCATTGGCCGGAGATTGGAGGTCATAAAATGGCAGGAGTAGGTTGTAGTGAGAGTTGACATGTTTGGGTTGAAGCTTTTTTCCAGGTTGATGTTTTGTTTTTTTGCTTGAATCTGTTTTCAAGTTACAGAGAATTTTTGTGGGTGGTTGTTACCAAGTCAAGGGGTGGATGGCTTCCCGGAGAGGTTGGTGAAGGTTGCTGGAAGTCGCCGGAGTAGTGGTGCATTTGCACAGTGGAGATTGGTCTCTGGTGGAAATTTTAGTGTGCAGGGTTTGGTAACTCGAAGTCAACCTCGTGTATTTTGTATCGTGGCTCGAAGTGGGAAGGGTTTTAACCCGAAGTATTTAGATGGGTGTCTCGGGTTTAGTTGTACAGGTTGTAATCTGTGCAGTGTTGTTTTTTTAAAAAAATCTAGAAACTCAAAAATGTTTAAAAGCAATGATTTAAATTTAAGTATAGGTTTGAATTAAATTCAAATGAGTTTATGAATTCAAAAGTTTAAATTGATGAATTTAAATTTAAAGTAAGGTTTAAATTCAAATTTGAAATCATGTGTAAAATGTAAGTTTTCAGGGTTCTTGAATCCAGGTTTTTATTTTAAACTAGTTTTGTTTCTTTTTAAATTTTTAAAAGGGACTTCAATTTTTTTTAAACAGGCTTTAAATTCAGAGGTAAGTTTGAATTTGGATTAAGAGTACTTTTGAATTCAAAGTTTAAAAATGAAACTTTTAAATTTTTAGCCAGATTTAAAATTTAGTTTTAAAATCAAGTTTTAAGTATGATTTCAATTTTACTTTGAAATCAGTTTGAATTCAAAATAGTTTTGAATTTTTTTAAATATTGGACAGGAAATGTTTTTAAGTAGCATTTAAATATGAATATGATTTCAAATAAAGGTTTAAATTTAAAAGAATTCTTTCCTTTAAGTATTGAAATAAAATTATGATATGTTCAATTTTGAAAGTTAAAATCATCTATCTATTTTAAAGGACTTGATTTATTTTTAGTAAAGTTTAGTAATATAGATTTTTCTTATGTAATAATGATGGATCTTTATCTTAAGGTTTGTAAATTATTTAAATTTGGAAATGTTTATATGGTTAAACATTTTTAAATCTTAAATTTTAAAATGGAAGTTGAATTTAATTTTAGGAGTGTATTGTTTGAATACATTTGAATAATTAATAAGTCATTAACAAGTAAATAGATTAATTTGGAAATAATTAAGATAATTTAGAAATTTACTTATTAAATTGATTTTAATTAATGTTTTGGATTAATTTATAATTAGAAATGATTAATGAATAATTAATCTAAGGTAATTTTCTTAAGTAAGGAATTAATGAAAATGTTGTTAATCAAATAAGATAATTATCTAAGGATAATTAAATAATTAATTAATGTGATTAATTTTGATTAATTAATTAGATTAATTAATTTAAGATAATCAATTGTAATTTAAGTATAATTACTTTATAAAAATAATTAAGGGATTAATTACTTATTGTAATTAATTCTGATAATGTGTTTTGTTAAATTAATTAATTTAGTTTAATTAATTTAAGAAATAATTTAATAATTTAATGATAATAATTACTTGATGTAATTTATGGAGCAGGATTACTTAGAGAAGCAATAATTACTGGATTGTAATTATGGAAAGATGTTTTATTTTAGTTAAGTAATTTGGATAATTACTTTTGTAATTAATCAAGGATTAATTAATAAAGATAATTAATTATTGGATAATTAATTTATTAATAAGTAATTAAGGGTAGTTAATTACTGGATTTAAATATTAAACAAGGTGATTAATGATTAGATTAATTACTAAATGTAATTAATTTTTAATTGAGTAATTAATTTAAATATTAATTAGAGATCATTAATTATTATAATTAATGATGTAATTAAGAATTGTTTAATTAAGTAATGATTAATTAATTAAGTAATTAATTAATTGTAATTAATTAAGGATAAATGTAATTAATTATAGTTAATTAATAAATTAAGTAATTAAATGTTAATTACTTATGATTAAGGTTAATTAATTTATGAAAATTAATTAAAGACTAATTACTTATTGTAATTAGTGAATGATTAATCAAAGGTGCTTAAGCAAGTTAAATACTTAATGAGTAATTAATTAACTAGGTTGATTAATCAATAGATTCATAAGTAGGATTTATAGGTGAGTAATTAATTCAATTTATTTTAAATTAATTAAAGATAGAAGAAATCAATTTAATTCATTTTAAATTAATTATTAATATATCATTGCTTATGGATGATATTGATATACCTTTGGATGATTGTGACCTCAGAAATGAGATGAGTAGTATCTATAGGATATGGATGCTTAGTTATAGTATGATGGATTATTTTGGTTGTGATGATTGACTGTTGTGATGGTTATCTGTTGTGATAATGTTATGGGTTATCTATTATGATAAATGTAGTTTATCTATCTGTGTGAAATAGATACTAATGAAATGAGTTAACTAGAAAAACCCTTAAGTATAACTTGGACATTAAAATGGCGTTTGGTTTCGATGAGACCGGGATCGGGTTTCCATATTTGGATATCCGAAAACCACATCGATTCCAATTAAACGTTAGGTCGTTAATCCAAGTGGAGTAAGTGAAGACTCGAGGTGTAAGGGCTATACGTCAGTATAACTCTGTGGGTGATTCCATAATGAGTTTGACGGAATAGTACTTATAGGTTCGAGATGGTGGTTTAGAGTGCAAGGGTTATTGTCGTTGACTCTGAGGGTGATTCCAATATGAGTGCAACGAGATAATGCCTTCGGTTTCGTTCGAACCCGGAACGAACTTGTATGGATTGAATGCTTTCAGAACATCGTCAGGTGGACGATGAGCATTCTAAGATAAATGTGTTCTTTAGAGGTAATCGCAGCCTCAAGCCTCATCAACCGGGAATGGCTAAAACAGGGGAGGTGCAGCAAGGCTTCGTGGGTAGCCCCCACTTGAGAGTGAGATTTACCCTTGTCTAGAGGTCCCTTTTATTTCGGCTGTGTGGACGGTTGTGAGCTCCAACCGTCGGGGTTGTCTTGTTCGGAACTATTCAGTAAGGAATGGGTCCGGCCTTGTGTTGCAGGGGAGTGGGAGTACTCCTCGGTACGGTGATCTAGGCCACGTACTGTGACGGGCGGTACCCTAGTAGCCCTGCCATTGATGGAATCCAAAATCCAATAAGTGCCTGTACGGTTTTGATTGTGCCCAACTATGTTGGAACGTGAGATGTAAGCATTCCAGCTATTTCTGTATTTTATTTTGAAAACCCTAGACACTATTATAATATCACTAGATTTCCCATCAAATGCTTTGGTTAGCGTAAGGTAAAAACTTTTCCATGTTTATGTGTGGGAAGTCTTACGTGATACCTTTTGTTTTCAAAGGATTTTCTAAAAGTTAAGCAACTTTTAAACCGTTTACTCACACCAGACCCCTGTCTGACCCGAGTGTTTATTTTCTGTTTTATTAAACTCTTGGGTACTCATATTACGTATGAGTAGTCAAGTGATTCAGGATTTCTTTGACGAGTTCTGGAGGAGATAATGGAGCAGGAGGCTTCAGCGAGTAGATATATAAAGTGGTTCCGCTGTGTTTAAGTTGTATCTGTTTTTCTCTGATATACTTGAATTGTAATTGCTAGACAGATGTTTATAACTGTCTAGTTTGTGTTATATTAGCTGTTTGTGTTATATTAGCTGTAAAACTCTGATGTATATGATACTATGTAAAGTATTATGTGATATAATATAATTTATTCGTTCCGCTGTGAGATTCTGATGTTGTCTGTTTCTTTCTTTCCTTTCTTTTCTCTTTTCTATCCCTTTCTTTCTTCTTAGCGATGCAACTTCCGGGTATTTGGAAGTTGGGTCGTCACAGGTATGTTTCAGGTGGAGGAACTTGTTGCTCGAATTCGATTCCAGGTTGAATTCGATCGATCTAGGTGGTCATTCAATACGAGATGATCGTTGATGACTCGTTAGGGGTAGCGGCGATGATCGGAGAAGCTTCGATCATCTGTGCACGTATACACGAGCATCTGGATGTCAGGTGGTTTTGTTGGAGAAGAAAGAGGGTTGAACTCGAAGACGCGTTCGAAGATTTTCGAATCAGGCCCGAGTTTATTATGGAGTGGTTTGTTGGGTAGCAGGTTTTGAATTTTTACAATGATATAGTGTGGTTTTGGGTTTACTCAGGAAAGGCTCGAAAAAAAATGGTATTTTGCTTCGAGGTGGACACGAGATACCTCGGGTTAAAGCAGTAGCAGGTTCAAATCTTCAAACAAATAAAGTTTTAAGTTTCAAATTAATTAAAATTTGAATCGTCTTCTTAAACAAATTTTCTTTTTAAAATGATAATTATTGTATCTTTAATTCGAATTAACTAAGGATTCTAAAATGAATTATTTCCATTAATCAAGTTTTTTAAGTGTTTAATATATGTATACTTCCATTTGTTAAGATTATTTTGAATAAAAAGTTAATAGCTTAATTAAGAAGCGATTAAATAGATAAATGGTTTATTTTAGATAATATTTTAAACCATTAGTTAACTTAAAAGTTTTAAGTTAAATTATATGATAATGATAATTCATTTTGAAGGTTTAATTAATGTGATTTCTTAAAGGTTGATTACTTTAATTAAAGGCTGACTAATTTATTGTAATTAATCAAAGGTAATTAATTTATGTGATTAATTGATTAAGGCAATTAATTGGAGAATCATTAGTTAATTAAAGGTTAATTAACTAATGAAGTTGTTTAAGGGATGATTATCATTAAGGGTAAATTAATTTTTGTAATTAATTAAGGATAAATTAAATGGTCATTAATTAAGGGTTAATTAATTAATGTAATTAATTAAGGATAAATAATTAAGGGCTAATTATTTAATGATTAAATGATAAATTTATTAATTAAAGTGATTAATTTAAAATTAAAGGTTAATAAATTTATTAAAGGTTAATTAATTAAGATGGTTTGTAATTAATTAATATTAATTAACCAGGATTAGTGTTTATTCGTAAGTAATAAATCTTATTTAAATTAATCAGAATTAATTGATTTTGCTTATAGATGTATGAATTGTGTGAGTGCCTTGAATTGATCTATAATGATTCTGTAATGTGGATTGTTTTGATTGAGCTATGTGTGTATATCATTTACCTGTAATGTATTTACATATTATCTGTAATGCATTTACATATTCATCTGTGAATATGTGAATAATGATAAGCGTTATTGGAATATACCGCTTATCGATATTGATGTACTTTAATCTGTGATGTGATGATTGTTGTTATTGCACTATTATGAGTAAAACCCCTGGACTACACTATAAACACACAAATATGGATTTCACGAGGAAATCAGTTAAGTCACAGATATTTGAATTTAATATTTTGAAAGGGTTTTAAAAGTTTGAATTTTGAATCCAAATGATTTTGGAAATGAAATTGGGTTGAATTTGAAAAATAATTGGAAAGGAGTTTTGAAGATAAAAGTTATTTTTAAATAACTTGATTAGTTTTAAATATGAAATATTTTAATTCGAGTTTGAATTCAATATTTGGAATTGAATTCAATGATTTGGAAATTTTGGTTTAAAAAGATTATACAAGTTATAAAGTGTATTTATATGGGTTTTTAAACCATTTTAAAAGTATCGTTTTGAGAATTTGAATGTAACCTAAATTTATATTTGAAAGGCCTTAGCTCATGTAAATATAATTGGGTTTTCCAAAACGAAAACAGGTGATTTCAAATAATAATAACTATTACATAAGGAAAGAATTTCCAAAATTATGGTGAAAAGATTTCAAATTTGAAATAGAATGGTTTTGAAAGCTATAATTGAATCTTTATGAAAGATAGTCGAATCCTATTTTGAATTGAAGAGGATTTTTAAAATGGTGTATCTTTTATATATAAAAGATTGAAACGGGAATAGTTATGAAAATTATGAAGAAATCTTTGGAAATTATTTTAAAAACTATGAAATAAGTCTTTAATTTAAAAACCGGATGAGTTAATCCAACTTAAAATGGAATTGTTTTGAAAGGCTAGAAATAAACCTTTGTTAAAGATTGGTGATCCTTGTTTTAAATTGAAAAGGGGTTTTAAAAGTGAATCTTTGTTTAAAAGATTAAAGTGTGGAAATTGTTTAAACCATTGAAAGGTTTTTGGAAGTAAATCTTTTTGTTTAAAGACTTGAAATGGTAATTTGGTTTAACCATTTAAATGAAAAGTTTTGGATAATAAGTTGTGACTTAACTGAAATCTCATTATCCATATGTTTTTAAATATTGCGCTCATTATTCGGTTTAGCCGGGAGAGGACCTTTTGTCATATAACCCATTCCGAATAGTGATACGACGATATGGATAGCATTTGAAGACCGGCAGTGAAGACCGGATACTTTCGAAAGCGAAAGGATGACCTTTCGAATGTCTCTGCACCGAATGGCCCCGGTATAGAGATTTGAGCACCCATTGTGATGGGGAATCTGGACGTGGTTATAGATTATCCGGATTTGCAAGGGATTCTTTGGAAGTGCCTTCGGTTCTGTTCGAACACGGAACAGACTGGATGTGTGTCTGACATTATACTTTGAGATGTAAAACTGGTTTCTATCAAATACATTTCTGTTTGGTGGCGGAGATTTATTCTCTTAGCTTAACACCCTTCTCTGAGACGTACGAGCTCAGAGGTTATGTAATTGATGGTTACTAGTGATACATTCCCAATTTGGTAATGTGGCATACAAAGTGCTGCTCATCATTTGTTGATCAAAGCATGGCTTTTTTGAAAAGCATGGCTTTGTGGACGAGACTTCGTCGAACTTCGTAACCCGGAATGGTCGAAACAGGAAGAATGCGGCAAGGTTATTTGGGGGTAGCGCCCCCTGAGGGTATCTTCATTTCCTTCTGGATAGATGTAACAACCCGGGGTTTTGCACCAGTCAATTATTGTCATTAGGCGATTAAATCTACTGGCTAATGCTATTGGGAGTTTTTAATCGGGTTGAAATTCTTTTAAAAATTTGTTAAGGGATTATGTTGGCTTTAAATTGAATCTTGGCCCACGTTTTCTTTATTCTTGGTGCTGCATTATATCGAAGCAAATACCATTCCTCCTCCTCCATCCGCTTTTCTTTTCGCAAGCCAAAATAAGCAAGCGAAAAAAAATGGCTGCTAGGATTTGCGAATATTTCCCAAAGCTTGTCAAGCACCGTGCATAGGCAATCGGGAGGGGGGAAGGGAACGGCGGCTGTCGAAATCGTGCTCTTCGAAACAAGGTGAGTGATTTTCACTCACATTCTATTTCGATCTTAGTACTATGCTTCGGCAGTTCGATTTTGTTTGGATATTGATGTTTCCTGACTTGGTTCGATTCGTTCTTTTCATGTTACTTGGTTGACACGGTTTTGAACTCTTGATTGACTTGCAGCTTTGTCTTGAAACTTCATTGACCTTGATCTTGATTTGTTCGATTACTTTGATGAATTTCTGGCTTGATGATTATGCTTGTGACGATTTTGGTTTTGTTCGACTTTGGCCATATAGTTTACTGCCTCTGGTAGCACTTGTTTGATTTCACTTGCTGGCTTTGACATGAATTTGTGTATTTGTTGTAGTTCTATGACTTCGGCATTTACTGTCTTTGGTTGTGAATTGAGTTTGATCATGTTGTATCGACTTGTTTTGCTTGGTGGTAGTGTTTGATGATGTTTAACAGTTTAATTTCTGTCATTGTCAATTTCGACCACTTTAATTGGTTGCTTCATCATGTATACACTTTGTTAATCATGTTGTATTATTTGTGACATTGAGCCTTGACTTTGGTCGTGGTTACTCTGTTGCTTCTTTCTTTGGAAATGGGCCGCTCCTTTGTTTCAGTGCTTATATTTGTCCACTGATATACTTCATGTTGTATTCCATTTTGTTTACATGAAGTCTGGTTCATTGTTGTTCCATTTTTACTACAGTATCACCATATATGTATATTCATGTTGTTTACTTTATCTTCTGCATTTTCTTTATCTTCGACGTTTTCTTTTTCTTCATGTGATTTCTCCTCGGTGCACAAAGCATCAGCTTCATCATTGACAGGAGCTTTTGCAAGATTTTTGCCTTTTGCAGACCCGCTGTTGTTATGATCAGTTTGTAGTATATATTGTCACTCTGATTATTGTAGTTTGATTTAGGCTTGCCTTGGCTCTGATTAGTGTTGTGTATATTGCCATGCATCATGTTCTATTGGCTCATGTATGCATACTTAAGATTGTAACTGGAACCTTATGCATGCTGTGCATTGCATCATATACCTGTTGCATCAATTTTGGTTGCTGTCGTTCGTACCATTCGAGGCAGTTGGCATTTTTGTTTCAGGAATTCATTGATAAGTTTAAGTTTGTATGCTTGTTGCCTGGTCTGGTTCATCTTGTAGTCTTGTTCATTGTTTCATTTGGTATGCCTTTATTCACTGCTGTGTTACAGTTTGCATTGTCTCAAGTCAATGCACTCGAGTGTGATCTGTGCATTTTGTCATGCTGGATTGCCTTATCTTTGGTGCTTTCACCTTCATTCTGCTGTCTTCATGTAGTTTGTACCATGGCCTTTGTGCACTTGGTCATTCAAGCCTTTGTGCTTTGCATTTGAGTTTAGTATAAATATTTGGAGTTGTGATGACGTCATATGCTGTAATGACGAGGCAATGTACGTGAGCGTGTACTACAGCCAATCGGCATTGATGTTTTAATTTATAATTTCAATTGATGAATTGTTTCATGTGGCCAATTCAATATATTTTGAAATTTTATTTTTATTTGGTTTAATTTAATTATTTTGTTGTTTTCTAATTATCTTCATTGATAATCTTCCTATTCATCTTTGTTGATGATTTGGCTTTGCTGATTCGTTGTTTAATGCTGTTACGTGTTATATCTCCCATATTCGATTTTCTTATTAAAGGATTGGATATGTGAGATTTATTGTGATTGTCGTCTATTTGTTATTTAATTGTTATTGCTTCCGAGTATTAATTACTGAGTTTGAATTAGACCGACCCGCGTATTATTATTTTTTGAATTAATACTCGGGTCAGACCGAGTTATTACGGGCTGTTGATATCTCGCTTTGGGTTGCTGTTTGAGCTATGAAGCCTCTTCATATCTTTTAAAGTAGCCAGTGTTATTTTATAGGATAATATGTATTCATGTATATTATTTACAATAATGTACTTGTATATGTAACTTCCAGTGTCGACGGTTGTAGTTGTATCACATGTATTGTAACCGACTTCAGTTATATATATGAGATTTGATGTTATCTGTGTCCTGGGTTTAGCTTATCTATGTTATTATTATATATGTTGTCCTAAACTATTATGAACCATCGTAGTTCATTTATACTAGAATTGGATATGTCGATGGGAGTAAATAAATGCATATATATACCACTCCTATCGAGATAACCAATACTAGTGTAATGCCTAACTACGGATGACCGCTCCTTTCCAGCCTTATTCTTCGTAATAACAGACAGTATTTCCTTTTAGTACTCTTTGTTATTGTGAGCATAGAGGTGGGGCGTCACAATAGAGGTGGTATCATGGTATGGAGCCCAGATACTTAACATATGTGGTTGCCGCAAATTTATTACTTTGTGGTTGTTGGTGAATCCCGAGATAAAGGTTGGTTACGACAGGGGAATGGCATACTCGTGTCAGTAGTTACCAAGTTACAGAGGTAACCCGACCTTGTGTTGGCAAAGTTCCGGTTAGGTTCTCGGGGTGTCCCTCCAGAGGCGTACCCATGTGGCAATGGGAAGTTCCTTGGCCTGACCATTTGTTGGAAATCCAAACAAAACAATACACGCCCTGTACGGTTTTCGTTGTATAACCTGCCATGAAATGTGGTGGTAACCTGCTATTGAATATGGTAGCTATAGTAGGCATAAGTGCGAAATGCCTATGCTGGCTAGGATTTACATTATACTTTCGAAAGGGTTTTTCTACACTGTGCACTTATAATAATAATATCAAAGAATTTCTCGTATCAAGCATTCTTGACTATCATAAGGAGAAATCTCCTCCAATTCCGCGTTTGCATTGTGTGTGTAGCGGGAGGCTTTATGGTAGTTTCATTTTCCAAAAAGCATTGCAGATTTCAAATTTAAATTCTTTTGTTTGTTTTTAAAGATAAAATGTTTTTGTTAGCTCATACCAGTCCCACGACTGACCTGGAGTTTATTGTTTCCTTCCTAAACTCTGGGTTCCCACTATTTTCCACACGGGCAGTCTAGAGTTGGGGTTTTCAGATAGTCAGATAGTAGATATCGATCTGGTAGCCTTTAGCTTTCTCTTTGGTATTCTTTGGAGATCTTGGATATTGGAGTCTTTGGATTCATGGACGACTGACCTTGCTCATCTTTGTGCAACTAGATGGTGGTTCGAGATAGTGGTTTGGAGTTTTGGCTTTGAGCATTGGATTGGAGTTGCAGCTTGATCATTGGAGTTGTCTCTTTTTGCTATTCGTTTTCCGCTGTTGTTTATTGTCTCTAATATTCTTGTATCGTATTGATATCATTGTTGTATCATTGAATATTGTATTCATTGGAGTTGTATATGATATTCATTTCTTTTTCTTCCGCTGTGTTGTTATACTTGATGTGTTATAAGCTTCGGCACGACTTGAATTTCAACATTTGAATCTACGGCGTTTAAGTACAGTGGAGTACGGATGTCGATTTTCGAACGCTGGAATTTGGATCATGACATTTTTTATCAGAGCTGAAGGTTAAAACTTTAGCTCAGGAGTATAAAACATTAGGTAACTCATTAGAGATAGGGTGAAGTATACCCTAAAATGAGTATATCCCTAAGATATCCGTTCGAATGCCTCAGTAAATTCTCTTACTATCCACCGATAGTAGATACGAGTGCAAGAAGAGGACGAGATAGGGGACAGGGGAGTACCACTACAAATGGTCGGTACCCTGCAATAGTGGAAATAATTTTCTATCAATTTCTTTGATCATCGTCTCTTTTCAATTCTTTGATGATTCCTGGTAGCTCCAGGAAGAAGCTTTGATATATTTATATGGGACACAAACTCCAGATGGGTCAGATTTGTTTGTTTGTTTGAATTGTTTGCTTTGGTTGTTATTTTTGATATGTATATTTTGGTTGTTTAAGCAAAAAAATTTTGGGATTGTATCCATGTATTCGTTTATTCTGTTGGGTCCAGGTATATTCTACGAGCGGTTAGTTACCCTTTGAACTAATCAATACTCCTGTATATTCGTAGATCTGGTGACCCAAGTATCTTGATTCGTTCTTGTATTAATTATTTTGATTTGGTAAGCCAAATGCAGAATAGATACCTGTTTGATTTGGAAACGGTTTCTCTATCTTTGTGTATCCATTTTTTGTTGTCTCCCTGCTTACAAATTTCGAGGACGAAATTTTCTAAGGGGGGGGGGGGGAATCTGTAACATTCTCGAATTTTGAACAAGTTTAATTTGACAATTAATTTAATGTTTGAAATCAAATTGTGAATAAATGTGAATTTTTCCAAATCTAATCAGATATTTGTATATAAAATTTATTTTTTATTTAATTGTGAGATTGAAAATTCAAGAATGATTTGGAATTTAAGAATAAGTTTTTATAGATAAATATTGGATATATATCAAACTTTATATTTCAAAGATAAATAGGATATGTATTTGTTATAAATAAGAATTTAATTTGAACTTTAAAAGAAATAGATGATCAATGGAATATAAAGATATATTTATAAAAGGTATTTGATTATTTATTCATTTATAAGTACATAACATTTAAACCCATAATTAGTATAAATTAGAATTGAACCATTTTAAAATATGATTCCTAATATAAGTTTGTAAATATAAAATAAATCAAGGTTTAAAAACAAAACTTTATAAAATTATTTAAAACAAGGATATAAAACATAAATGCACAAAGATATAAATATGTAAAACATAAAGTATACAAGGATTTAAACAAAGTTGTAAATTAATTTTAAACAAGGTTAAAAACATAAAATACCTATATGATAACAAGTGTAAGAGATGAATTTAACAAGTGTTAAAATAAATGTACAAGTGTAAATGAATAAAAAAGTGGAAAACTTGATTTTGATCTCCATTTTAAAAAAAATACATAAAAGTAAAATCAAAACAAAGAAAAAGAAAGTATGGTTTCAGTTTTAAAAAAAAAAGAAGTTAAAAGCTTCTCTCATCTTCAATCTGGGAACAAAAACAAATCAAATAACAACTAAGCAAACCTGGAAGTTTATGTTTCAGGTCTTGAAGCAAGCAAGTCAACCCGAGTAACAAATCAGGTACAAGCAAATCAAAAGCAAGCTGCATCAAACAATTTCAAGTCTGAAAAATCAAACCAGAACAAAACAAGTTTCAGGAAGTTTAACTGCATATATTTCAAGATTTTATCAAGGCAAACAATAAGAAGCAGCTTAAATTCAAATGCATTCAACTTAGTATCAAATCTGAGAAATTCAAAAGATCAGATTCAAACAAGATGATCGCAAACAAAGCAGATTCAAGTTAACAATGTACATCAGGCTCAAACCTGCTTCACTGTCTCTGTTTTCAAATATAACCAAGGTGAGCAAATCTTTATTTTTTTAAAGCCTTGAACCTATAATTAATTGCATATGATTGATTCTGGAAGTAAATAGATGCATGAATATAAAGATATCTACCTGTGTAAACATGTTGTGTATGAATGTCCACGTATGTTTTAGATTCATTTCTCTGTTATATGACCAACTTCAATCTTCTTAAAAGAGGATTCAAATTCTCTATCTATTTTCAACTTTAGGCTTTAATTTCTAAATAAAAGATAATGGTAGGGGTGTGAACTTAATTTCTAAAAAAATAAAAGTAAAATTAGTTAAAAGTTTACTGGAAAATCTGAATCTCAGTCAAAATGTATAGTATCAGAAAAACCCAACCATGTAAATTTTGAATTTAAATTATATAAGTTGTTTTGCATGAGCCAATAATGAATTTTGATATGAAAATCCTAATTTTTAGTGTCGTGTATATTGTGATATTCTATGATACCAAATTTGGAATATTCGCTGATTTCCGTGATCTACGATGAATGAGATGTCGAAATTTGATCGTAAGGGAAGCAGGTAGGAAGGTGATTACTGGAAAAATAGGATTTGGATTTATTGAAGAACGAGGTGGTGTAGCAACGACAAACTAGGGTTTTTCGACCTACTTGGGTCGATGTTATAATCGAAGAAATTTCGTCAGCGTCATAGCATTGAGTGAAATCGCGGTCGGGGGAAAAGAAGTGGGGGCTATGCGGAGATTTTTGGTGGAGTGGCAAAGACTCTGATGACCGGGATTGGTGTGGCAGGCCAAATTTTGGCGATCGGTATGTTTCAATTGGAGGAATAAGATGCTCGAATTCGATTCCAGGTTGAATTCGATCGATCTAGGTGGTCATTCGATATGAGATGATCGTTGATGACTCGTTGGGGGTAGCGGCGATGATCGGAGAAGCTCCGATCATCTGTGCACGTATACGCGTGCATCTGGATGTCAGGTGGTTTTGTTGGAGAAGAAAGAGGGTTGAACTCGAAGACACGTTCGAAGATTTTCGAATCAGGCCCGAGTTTATTATGGAGTGGTTTGTTGGGTAGCAGGTTTTAAAATTTTACAATGATATAGTGTGGTTTTGGGTTTACTCGGGAAAGGCTCGAGAAATATGGTATTTTGCTTCGAGTTGGACACGAGATACCTCGGGTTAAAGTAGTAGCAGGTTCAAATCTTCAAACAAATAAAGCTTTAAGTTTCAAATTAATTAAAATTTGAATCGTCTTCTTAAACAAATTTTCTTTTAAAATGATAAGTATTGTATCTTTAGTTTGAATTAACTAAGGATTTTAAAATGAATTATTTCCATTAATCAAGTTTTTAAGTGCTTAATATATGTATACTTCCATTTGTTAAGATTATTTTGAATAAAAGTTAATAGCTTAATTAAGAAGCGATTAAATAGATAAATGGTTTATTTTAGATAGTATTTTAAACCATTAGTTAACTTAAAAGTTTTAAGTTAAATTATATGATAATGATAATTCATTTTGAAGGTTTAATTAATGTGATTTCTTAAAGGTTGATTACTTTAATTAAAGGCTGACTAATTTATTGTAATTAATCAAAGGTAATTAACTTATGTGATTAATTGATTAACGTAATTAATTGGAGAATCATTAGTTAATTAAAGGTTAATTAACTAATGAAGTTGTTTAAGTGATGATTATCAATTAAGGGTAAATTAATTTTTGTAATTAATTAAGGATAAATTAAATGGTCATTAATTAAGGGTTAATTAATTAATGTAATTAATTAAGGATAAATAATTAAGGGCTAATTATTTAATGATTAAAGGTTGATAAATTTATTAATTAAAGTGATTAATTTAAAATTAAAGGTTAATAAATTTATTAAAGGTTAATTAATTAAGATGGTTTGTAATTAATTATATTAATTAACCAGGATTAGTGTTTATTCGTAAGTAATAAATCTGATTTAAAATAATCTGACAATTAATTGATTTTGCTTATGGATGTATGAATTGTGTGAGTGCCTTGAATTGATCTATAATGATTCTGTAATGTGGATTGTTTTGATTGAGCTATGTGTGTATATCATTTACCTGTAATGTATTTACATATTATCTATAATGCGTTTACATATTCATCTATGAATATGTGAATAATGATAAGCGTTATTGGAATATACCGCTTATCGATATTGATGTGCTTTAATCTGTGATGTGATGATTGTTGTTATTGCACTATTATGTGTAAAACCCCTGTACTACACTGTAAACACACAAATATGGATTTCACGAGGAAATCAGTTAAGTCACAGATATTTGAATTTAAATTTTGAAAGGGTTTTAAAAGTTTGAATTTTGAATCCAAATGATTTTGGAAATGAAATTGGGTTGAATTTGAAAAATGATTGAAAAGGAGTTTTGAAGATAAAAGTTATTTTTAAATAACTCGATTAGTTTTAAATCTGAAATATTTTAATTCGAGTTTGAATTCAATATTTGGAATTGAATTCAATGATTTGGAAATTTTGGTTTAAAAAGATTATACAAGTTATAAAAGGTATTTATATGGGTTTTTAAACCATTTTAAAAGTATGGTTTTGAGAATTTGAATTTAACCCAAATTTATATTTGAAAGGCCTTAGCTCATGTAAATATAATTGGGTTTTCCAAAACGAAAACAAGTGATTTCAAATAATAATAACTATTATATAAGGAAAGAATTTCCAAAATTATGGTGAAAAGATTTCAAATTTGAAATAGAATGGTTTTGAAAGCTATAATTGAATCTTTGTGAAAGATAGTCGAATCCTATTTTGAATTGAAGAGGATTTTTAAAATGGTGTATCTTTTATATATAAAAGATTGAAACGAGAATTGTTATGAAAATTATGAAGAAATCTTTGGAAATTATTTTAAAAACTATGAAATAAGTCTTTAATTTAAAAACCGGATGAGTTAATCCAACTTAAAATGGAATTCTATTGAAAGGCTAGAAATAAATCTTTGTTAAAGATTGGTGATCCTTGTTTTAAATTAAAAAGGGGTTTTAAAAGTGAATCTTTGTTTAAAAGATTAAAGTGTGGAAATTGTTTAAACCATTGAAAGGTTTTTGGAAGTAAATCTTTTTGTTTAAAAGATTTTAAATGGTAATTTGGTTTAATCATTTGAATGAAAAGTTTTGGATAATAAGTTGTGACTTAACTGAAATCCCATTATCCATATGTTTTTAAATATTGCGCTCAATATTCGGTTTAGCCGGGAGAGGACCTTGTGTCATATAACCCATTCCGAATAGTGATACGATGATATGGATAGCATTTGAAGACTGGTGGTGAAGACCAGATACTTTCGAAAGCGAAAGGATGACCTGTCGAATGTCTCACCGAATGGCCCCGGTATAGAGATTTGAGCACCCATTGTGATGGGGAATCCGGACGTGGTTAGAAATTATCCGGATTTGCAAGGGCTTCTTTGGAAGTGCCTTCGGTTCTGTTCGAACACAGAAAAGACTTGTATGGATGTGTGTCTGACATTACATTTGAGATGTAAAACTGGTTTCTACCAAATACATTTCTGTTTGGTGGCGGAGATTTATTCTCTTAGCTTAACACCCTTCTTTGAGATGTACGAGCTCAGAGGTTATGTAATTGATGGTCACTAGCGATACATTCCCAATTTGGTAATGTGGCATACAAAGTGCTGCTGATCATTTGTTGATCAAATCATGACTTTTTTGAAAAGCGTAGCTTTGTGGACGAGACTTCGTCGAACTTCACAACCCAGAATGGTCGAAATAGGAAGAATGTGGTAAGGTTATTTGGGGGTATCGCCCCCTGAGGGTATGTTCATTTCCTTCTGGATAGAGGTGGTATCATGGTATGGAGCCGAAATACTTAACCTATGTGGTTGCTGCGAATTTATTACTTTGTGGTTGTTGGTGAATCCCGGGATAAATGTGGGTTATGACCGGGGGATGGCATACTCGTGTCAGTAGTTACCTAGTTACAGGGGTAACCCGGCCTTGTGTTGGCAGAGATCCGGTTAGGTTCACGGGGTGTCCCTCCATAGGCGTAACCATGTGGCAATGGTAAGTTCCTTGGCCTGACCTTTTGTTGGAAATCCAAACAAAACAATACACGCCCTGTATGGTTTTAGTTATATAACCTGCCATGGATTGTTGTGGTAACCTGCTATTGAACATGGTAGCTATAGTAGGCATAAGTGCGAAATGCCTATGCTGGCTAGGATTTGTATTGTGCTTCGAAAGGGTTTTTCTACACCGTGCACTTATAATAATAATATCAAAGAATTTCTCGTATCAAGCATTCTTGACTATCATAAGGAGAAATCTCCTCCAATTCTGCGTTTGCATTGTGTGTGTGGCGGGAGGCCTTACGGTAGTTTCATTTTCCAAAAAGCATTGCAGATTTCAAATTTAAATTCTTTTGTTTGTTTTTAAAGATAAAATGTTTTTGTTTGCTCATACCAGTCCCACGACTGACCCGAGATTTATTGTTCCCTTCTTAAACTCTGGGTGCCCACTATTTTCCACATGGGCAGTCTAGAGTTGGGTTTTCAGATAGTCAGATAGTAAATATCGATCTGGTAGCCTTTAGCTTTCTCTTTGGTATTCTATGGAGATCTTGGATATTGGAGTCATTGGATTCATGGATGACTGACCTTGCTCATCTTTGTGCAACTTGATGGTGGTTCGAGCTAGTTGTTTGGAGTTTTGGCTTTGAGCATTGGATTGGAGTTGCAGCTTGATCATTGGAGTTGTCTCTTTTTGCTATTCGTTTTCCGCTGTTGTTTATTGTCTCTAATATTCTTGTATCGTATTGATATCATTGTTGTATCATTGAATATTGTATTCATTGGAGTTGTATATGATATTCATTTCTTTTTCTTCCGCTGTGTTGTTATACTTGATGTGTTATAAGCTCCAGCACGACTTAAATTTGAACATTTGAATCTGCGGCATTTAAGTACAGTGGAGTACGGATGTCGATTTTCGAACGCTAGAATTTGGATCATGACAAGTTAAATTAGTTGTTTGAATGCATTATGTATTATCTTTTTCGGCGTAGTTGCTTTGCATTGTCATAGGAATTTCTTGGTATAATACATACCTTTTGGATTGTCTTTTGTGTATTAATTTCGGGAATGAAATTCTCCTAAGGAGGGGAGAGTGTAACGACCTATAATTAAGCGCTTTGTATATGAATATTTAAATCATTTTTAAATGTTTAAATAATGGATTTTAATAACCAAATAAACATATTTTAAACATTAATTAATGATACTAAAGTCATTTCCAAATTTTTTTTTCCAAAATAATTAGTTTATATAAAATAAGAAAATGTGACCTAAAAATGTTTTCCGAAATTTCGACTTTTCGGCCTCAAAGTCGTCGAAAATGTCGTGCATATTTTTTTATCACTCATTTTCACATGCACACATATACACATATGTCATGTGATAAGATGATTAATGCATTAAAGTTAATAATCAAACATAGTTTAAATTTAAACTTGATTTGACATTAAATGCATAGAAATATATTAAATAACATTAGGAAACTAGTTAAGTACCCGAGGCATGGTAAAGGTGGGATAGAGGTATGTGCGTGTGTACTAGGTGAGATGGAGGGGGGTATGGCAAGCTTGAACACATGTCAACTTTATATTATTTAAATGTTTAATTATTTAAACCACCTCTTCATTTCCTTTACCTATAAGTAACCAACATCTCCATACATTTTTCACATTACACATTCATTTCCATCTTCATTTCTTTTCTCTTCATATATGTGAATACTTTCATGGCTTCCAAGAGAAATTCCTAAGCCAAAAACTAGCGAATACACTTCTAAAAGTCAAGTGAAACTCTATACATTCATCTACAAACACTCCTATACCAAAACAAAAGCTATTTCCACCTTAAAAACTCATAGGCTGAGCCCCTTACTAACCAGGCCGAACCCATACGACGGCTCATTAAGGGACTAAAAGAGTGAGCTAAGGCGCAGCGAAGTTTGTTCATAAGTTCGGCGACTTGTTGTGGTGATCCAGTTAAATTAGAAGTGTTTTTGTGAGCAAAGTTTACACCTTTGAACCACAAAAATTAAACTATATTCATGCTCACATTTACAGCTTTTGAATGCTTATTGTATAGTTGTAACAATGGTTTGGCTATTGAATTAGTTTGTTGTTTTAAAAAAAAGTATAAATTGTTTATGGAAATGAATTAATTTCCGTAAAGCGGTTCATTTGTATGGAAATGATTTATTTGTATAATTAGAATTAAAATCGAAGAAGTAGAATTGTCACTATTTGAAAAGTTAAGAATAATCGTGGGACATGACTTTGAGGTAACACTACCTTGACTTGTCCTGTATTATTGTTAACCAAGAAATAGTACAAGTATGAATCCGATGAGTGGTCGTAAGTAAACAAGACTTAATTTCCATATACGATCATTTTATATCCTCGATAGCTGGCTTCTCAACAATCGGTTACTTCAGCTTCTTTGCTATCATCATTCTAAGATGATTTGTTGCTCCGTTGAGCTTTGTTATCCTTTGTCAGTAAATGACTGACCAAAGTGAAAAGGATGTCCGACCATGTGGGGTTGCTCTCATTAGGGTCTTTTCACATCTCATCTAGATTGGATTCGTTTATGCATTTAAATGTGGAATATTTGGATTCTCGGTAAGGTTTGGTGGGGTTCGACTGTATATTTTAGAGAAGTGTCATGGAGTATATGAGCTTCTCAGAAGTATATTTCTAGAGGTATACTTCAAGAGTGGTGCACCTTTCTAGTCATTTGTTGGAAATTTTCCTTTTCTTATTTGATTCGAACCTTCAAATTTGTTTCCTTATATTCATCAGGAAGAGTCAACAACTCTTCATGGTGTTTAATTGATAACCCATTCTTTACGTTTGGATGTTGATTTATATGGGGCTAAACTCGTTCCATGTTCAGCGGTGCGTCTCACATGTTTGTGTTTAATTTCACACCCATTGTTTTAAAAGTTTTACTCATACCAAACATATCGTCTGACCTGAGTTATTTGTTTTCCTAAACTCCCGGGTACTCATTTATTTGAGTATTCTGGGAGTTGTAGGTTTTTGTTGGGCTCTTTTGAAGACGGCGTAGGAGCAGGAGGCTTTTATCTACTTAGCTATCTATTCCACCATTTATCAAGTTTGTGTAAGTGTATTTTGTTTCGGCATTTGTAAAGGCAGGATGTTATAACTACCTAAGCCAACTTAAAGTACTTTTGCATAGCTCCGATAACTCCCTGCTATGGAATAATCTGATGTATTGTTTTCTGTTATGTTTTATTTAGCCGTTTTGTTATGGGGTTTTCTACTTTGTTCTTTATTTCACCCCACGAAGATTCATCGTTTCGATGCTTGGGCAACCGCACATGAACACCGAAGATGTGTTATGTGCCGTTCCTAAGGGTCAGACGGTGGATCGTCACAGATTAAAAACAAATAGTTTTTTTAAAAGAAATGATTATAAAGATAAACTCAAACACTATTCCTTCGTTGTTAAGCATGGAATGAATGTCCATGCCAAAAATTAAGAAGGTCAATTTGAGGAAATCCAATCTCAATTTCTTTTATAAATTTCTTCAATAAATCCTTTTTAATAAATCTCTTTCATTTATGGACATCTCCTTTACTAAAATTACAAATCCATTTATAAAACTCTGAATAAATCTCCAAGTTTATTTATAAAAATCTTTTATAAATATCAAAAACCATTTATAAAACTCGTTTACAAATATCCAAAATCATTTATTAAACTTCTTCCGTAAATGTCCAAAATCATTTACAAAACTTCTTTTGTTAATATCCAAAATCATTTATAAAACTTCTATACTTTCGATAACCAAGTCATTCCATATATTTCCAGATAGAATTATTTATTCCAATTTAAGAAAATATTATTGATTTCCTTGTTATTTATAAGATAGCACTTATAAATCTCCTTTAGATCCATGTAATACCATTATTAACAAATAATAATTATAAATTCTCTACAAAAATATTGATTATTTGAATAAATAACTTTTCACAATATTAAATACAAATAAATAACCTTTAAACAGTATTAAATATAAATAGAAACTTCTAAAACATTTTTATACAATATTTAAACAACTTTAAACATTATCGTATAATAATGAAAAACTAACAAAAAGGTTGGATTAAACAGAGGAGTTCAAACTCCATTTCAAATAAAATATCACAGAAGACCCCAACAATAATTTTAAATCATTTTCCAAATCAAACATCACTTAACTGTATTTTCAAAACACCATATCAAGGCCAATAGTTACTATAGCACTTTACTATAACACTTAACGAATGCTATTACTTCTTTTTCACTTAAAATGTTTAGCTTTTCACAAGTGTTAGTAGCATATCAAATATGGCCACACATTCAAATTTCAGCATTTAACAAGTGTATAACTGAAATAACACAATAGGCATATAGTTGGAAATTAATAATCAAAATTTAGAGAAATCGCGATTTCTCTATAATTTTTCCTGTATTTAAATTTTAAATACTAATTTCTTTTCAAAGTGGATATTTTAACCAAATCAAGCAATATTTCATCCAAACACAAACAATAAATTTTATCTACCATATATCGTAGTGATTATCCAAAAATGTGAGTTTAACTCATCAAAATTTCAATGGGTGCTTTGGCGTTCCAATTTTGAAATAAAATCGAACGACGTTTGATTTTAGCCTAAATTTTTACTTACTTCAAATTCGGCCAATCTAGTTCCAATGTGGATATAATAATTCCACGAGTGCAATGCAACCGACAACATTCGATTTAGACCACGTACAAGCAAGTTATTCAATATATAAGTTGTCGATTTATAATTTAAAGTAAAATAAACTTATTACATTTTTAATTTCTAATTACCCTGGCATAATGATCTTCCCCTATTACAAAATCCTCCTGCTCAATTCAGTGACTCCTCTCCCCATAGCCGTTGCTTTTCTCCTCCCTCTGAAACACCCCACACTTCTTAGTATTCCCAAAAGGGCACACCAAAGGATGTGGTTCGTTATAGGTATAACTAAAGCATCACAGAGATTAAGATTCGCAAAACAATTAAGTAAAAGCAGTAGAAAACATTTAAGTAGTAACTCATTATTCGAAATTAAACTTCATAAAATAAGTCATAAAAGCAGAATATGTCTCAAAAACCAAATACTCATGTCTTACGAAAAATAATTCTTAGCCTCAGAATCAGAGTACAAAAATAATAACAATCATCCCTCTCATAAGTTCCAGTACATCATAAGCCAAATGAAAAGAAAAATAGTGTAAGGATCCCGGTTTTAAGTTAACTTTAAATTGGTAATTAAATATAAATGTTAGAATAAATTTGTGAATTAATTTGATATTTTCCAAACTTAATAAGATATCTGTTATTTATTTATATATATGTATATAAATTGAGTGTAAATAAAATATAAATTTAAAAATCCAAGATTAAATATTTTTAAAAATAATCTGGATTTAAAACTCTATATTTTAAATTAATAGAAATTTGTTTTCTAATTTTGTATATATGTATAAGTTTGGAAAATTTTATTTTGAAATTAGTATGATAATTTTCAAAAGCTATTTGAGAGTTAAATTCTATATTATAAGAACTTATATATAATATATATTTATGTATAATTAAATTTTAAAATCATTTTCTTAAGGTTATATAAATATATATATAGTAGAAAATTTATAAAACACACACATATATATATATATATATATATGTATGTAAAACTAAAGAGGAAAATGTAAAATAAGAATTATATATTTAAACATATAAATCCATATGTAATATAAAGTTAATTCAAAATTTATAAATGAAATGAGGGTTAAAATTCATGCTTATGACATTTGTTGGAAAATAATTAAAGGTTTAAAACATTTATAATCAAATTAGCATAAAAGGATACAAGTGTAAGACATGAAAGATGAAATATTACAAGTGTCAGTTTTTTAAAAATTTTCTTTTTATTTTTTTAAAGGATTATAAGATTTATATATGTACATCCATTCCCTTTCTCTTTTCATTTGTTCATGCATTCAAAACAAAAAAGTCTAAATCAAAGAAAACAAAAATTCAAAGGCAAAACCAGAAAAAGAAAATCAAACAACTCAAAACAAAAACTAAATCAAATAAATTCAAATATGGAAACAAGCTTCAACCTGGTTTAAATCATTAAAATAGAATTCAAGATTCTACTCTGAAAAACAAGCAAAGATTCAAGTTGTTGTTTCAGATTCAAATATAACTCAACACAATCGAGCTCGCAAGATTAGATAAAATATCAACATGCAAACAAGTTCAACTCAGCAGAATCCAGTTAAAAATAAATTTCCAGATCACAAAAACATCTCCAGATTTCAAAGAACTTCTTTGTTCTCTTTTCCAGGTGAGCAAACTAACCTTTTAAACTCAAATCTGTTATAAATCTGCGTGTTTGTGATTGATGTTTGAAAAAAATACTGTGAAAATGTTTTTTCAGATATGAATATGCTTGCATGTATATAAAAATATGAAGTAATATCTGTGTACAGGTAAATATGCCTTGTTTCAGTTACAGGTTGAAAATCAAGTTCAAAAATTTAAAATCTCATTCCCAAATCCTTTCCAGGCTTTATTGTTCAAACAAAAGATGTTTGATTTAATAGAATCTAGGTTTTAAAAATCTTTTCAAATATAATTGGTTAAAGTTTTCTAGAAAAATCAGAAAATGCAGTAATAATCAGATGCAAGTTAAAATTTGAATATCCAAAAATCAAGATTTGATTTTACCACTTGATTCATATTGCAAAATTATGATTTTTGATAATCAATTCCTGATTTTTAAGTTCGTATATCTCGGGATACCTCGAGATGACCAGATTTTGGTTTTTAGTCGATTACCGACGACGGCGAAGTATTGTTGGTCGTGCTTGATATTGAAGGTGGTGTGAAGTTTAGAGATCAGCAAAAAAATGATCGCTGAAATTCTCGAACGCGGTGGTAGCCTGACAACGAAGAAACAGTGTTTTTAACCCAATTTTGCTCGATGTTGTTTCAGAAGAAATTACATCGCCATTATCGAATCGGACTACACCGAGGTGCATGTAATCGACGTATGGATGATCGACGATGCTCTTACCAGAATTTCGTGGCCTCTGGTGAGCTGAGGCGATAGAACGAGGCAGTTTTTTGTGATCGAATTTTGATCCAGTAATGTCGTAATGCTTGATTTAGATTACCGATGAAATTGAGGATGCTGGGTGGTAGGGATGATTGACGAGCTTATTGACGATGTGTGGGTGGTCGTGGCTCTGGTCGGAGGTAACCAAAATTGGTGTACACGTGCACGCATGGGTGTATATGTCTAGGTTTGTCTGGAATTGGGAAGATGAAGTCGTCTCGAAGTTGATATCGGGGACAGGGTAGTTTGGCTCGGGTTTTGATTCGAGTTCATATATAAGTTGGTTCCAGTTTCAAAATGTTAAGTTAAACTTAATTTTTGAAAAAAAATAAAGTAGCGGTTCGGTTGAACTCGAGAAAACTAGTTATTAGCTCGGGGTGATACCGAAGTAAGTCTCGGGTTTGAAGTTTAAGCGTAAAAACAGTTTTAAACCTTTTAAAAAATCAAGTTTACTTAATACAATTTTGTTAAAACCACTTCTTTTGTAAATAATGAATGTTTATTTGAGTTTTAAATTAGTTAAAGGCTTTTAAATAAAAATTATTTCAAATTAACTAAGTTTAAAGTGTTTAATATATATATAACCTTTATTTTTAAAGTTTATTTTAGACTAACTTAATATTGTAATTAATTAAAAGATGAAATGTTTTTTTTTATATAAAACATTAATTTAACTTAAAGGTTTTAAGTTAATAATGAATTTATTTCAAAGGTTATTAAGTAAGATTTAAATAATGAAATGGGGTAATTAATTAGGATAAAGGATTTATGTTAAATTATGGTATTGATTAATGAAGATTATGATGATTACATAAGTGGTTAATTAAGATTAATTAAGTAATTAAAGGTTAATTACTTAACAATTAAATATTAATTAATCAAGGTGATTTATTAAAGGATAATTAATCAAGGCGATTTATTTAATTAGTGTAATTAATTAAGGTGATTAACTAATAAAAGTAATTAAGGATAATCACTTAATGAAATTAATTAAAGAATAATTAGTTAATTAAAGATAAATTGATTAAATAATTAAGGTTGATTAATTAAAGGTTAATTAATTAATGATTAAAGGTTAATTAATTTATGGTTAAAGGTTAATTACTTAATATAAGTAATTAAAAGATAATTTGTAATTAAGGGTTAATTAATTCATGTCATTAATTAAGGAATAATTAATTAAGAATAATTAATAATGATGAATAATTAAGGTTAATTTATCAATTTCATTAATTAATAATTAGTTGATATTAATTACCCAGGATCAGTAATTTATTTATAAGTAATTAATCAAGTTTAAATTAATTATAATTAGGTGATTAATTTATTTGCTTATGGATGATTGAATTCTATTGAATCCTTTGAATTGTTTGATATCCTTGATGTGTAGTAATCTTTAATATGATTGAGCCGTGAACTGTGATTTATCTATCTGTGATGAATTTACATATTTATTTGTGAATTTGTGAATGAAGATAAGCGTTATAGGATTTTACCGCTTATCAATATTATTATGCTTAAATTGATGATGATTGTGATATGATATTGTTGTGTGTAAAACCCCTGGACTACACACATACACACACAAATATGGAATTCACAGGAAATTGGTTAAGTCGCATATATTTGAAATTAATATTATTTTATTCAAAATGATGAAATGGTTTTAAAGTTTGAATTTTGAATCCAATTGGTTTGGAAGTAAAATTGGGTTGAATATGAAAAGCTTTTGAAAAAGGAGTTTTGGAATTTAAATCTAGTTTGATTATAATATGCCTTGATTAAGTTTTGAAATTATTTTGGAAACTATGGTTTGAGAGAGTTATACAAGTTATACAATATATATGGATTTTAAACCATTTTTGAAGTATATTAAAAGTATTATTTTGGAAATTTAAATTTAACCCAAGTTTATACTTGAAGGGCTTTAACTTGAGCAAATGTAATCAGATTTCCCCGAAACAAAAACTATTTGTTTTCAAAAGATAATTGCTTTCATATAAAGAAGAAGAATTTTCCATTTTTTGTTGAAAGGGTTTTCCAAGTTATGGATAAATCAAATTTTAAATGGAAATGGTTTTGGAAGCTATGAATGAACCTTTGTTAAAGATTTTGTTAAACTTTGTTTTAAACTTAAGAGGATCTCAAAGATAGATCTTTTTTTTTAAATATTATGAATGAATCTTTGTTAAAGATTGGTGAACTTTGTTTTCAAAGTGAAGAGGATCTTAAATGTGTATCTTTTGTTTAAAAGATTGTTTAAACCATTCAGAAAGAAAGGTTTTGGGCTAAAAGTTGTGACTTAACTATGATCCAATATATACATATGGTTTTTAAATTAAGCGCCCATTATTCGATTTAGCAGGGAGAGGGCTTTATGTCATAAAAACCATTCCGAACAGTGATACGATGAATTGGATAACATTGAAGATGGTGGTGAAGATAGGCTACTTTTGAAAGCGAAAGGATTACATGTCGAATGTCTCTGCACCGAATGGCCCTGGTATAGAGATTTGATCACCCTATGTGATGGGTAGTCCGGACGTGATTTGGAATTATTCCGATTTGCAAGGGCTTCTTTTGAAGTGCCTTCGGTTCTGTTCGAACCTGGAACTGACTTGTATGGATATATGTTTGACGTTACACTTTGAGATGTAAAGCTGGTTTCTATCAAATACATTTCTGTTTGGTGGCGGAGAATTCATTCTCTTAGCTTAACACCTTTCTCTGAGACGTACGAGCTCAGAGGTTATGTAGTTGATGGTTACTAGTGATATATTCCCAATTTGGTAATGTGGCATACTAAGTGCTGCCGATCATTTGTTGATCAAAGCATGGCTTTTGTGAAAAGCGTAGCTTTGTGGGATGAGATTTCATCAGAACCTCACACCCTGGAAATGGTCGAAACAGGAAGGATGCAGCAAGGTTATCGGGGGTCGCACCCCTTAGCGTATGCCCATTTCCTTCTGGATAAAAAGTGATATCATGATTGGAGCCCAGATATTAAAATTATGTGGATGTTGCTATTTGTTGGTGAATCCCGGGATAAAGGTCAGTGACGACCGGGGGATAGCATACTCGTGTCAGTAGTTACCTAGTTATAGAGGTAACCTGGCCTTGTGTTAGCAAAGAGCTGGTTAAGTTCTCAGGACATCCCTCCATAAGCATACCATTGTGGTGTAGGAAGTTCCTTAGCCTGACCATTTGTTGGAAATCCAATCAAACAACACGAGCCCTTTATGATTGCAGTTTTATAACCTACCACCTCAGGTGGTAGCTATAGCAGGCATAATATAATGGTACCTATACTGGCTAAGATTAATATATACTTTCGAAATTATTTTCTGCACTAATAATAATATCAAAATGATTTTTCGTATGAAGCATGTTTGACTATCATAAGGAGAAATCTCCCCCAAGTGTGCGATTGCATTGTGTGTGTGCCGAGAGGCCTTATGGTAGTTTCATTTTCCAAAAAGCATAGTGAATTTCTTTTTCAATTCTTTTTGTTTATTTTGTTTAAACAACTATTTTTATTTGCTCACACCAGTCCCATGACTGACCTAGAGTTTATTGCTTCCTTTCTAAACTCTGGGTGCCCATAATTTTCTACACGGACAACCTAGAGTCACATTTTCAGATAATCAGCAAGTAGGTGTAGATTCGATATTCTTCAATCTTTGGGTTTTGGCGATCGCGTTGCGTTTCAAGTTCAGCATGATGGTAATTCGAGCTTGGAGTCTTTTGAGCTTTGGCATTGGAAATGCAGTTTGTTGGATTCTTCTGGAAGACCATTTGGTGCTATCTTTCCGCTGCTGCTCTTTCCGCTGTTGTATATCTTTTGGCTTTGATATTGATATTCAATTGTATAATTGTTGTATCGAATATTGTGTACCAATAAAATTATTCATTTCTGTTTCCGTTGTGTTGTTTACTTAATGTGTTATAAGCTCCGGCGAATCGGATTTCAACGTTCGAATCTACGACATTCGAATACGGGTGAAGTATGAATGTCGATCTTTGAGCGCTGAAATTCGGGTCATCATAAGAGGAATACATGAAAAACTGCGGGCATATATCTCCAAGCAATCTGAATCTACTATCCTCAACTCTGTTGGCATACGGAGGAAAAGGGGAAATGGAGGAGTGGGTCAGACAATAAGTCTGGTGAGTGAAAGTAATCACTAGCATTTCTAAGCAAGATAAATATAATAGACTAAGCAACAGTTCTACCTTGAAAGGAAAATACAAAAAAGATAAAACTCGGATAAAATACTATTTTTCTGATTCTGTTTGATTGTTTGATTTGATTGTTTGCACTTGTCTTAAATTTCTATGATTAGGCTGAAAACCTAATCCTATCTCAACTGCTAACTCAATTAGGCTAAATTCCTAATTCTACCCTTTGCTCAGCCTATTCTATCTCTATTGTGCCACTGTGAACCATTTATGTTGGTCACAGCAAAAAGACACCTCTTTAGCGCCTTGGACGCAGTAGCAAATTATTTACCCTAATCGATATCGCATGCTCGGTCATTGCCGGTACACACTAACTGTCTCCCCCTATTTGACCTTTTATTTACCCTAATTAGCATAAGGTGCCCAGCCTCACCTAAATGTTGTGAGACCATCAGTCCAAGACCTGAAAGGGAATGCTGCTCAGCCTCACCTAACTGTCGTGAGACCATCAGTCCTAGAACTGAAGGGAATGCTGCCGGTACTGGTCCTAACAAACAATTTTCTAGTTTTGCGCCTCTTATCCAAATCCCCAGATTTTATCCTTTGTCTATTGGCCACTTATTTATCCTAATCAGCATAAGCATATCCCAGCCTCACCTACTATTGTGAGACCATCGGTCTTAGATTTGAAAGGGAATGCTGCCGGTACGGGCCCTACTTCTATGTTTGCTTATTAACTTAATTCAAGTTCTAAGTTTTAGAATAAGTCTCTTTTATTATCTCTGCTATATTTACTTATTAACTTAATCCTAGATCTAAGTTTAAAATAAGCCTCTCGTATTATTTCTGCTATATTTGCTTGTTAACTTAATCCAGGATCTAAGTTTTAAAATAAACCACTTCTGTTATTTCTTTCTTTCTTATTATAACCTTTGTGTTATAACCGTTCTTGCAAGTGTTACTCTTTTATTTTCTCTTTTTAGTTATAACCACTTGTTATAATTATGCTTGCAAATATTTTAAATTTTCATATTTCAGTCCATTTTTATTTTATTTCAGTTTTTCTTATTTTACATCTGATTTTTGTAAATTTAGGGTTTGCTATTTTAGTCCATATTAGCGAATTCTTCTCTTGTTAAATAATTCGCATAAAAGGAGATTAAATCTCTATAAAAAGAAACTAACATTTACAGGCAAATTTCCATCTTAAAGCAGATGTAAGTAACTTTAAATAACTGTAAATAATTGTAAATAACTGAATAAAATAGCTGAATAAAAATAGACTGAAAAGGAATTCCAAAATTTATTTAAAAATTGACTATAAATAAACTTAAATAAAAAAATATTTCAAAATTGTAGAAAAACTACAACTATTGAGAACCCTATTATTTTAAATTGCTTAAAAATCTAAAATAATTACAAAACACTCACATATGGTCCTTAGCTCTATTCCTTTGGCCTTCCCGGATCCACTTCTAGGGCGTAGAATATTTTTATATAAAATATCTTCTCCCTATAAAAATTATCTATTTAGGGTTCAACCTTAGGCAATGAACCCAGTCGGGAGAAAATCTGGATAAGAAAAATAGCTAGGCCTACGGTTCAATTTATAGTGTGGCTTAGGGATCTCAGGCGTTGGATTTGAATGTTGGATCCGATGCAACTATGTCATAGGCTTATTAGGGACCCTCGGATGCAGCTACGGATGCACAAGATTCGCCCAAAAATAAAAAATATAGTGTTCGACTCGTACCAGAACGATTCTTCGTCTAATAACAAAGGCGAGTCGACCCAACCAATAGGCCGGCCGACCTACAGGCCGAACTGACCAAAACAAGGGTCGACCTTAGCCCTTGTTATATATATATTCTTCGTTTTCTTTTGATTTCTTATTTCTTTCATAACTTCTTCATACTGACTCGGATTTCGAGAAGTTATATATGAAAATTGATCCGAAAATTATCGAGGACCCAATGGTGCAACTCTAGTAGCCAATTCCGACAATTTTCCAAACTTATTTAATTATTTAATTAATTCGTTAATTAATTATTATAGCTCAAATTTTTGGGTTGTTACATTCTCCCATCCTTAAAGGATTTCGTCCCCCAAATCTCCAAGGACAGAAGAATGAAATAAATATTTTCATTCAAATTCTACAACCACAAATTCAACCATCATCCATTACATCCATTGTCCTTAAGCTTTGTAATGAAATTTATGTCATATGTAATAGTGTAGTGTCAATGTCCCTAACTAATGCAAAAGATTAGGCAGTCTACTAACTCAGTCGACCTCCTTTTTATGCAACCATGTCCTTTCCATGTATCCAAATGAATGCAAATTTCCTAATGATAGCTGATAGTCCTATATGCGTGCTACAATCATCATCCAAATACAACAATCATATGATAATCACCCATTTATAGCAACCATGAAATAAAAATGAAAGTGCACACACATCCATATGCATATGCTTTAGTGACCTTGTTAGGCCGATCCTTAAGAGATAATAGTGCCTAGTGTATGTGTATGCGTCCATTAGCATCCACTAGCAACCATTGTAACCACGAGCGTCCATCATTCATAACATGTTCTAGTAACATGTTTATATTGGGCCATACCATCCATAGGTTAAATCCTAAGATCTACCATCCCAAAGGACACTAAAGGAAAGAACCAATTCAAAGCTAAAGATGGAAACAAAAAATTCAAAACGTACTATCGAAAAGATGCGGATAAGAGGTACGTATTTTCTTCTCAACCTCCCACGTAGCGTCCTTAATACTATATCCCCACTGCACCATAACCAAAGGGACTTATTTATTCCTAACCTTCTTGCTGTCACGCCCAACAATCTTGTCAGGAATGCGACGAACGGATGCTTCTCTCTCCACTTCAACTTCTTCAAGTTGGCTAGGTTCCACAATTCTGCTGAATCATGTAAGCACTTTGTCAGGTGTGAAACATGAAAAAACATCATGAACTCCCGTGAGCCTCTTCGGTAGCTTTATCTGATACGCCATCTTCCCTACCCTTTCCACAATGGGGAACGGTCCTACGAATTTGAGAGAAAGTTTCCCACTTGATGCAAACCTCACTACCTTTCTTAGTGGAGGTACCTTAATGAAAATCAAGTCTCCTACCTCAAACTCAATATCCCTTCTCCACTTATCTGCATAGGATTTCTGCCTATCTTGGGCTGTCTTCATTCTTCTTCTAATCAAATCAATCTTTTCTAAAGTCTCTCTAACCATGTCGGGACCAAGTAGCAATCTTTCTGTAGAGTCCAACCAACACGTAGGTGACTAGCAAGGTCTTCCATAAAGAGCTTCAAAAGGTGCCATTCCAATGCTAGCTTGAAAACTATTGTTATAAGCGAATGCCACTAAAGGAAGGTGCTCCTCTCAAGTTCCACCAAAATCAAGAATGCACATCCTCAACAAATCCTTAATAACTCTCTCCATTTGGACATCCATTTGAGGAGGCCGTACGTAATCTAAGCCGTGTCTCTAAAGCCTCTTACAAGATTATCCAAAACTCGCTAGTAAAGATAGGGTCTCTGTCGCTCACTATGCTAGAGGGAACTCCGTGAAGTCGGACTATCGCATGAACGTATAAGGTACCAAAAAAGGTGCCGCCCACTTACTCTTGACTGAAATGAAGTGGGTTAGTCAAACGATCTACAATGAACCAAACACTGTTATTCCTCTTCCTAGATCGGGGTGAACCATCTATGAAGTCCATCGAAATACTTTCCCACTTCCATTTGGATACATTCAATGGTTGAAGCAATCCACCAGGCCTCTACTGCTCTGCCTTGACCCTTTGACATACAAGACACTTAGCCACAAACTCTGCTACATCCTTCTTCATACCACTCTAATAAAACACTCTCTTCATGTTCCTATACATCTTATCACCATCCGGATGAATAGTCATTCAAGAATGGTGTGCTTCCGCTAGAACTGCACTCATCAAATCACTAGTGCGGGGAACACAAAGTCTTCCATCTCTCCTTATCCATCCTTACCATCGATGGAATAACTTTGGAGATGTCTAGAGACCCCACCTTTGCTAATCCTATCCAGAATATCCACAAGCTTTTTATCCTCACGCTGCCTTGAGCCAATCTGATCTATGAGGGTAGGCTTAACCTCAAGTGCTGAAATCTTAGCAAATTCTCTGATAAACTTTCTATAATAACCAACTAAACCTAGGAAGCTTCTAACTATGGTAGCATTCTAGGGGGACTTCCAATCCTGTACTGCTACTACCTTAGCGGGATCCACAACTAAACTCTCTCTTGAGACTACATGCCCCAAGAAATGCACCTCCATACGCCAAAATGTGACACTTCGAGAATATTACTTTCAACTGATGAACATGAAGTGTACGAAGAACCTCCTCAAGATGAATTTTATGCTCTTCCATACTCTTGGAAAACACCAGAATGCCATCCACAAATACTACAACGAATTTATTTAGGACATCTCAAAAAACACGGCTCATCAAATCTACAGAATAGGCTAGAGCGTTAGTCAGCCCAAGTGGCATAACCAACCACTCAAAGAGTCCATCAGGTGTGCTAAATGCTTTCTTATGGACGATATCATTAGCGACCCCAAGCTAATGAAATCCAATGGCTAAGTCAAGATGAGAAAATACCGAAGAGCCAACTAACCGATCAAAAAGATATTCTATCCTAAGAAGTGGGTAATGGTTCTTCTTCGTAAGCTTATTCAAATCTCTATAGTCTACACAAAATCGTAGGGAAACATCTGCCTCTGTAGCGAAGACGACTTGCGCTCCCCACTCAGATATGCTCCATCTGTTGAAGCCTTTCTCCAATAGCCCACCAATCTACTTATTTAACACCTTCCTCTCCCTAGGTGTCATATGTCTCAGGGCAATGCCACTGGCTTAGCATTGTCATTCAGATAGATCCTAAAGTCGATTTCACTCTTAAGGGGTAGTCCCCTAACCTCCTCAAAAACGTTTAGGAGATCTCTAACAAGTAGAACTAAATCTAACTCTCCTAGTGATGAATCAAAGGAACAAAGGAAGCTCAACATAAATGACCCCTGTGGGTCACAAGAAACCTCGAGAGTCCGTCCGCTACATGTCTCTAGTCCAACGACTCTCTTTTCACAGTTCAATATCGCACCATAAGTGGATAACCAGTCAATCCTCAAAATCAGACCATATCCCGAAAATCCCAATACATAGGCATCACAATTAAACTCTACACCTAGTATAAAAATTTTCAAACCCTTACAAATCATGGATAAATGCGTCGATCCTCCTATGGGATTTGAAACAACTATAGGGCCTACAGCTAGAGAAATATCTAAGTTGAAACAATCAACCAAGGAACTAGAAATGAAAGAATACGATGCTCCGAAGTCAAAAAGAGTCCGCATAGGAAAATCTAAAATAGAGATCAAACCTTCTACATAGATTTTCCTACTTTGGTCCGGTCTACTACTAGAAGGTACTGCATCCAAAGCTCGTACTTGTGCCGTCGGTGCGCCTGCTCTCTGCCCCGTCTTCTGAGGACAAGCTCTACTAAGGTGTCCAAGCTGCCATAGTTGTAACACTTCCCCTTTATCATGTCCTCCTTGCAGTCCTTTATGAAATGCCCAACCAATCCACAACTATAACATTTCCTGCCTTTTGATCTTTGCCTTTTGAGGTCCACCTCCTTTCTTCTTGTTCTTTTTATTCTTCAACCACTGCTTCTTAGAGTTTTTTGATTCAGGAACCTCCTAAGCCTCTTCTTTCTTAGCTGCTTCTGAAAAGAGAACCATCTCCACAAGTGATTCATACGTCACTCCCATATGTACATGTGTCAATGCCAACCTTTGGAGGTGCTGGTTCAAAACCTTAGCAAACTTGGTGGCTTTTTATGTGCTATATTAACTAGCTCCATTCCGAACCACAATAACTCATTAAACTGATTTATATACTCTTACACGGAAAGACTCCCTTGCTTTATACTAATGAACTTCTCCAACTGCATGCTTTCCTCGGCTTGCGATAAGAAATTTCTCTCAAAATTTTCCCAAAATCAAACTAACTAATGACTCCGCCCTCCATTTCTGCAATCTTCCCCCAGTAAGAAGCCTCTTCCTTCGGCTACCAAGATGCAAGCTGAACTCTCTACCGGTTTTCCAATCCTAACAGCATAAATGTCTACTCTATATTCCTCAACCAAACTCGTTCCTCTATGAACTCCTCCATGCCAGAAAACGTCCTGCCTCCTAGATTAGTGAAGTCCTTGCATAGCTTGAAAAAATTGGCCGTTGTAGGTGGATTGATGAGATTTCCACCCGTCGGTACTGCATTGGGCACTAGCCCTTGCACCTCTAGTGCCGTAGCTTGGAGATATCTACGGAACCAGGCTGGGACTTGGACACCTTCCGAAAGATTTGGGGCGTCTGCCATACTATGCAAAGAAGAGAAAATTTAGACTCGAAAGAATCGAAAGGAAAGTTGAACTGGACTTTGAGGGGATTTTTATAAAAACTCTCTAATACATGAAAACTATTTCTATAATAAGAGTTTCATTCTGAAAAATAGTTTTAGTTTAAAGAAATGTTATCTTTGAAAAAAACTTAACTTTTAAACAAGTTTTTAGGAATTCGATAACCTTAGGCTCTGATACAAAGTGAAACATCCCCACACCCCTCAAAAAGGGTACACCAAAGGATGTGGTGCATTATAGGTATAGCTAAAGTATCACAGAGACTAAGATTCACAAGAAAATTAAGTAAAAGAAGCGGAAAACATTTAAATAGTAACTCATTATTCAGAATCAAACTTCATAAAATAGATCATAAAACCAAAATATGTCTAAAAAACTGAACACTCATTTCTTATGAAAAATACATCTCAGTCCTAGAATCAGAGTACAAAAATAATAACAATCATCCCTATCATAAGTGCTAGTTCATCAAAAGCCAAATGAAAAGAAGAATAAAAAGAATAAGAATACATAAAAAACTTCGAGAATATATCTCCAAGCAATCTGAATCTACTGTCCTCGACTCTGTTGGCCTATGGGGGAAAGGGGAAATAGAGGAGTGGGTCAGACAATAAGTCTGGTGAGCGAAAGTAATTACTAGCATTTCTAAGCAAGATAAAGATAATAGACTAAGAAATATTTCTAGCTTGAAAGAAAAAAACATAAAAGATAAAACTCAGATAAAATACTGTTTCTGATTCTGTTTGACTGTTTGCTTTGATAGTTTGGTTATTTGCTGTGACAACCCGCAAATCCGTACCCCTTGAATCAACACTATTCTACTTCTATTAACTCAAGTGGCACAGAAATACGAACCATTTGGGTTAAAGAAGAAGAGATAGAAGAAGAAGAAACTAAACAATATCAGAATCTCACAGTCGCAGCGGAATAAAATATAATAGTAAATATATAACTTTACATAAAATGAAAACTATACCAGTTTTATACATCACATTATCAGAGAATCTCATACATCAAATTACCAATTAGACAAACCATACAATCACAACAGCGGAATATATATAAGTATAGATAATACGTCACGGACTCCAGCTCCTCTTCTGCTCCATAGCAACCTATCCTGAACAAATAATACCCGGTCTGACCCGAGCGTTATAATGAAATAACACCCGAGTCAGTCTGGAATACCAGCTGATTATAATACATCCAAATTGATTATTAAAGTTTTAAAAATCCTTTTGAAAACAAAAGCATCTCGTAAGACCACGCCACAAATAAACATGTCGGGTTTTTACTTACGATAGCTAAAACACTTTTTTTATAGAAATCCTCTGATATTATAATAGGGTCTATTTACAAATACTTATAAAATAGCCGAAACTGTTACATCTATTAAATTCCAGCTACTAGCCACAAAAGTGGGTAATACAAACAAAACTCGTACAAGGCTCGTAGGGAAAATGGATTTCCAACAATGACTAGGCACTGGGATACCACCTGTCACAGTACGGGGCCTAGATCACCGTACCGAGGACCACTCCCGATCCCCTGCAACACAAGGCCGGACCCATCCCTTACTGGACAGTTCCGAATAAGATCACCCCGCGGTTGGGATCGGCAACCGCACCACTAAGCCGAAATAAAAAGGGACATCTAGACAGGGATGACCTTACTCTCCAGTGGGGGCTACCCACGAAGCCTTGCTGCATATCCCCTGATTTTCAGTCATTCCCATTTGATGAGGCTTGAGGCTAAGCGTTACCTTTTAGAACGTTTCACTTAGAATGCCCATCGCCCACCTGACGATGTTCCGAAAGCATTCATCCATACAAGTCCGTCCCGGGTTCGAAAGGAACTGAAGGCACTATTCCTACTACATCCAATTTGGAAATATCCTCAGGATTAGTAGCGACTAGCCCTTGCACTTCACAGCTCCATCTTCGACTCCGAACACGTTTTTCGCACGAAACGTACAAACCGGATCAAAGTGGTTTTCGAGAAATAAATCTCGATCCCGGTCTCTTCGAAATGATCAACGCATTTGTCCAATATTGATAGTCAGTGATTTAACTATCAATTCATATTCACAAACATCCATCACACAATAAATAATATTCCACATTATTTATTTTTCCTCTAATATCTTTAAAAGATATATTTTCAAATTTCCAAAACTCATTTGAAAACAATTCCCAAATTCCCTTCCTTTACAAGATAAATCCTTCACCATTTATTCCCATTGGAAATAACCAAATTCAAAACATTTAGATTTAAAACCAATTTAAATCACTTTATTCTTCAATATACTTTAAATATATAAATTTACTTCTAGTTATTTTTTTCAAAAATATAATTCCAAATATGTAAAATAAAACCATTTATTAAATAGGAGTTTTGTTAACTAAATTTAAAAATAGTGCTTTTAAAGGTTTAGTGCTATGTTTCAAATAACTTAAATCATCTATCCTTTAAATAAATCCATTATCAAATAAAGTACTAATAATATCCTTAAATCATTATATTATAGCTAAACTTATTACTTACCTTTAAATAAGAATTTCTTAAAAACGCTTCCTTAAAACAAATCAAACTTAACTTTTCAAACCTGATCTAAATCACGAACTCAGTTTTTCCCAGGGAAACATTTCCATTGAAAACAACCCAGATAATCTTCCATATAGATCCCGCCCGAACTATCCCAACCCAAATTTACGTTATTTATCGTAAATTATTTCCAAGCTTAAAATAAACTCCTTTTGAAGTTTAAACACCCCTTTTCCATTCCCGAAAATTCCATTTTCAAAGTCTAGGTTTTAAACATTTTTAAATAAAACATTTGAGAATTTATTACTGGAAAATAATACTTATGGATTTCTTAACTAAATTCCAAGGGTGAAAATGCATTTCAAAAATATTGATTTACATTTATAAATATTAATTTATATTTAGAAGCTTCGTTGAAAACATGTTTTAATTTTCTGGTAAACTCTATTCATTATCAAAATAACCCATCATTATTTTAACACTTATATCCTCTTATAGAATTTCTCACCCAAATCCATACTTTGCATTTTTCAACAAATAATTTTCCCGCTTTCTTTAAAATTCCCATTTACAAATTTCATTCTTCATCCGAACCAAATCCAAATTTTATTTCTTTAAATTCGTTATATAACAATTTCTTTTATTTCTTAAATTCCCATTTAAATCCATTTATAATTTCCAGGTTTATATTTATTTCAACAATTTCACAGTACAATTTAATTTCAGATTTATCAATCACAACATATAAACAAATTGCATTATCAATTATAAAAATAATCACTATATTGTGAGGAATCCAGTTGGATCCCTCCAATCTGTTTTCCCTGCATCCACAAATATTAGCACATCACATATATAAATATCATTTCAGACTGATACAACATCTATATTCAACCAATCACACAGATATTTAAATATTAACTATTTAAATTAACTAGCATCCAGATGTGAGTGAGAATAACTCACCTTGAGTTTCGGCGAGCGTTCGAAATTTAAATTAAACCGAACGACGTTCGATTTTACCTAAATTTCTACTTGCCCGAAATGGCTCCGAATCTGCACCATCTCGTAGTACGCATTTCTGCGATTCCGGCGCCGCAAATTTCGTACGAATCTGATATCATACGAAAAAGTTATTCAAATTTAAAGATTTGAATATAAATTTAAAACAAATTTCTTTTTATTTTATAGCAAAATGAATCAAAGCCGTACGAAATCAGGTAAAGAAAATCCAGCCGCTCCTTATCTTCTTCCCTCACGCGTCTAATTCCAGGAACGAAACCCATATCCACGTAACAAAGCCGATCGTCGCACCTTCAAAACACGACCGGACGTTGATCCAAAGCCGCCCACGCGTGCGCATACTCGTGCGTCACCCCTGCCTCTAATCTAGGCGAACTCGAACTCCCCAACAACCCAAAAATCAAGATCGAACCGATCCCAAACGAGGACAAAATTCGAACGATTTACTTCACTAAATCACCTCTCAACCATTGGATGTGTAGATCCCTTCATGATATACAACTTACCTTTAGAAAATATTTGGAATTAAAGCATGGATAAGAAGATTTTTGGAGGGGAAACGAAATGATTATCGGCCATAAAACGATATAAACGGCGGCCAACGAACATACTAGGGTTTTGACTAAAATTTAATGTATATATATTGTTTTAATATTATTTTATTGATAAAATCCTCTATGTAACATCTTATTTCAAACGATCACCAATTCTCACGCACCAACAGGCGTTCCTAGGATTTTTCCGCGTTCCGGACACAATGGAACAGGTTTCGTAAGCTAATTTGATCGTATATGCAAGTTACGAAATTAAATGTTCAATTTAAAATTAAATCGGTTAAATTGATTTCTAAGCGTTTCGAGCTGCCATGATCAAATGACAACTCCGATTGCTACGAAAATTGAAATCCGAGAATAACTAACTATTACGGATCCAATGGAACTGGTTTCGTCGAATTCCGAGACTGTTCCCCGGAAGGCTATTTTAACTCGTCTATTGAATCGAGCGATTTACAAAATTGACGAAAACGCTTAAAATTTCGCTTTTAAAATTTTGTTAACTCTTTTATAATTCATATAAAATTTATAATCACATTAAAAATCATTCTGACTCATTCCGGACTAATAACAGATTAATTGCAATATTTTATAATATTAAATTCTCTTATTAATTAAAATAAAACTCCAAATTATAACTTATTAACATTAAAATTCATCTAAAAATCCAACAACACTTTTAATGACCAAATAGACTTAAAATAAATTTTAGAACTCATTTCCATATCTATTTACCTCCATATTCACAATTTATCCCGATTCAATATTTAATTTTTATTATTTAAATTCCAATTGGATTACCATATTTGGAATTATACGTAATTCATTAATTCCACCTAATTCTTTTTATTTTGAACCCAATTCAAAACCTACATTGAACATTTAAAATGAATTAAATGTTCAAAATTTAATGCCAAAAATTCCGGGATGTTACATTCCTCCCCCCTTATAAAAATTTCGTCCTCGAAATTTGCTAAGGTAGAACATACTCTTAAACTCATTTACTCATCCAATTTGCTTAGTTAAAAACTTATATTCACTTTCCAAAATCCTTTAGCCCAATCCCACATTCATTAGTTTTACTTACTCTAAAGCTTTAAATTCTAACGTATTTCAAAATAACTTTCCAAGTTATTAATTTTCTCCCAAAACCCCAAAAAATTTCTAACTCCCAAAATTTCCGAAAATTTTTGGCAGAGTCTCCCTTGCACGGAAGAGCTTTCGCGATATCGCGATACAAACAAATATATATACATCGACCCACATAGTCGAAAACCAAAATATATCACAATATATATATCATTTCCCAATTATATTTGCGTAGGCGTACCTTTTTAGCAAATTTTAATAGCAAGCAGCTAATATAACGCATGTACGCGCTCCAACTCTCTCAAACGCCTTCTATACCTGTACTATACTCAACAAACACATTAGTTTTCAAAGATTTGAACATTTTAACAACATTTCCAATATAAATGTAAGCCAAACATATCCATTTCATAACCTAATCCACAGTTTGCATGATTTCACAAGTAAACCATATTTTAAAGCATATACAAAATTCCTTTTCTAATGCCAAACTCCAAGTTATTTCACACAAAGAATTTTATATACAAGTTTTGCTATGATCCATTCATATTCTCAAATTTGATTCACAAACAAAGTTTATTTTAAACTTTAAGTATTTGCATTACTTTGATAATCCATTTTCATTCATATGCACAACCACTTAATAACATTTCAATCCATTCCAATTTATTCAAAACCAATTCCATTCTGAATACAATAAGACAACCAATTCATATTCACTTCTATATTATGAATATGTGCTCTTAATTCATTTACTTTTCTTTTTAATTAACCTGCATTTACATACAAACCCACTAAATAGGTTCCAATTCATCTCCCATTATTCAAATATCAATTTCATTTACTTCTTTTAATTTATCCACTTAAGTTTAATGACTAATTTCTATGCAGGTTGTGGTTATTCAAACAAATAACCATTTTTTAAGCTTATACCAATTAAAATTTAATTCCAGCTTCAAATTTCATTAATCTCCGTTTCATTCGGAACTATTCTCAATCCAAATATTCCTATTTCCTTACAAATTTAAAATCAAGTCTTTATCCTCACTTTTCAAATTTATTATTCATCTTAAGTTTATTTTTTTATTTAATTATTAGTATAGTTTTATTATATTTTTTTATAGTTATATATATCATTCCATACTTATTTACAACTCATATACTCTTTCTTTATCACAATTACTAACTTAAAAGTCATTTGCTTGCATCCAAATTTTATTTTCCAAACAAATTTCATTTAAAGCTATGTCATAAGCTTAAAAATAACCATCTCATCGTTTTCTTATAATTTCCATTCCATAATATCTCAATTTATTTCCATTTTAATTGATTCTTACCCAATCAAACAATTTACAAATTTTAATCCAACTAGCTTATACATTCAGCTTAAGTTTAGATTAATAACATCTCATTACATATTATTTCTAACTCTCACACATCTTAAATTCATACTTTCTTATTCCATCACAATAATTAATTAAAACCATTTCACTTGCAAGTCATTTTCAGCATCTAAACAAATTTATCCAAGACCACGTTATAAAGCTTAATCACAATTATTTAATTTGCTTAAGCTTTCTTTACAATATTTTCATTATCTTCTTATAAATCAATTTTTATTTTCATTTGATTCTCATCCCAATCAATTCAAATCCATTTACAAACTTTAATGCACTTTCTTTATTTCTTCATTAATTTTTTTAGATTTATTTTATTAACAAAGAGCCATTTTAAATTATTTCACTCATTGGAATTTATTTACAATTCAAACCATCACAATTATAATCTAATTTCATTATTCATTCACACTTCCAATACTTATTACCAAAATTAAATCCCATGCCACAACTGGATTTTTATTTACTTTCCAAATTTTGACCAAACTATCAAAATTCTATTCATTACCATACAAATCCCATTTAATTGTAATTCAATTTAGTTTCTAGCCTAATCCATATTAGGTTTTTAATTCATTTCCTCAATTCACTCTGAATTCATTTATAATATGACCATTTTCCAATTATTTCATTTAGCAAATTTCAATTTCAATTTCTATATCAAAATTAATTTCATTTTTCCCCATTCATAAGTTCAAGACTTATTTTCCAACTTAAGAACATCCACCTTTATATTCTCACTTTGCTTCATTACACTTTACATCTCATTTATGATTAAGTTTTGAATATTCCACACCATTCAACTCTTTTCCCTTATTCACTTCTATCTAAGAGTTTAGATTGCTTATTTAAGTCCATTTGCATTGTATAATCACAAATCCAAATTATATCTAAGAATATGAATTTCCTTATGCACCTATAAGAAATTTTACATTTCACTTCAATCCAATTTTAATTCTCCATACACAAGTTCAAAACTTATTTACTAACTTAAGTTCATTCACTTCCATTTACTTAAGTTAAATTTAATTTCAAGATTAAAATTTTCATTTCTTTCTTATTAGCATCAACTTCACTTAATTAATTCAATAGTTAATTTATTTTAATTTTACACATTATTTAAATAGAATTTTCCAGAATTAAATTACACGGTTTTATTTCAAAACCATTTTGAAATATATCAAATATATACCTATTTGGTATATCAATCAAATCACCAGATTTTCCAAAACAACTTGTTTATACCAAAACAAATTTTCTCCTTTGAAATTTCCAAACAACTAATATACCCAACAATTCCAAACAATACCATAACCAAGTACTAGGGAAGCAATCCATCACATTAGAAACTCGAAAATGAATTCTAATGATGTGGCTAGCATCATCAGGATTATTTTCCAGCGACTGAAGTGAGTTCAGTGCTTCTTTACTTTCCCAAATTCATTTCAAAACAATTTCTATTCAAACATATTACCCAAAATAATATTCCATTATTGGCTTCAAAAGCTTTGGAAAGCATTTCAACATTATCAAAATTTAGATTTTTTCCAAATCCCTTGTTTCAATCCATTATAAACACCTTTCAAATTTTCCGGGGTCAAGATTCTAGTTTAACCCAAATTTTAATTCCATTTCTTCTTATTTACAACATATTTAATTAAATCTATTTGGTTATAAACCATTTTAATATTTTATATTCTTATTAGCTTATCATTTCAAATTTTGATCAAATTCAATATTCATACTTGATTAGGGTATTAACAACTAACAAACACCCAATATATAATAAGTTAGAAAATCATTTCTTTAATATCAAATTATAATTTTGGGTAAAATTATTTCATTTACCCACTTTAAAAAACAATACTATGTCGGTTTATCTTGTTTAAGAGTTTAGAAACCCCTATCGATACGGTTGTACTTCCCGCACCGACCAGAATTCATAAAGACTCAACCGATAAGTCAACACAGTATAAAAACAATTTTATATCCACTAACAAGTACGCTCTCATATCTATTAATACGCTCAACTCATTATAGAGTACTATTGACTCTGTTTAATGAGTAATTTCCCCCACCAAAGCCTAGGTTGTCGCGAACCTAAGCTCTGATACCAAGTGTGACAGCCCGCAAATCCGTACCCCTTGAATCAACACTATTCTACTTCTATTAACTCAAGTGGCACAGAAATACGAACCATTTGGGTTAAAGAAGAAGAGATAGAAGAAGAAGAAACTAAACAATATCAGAATCTCACAGTCGCAGCGGAATAAAATATAATAGTAAATATATAACTTTACATAAAATGAAAACTATACCGGTTTTATACATCACATCATCAGAGTATCTCATACATCAAATTACCAATTAGACAAACCATACAATCACAGCAGCAGAATATATATCAGTATAGATAATACGTCACGGACTCCAGCTCCTCTTTTGCTCCATAGCAACCTATCCTGAACAAACAATACTCGGTCTGACCCGAGCATTATAATGAAATAACACCCGAGTCAGTCTGGAATACCAGCTGATTATAATACATCCAAATTGATTATTAAAGTTTTAAAAATCCTTTTGAAAACAAAAGCATCTCGTAAGACCACGCCACAAATAAACATGTCGGGTTTTTACCTTACGATAGCTAAAACACTTTTTTTTATAGAAATCCTCTGATATTATAATAGGGTCTATTTACAAATACTTATAAAATAGCCGAAATTGTTACATCAATTAAATTCCAGCAACTAGCCACAAAAGTGGGTAATACAAACAACTCGTACAAGGCTCGTAGGGAAAATGGATTTCCAACAATGACTAGGCACTGGGGTACCACCTGTCACAGTACGGGGCCTAGATCACCTACCGAGGACCACTCCCGATCCCCTGCAACACAAGGCCAGACCTATCCCTTATTGGACAGTTCCGAATAAGATCACCCCGCGGTTGGGATCAGCAACCGCACCACTAAGCCGAAATAAAAAGGGACATCTAGACAGGGATGACCTTACTCTCCAGTGGGGGCTACCCACGAAGCTTTGCTGCATATCCCCTGATTTTCAGTCATTCCCATTTGATGAGGCTTGAGGCTAAGCGTTACCTTTTAGAACGTTTCACTTAGAATGCCCATCGCCCACCTGATGATGTTCCGAAAGCATTCGTCCATACAAGTCCGTCCCGGGTTCGAACGGAACCGAAGGCACTATTCCTACTACATCCAATTTGGAAATATCCCCAGGATTAGTAGCAACTAGCCCTTGCACTTCATAGCTCCATCTTCAACTCCGAACACGTTTTTCGCACGAAACGTACAAACCGGATCGAAGTGGTTTTCGAGAAATAAATCTCGATCCCAGTCTCTTCGAAACGATCAACGCATTTGTCCAATATTGATAGTCGATGATTTAACTATCAATTCATATTCACAAACATCCATCACACAATAAATAATATTCCACATTATTTATTTTTCCTCTAATATCTTTAAAGATATATTTTCAAATTTCCAAAACTCATTCGAAAACAATTCCCAAATTCCCTTCCTTTACAAGATAAATCCTTTACCATTTATTCCCATTGGAAATAACCAAGTTCAAAACATTTAGATTTAAAACCAATTTAAATCACTTTATTCTTCAATATACTTTAAATATATAAATTTACTTCTAGCTATTTTTTTCAAAAATATAATTCCAAATATGTAAAATAAAACCATTTATTAAACAAGAGTTTTGTTAACTAAATTTAAAAATAGTGCTTTTAAAGGTTTAGTGTTATGTTTCAAATAACTTAAATCATCTGTCCATTAAATAAATCCATTATCAAATAAAATACTAATAATATTCTTAAATCATTATATTATAGCTAAACTTATTACTTACCTTTAATAAGAATTTCTTAAAAACGCTTCCTTAAAACAAATTAAACTTAACTTTTCAAACTTGATTTAAATCACCAACACAGTTTTTCCCCGGGAAACATTTCCATTGAAAGCAACCCAAATAATCTTCAATATAGATCCCGCCCGAACTATCCCAACCCAAATTTACGTTAGTTATCATAAATTATTTCCAAGCTTAAAATAAACTCCTTTTGAAGTTTAAACACCCCTTTTCCATTCCCAGAAATTCCATTTTCAAAGTCTAGGTTGTAAACATTTTTAAATAAAACATTTGAGAATTTATTACTGGAAAATAATACTTATGGATTTCTTAACTAAATTCCAAGGGTGAAAATGCATTTCAAAAATATTGATTTACATTTATAAATATTAATTTATATTTAGAAGCTTCGTTGAAAACATGTTTTAATTTTTTGGTAAACTCTATTCATTATCAAAATAACCCATCATTATTTTGACACTTATATCCTCTTATAGAATTTCTCACCCAAACCCATACTTTGCATTTTTCAATAATAATTTTCCCGCTTTCTTTAAAATTCCCATTTACAAATTTCATTCTTCATCCGAACCAAATCCAAATTTTATTTCTTTAAATTCGTTATATAACAATTTCTTTTATTTCTTAAATCCCCATTTAAATCCATTTATAATTTCCAGGTTTATATTTATTTCAACAATTTCACAGTACAATTTAATTTCAAATTTATCAATCACAACATACAAACAAATTGCATTATCAATTATAAAAATAATCACTATATTGTGAGGAATCCAGTTGGATCCCTCCAACCTGTTTTCCCTGCATCCACAAATATTAGCACATCACATATATAAATATCATTTCAGACTGATACAACATCTATATTCAACCAATCACACGGATATTTAAATATTAACTATTTAAATTAACTAGCATCCAGATGTGAGTGAGAATAACTCACCTTGAGTTTCGGCGAGCGTTCGAAATTTAAATTAAACCGAACGACGTTCGATTTTACCTAAATTTCTACTTGCCCGGAATGGCTCCGGATCTGCATCATCTCGTAGTATGCATTTCTGCGATTCCGGCGCCGCAAATTTCGTACGAATCTGATGTCGTACGAAAAAGTTATTCAAATTTAAAGATTTGAATATAAATTTAAAACAAATTTCTTTTTATTATTTTTATAGAAAAATGAATCAAAGCCATACGAAATCAGGTAAAGAAAATCCGGCCGCTCCTTATCTTCTTCCCTCACGCGTCTAACTCCAGGAACAAAACCCATATCCACGTTACAAAGCCGATCGTTGCACCTTCAAAACACGACCGGACGTTGATCCAAAGCCGCCCACGCGTGAGCCTACTCATGCATCGCCCCCGCCTCTAATCTAGGCGAACTTGAACTCCCCAATAACCCAAAAATCGAGATCGAACCGAGCCCAAACGAGGACAAAATTCGAACGATTTACTTCACTAAATCACCTCTCAACCGTTGGATGTGTAGATCCCTTCATGATCTACAACTTCCCTTTAGAAAATATTTGGAATTAAAGCATGGATAAGAAGATTTTTGGAGGGGAAACGAAATGATTATCGGCCATAAAACGATATAAACGGCCGCCAACGAACATACTAGGGTTTTGACTAAAATTTAATGTATATATATTGTTTTAATATTATTTTATTGATAAAATCCTCTATGTAACATCTTATTTCAAACGATCACCAATTCTCACGCGCCAACAGGCGTTCCTAGGGTTTTTCCATGTTCCGAACACAATGGAACAGGTTTCTTAAGCTAATTTGATCATATATGCAAGTTACGAAATTAAATGTTCAATTTAAAATTAAATCGGTTAAATCAATTTCTAAGCGTTTCGAGCTGCCACGATCAAATGACAACTCCGATTGCTACGAAAATTAAAATCTGATAATAACTAACTATTATGGATCTAATGGAACTGGTTTCATCGAATTCCGAGACTGTGCACCAGAAGGCTATTTTAACTCGTCTATTGAATCGAGCGATTTACAAAATTGACGAAAACGCTTAAAATTTCGCTTTTAAAATTTTGTTAACTCTTTTATAATTCGTATAAAATTTATAATCACATTAAAAATCTTTCTGACTCATTCCGGACTAATAACAGATTAATTGCAATATTTTATAATATTAAATTCTCTTATTAATTAAAATAAAACTCCAAATAATAACTTATTAACATTAAAATTCATCTAAAAATCCAACAACACTTTTAATGACCAAATAGACTTAAAATAAATTTAGAACTCACTTCCATATCTATTTACCTCCATATTCACAATTTATCCCGATTCAATATTTAATTTTTATTATTTAAATTCCAATTGGATTACCATATTTGGAATTATACGTAATTCATTAATTCCACCCAATTCTTTTTATTTTGAACCTAATTCAAAACCTACATTGAACATTTAAAATGAATTAAATGTTCAAAATTTAATGCCAAAAATTCCGGGATGTTACATTTGCACTTGTCTTAAATTACTGTGATTAGGCTAAAACCTTAATCCTATCTCAACTGCTAACTCGATTAGGCTAAAATCCTAATTCTACCCTTTGATCGACCTATTCTTTCTCCGTTGTGCGACTGTGTACCAATCATGTTGGTCACAGCAAAAAACACCTCTTTAGCACGTAGGATGCAATAGCGAATTATTTACTCTAATTGATGCCGCATGCTCGGTCATCGCCGGTACACAATAACTGTTGCCTCTTATTTGACCCTTTATTTACCCTAATCAGTATAAGCAAGCCCAGCCTCACCCAACTGTTGTGAGACCATTAGTCCTAACCCAAAAGGGAATGCTGCCCAACATCATCTAACTGTTGTGAGAGCATCAGTCCAAGGCCTAAAACGGAATGCTGTCGGTACTTGTCCTAACAAACAAACTTCTAGTTTTGCGCCTCTTGTTAAATCCCCAAATTTGATCCTCTATCTATTGGCCACTTATTTACCCTAATCAGCATAAGCGGGTCCCATCCCACCTACTGTTGTGTGACCATCTGTCCTAGATCTGAAAGGGAATACACAGGTACGTGTCGCACTTCTATGTTTACTTATTAACGTAATTCGAGATCTAAGTTTAAAATAAGCCTCTTCTATTATCTCTGCTATATTTACTTATTAACTTAATCCTAGAACTAAGTTTTAAAATAAGCCTCTTCTGTTATTTCTGCTATATTTTCTTATTAACTTAATCCAGGATCTAAGTTTTAAAACAAGCCTATTCTATTATTTCTTTCTTTCTGATTATAACCTATGCATTATAAATTTTCTTGCAAGTGTTGCCCTTCTATTTTATCCTTTTAATTATAACCACTTGTTATAATTATGCTTGCAAATATCTTAAATTTTCGTATTTCAGCACATCTCTATTTTACTTTAGTTTTTCTTATTTTACATCCGATTTTTGTAAATTTTGTGTTTTCCTATTTTAGTCTATATTAGCGAATTCTTCTCCTTTTAATTTTTTCGTGTAAAAAGGGATTAAATCTCTATAAAAAGAAACTAACATTTACAGGCAAAATTCCAACTTAATACAGATGTAAATAACTGTAAATAATTGAATAAAATAGCTGAATAAAAATAGACTTAAAAGAAATTCTGAAATGTACCTAAATACTGACTGTAAAATAAACTTACATAAAAACTGTCTCAAAATTATAGAAAAACTACAACTATTGAGAACCTTATTATTTTAAATTGCTTAAAAAACTTAAATAATTATAAAATTTCACCTGTGGTCCTTAGCTCTATTCCTTGGGCTTTCCCGTATCCACTTCTAGAGCGTAAAATATTTTTATTAAAAAAATCTTCTCCCTTGATAATTTTTCTATTTAGGGTTCAGCCTCAAGCAATGAACCCAATTGGGAGAAAAATTGAATGATAAAAATAGATAGGCCTAGGGTTCTATTTATAGTGTGGCTTAGGGATCTCAGGCCATTAGATTTGAAGATTGAATTTAGTGCAACCACATCATAGGCTCACTAGGGACCCTCGGATGCAGCTACGGACGCACAAGATTCGCCCAAAAATAAAAAATATAGCGTTTGACTAGTACCTGGTCGATTCTTCGTCCAATGACAAAGGCGGGTCGACCCAACATATAGTCGAGTCAACCTATCGGTCGACCTATGTATATTAAGGGTCGACCTGACCAAAACATGGGTCGACCTAGGCCCTTGTTATAAATATATATATATATATATATATATATATATATATTCTTCATTTTCTTTTGATTTCTTATTTCTTTCGTAACTTCTTCATATTGGCTCGGATTTTGACAAGTTATATATGGAAATTGATCAGAAAATCATCAGGGCCCAATGGTGCAACTCCTATAGCTTAATTCTGAAAATTTCTCAAACTTATTTAATTAATTCGTTAATTAATTATTATAGCTCAAAATTTTGGGTTGTTACACCCTCTCTACCTCGTTGCTCCACGAAAGGATACATTGATTGTTCCATCGCGTTGCTACTCACCTCCTATTCATGTTTATGCCCTTAACCTTACACTCGACCTTCCCTTTTAAAACGCGACCTACATAAGTCGCAGCCCATCCCTAGGCGACGCGAACCTCCCCCTTGATCGTACTTCGCCAAAGTTTTCCAAAAGAAGCTCCTTCTCACGACTAATGTAGATCCATCCTCCAATTCACTCAACATCACTTCAAACACCAAGAAATAAAGATCTTAATTTCATTATTTCTCATGATTTAAACCGTCGAACTAGAAAAAAGAAGCCACGCCATCCAAATCACATATCAACTTGTAGATCTAGGTTAAACTAACTCAAAGATATAAGCTTTTGAAATTTTAGATTTTTATATAAATTGTTTTGATTTGATAAGAGGAGGATTTTTATTTTCTTTGTTTCACAATGAAGATCAATGAAACGATAAAGGATAAAAGGAAAGGATGCTTCTTGGCTAAGTGTTTAGTTATATTTGATTTGAAAATTCCGGCATTTCACCGCACAAATTTTCGTTCCCGTATGAAGTTCGAACAATAAAAAAATACAGTTGCTTTCAAAACAGCATCGTGACCCCAAAATAGTAAAAATGATATACAATGATTATCGTATTTTGTAAAATCACAAAGACATTATTGTTTGTTGATAAATCATCAAACGACAATTTAAATATTTTCAAGTTAAAAATTATGAAAAAATCAAATAAATTAAATTAAAAATACTTCAATAAAATCAAGTTTAAAATATATTTTCTTAGTATTTAAATGAACCATTTATTATTGCAAATAAATTTACAAAATGAACTCACTGCTATTATTTATTAAATAAAAGGCGATAAATAAGACTAATAAATCCATTAAATGAATAATAAATCTAAAATATAGACATTTAAATCTCTGTTCAAATATTAGATTCAAAATTCGACTATTTGAATAAACCTTATAATTGAATTTAAGTTATAAACTTTAAAATCCAATTATTTCATTTTTTTTAGCAACGCTGGCGTCTTTATAGTAGGCCGTGCTGTATGAATATGCGCTTATATGTTTCTGTTTGATGATAATAAACATATATATATTCATTTAAATGTATTTGGTAATGTACTATTTTGTTTTACATAGATTAAACAAATATTTGTTGAATAAAATAAATTACACAGAATTTGAATTCAAACAGAAATTTTATTCAAACAAATATTTATTACAATCTTGAATAGTACAAATTCAAGCTCTCACTATATATATACATTTTTGATTACATCACAATTCAGTTTACATAATTTCCTCACTACATATCACTCACACTCGTATTTTGTCTTCAACTTCATTCCAGTTTGAATCCAACATCTGAGCAATCTGCAAAAATATTCACTAACGCAGTAAAAGTGAAAAAGAAATATTTTTGCAGTATAAAATAAAATATGTTTTTTTTGAAAATATGTTTTGCCTTAGTTATTTGGGTTGTTCGTCATCATTTATATTTGAATTCATCACATACATGAACAGTGTGTAACAACCCGATATTCGTGTCGAATTATAATCGACAATTTAAACGATTAATATTGACACAAATTTCCAATTGAAGTTTTTAAATTTGGATTTTAAAATTCTTTTACAAATTTTAAGTAAAATTTTATCGGGCTTTAAATAAAAGTTTTCTTTTTTTATTTATTTTTTTTATTTATTTGGCCTTATCCCCTCTTTAATTTCGAACCGGCCCTCCCCCATTTTCTCTTTTCATTTTCGAACCGTCCCCTTTTCTTTATTTTTTTTCGTTCGAAAACCTAATACCATCAAAAAGAAAATAATGGCGGCCACGTTCCTCTTCGTCTTCGTTTCAAGTTAGGGCTTTTCAAAATCGAAAGCGACAACTTCAATTTGCTCGACTTTCCCTTGCTTCAGCTTCAACTCGCTCGCGGCACCTTCAGAAGCTAGGGCTTTCGATTGCTTCGATTTTTGATCGAGCTCGAGGGGTCGTCGCTTGCTCCGATAGCAAAGGTGAGTGATATTTTTTTCACTCGCATCTAATTCAAGCACATGATGATTTCTTACTTCTGCAATTTCGTGATTTTGTGCTGGATTTTTGTGGCTACCACGTATTGATTTTCAACTGTTGTTTCCTGATTTTGAACTCGTTCTGACTCGTTGACCTCGGCATTACTTTGAATTGTTATATGCCTTGAGTTGACCTTGCCTTTGACCTATAGCTTGACATTCATGGTTTTGAACTTGCGTTTTCCTTGATGGCCATCACAGCGTTGATTTTTAGTTGGCATCTGCCGTGACTTTTAAACTTGAAAATAATTTCTTCGGGTTCACTTTGTAATTCCGGCTTGTCTTGTTTTCACTGAACTTTTGTTGGTTGTTCCATTATGTAGTAGTTGTTTAACTGGTACATATGTATTGCACCACTTCTGTCACGTTGAATGGAGCCTTGTTCATGTCGATGTTTGCACCACTACACTTGTGTCCACTGCTTATGGTCGAGTTAATTCTGTCCATTTTCATGTAGCATTTATACATATGTCAGTGGAGCTTGTGCATCGTTCACGTCATTAACTTGCATTGTCTTGTTTCACCACTGCATATATCTATTTGGGTGTTATGCCTGTGACCATTCATACGGTTTGCATTGGGTTGTACTACACTGTGTTCACTGTGTTGCTCCTTGTACATGAATTGAGTTGTGACTTCACTGTGTTTGAATTGTGTACATACTTGTTGATCTGCAGTTTCATTTTGTTGCACTTTTGAATTTTACTGCCTTGAGCTCAAGTACTTGTAGCCTTTGATGTTCTTATTGTAGCCTTGTTTTCATGTACATCGAGGCCACCACTGATGCCTCTGAACCTGGTTGCAACTGCTGGCACCTTTGTTGTCTTCACTTGCAAACTTGTTCTTCACGTAGTATGCTTTGGGTTGTAGCCTCAACTCTGTCCACTGTTAGCTTGATTCTTGTTTGCTGCCTTGTTGTCATTGTGTACATCTAGGTGGGCATTTATACTTGCTTTTGAGTAAAGTTGCATGTAGCCACCTCTGTTTCATTTGAACAGGTATTTGGCTGCAACCCATTGCATGTGTGATTTTCTGATTTTCTTGAGTTACTGTTGTATTAAGTTTCATTGTAGCATTCGCCTAGAAACCATTGTTGTTTAACTGTTTCTCTACCAGTGCACGTTCACTGAATTGACCTAGATTATATTTGCCGTGCACAATTCTTGGTTGACATACCCCTGGTACACTCACTCATTTGAGTTGTACGTTGTCAGTTGATGGCTTTAAGCCTGAATCACTTCGTTCTTGGTTGGTATACCACTGTTTTATGTACCTGACCAAGTTTTTGTTTATAAGCAGATTGAAGTTGCTGTCTTCATTTGTTTCTCTGACCTGCTTTCTGACTTGTTCTTGCTGTCTTGACCATGTCCCCTGTTGCATTATAATTGCATATGTAGTTGTTGATGCTCCTGTGCAATGGCCTGAGTCATTTGTAACTGCTGTTACATGTTGTTAGGCCTAGTTGACTTCGACTTTGTTTATGATACTTGCACTGTTTCACTGGTGTATGCATTTGCTGTTTTGAATCTTGTTGCTCTCACCTTCATTTGATTGTGTCCTCATGTAGAACACTGTTCTATATGTTCCCTTCTTGCTACATTACTATTTGGTGGCACGTGAGATTGCATTCATTTTAGCCACTGATGCATTCATTGGGTACATCATCACTGTACTGGCACGGCAGTGCACGCAAGCGTGAACTGCAGCCACACGGTATCCATTGGGTACATCGTCACTATAGTGGCAAGGCAGTGCACGCAAGCGTGAACTGCAGCCACACGGTATGGTTTTGTGATATTCTATTTTGTTTTGATTTATTAATCTTATGCGTAGTTCATATGCTGTAGCGGCGAGGCCGTGCACGCGTGCGTGTACTGCAGCCCTACTCGACTTAATATTTTAATTGATATTTAAATGTTTTGAACTGTTTTGTTTATTTCAATTCAATATTCTGAATTGCATTCTGATTGGGTTTAATTACTGTCGTCTATTCATTATTTAATTATTATTGCTTCTGTGCACTAATAACTGAGTTTGAATTAGACTGACCCGAGTATTATTTTTCTTTTGAATTTAATACTCGGGTCAGACCGAGTATTTCAGGTTGTAGATATTCTGCTTTGGGTTGCTGCTAGAGCTATGAAGTTCTTTCATATCTTTTGGAGTAGTCGTCATTTGTAGTAGCCTGTATTATTGTATAGGAAGATATGTATTCATGTATATTATATGCGTTAATGTACTTGTATATGTAACTTCCTGAATCGACTGTTGTAGTTGTATCACATGTACCGTGTCAAATGTATTGTAACTGACATCAGTTATTATATATATATGAGACTTTCTGTTTCATCTGTGTTCCGCATTTATATTATCTGTGTTGTTATTTTATATTTACTGTTCTAAACTATTACGAACCATCGTAGTTCGTTTTATACTGGAATTGTGGTATGTCGATGGGAGAAAATAAACCAGAGATGAAAAATGAAAGAACATATATATATATCACTCCTATCGAGATAACCAATACTAGTGTAAGGCCAACTATTGATGGCCGCTCCTCAACAGCCTTATTCTCCGTGCTAGCTGACAGCACTACACCGTAGGGTTCTTGGCTAGCGTGGGTATAGAGGTGGGGCGTCACACAGTGTGACATGCACTACGTGCCACAAGGCCGTGCACATCGGTATACACTTGATAGTGCTACAGGGACAGGTGAGCACAGGTCAAACCCAAATAAAAAGCCGGGTTCAACTCACGTGCAATACATTGAAAATCACGACACGAGCACAAGGTCAAACCCGAGTTTTTAAAACTGGGCTCAACACAAGGCACAATAAACTGAATGCAAAGGTCAAGCCATTGTTGTCATGACTCAACTCAAATGCAAAGCTTCGACAAATCAAAACTGTATCAGATCACAAATGCAATGCTCAATGCACAAAGTAAGTAACAGTAAGCAAAAGGCCAGAACAATGTATGGAGTGTGCAAGTGAACATGACAGCAGACCAAAATGCAGACCAAACAGCAATGCAAATGCAGTAATGGGTGAACAGATCACAAATGTACAACACAGTGAAGATGACAAGTGCATCTAGAAGTTCAACAAAGATCAAGTTCAAGTCATCAAGTTCAAGTCAGACCACTGTAATAAAGAAAACATGACAGGAAACAGATCAATATGAACTGATGAAGCAGTGCAAAAGTACAAGTGCAGGCAAGTGCACAACTTCACAACATGATCAGAATAAAGACAAGTACAACTGGAATCAAGAAATGCAACGTAAGTTAAAAGCTGTGTATGTGAAGTATACCAGAGAGAGTATGCAACATGAAAAAGTCTCAGTGATCAAACATGAAAGCAAGCAAGTTCGACATACAGAAACCATGGATCAAAATAAATACCAAATACTACAAGATGAACCAGACAGTGATGCACAAGTAAAGTTAAGAACAGACCAAGGCTACAACCCCAAATGAAGTACAAAGCATGCATTGATGAACATGTGTACATATGGTGATACAGCAAGTCTATGTGGATATGTAAGTAGTGCAAAATCAAATGCCACTAGAACCAGTGAATATCAGGTGCACATGGATGTCAAACTGCAAACTACACATGAACAACATGACATGAACAATGCAATCTACAAATGCAATGACCAGACTTATACATGAATCTGCACTGAAACAAATAATGGCCAGAACCAAACTACAATGCAACTACATGACAAGAATGCAACAACCAAATGAAGATATAAGAACAAAGAACTGCACAAGTGTAGACTCGAACTACAGTGATCTCAATATAGTAATGACAGCAAACATGAAGTGAAGTGAACATCAGTCAACAATATCAAGTGACAAGTTGAAGCAATAGTGTCACAATATCAAAGCACAGAACAATCATGTATCAATAACAATGCAACACAGTGGCAATCACAAGCTACAAACATCAAATGTCGACCAGGTAGCAATAATGTCAATGCAGACACAAAACAAATATTACAGTGAAAAAGAAAAGTGCAGAGATGAACGCAGATATGGATGTAGATGTGCCAACGTAGTCAATGCCGTGTAAATCGATGATACAGTGGATGGACGAAGTTCAACATTGCAGAGATGGCCGAAGTCAGAATTCAAAAATCAAATTCGTGTCTTTGAAAAAGTCCAAAGTCAAAGCAAATTAAAAAGAGGAAAGTTTCTGCCTTTTTATTCAAGAAAATTCGTACGCGTGAAAATCAAAGCTGTGAGTAACAAGACAAAAATTATATCAGGAAAGCCGTGAGCATCAGGCAATTGAAGTTTTGGAAAGTATCGAATTGAAACGAAGGAAATACAAGTGTCTCGATTTCATATAAATACAAAACCCCAATTATCATCATCGGCATCGAGTGAAAAAGGCAAACAATCAAACCAACAAACAGAGAAATTACATACCGAATCAACAACGAACTCGACCATTAGAGAACGAGCGAGCCAAGCAACGAGTATCGATCAACAGAGGAGCAACGCAAACTAGAATCAATCATCAGAGAAGGAGCGACCAACAGAGCAAGGGAATCTAGCATTTACAGTCGCAACCTCCATAATCAGAAAACCCTAATTTCTGTAACAAAGAAGATCGGCCGCAAATAGCAAAAGAGACGAAGCCCTAATTTCAGAAAGACAACGAAGTTGCCATTATTCTCACAAGCAAAGGAACGGGCCAAGCAAAAGAAAAGGGAACGGGTTATAGAATTAAATTGGGACGGTCATATTTCTTTAAAAGGGTTTTTGGTTTAATTAACTAAATTTGGGTTTAGGGTTATTTATTTTGTTGTCTTTAAATTACCGTCTTTTATATTTTTTCTTTTCGAGTCAAAGAATTTGTAAATCACCACCTACGTTGTAGGTAGTGTCAGATTGTCTAGTTAGAATTAGTTCAGTGAGCAGGGTGTGCTAGTTTGCAAAACTCTATAGGCGGAGCAGAGTTTGCTAGTAAGCGAAACTCTATAGGCGGAGCAGGGTGTGCGAATCTATGAGAGTGTTTGTGAGCGGTAACAAAAGGGTTTGCGAGTCTAGTAGAGTGTTTGTAAGCGGGATACTGTTTAATTCTAATAGAAATCTGGGAATGCAGCAGTAGGCAGGGGTTGCCGAAGCTGGGTAAATTTTGTGTGTGATTTACTTTTCAGCATATTTATTTCTACAGTTTGTTATTACGTTTAAATCGATAAAATTTGCTATAACCCTATTCACCCCCCCTCTAGGGTTAATCTAGATCCTACAAGTGGTATCAGAGCACTGTATTTTTCTTTAACTCTAGAGTCATGAATTCATCAAATAATGCTTTTTCTGAGGGGAAATCTATTGTTAGGCCACCCATGTTTAATGGGAATGATTATGCTTATTGAAAAGTTAGGATGAGTATTTATCTTAGTTCCGTTGATTATGATGTTTGGGATATTATTGAAACTGGCTATAAATCCCCCACTATAACCGTTGGTGATACTGAGATTCCTAAACCTAAGGATAAGTGGGATGCTAACGATAAGAGATTAAAAACTACAAATGCCAAAGCAATGAACGCTTTGATCTGTGCTCTTGATAAAAATGAATTTAATAGAATTTCTCATTGTACAACAGCACAGGAAATTTGGCACACTTTGGAGGTGACACACGAAGGAACTTCTCAAGTCAAGGAGTCTCGTCTAGCCCTATTCAGCAATGAATACGAAAAATTTGTGATGGACAAAGGCGAGAGCATAAAGGATATGTTTGGACGTTTTTCAACTTTGGTGTACAATGCTAGAGCGCTTGGGAAGGTCTTTACTGAGGTAGAGCTTGTGCGGAAGATACTACGAGTCTTACCGATGAACTTTGAGGCAAAAGTCACGGCAATCCAAGAATCGAAAGATCTGAGTAAACTAAGCATGGAGGAGTTGATTGGTAACTTGATGACATATGAGCTTGAGCTAAAAGCAAAGGAAGAACGCAACAACTCCGAACCAAAGAAGAAGACGATTGCCTTAAAGAGCAAACAAGAGAGCAATGAAGAAGGAGAAGATCCAATTGAAGAGCTTGCAATGGCTGTCAATAATCTTAGAAAATGGTCAAGATTCAAGCCACGCAAGAAGAAAACAAAGGGTAATAGGTCAAAAGATTCTGACAATTCCGATAATGAATCGACGTGCTTTAACTGCAACAAGCCTGGCCACTTCAAACAAGAATGCCCACTTCTCAAATACAACAAAGGAAAGAAAAAGAAGAAGAAGGCTTTTGCAGCGACTTGGGATGATGAAGAAGGAGAGGAAGTTTCGGATAGCAGCTCAGAGGGGGCTAACTTATGTCTTATGGCAAAATAAAATTCAGAAGCAAGCTCAGAGGAATCTAGTGAGGCAGGTGACTATTCTTATAAAGAACTTGTTTTTATGTGTCTTGATCTTACTAAAGAAGTTGATGCTCTTGAATCTAAAATTGAAAAACTGAAATATGATAGGAGAGAACTCGCCCATGAAAATTTTAGGTTAGAAACTGAACTTGAAAATATTCAAAACCTAGACTGTAAAAATTGTAAGATTTTAGATTCAGAATTATCAAAAGTTAGGAACAACTTTGAGAATCTTGAAAAAGAAAACTTGAATCTTAAGGAAACCATCGACACTAGGAAAAAGGATTTTATAAATCGATGCACCTCACTTGTAACTGAAAACACATCACTTAAAACCAAAGTCCAAAATCTTGAGAAATCTTTGAATAACTTTTCAAGAGGCGAAAAATCTTTCAACATGCTATTGGGAAATCAAATTTTTGCTAACAACAGAAAGGGACTTGGTTTTGGGAAAACACAAGTTGAGGATAATGCAAAAGGTAAAAGTGTCTTTACTCGATCTGAAATAATTGGACATCATGTTGAAAATTGTAGTCATATGAACAAAAACACAAACTTTATACAAGTTTGGGTTCCTAAGAGTTCTACAAACAAATTTCACGTCTATTGGAACAAGAATAAAAGGACAAAACAAGTTTGGGTTCCAAAGGGTTTGTTTATTCATAATGCTTCTGCCACTAACAATCATAGACCTATAAATAGGTCACAAAAATCTTTTCCCGTGTAGGTGTGGTGGCAGGCTAAGGAACAACAACAGTGTTTTCTGGATTTTTGGCTGTTCCAGAAACACAACGGGCAACAAAGCAAAGTTCCTTAGCCTAGTACAAAGGTGACAGAATCACAATGGGCAATCACGAGAAATTATCGTAAAGGTCAAACAGGTGAAGGTATACTTATCTGATCGATATATTAATTGTGATAATCTGCACCGTATTCTGAATGAAATCAGCCAATATTGAGATGTTGTAAAAAGATGATGATTTTTTTGATTCTGACTTGGTCTACATAGTTAGCCAATTATATTGATGCCTAAAACACTATTCTTTGAATTACTTCATACATATACGTTTGGATTAAAAACATACTGTTTTGCTGGATGATAATATTTCTGGTTATTTTTTGCTAACTCTATATTCTCAGTTTCTGATTGTTTACATGGCTTCAATTCAAATTCAAAGAATGTCATTTAAATTGTTGCAAAAATTGGGTTTGAAATTTCTGATGCACACTTCATTGTCTGGTTTATCAATTTTAATTAGTGATTTTTTGGATCGAAAGAGAAACTCAGATGCAGATTACACTGGTAATCTAGTTGATAGAAAAATTACTAGTTGAACGTGATTTTTGAGACATTTAGTAACTGCATCGTTTTTTCAAAGAAAATATCTGTATATTTTTCACTTGAAACAATTTTCAAATAGCAGAAATTTTTCTCATATAACCCCTTCGAGAAAATCATGTTTGACCATATTTTCAGATTAGTCATTCTTATTTGATTTTAAATGACAAATTTTGACTAATCCGACTCCATACTAATTATCAAAAAGATAAATAGTGATTGAAAAGGTGATGAGTGTTGATATTTAACATACATTACTCAAGAGAGTATATTTGGAAAATTTCTTTAGGAATTCAAACAAGAGTTATAAAACTTTTTGTTGGGTAAAGATTCCATGACCATTTAAATATCTATCATATTTCTATCGACCAATGTTTATCAAATATTAAATATAGTTTGTCGATATGTGGTACTATAATCAGGAATCATTTGATTTTCATGTCATATTTTTTTTAAATAAATAAATATCCAAAGTATTCACTCTCATTTAAAAGTCCTCACGGTTATGCATGGGTGAATTACTTGGATTTTTGATTATGTGCTTCCATGCTCATTTAAAAGTCCTCACGGTTATGCATGTATGGAACGCATATCAAAATTAATTGATTAAATAGACAAGTTGATTCTAATTCCATTTAAAAGTCATCATGGTTATGCGTGGTTAGAAGATACTTGAATTTCATTTTTTTAAAATCAAATTGAAATACTACTAATCTCATTTAAAAGTCCTAACGGTTATGCATGATTAGTAGATATTCAAATTCCTGATATAAATGTACCACAAGTAGATACAACTGAATGATTTTATATGAGAACATCATTACCATCATTTCTAAAAGTGGAATATGCTCCTAACAAGGGTAGTTATGGTTTTTGTTTGATTCTTATTGGAGTTTAATATTTATATTCAATTTGAGTTTAATGTTGGATTAATATTGATCACTTTATCTCTATTTTTCTCTCACATTATTATTCTTTTGCTGATAACAAAAGGGGGAGAGAAAAGTTAAGATTTTGTCAAATAGAATCAAGCAAAGGTCAAATAATTTTCCATTTGCATATAGGCTCATTTATATATTTCTATTTGTATGCATATATGTAGGGGGGCATCATGTAGAGAGGAAACATTTAAATAGGGGGAGCAATTAGAGTATATCATTGATCAAATACATTTAACACGGTCAAAATCTTAAATATATGTTTGTTATCATCAAAAGGGGGAGATTGTATGAATATGCGCTTATATGTTTTTGTTTGATGATAATAAACATATATATATATATATATTCATTTAAATGCATTTGGTAATGTACTATTTTGTTTTACATAGATTAAATAAATATTTGTTGAATAAAATAAATTACACAGAATTTGAATTCAAACAGAACAAGTTACACAGAATTTGAATTCAAACAGAAATTTTATTCAAACAAATATTTATTACAATCTTGAATAGTACAAATTCAAGCTCTCACTATATATATACATTTTTGATTACATCACAATTCAGTTTACATAATTTCCTCACTACATATCACTCACACTCGTATTTTGTCTTCAACTTCATTCCAGTTTGAATCTAGCATCTGAGCAATCTGCAAAAATATTCACTAACGCAGTAAAATTGAAAAAGAAATATTTTTGCAGTATAAAATAAAATATGTTTTTTTGAAAATATGATTTGCCTTAGTTATTTGGGTTGTTCGTCATCATTTACATTTGAATTCATCACATACACGAACAGTATGACACGCACAGTGTATCACTGTACATGCCATAAGGCCGTGCACATCGGTATACACTTGATAGTGCTACAGGGACAGGTGAGCACAGGTCAAACCCAAATGAAAAGCCGGGTTCAACTCACGTGCAATACGTTGAAAATCACGACATGAGGACAAGGTCAAACCCGAGTTTTTAAAACTGGGCTCAACACAAGGCACAATAAACTGAATGCAAAGGTCAAGCCATTGTTGTCATGACTCAACTCAAATGCAAAGCTTCGACAAATCAAAACTGTATCAGATCACAAATGCAATGCTCAATGCACAAAGTAAGTAACAGTAAGCAAAAGGCCAGAACAATGTATGGAGTGTGCAAGTGAACATGACAGCAGACCAAAATGCAGACCAAACAGCAATGCAAATGTAGTAATGGGTGAACAGACCACAAATGTACAACACAGTGAAGATGACAAGTGCATCCAGAAGTTCAACAAAGATCAAGTTCAAGTCATCAAGTTCAAGTCATCAGGTTCAAGTCAGACCACTCTAATAAAGCAAACATGATAGGAAACAGATCAATATAAACTGATGAAGCAGTGCAAAAGTACAAGTGCAGGCAAGTGCATAACTTCACAACATGATCAGAATAAAGACAAGTACAATTGGAATCAAGAAATGCAACATAAGTTAAAAGCTGTGTATGTGAAGTATACCAGAGAGAGTATGCAACATGACAAAGTCTCAGTGATCAAACATGAAAGCAAGCAAGTTCGACATACAGAAACCATGGATCAAAATAAATACCAAATACTACAAGATGAACCAGACAGTGATGCACAAGTAAAGTTAAGAACAGACCAAGGATACAACCCCAAATGAAGTACAAAGCATGCATTGATGAACATGTGTACATATGGTGATACAGCAAGTCTATGTGGATATGTAAGGAGTGCAAAATCAAATGCCACTAGAACCAGTGAATATCAGGTGCACATGGATGTCAAATTGCAAACTACACATCAACAACATGACATGAACAATGCAATCTACAAATGCAATGACCAGACTTATACATGAATCTGCACTGAAACAAATAATGGCCAGAACCAAACTACAATGCAACTACATGACAAGAATGCAACAACCAAATGAAGATGCAAGAACAAAGAACTGCACAAGTGTAGCCTCGAACTACAGTGATCTCAATATAGTAATGACAGCAAACATGAAGTGAAGTGAACATCAGTCAACAATATCAAGTGACAAGTTGAAGCAATAGTTTCACAATATCAAAGCACAGAACAATCATGTATCAATAACAATGCAACACAGTGGCAATCACAAGCTACAAACATCAAATGTCGACCAGGTAGCAATAATGTCAATGCAGACACAAAACAAATATTACACTGAAAAAGAAAAGTGCAGAGATGAACGCAAATATGGATGCAGACGTGCCAACGTAGTCAATGCCGTGTAAATCGATGATACAGTGGATGGACGAAGTTCAACATTGCAGAGAAGGCCGAAGTCTCAAAAATCAAATTCGTGTCTTTGAAAAAGTCCAAAGTCAAAGCAAATTAAAAAGAGGAAAGTTTCTGCCTTTTTATTCAAGAAAAATCGTAAGCATGAAAATCAAAGCCGTGAGTAACAAGACAAAAATTATATCAGGAAAGCCGTGAGCATCAGGCAATTGAAGTTTTGGAAAGTATCCAATTGAAACGAAGGAAATACAAGTGTCTCGAATTCATATAAATACAAAACCCCAATTATCATCATCGGCATCGAGTGAAAAAGGCAAACAATCAAACCAACAAACAGAGAAATTACATACCGAATCAACAACGAACTCGATCATCAGAGAACGAGCGAGCCAAGCAACGAGAATCGATCAACAGAGGAGAAACGCAAACTAGAATCAATCATCAGAGAAGGAGCGACCAACAGAGCAAGAGAATCTAGCATTTACAGTCGCAACCTCCATATTCAGAAAACCCTAATTTCTGTAACAAAGAAGATCGGCCGCAACTAGCAAAAGAGCCGAAGCCCTAATTTTAGAAAGATGACGAAGTCGCCATTATTCTCACAAGCAAAGGAACGGGCCAAGCAAAAGAAAAAGGAACGGGTTATAGAATTAAATTGGGCCGGTCATATTTCTTTAAAAGGGTTTTTGGTTTAATTAACTAAATTGCTTAGGGTTATTTATTTTGTTGTCTTTAAATTACTGTCTTTTATATTTTTCTTTTCGAGTCAAAGAATTTGTAAATCACCACCTAGGTTGTAGGTAGTGTCAGATTGTCTAGTTAGAATTAGTTCAGTGGGCAGGGTGTGCGAGTTTGCAAAACTCTATAGGCGGAGCAGAGTTTGCGGGTAAGCGAAACTCTATAGGCGGAGCAGGGTGTGCGAGTCTATGAGAGTGTTTGTGAGCGAGAGCAAAAGGGTTTGCGAGTCTAGTAGAGTGTTTGTAAGCGGGATACTGTTTAATTCTAATAGAAATCTAGGAATGCAGCAGTAGGCAGGGGTTGCCGAAGCTGGGTAAATTTTGTGTGTGATTTACTTTTGAGCATATTTGTTTCTGCAGTTTGTTATTACGTTTAAATCGAGAAAATTTGCTATAACCCTATTCACCTCCCCTCTAGGGTTAATCTAGATCCTACACGTGCCACTGTATATATAAGGGGAAAACATGCGTTCTTTATAAGCACAGAACAACTAAATGGGGAAAATAGCCCAAAACACAAATCAAATAAAAAGCATAGGAGCTAGATTAGTGTGCCCAGACTACCAATACAATAAGACTAGTCCCCCTCAGCAAAGAAGAAACATGACCAACTTTCGATGCTAGACCAATAACATGAGAAAAAACAGAAAAGCGAGTTGCTAGATTTGAATGTATCCTTCTGAAGCTAAAGAGTAAATAAATTTCCTATCCTAGCTGACATCATAAAAGTGACTTTTGTTCTCCTCACCGATATCGCAGACCACAGTAAAGGACAGACCTCGCCCTCGATATGGTAGAAAAGACAACGACTCTCACCCTCAATATCACTGATAAATGCATAGAAGGTGTCAGTCTTAGGCGAGTACCTCATATCAGTAGGGGCATGAATCTTGGCTCGTTCCTCAGAATTCTAAAAACTTGGATCTGACATTGCAGCAGACCTCAACCGGGGCCATATGAGAACTATCAGAGGGAGGAATGACAGGAGTATCTACAAGGGAGAAACACAAACTGGAGCGTTAAGACAAGATGATATAGTTGTGGGAGGAGCAGCCTTCGGAACCCATTTTCGGATAGGTGGACGAGGAAGGGGGATTCGATCAGCAAGCGGAATAATGCCAACCGAGGCCGAGCTAGCACACATGTCCGAAAGGTGCCCAAAAGACTGACAAGATGTACAAATCTTAGGTTTCCAACTATAACGAACTCTGACCTCAGCAAAATGGCCCTCATCTAGTCTGACTTTTATCACTAAGGAAAGGATTTAGAAGGAGTTATTTCGATCAGTGCTTTTGCATAAACTAATCTTTTTCTAGCCATAGTGTTAGCATCATAACATATCACCTTACTGACAAGACCCGCAAGCCAATCAATCCTAATAAGAGGCTAAGGTACATACATAATGTGAGAAAAATAAGCTAGACAGGAATAGATAAAACCTTATCACAAGCCCTATCGACAGACAGACTCTAGGTTGTAATAATGAAAGGTTTCCCATTTATGAGAATTGGGTCGGCTTCTAGAATACGCTATCTTTCATCACTTCGTGAGAATTTAAAATAGAACATTTCATTATCATAATGAAGAATCAACCCCCGGGCTTCCACACCTGATTGCATCTAGCCTGAATAAGATGATATGGAGGATTGGAGTCAAGGAAAAATACCATCAAATAATCTTTCCAAAAACCAACACCAGCCTCAAGCACTTCCATGGATGGAATCATAATTCGATCAATCTCAATGTTATCAAAACATCGAGGAGTATGCACATCCGCATTTTTTGGAAATTTAAAGAATAATGACGACCACGAAGGGGCTGCCTTAGGGGAAGGAGGTTCCACGGGGACAACGAGATTTACATCGGGCGAAGAAACATAAGGAGTACTAGTTAGGGGGATTATTTATTCGACATTTCCACAAGCACCTGGAGTGCATCCACATAGAACTCCATTGTCAGATATTTTGGTACTTGTTGCCTCAACTTTAGAAACACGATCAGCACAGCCATCAGCGGCGATAGCCAAGGATCCAATAACAATTTTATCATGCTCACTTTCGACATCACTAGTATTATCTTCAACATTCAAACCATTTGATAGACTGACCAAGAGGAATTACCAACAGTAGCTAAAAGCGGTGATAAACACTGCTCACCTACAACCACAGGGCAGACATGTAGATTTGAAGCGGTGGTTTGTTGAGATTTCAATTCAATGAGTAGACTAGCAAATGGATTATCTCCAGCTGAAATTATCATTGCAGGAACTATTGTATTAAGGTGAGAAGGGTTAAGCAAAAGAACTTTGAAAGGTTGGGTAGTTCCATTAGTTACACCAGTAGGAGCATGAGCTATTTTGTCTTGATGTGGTTTATTGCGGCAAACACTGGCAGGCACAAGCAAAGCTGCTGTCCCAGACACGGAAGCAGTCACAACCCTTACATTTTTCCTGCTTTAAAAGAATTTCGTCCTTGAAATTTACAAAGTAAGAAAATTTCTCCCAACCCTTACACCTTTCAAAATCAATTAGTTGGAAAGAATTGTTAAATTCCTAATTCTTTTAAAATTATGGAAAATTTCGGTAGCGTCTCCATTGTGGGGCTTGGTCAGAATAACTACAAATTGCCTCCACGGGGCTGGACCAACAAAGAAAACAAAATTAAAGTGGCCTCCCAAATCCAGGGCATAAAATCATCAACCAAAACCGAAATATAAAAATGTACCTATTAATCAAGCTACTAACTCTACTCATGGAACCGAAAGAATCAAACGACCTTTGGCATCCATGAACATGCATCTCACTTACAAATGATTTCTAACCATATAGCTTGAAAATTTCAAGTGACAATAGTATACAATTTTACTAAAGCCATACGATGTACATATATCACGCATATGCAATATCGAATCCAATCACTTGCTCGATCCCACAGATTTCATTTTCAAACTAGTATCGCACGCTCGACTACTCTAGTGCAGACTCCAATCAGATTCCTTAGTTAGAAACCTCTGTTCTCCTTACATAGCCATATACCATAATAGAAAACTTTAGAATCTAATCAAAAATCCATACCAAGTGTTCACCATCAAGAATCAAATGAAAAGAATCCTTGTTCGGAACAATGTAAATCACCTCAAAATCGTGTGCATGAATCCAGAATCCGAATCAAAATCGGCTATGCGAATAAAATGATCTACGTATAAATTACGTATTATTCATTTGGTTTTTCTTAACCATGCCAATTATTTTTATCCACATTCATTTTTAATCATAGTTTATTTTACCAATAGTATTTCATTTAAAAATAAATAACTTATGAACCATTTCATACAACTTTGCCTGGGTTACATTCCATTTTTTAACTCAAGTACATATTAATATACTACTTTCTCATATCCAAAAGTGTATATATGCAAATTTCAGATTTTTTTTACTTATCCCAAATGTCTAGCAAATTATTTTTTTTTAGATGTCTTACTACCTTCTCTAATTTATAAGTTACTAAAACTTATCTTCTTATAATTCCACAAAAATACATAACAATAATTTATACAGGCTAGGAAGTTTTCAACTGTCCTAAATCATCGAAAATTCCTTTACATTTTAATAAATGGTAAATTACCAAAAAACACCTCAAAACGAGATGCATAAACCAAACTATCCAAATGGATAAGATACATGAGTCTCTAATGTCACTTAACTGAAAATTTAGGAACTTAGTACCCATTTTTAGTTCAACTCTATTTGAAATAATAATATACATATGTCCTTTATATCAAATCATACTTTTAGGAAATTTAAAAAAATTGCTTCATCAAAACAAAACTTCAATGGAATTTTTTTCTATGGTAGCAATACTTCACTTAGAAACTCGAAAATGAATACCAATGATGCTTCAATCATCATTAGAATTATTATCCATCGATCGAAGTGAGTTAAGCGTTTTTATCTCTTTAAGAACTCCTTAAAAACATTTTTCTTAATAATACTTCCAAATAATTCCATCATTACTGTCCAAAAACCTTTAAAAAACAATTTCCAAAACACTGGGATTTTAGTTTTCAAATTTCTAATTTAAATCATTTTATTATAATCATAACTTTGTAATTCATGTTTTATAAATTCACTTTCTTATATAATTAAACTAACTTCACAATTATTTATCCTTGTTAATATTATAATAATTTTTTACTAACATTATACTTTAAACCCAACCAAAACAATGGATGCTCTTAAATTAGCTGAGCACAACTATTCAACAATAAATGATAATAATTGAATATTATCATTCTAACAACCAATCACACCATATATAACTTTATTAATTTCAGGAAATTATTCTTTTATATAAGAAATTTAATCAAGGTAAAATTATTTCATTTACCCATTTTAAAACAATACTGTGCCAATTTGACTAATCAAGAATTTAGATACATCTATCGATATAGTTTTTCCTTTTGTATCGACCAGAATTCATAAACAACTTAACCGATAAATCAACACAATATAAAACATTTTTATATCATTGACAAATACGCGCTCATATATATAAATATATAATACGCTCATATATATATAATGCACTCAAACACATCCTATGGTCACACATACCCCATCTCAAATGAGTTTACCCCACCAAATACTAGATGGTTGATCTACCTAAACTCTAATACCACGTGTAATGACCCTCCTTTTTGGTCGTCAAAAGTCAACACTAATGCATGTACTATATTCATGTTTCGAGCATCCAAATGTCGGAAAGATAGATTGTTTGGGTAAAAGAAAATAAAAGATAGAATAGAATCTTACATTATAACGAGTAATCTATGATATACACAATGATCTTTACAAAAAAGCTGTAATATAAATATACGCATCAAATCAGAGTTAACCAATTAATCATCAATCTGGACAGTTATAATAACCTGTCCACACAAACACTGATAAAGAAAGACAGCCAACGCTGTGGAAAATAACTTATACATGAGTATGTCATGGATGCATCCAGCTTGTCTCCTGAAGCTCTAAAGCATCCAAACTAGATCTAAAAATATGCTCGGTCTGACCTGAGCATTATAAGAAAATAATGCCCGATCATTCTGGTAAACCAGCGTGAGAAACACACCTTGATTGAATTTTAACGTTACAAATACCTTTCAAAATAAAGGTATCTCATAAAGACCACGCCGCATGTAAATACGGATGAGTTTTTTCCTTATGATAACAAAACATTTTCATATAAATCCAATGACATTGTAATAGTGTTTATAATTTAAACTAAATAATGAATATAGCTAAAATTGTTATATTAATTAAATTCTAGCATATCCGGCATACAACAAGTCTGAGGGCTCGTATTGGAAAATGGAATCCAAATTATGAAAGGGTAAGGGTCTACCTACCGAATAAATACACCTTTAGATAAAACGTACTGGAGGCTATGAACGTTGCATCTCAACTACTCAGGACCAGCCCTACCCCTTACTATAGCGTTGAATATGATCACCCCCTTGTTTGTGACCAAACAACCATATCAGGCCCCGAAGCATACATAGATATCGACTCTAGATAAGAGATAATCATACCCTAATAGAAGCAATCCACATAGCCCTACTGCATGTCCCTGCTTTAGTCATTTATCGGGCATGAGGCCTATAAGGTAACGATTACCTTATTATTCCTAGCAATTCCCATTTAGAAAGTTAACACCGCCCTACAGGTGGAAAGACAATCCTAGCATTCATTCATACAAGTTCGTTTCGGGTGTGAACGAAAATGAAGGCACTACTTCTACTACATCCATTTTGGAATCGCCCTTAGGATTAGTAGCAAGTAGCCCTTGCACTTTAAAGAACTCTGCCTTCGAAAATATCATCTTCAAGATGTCTCCAATTTGAACGCATAAGCCGGTTCGAAGTGGTTTTCGAATAATATATCCAATTCCGGTCTCTCTGAATCGAAAATGATGGTTTTAAAGACTGGCCAAGATTTGATAATCGGTTACTTAACTATCAAATGATCAGACAATTCACCCAAAGATTTGATTCCATGAGGAAAATAACAATGGTTAAGCATATAAGCACCCATTAAGCCTCTTCAATTAATCTTTTCATTAATTATAACTACTTTGTAAATTCTCATATAAAAATATTTTTACAAAGATATACTCACAAACCCTCTCTACTCTTTTCAGAATTAATATACTTGTCTAAACTTCATAAGTGTACTCACAAAACATTTCACTAACTTTCCTATATACTTATACCAACAGTATAAGTATGTTCACAAAACACTACACTTTCAATACTTAGGAAATGTATCCATATACTTATCTTAACGGTATAAGTATATACACAAATCTTTAGAATGATTTCTTATTTCAAAATCATATCAAAAGGAATAACAAAATATTGTTTTAAAAGAAATGGAGATTCGGATAAATTAAAACACTATTCCTTCGGTGTTAAGCATGGAACGAATTTCCACACCACCAAAATTAAGAAGGTCAATTCAAGGAAATCCAATCACAATTTCTTTTATAAATTTATTCAATAAATCCTTTTTGATAAATCTCTTTCATTTATGAACATCTCCTTTACTAAAATTCCAAATCCATTTACAAAACTCTTAATAAATCTCTAAGTTTATTTATAAAACTCTTTTATAAATATCCAAAACCATTTATAAAACTCTTTTACAAATATCCAAAACCATTTATGTAACTTCTTCCGTAAATATCCAAAATCATTTACAAAACTTCTTCTGTATATATCCGAAATCATTTATAAAACTTCTATACTTCCCATAACTGGGTCATTCCGTACATTTCCAAAAATTCACAAAATTATTTTTCCAATTTAACAAATTTAAAATTTATTTCCTTTTTATTTATAAGATACAACTTATAAATCTCCTTCAAATCTATGCAATATCATTAATAGTAATAATTAATTCTCTTCAAACAACATTAACTATTTGAATAAATATTTTTTCACAATATTAAATATAAATGAATAACCTTTAAAGAATATTTAATGTAAATAAACAATTTCTAAAATAATTTTAAACAATATTAAGGTAACTTTAAACATTATTAAATAATAATGAAAAGCTAACAAAAATGTTGGAGTAAAACAGTGGAGTTCTAAATCCATTTCAAAAATAATATCACAGAAAACCCCAACGTTAATTTTAAATCATTTTCCAAATCGGAAACCATTTCCAAATCAAACATCACTTAACAGTATTTCCAAAACACTATATCGAGGCTAATATTTACTATAAACTTAACAAATGCTATTTACTTCCTTTTTACCAAAAAGATTTAACTTTTAACAAGTGTTGGTCACAGATCTAGTATGGCCACACAGTCAAATTTCAGCATTTAACAATCTATTTAACAAGAAATAAAATTGAAATAAAACAACAGAAATATAACTATAAATTAATAATCACGGTTTCAAGAAATTCGGATTTCTCTAAAAAAAATCTTGTACTTAAATTTTTAAATACTAATTTCTTTTCAAAGCGGATATTTTAACCAAATCAAGCAATATTTCATCCAAACATAAATAGTAAATTTTATCTATTATATATCATATCGATTATCCAAAAGTTGAGTTTAACTCACTGAAATTCCAATGGATGCTTTGACTTTACAATTTCGAACTAAAATCGAACGATGTCCGATTTTAGCCCAGATTTTCAATTGCTTCAAATTCAACCAACCCAGTTCCAATGCAAAGGTAATAATTCCACGAGTGTGACGCAATCGATAGGTTCGATCTGGACTTCATACGAGCAAGCTATTCAATATTTAAGTTATCGATTCATAATTTGAAATTAAATTCACTATTACAATTTCAATTTCTAATTACCCTAGCTTAATGATCTTTCCCAATTACGAAATCCTCCTGCTCAATTCAGTAACTCCTGTCCACATGGTTGTTGCTTCTCTCCTCTCTCTCTTCCTCGTGGCTCCATGAAACAATGCACCAATCGCGCCATCGCGTTGCTACTCACTTCCTCTCTATGCCTATATCCTCAATCTAAACTAGGTCTTCCCCTTACAACGTGACCTGCTCACAATGCAGCCCATCCTCAGGTGATGCGAACTTTCTCCTTAACGCCACTTCTCCAAAGTTTGCCAAAAGAAGCTCCTCCTCGTGACTAACATAGATCCACCCTTCAATCCACTCAACTTCACTTCAAACTCCAAGAAATCAAAACCCTAGTTTCATTATTGCTCGCATTTTAAACCATTGAACTAAAAAAAAGAAGCCACGCCCTCCAAATCATGTATCAAATTGTAAATCTAAGTAAAACTAGCTCAAAGATATATGAAATTTTTATATGAATTGTTTTGCTTTTATAAGAGGTGGATATTTATTTTCTTTTGATGAACGAAACAGTAATGGAAAAAAAGAAAAGATGCTTCTTGGCTAAGTGTTTAGTTATATTTGATTTGCAAATTCTAACATTTCACTACATAGATTTTCGTTCGCATATGAACTTCGAACAATAAAAAAAATGGTTATACTCAGAATAGCATCACGACCTCAAACAAATAATAATATACACTGGTTATCGTATTTTGTAAAGTAAAAAAATACTGTCGTTTGTTGATAAATCGTCAACGATAATTCAATTTTTTTCAAATTAAAAATTATGGAAAACTCAAAAAAAAATTAATTAAAAAAATATGTCAATAAAATCGAATAATTGTGTTAAAATATATTTTCGTATTATTTATTTGAACCATTTATTAATGCAAAATAGATTTACAAAATGAATTCGTCGTTTATATTTATTAAATAAAAGGAGTTAAATAACGCTAATAAATCCATTAAACAAATATTCCATCCAAAATCAATATACTAAAATCTCTATTCAAATATTAAATTCAAAATTCTTCAATTTGAATAATCCCTACATTTAAATTCGAGTTATAAACTTTAAAATTCTATTCCTTCAATATTTAAAATCAATTGAATTTTCAAAATCCAACTACCATAATTCTGAATTGTTACACTTGGTATCTCGGAAATCCAAGTGGGTGTGCTTGCCTCTTGACCAAATCAAGAGAGTGTACCCAGAGCTCAGAAAATCTGGAGGGTGTGTCTCATAGCCTTAAAATCAAGGTTGTATTGGTTTTCCTTCTGTCCATTTAAAGATCGACATTTGAAAAGAAATATGTATAAGCAATTGTACGTGACTGGACATAAAGTATTTTTAAACCAGTATAAAAATCCTTAATGTGATCTCTCTAATTCTCTACTATTTACTTTACTGGATTTAAACTTATCTGTGTTTGCATCTGTGATTGTTAATTTTGTGTTTAATAATAATAATCTTGAAAGAATTTTAAAAGGATATATAAAAATTAGTAAACACCATTCACCCCATCTTTAGCGTTTAACTAGTGTTAAGATCCATTATTATGCAACCAACACTTAGTATCAGAGCATTAGATTTTCAAAAACTCGTAATTTGATTTTTGAAAAGTTTTAATGGCCAACAACACAATTAGTACATTTGTTAACACTTTTTTCGAAAGAATCTACTACTAAACCCCACTTTTTAATGGCAGTAATTACACTTATTGGTCATGTAAGATGAAGATCTATTAAAATCTAATGATTTAGATATTTGGATGTTACACAAAACGAATACACTAAACCACAAACAAATTTTGCACAATTGACTACTGACTCGAAGGCACTTGCACATTATAAATTATAAAGCCATGAATATTCTACTTGGTTCACCAGATAGAATGGATTTAATAGAGTGTTTATTTGTCAGTTTGCATATAAAAATTGGAGAACACTATATATTACGCATAAGGGCACTAGTAAAGTTAAATAGACTAAAGTTTCCATATTAACCAATTAGCTTCAATTATTTAAAATGAATCAAAATGAGAACATTTTTAACATGTACTATAGATTACAAGATTAGTGCATTCATGAGTTGCATTATAGAAAAAAATTCTGAGGAGGACCAAGTTAGAAAAATCCTAAATCCACTCTATTCAGAGTGGGATCCAAATACACTTGCAATTGAAGAGGCCAATGATATTAGCACTTTGAAAATTGAAGTGTTAATAGGCAATTTGATGACTTATGAAGCACAAATGCAGGGTAGAAGGGAAAGCAAGGCAACAGGAAAGAATTCCACTATTTAATGACTTTTGAAGAAATCTCTATTCAAAATTTAAATATCATTTCACTCCCTTATCTCCTCAAATCTTCAATAATGGCTTTCTCGAATCAAAATTCAAAAACCATTAGGCTCTTTAAGAAAACAAAAGGCTTTCTCTTTAGTCAGAATAATGCAATTGATGCCTATATCACCTACAAGTGATTTTCATTCTCACTCTTTGTGACATCCCGGAAATTTGGGGCAATATCAATTTAATAATCTGCATTAAAATTAAATTGATTTGATAATATTTGTTAATAATATTGATAATCTTCTTTTAAACAAATATTTAACTGACAATTTATCTTTTAAAAGCTAATTTAATTTGTTCTCTATTTATAATGTATATATATATATTTGTATATATATTGTAAATAGTAAGCTTTGTTTTAATTTAACAAGTAAAACATATTTTCTTATTTTAATCTTTTTGGGAAATTATAGTTTGGAAATTTGATACTAAATAACAATTTGGCTTTAAAATATACTCAAGATAAAGTTAGGATTTGTTTAAACAATTTTAACTTAATTTTGAATTTAACAAAGGTTGTTTTGTTCTTGTTTTAAATATAGATTGATAAAGTAAGTAATTTATTTATATAGTGATAATTTCTGTTATAAATTATTTTAATTTAATAATATGTTATATTTAACAATATTAACAATGTAATGTTTTACAAATGGTTTTTAAATAGAAATTGTTACATATGTTTTGGAAGAAGCTATGATTTGTAAATTAAAAATAAAATAAAATAAATCTTATAAGTATTAACATAAGTATGAAATAAACAATAAGTAAATAAAGTAATAAAACAAATAAGTAAAGCAAAATAAATAAAAGCATAAAGTACTCAAAAGCATATAGGTAATAAAATGAAATATGCAGGCTGTAATAAAACAAATGCAAAGCAAGTAAATTTACAAAGTAAAACAACAACAAAAATATTGTAACGACCCAGAATTTTTATTTATTACAATTTGAATATTTAATTAATTTTAAATATTAATAAGTGAAATTTATAAGTCAAATAAATTTAATTTGAATTATTGGATTTAATCGGATAATTAAATCAATAATTTAATATGTTAAATTATGGAAATAATTAAAAATTGGGTTAAATATGATTTAAAATGATTTGTAAAATTTTATTTTATCATATTGAAGTTAGAACGATATTTTAGAACTTTTGAAATCGAATTAAGAGTTAATTTGTGAAAATTGAATATTTTAATAATAAAATCGACTAGTGAAAATAGTCAATTTTTGAACAGTCTCAGAATTGAACGAAACTAGTTCCATTGGATCCGTAATAATTAGTTATTACCGGATTTCAATTTTCGTGTCAATCGGAGTTACCGTTTGATCGTGGCAGCTCGAAACGCATCGAATTATTTTTAATATTAATTTGGCGAGTTAAAATAGCCATTTTTCAAAAAGTCTCGGATTTCGACGAAACCAGTTTTATCGGATCCGTAATGTGATATTATTGTAAGGTTTCAAATTTCAAGTCAATTGGATTTACCGTTTGTCCGGGACAAATTAAAACGCCTAGAAAATCGCTTAAATCGGTTTAATTCAAATTGAACGTTTATTGCCATAACTCGCACAGATGTCCGAATTAGCTTTCGAAACCTGTTCTATTGTGTCTGGAACGCGGGGTAAACCTTAGAAACGCTGGTTACGGCGCGTAAATCAGAGTTCGGAATTTCCGGATGAATAGTGTTCGAAAATTTTCTATAAATACACCATTCGCAATTAAAAATAAATAAATAAAAAGAAACCTAACCCTAGCAATGCACAGCCGCCTCCACATACATGAACGGCCAGAAATTAGTATCCTTTCCCCCTCGATTTCTTCCAATCCGTGAATCAATTCAACAAACTTCCAACTAGGAAATGGTAGAGCACGACGAGAGCTTGAAGTTCAACGGTCATGATCAAAAATGGAGTGACGTGGTGGCGTCTAGGGGGCCGCGTTCGGTAGCACTTGCGCACGCAATTCGAGATAAGGGGGGGGACCGAGCTTGGGGATATTCAGGCCGAACATGGAGGGAGGTGAAGGCTTCGAGATTGCGTTTCCTGATCGAGTCCTAGTCGAGCGAGGTGGTGGCAAAAATAAACCCTAATCTATGAGAGTGGGTTCGGCATGTATGTGTTGTACTGGAGAAGGTAACGTGAGTGAAAGATGAAGGGGGGGCCGTTGGATCTGTGATGGACGGTGGATGCAGGTTGTAGGTTATAAAATTTTATATTATGTTGTATTTGTGTATATAAATACGAGCAAACTTCAAAAATCAATATCTTTTTCATACGAGGTCGAAAACGCGCGAAACCAGTTGCGTTGGAATCGTATGGACGAGCACTACGCGATGAAATTGGATTGGAGTCGTTTGGAGTTAGTGAAAATTTCGTGTAAAATTAAACGTCCGTTTAATTTTATTCGAAATAAATCGCTAAAACGGAAATAAAATCAAGGTGAGAACTTCTCACTCAATCGAATCAGTTTTGATTTTTATTTTAAATAGTTAGATTTAAAATATTTGAATGCATGTTTGAATGATAATTGATATCTATTGATTGTTAAAATAGACATTAAGCGCCGTTAGTAAGCGGATGTTATTTATTAAAAACATATACCGCGAATATTTCATAAACAGTGAAATTGGTATTATATATAATAGCAATATATATATATATATATTGGCATATGTATATATTGGAGTTATTGATTTCCCGCATTTTTTTGTTTAGCGGATGAGACCCTATTGCGCCGTTATTAAGCGGATAATATTTTAAATCCCATATACCGCGATAATTTCGTACTGGAGCGAAATTGGTATTGCGTTAATGTTTGTGGATGCAGGAAAACAGGTTGGAGGGATCCAACTGGATTCCTCAACAGTATTTATTTGATTTCAGATATTTTGATATTTGATGGATTATCATATCGATATATGATATCGTTGTAGTCGTGATTGACTATTTGGTGTGTAGCATCATTGGACCAAATTTGGAATTTTAAAATGATTTCAAAGTGATTTTTTTGAAAGTATACGTTTATAAAATATTTTTGGAATTGATTCATTTTAAATAAATAACGTTATAATTTTTAAAGTTATAAAAATTATGATTTTTGAGAAAAATAGTTAAAAACTGATTTTTGAGAATATGATGCTAATGATTTAAAAAAATGATTAAATCAGGATTTTTGAATTTATTATAAAAGTTGAAAATATAGGGTTTATAAAATTTAATTATTTTATAAATCAAAATGGTGAAATTATAAAGGAGATTAAATATGTTTTAAAAGGATAATATAAATTGATTTATATTAAGAGATTTATAAATGGATATTTATAAATTGAAAAATGGACATTATAAAACGAGTTTTTATAAGTGTTTGAATGAAGTGGAAAAAAAAAGAATTTCATAATTGAATGGAATTTATGGAATTTTATACGGTGAAGTTATAAATGGAAATTTATAAGCAGTAGGTTTATAAAATTTATTAAGTTATTAAAATAATGGTTTTGGGTAAATGAATGAATCTGATAAGTTATAAGATTTATAATTTTGGAAGTTAAAAAGAACGATTTTGTAAAATAATCGTTTTATAAGCATTTAACTTATAATATGGACTTTTAGTTCATAATTGGGATATAAATCGAATAGGCTAATAAAGGAGATTTATAAAGGAAGTTGTTATAAAATAAATAGAAATGGAATTTATAAACGTTGTTTTATAAATTCGCAAACAACTTATTTTGATAAGTAAATTGTTGAAACCTATTAATGGAGTTATATTCACATTTTTGACTGTGAAAGATCCTTTAAAATAAAATGAATAGAAGTGATGAAAGTTGTTAACGTAGTATATTCACGTTTTGAATAGTGAATAAGATGTTAAAGAAATTGTTTTGAATGTGATGTTTAAATGGAATTTAAAACGATCTAACGATGTTTTAAAATGTGTTGAGATTCGAAACCATAGATTTCAACATTTATTGTTGAAATAGACGTTTTCGAGAAATGAAAAGGGAATGGTGGACTATAACACTGTTGTTATAGTAAATGATTTCCGAAAGGAAATGTTTTGTATAGTATTGGGATTTATATATATATTTTAATTTCGAATCCCTATACTAGTGATTTTGGGTTGTCGTAACGTTGTTTTACTTAACATTCGTTTTGGCCCAAATAAATATGTTTAAGAGCATGATTTCCTTAAAGAATGAAATATATACTTAATCTCGATTTAAGTATATTGAATATTTTTAAGTGTTGAAAATAAATAAAATTCGTGAATTACTTATTTAATAAGTATGGAAATGTTTTCCAATATAAAGTGAATATTTTGAGAATTTATCTTTTTGAAGATAAATTGAAATGAATAATTGAAATCATATATGCATGGATATTGTGAAATATAAATTCACTATGGAATTTATAAAAGGAAGTGGAACTTGTTTAAAAATAAATATTGATTTATTTTTGAAGTGTGAAATTATATATCTAGTAAAGATATTTTTGGAAAAATAAATAATTTGGGAAATTATTTGGAATCTGGTGATGTGTGCATATCCATTGATAGTTCAATAACCGACTATCAATATTTCCCTTTGAATGGGTATTTGATGTGATTTGTTTGAATGTGAATGCCACACTTATTTTTGAATAAGCGCTCACTATTCGGGTTAACCGGGAAAGGACCATGGGGTCGTATAACCCATTCCGAATATGTGATACGTCGTTGTGAATTGCATTGAAGATCGGTGTTGAAGACCCGGTATTTGCGAAGGCGATAGGATGACCTGTCGATTGTCTCTGCACTGAGTTGCAACGGTATAGAGACTCCCTAAGTGATGGGAAATCCGATCAGGATTGTGAATATTCGGATTGCAAGGACTTCTTTGTAAGTGCCTTCGGTTTTGTTCGAGCCCGGAACAGACTTGTATGGATTGTGTGTCTGACATTACAAATTGAGATATAAAGCCGATTTCTTTTAAATATATTTCTGTTGGTGGCGGAGAATTTATTCTTTTAGCTTAACACCCTTCTCTGAGACGTACGAGCTCAGAGGTTATATAGTTGGAGTTATCAGCGATATATTCCCAATTTGGTAATGTGACATGCTGAGTGTTGCTGTTAAATGATCATTGTGTTGATTATTTGTGATAGGATCATTTATTTGATCGTCTATCTTGGTGATCATTTCTATGATCATTTGTTGACCCAAAGCATGGCTTTTGTATAAAGTATGTTTTTGTGGACGTGACTTCGTCGAGCCTCACACCCCGTGAATGGTCAAAACAGGAAAGATGCGGCAAGGTTATGAGGGGTAGCTCCCTTTAGGGTATGTGCATTTCCTTCTGGATAGAGGTGGTATCATGGTATGGAGCCCAGATATTTAACCTATGTGGTTACTGCGAATTTATTACTTTGTGGTTGTTGGTTATCGGGATCCCGTGAGAAAGGTCGTTTACGATCGGGGAATGGCGTGCTCGTGTCAGTAGTTACACAGTTAGAAGTAACCCGGCCTTGTGTTGGCAGAGTTCTGGTTTGGTTCTCGGGAATGTCCTTCCAGAGGCATTCTCATGTGGCAATGGGAAGTTCCTTGGCCCGACCATTTGTTGGAAATCCAAAGAAACAATACGAAACTTGTACGGTTTTAGTTGTAGAACCTGCCATTTAAAATGGTAGCTATAGTAGGCATAATATAGTGGTACCTATACTGGCTAAGATTTATATTCTACTTTCGAAATGAATTTCTTCTACACTATGCACTAATAATAATATCAAAATTGATTTGGTTTTAATGCGTATCAAGCATCTTTGGCTATCATAAGGAGAAATCTTCTCCAAGTCTGCGTTTGCATTGTGTGTGTGGCAGGAGGTCTTATGGTAGTCTCATTTTTAAAAGCATTGCGAATTGAATTTAAAAATATTCCTCTATTTTGATTTTAAAGATAAATAAACTGTTTTGAGTTCTCACACCAGTCACATGACTGACTCGGAGTTTATTGTTTTCCTTCCTAAACTCTGGGTGCCCACCAATTTCCACACGGGCAGTCAAGAGTTAGGTTTATCAGGATATTCTGGATATTCTGGAATTACTGGAGGCAAGCTGGATGGCATGGCATATTACTAGTATATAGTATTTCTTTTTCCGCTGCAGCGTTTGTTGTTGTTGTTATACACTCTGATGATATGATGTAATGAAAAGTAATGTAATAACTGATATACTTCTTTGTTTAAAGATTATTCATTTATCTATTATATGTTGTTCCGCTGCGAATTGTGAGATTCTGTTGTTTTCTGTTCTGTTCTATAGTTCTATTTTCCATTTTCTTTCTCTATGTTTTCTCTGTTTTCTATTTTCTATCTTTTTCTGTCCTATTTTCTTTTCCCTCTATTTTCTATATCTCCTATCTTCTTCTATCTTTTTCTCATCTTCTTCTTTGTCTGTCTTTTTCTCTTCTCTTTTCTTAAATTCTTTTTCTTAAACCATAACATTTCGGGTTTTTGGCCTTCGATTTCTCGGCAGTCGATAAAGTGAGTATCGATGTTGAATTTTCGAAAGTCGAAAATTTTCGGGACGTTACATTTGGTATCAGAGCATATGGTTAAGCGACAACCATGGTTCTGTTGGGTATTACTCATTAGAGATAGAGTCAGCAGTACTCTAGAATGAGTTTGAGAGTAATAATAGCTATGAGAGCGTATTTGTTAGTGAATATGAAATTGTTTTTGTAACAACCCGCATATTTATCGATTTTTATATTTAAATATTTTATTTAAATATTTTATCGTTAATCGGATTTTGGTCCGAAGCACTTCCATTGAGTTCGAAACGTCGTTTGCAATCTTCTAAGTATAAACATTGATATGTTTGGGGTTAGTGGAATTTCACCACTTTTTCACTCGAGCCTTTGGTTTGGACTTTTAGCCCATTAGGCCCAAGTTCCACCCCCCTTCTTAAAGAAATTGCTTCATTTCATTTCCTAACACTAAAGCTTCAACAAAAATGGTGAATGGAATGAGAAATTAAAACTCCAAAGTCTTTGTTTTATTGCAACTCCAACATTCGACTCCAAATTCAAGAAGAAGACATCGGATTCAAGCTTGTGGTTGCTTCTCCATTTGCCTCCAAGCTTTGTTCTTCATTTTCATTGGGTTTTGGAGCAAAGGTGAGATTTTTATCTCACAAATCTAGTCTATATCTATCTTGGACTGTTGGGAATGATTCCCTATCACTTTAGCATGCATATTTGCTTTTGGTTTGGATTGGATTGGCGAAAAACTCCAATTTTTGGTGTTTGGGTGAAATTTCTGCATTTAGGTCGTTCTGGCCGTTTTTAGCTCGCTCGGAGTTAGGTCGTGTGGACCTTAGGTCGTAGGTCGCGTACGAGTTAACCCCTAGGTCGTTCTGGCCATTTTTCGTGTTTTCGGAGTTAGGTCGCTCAGGACCTTAGCTCGTAGGTCGTATGGCCGTTAGGTCGCTCTGCTTTGGCTCTGGCCATTTTTGCTCACTCGCAGTTAGGTCGCTCACGACCTAGGACTTAGGTCGCTCGCGAGTTAGTACCATAGGTCACTGGGCCATCTTAATGCTTGTTCGGTGTTAGGTCATAGGTCGTATGGACCTTAGGTCGTAGGTCGCTCGGTCTCTCTCACTTCGCTAGGTCGCTAGCTCGTAGCTCGCAGCTCGCGTTTGAGCTTAGGTCGTAGGTCGTGGGTAGGTGGGTCGTAGGTCGCTCGCCTATATCCTTTGGCCATTTCATCCCTAGGTCTTTTGACCTCTAGGTCGCGGGTACCATTAGGTCGCTCGGCCTTGTTTAGTGCTAGGTCGCTGGACCATTTAGGTCGTTCGACCCTTAGGTCGCGGGTTTTTAGGTCGTTAGGCCGTTAACCCACTAGGTCGCATGACCTATAACCTGTTAGGTCGCTCGACCGTTTACTCCATTAAGTCGCGAGTTTAATTAGGTCGCTCGACCCTATTCCCCTTAGGTCGTTAGACCTCATTTTGTCTTCACTAGGTCGTACCCCGTAAGCGGTGGCGTTGCCCCCGCACCCCCACCTTGGGGGGTTGCCACCCCCCCTGGACACCCCCTCCGTAGGGGATCTTATCTGAAAAACATTGAGCTGATTTCCTTGGATTTTATTCGCATCTCCGTATGCGATCTTTGTGACTGATTGTTTCTACACTTGCTTATGTGTTTTGTCACTTTATAATGTAAAGGTTTCAATACTAGTAGTAAATATCAAAACTCTTTTAACAAACAATTTCAACTCTATTTTTAATAACAAAGCTCTTTTCTTAAACCGTTTTCCAATCTATTAGTATATACAAGCCTTTACCTCACTCGGATGAGAAATCTAATTAAACGACTTAGTAAAACAAGTGGTATGAAACGCTTGCGTTCACTTCGTCGGTTAATTCTTAGACTTGTTCGATTGAACCTCTTGTGACAATTTTATTAGTGAAGATTTACAGTTTGTTCGTAAATATTTAAGTTAAGCAAGTGGTTATGGGACATGAAGCTAAACTTCTATATTTACTAGCTTAGTGTAATTGACACTTCTCGTTGATCTTGATGATCGCTTTATGAATTAGACTAGCAATTGCACGATGTCTCTTTCATTGCAAGGTTAGACTAGACACCACTTGTGTGATTCCATTCACACATACCTTTCTGCTTTTTGGTTAGTCTTGACCTCAATCTGTGTGATTCCACTCACACATGTGGGGTAGCTCCCCATGGTCTTCGGACCGTCATGTGATAGGCCTCTTTCCCTTTTTATGATTTCTGGATTTCTGGTGTTGATTTCTGGAATTTATCTCTTTGACTTGTCATGAGTACAAGTTTAGGGTATGATGCCCTCTTTGGATCTTTGAGAAGATTCTTGTGATATTGATTTATCTCTTATCGGTTGATCTCCTGTTGATCATTATTTGCATACTTATAGTAGTATGTCAGTATGGATATTTTATGTTTATGCCATATCTTTTATTTTATATCATGTCATCTGATATTTATAGCTAGACTGATCCGTTTATTATTTTCTTATAAATAATACTCGGGTCAGACCGAGATGTTACAGGTGCTACTGCTTGACTCCTCCCCCAGTGATTCACTACTCAGACTTTTGGCTACTTGTTTAGATTAGCAGCTTTTGTTGTTTACACTTGAGTTATAGACTCATAGTTGTATTCTTTTGTATAGCACGCGTTGCTATTCTTTTGTATTATCGTGGATCTTTTTAGACCACTACTTTGATGTACACTTTTATGTGATATATATTCATATCTCTTTCCGCCTTTGTGATATGGATATCTGTGATTGATTCGCATGTTATGCTTACTTCTATATTTGTTTCCGAAGATTATTTTATAGCCACCGTGTGATAAGAAATTACATGGATGGTCGCTCTTCAACAGCCTTATTCTCCGCGCTAGTTGACAGCACTACACCGTAGTGTTCTTGGCTAGCGTGGGTATTGAGGTGGGGCGTCACAGCTTTATATTGTGATGATTGGTTTGTTAAGTGGTATATGAACCTTCGTCAGCGTGGTCTCGACAACTATGCCGAAGGGGTTTCTAAACACTTGAATAGAACAATTCGACACAGTATTGTTTTAAAATTGGGTAAATGAAATAATTTTACCTTGAGTATATTTTGTATATGAAGAAATAATTTTCAGAATTATTAAAGTGTATATAAGTTGATTGTTTAGTTATTTGAATAATCTAAATAAAGGAATTGTATAAGCAAAAAGAATTATAAGAATTGAATTAAAGTGATTTACAATTGTGAAATAAACTTATATATATAAGAAGTGAAACTATATGAATATATTTATGAATTTAGTTGTAAATAAAAAATGAATTTAAAGTTAAATGGAAAATTTACTTAGAATTGGAAGCTGAATTGATTTATAAATGGGAATTTAAGTTAAGTAAAACCAAGTGATGTTTATAAAATGAAATATAACTTAACTGATATGGAATGAAGTTGATATTAGTATAAAAGTAAATTAATAAAATTAAGTGATGGATATGAACTTGAGTTATATAAATGAAATTCAACTTTTGTAATAGAATTGAATGAATGGATTGAATATTAATCAATTAAATGTGGATTAAGTTGATATGAAATAATGAATATAAGTGTAATTCATTAAAATCTAATGTTATTAGAAAGTTGAATAATTGAATGAAAATCAATTAAATTAAACCAATTGTAAGCAAAGGAATTTGGTTGTAATTAATATACATTGATTGTTATATGATTGTTAGTTGATTGTATATAATTCATTAAGTGTTAATGAAATTGATTTAATAAAATTGGAAGCTAAAGTAATTGAAATTCAATTGGAAGTTAAGTGAAACTTAAATAGAATAGAATTTGAATTGGAAGTGAACCAACTTGAATATGAATTAGTGAATATAAGCAAATTGAAAATGAATGTTAGTAAACCCAATGTAAATGAATCAAATGTGATTAAATTGAAAACCAATTCATTGAATATTAATGAGAATATAAGTGAATATTTATTGGTTATGAATGTTAGTTGGATGATAGTTGGTTGATGTTTGCATTTGTTGTTTTGTTTCATTTGCTATGTTGGCATATATAGTTATTATGTTGCTATATGTTGTATATCGATACTATTTTCTACATGCATGATTCTCATGTTGTTTGTTGAGTGATTAGTAGGTGCGGATCGCGTTTGCTTCGCATTTGGAGCTCGCTTTCGCGCTATATTAGCCGTATATGCTCGCTAATAAAATATAAGGTACATATCTCGGATTACAACCGTACTTTTATAATTTTTTCCCTGCGGGATGCCTCATTACTTGATGAGATGTATATTTGTGATATATATACTGTCATTTTTTTTCGGATCGAGCCGCGCAAACGAGACTATGGCGAATTTTTCCGGAAATTTAAGGCGTTAGAAAAATTTTGAGAAAATTGGAAAATTTTGAAAACTTTAACTTTGATTTTGAATTGAAAGTTAAACAATAGTAGTTGTTTTTGAAAAGATAACTATGTATGATTTGAAAACTTAGTAAAGTTATTGTAAGAAGTTTAACTATGAATTTTGGGAAAGTTAATAGATTCTGTAACTTTTCTTACTTAATAATTTCGAGGACGAAATTCTTTTAAGGGGGGAAGATTGTAACGACCTAGAATTTTTATTTATTACAATTTGAATATTTAATTAATTTTAAATATTAATAAGTGAAATTTATAAGTCAAATAAATTTAATTTGAATTATTGGATTTAATCGGATAATCAAATCAATAATTTAATATGTTAAATTATGGAAATAATTAAAAATTGGGTTAAATATGATTTAAAATGATTTGTAAAATTTTATTTTATCATATTGAAGTTAGAATGATATTTTAGAACTTTTGAAATCGAATTAAGAGTTAATTTGTGAAAATTGAATATTTTAATAATAAAATCGACTAGTGAAAATAGTCAATTTTTGAACAGTCTCAGAATTGAACGAAACCAGTTCCATTGGATCCGTAATAATTAGTTATTACCGGGTTTCAATTTTCGTGTCAATCGGAGTTACCGTTTGATCGTGGCAGCTCGAAACGCATCGAATTATTTTTAATATTAATTTGGCGAGTTAAAATAGCCATTTTTCAAAAAGTCTCGGATTTCGACGAAACCAGTTTCATCGGATCCGTAATGTGATATTATTGTAAGGTTTCAAATTTCAAGTCAATTGGATTTACCGTTTGTCCGGTACAAATTAAAACGCCTAGAAAATCGCTTAAATCGGTTTAATTCAAATTGAACGTTTATTGCCATAACTCGCACAGATGTCCGAATTAGCTTTCGAAACCTATTCCATTGTGTCCGAAACGCGGGGTAAACCCTAGAAACGCTGGTTACGGCGCGTAAATCTGTAACGACCCAGAATTTTTAATAATTTAATTTGAAGATATTTGATTAAATTTAAATATTTGGATGATGGTTTGAATTGAATTTCAAATTATCAGAATGAATTTAGCGACTAATTATAGAATTTAATCTATTGAGAGTTGAATAAAAATTTGAATATAAAATTTTAAGCTGATTTAAAATATTTCAAAGGCTTGTAAAATTCATATTGATAATATTGAAGATTATAGAAGCTTCAGAATTGAATTTGAAAGTGAATTGTTCAGTTTTGAAATTTAATCGTTCGAATCGATATTTAAAATAGCCTTCCGAGGCACAGTCTCGGAATTCGACGAAACCAGTTCCATTAGGTCCGTAATAATGTATTATTGCTGGATTTCAAATTTCGTATTTTTTGGAGTTTATATGTGAGCACACGACACATAAACGCGTTGAAGATTTTAAAACGAATTTAAATTTAAATTTAAATTTAAAACAAACACAGCATGTTATCTCCCTAATATCATGCCTAAAAACACGCCTAGTATCATGCGAAGATCAAAAAAATCGTGTAAGCACGTTTCCCCCTCGTCCTTAAATCATCTCTGTCTCCCATTTTCATTTCAAATACTCAGAGAAAAAAAAAAGCTTCGTTCGAATCTGATAATGGCAACCCCCTTTCCTTCTTCAAGTTCAAAATCGAACGTGCTAAAAACAATGGCCATCTCGTTTCCCCTCTTCCACTATTTTTCAATTATTCAGAAAAAAAAAATGGGGGAAAGAGGATCGCGGCGCTATCAAGTCGAGGCAAGTCGCGCGCTTGGGGCTAGGTCGCGGCGAGCGAGGGCGACGACTTGAGGCTCGATTCGAGCAACTCGATTCGGTCGAGGCTTCGACACGGCGGCGCAAGTGGCGACGATGTCGCGTAGGAGTTTGAGGGCTTCGGCAAGTGACGCGCGATCGGTGGAGGCGCGAGCGACTCGATTGATTGCGCGCGAGTCGAGGCGATGGAGGAAGCTCATGTTGGCGACGCGAGGCGAGGCCGATGGTGATGGAGGCGCGTGTACGCGTGGATGGTGGATGCAGCAAAGTCGAGGCAAGCAATGTAGGTAAATTGTTTTTATTTTATTTTTGATTTAATTTAAATAAACATTTATGCTGTAAAAAAAAAAAAGAGAAAAAAAAAAGAAAAAGAAATTGCAGTCAGTGAAGTTATAAATACAGTGAAATATACATGTGCAGAATTTTAATTTATATACACACATGAACAGAAATTATGAATAAAGTAAATTATTAGTTTATAGATGTTGAATTAAAATTTATAAATGCAGTTCTATAGATATATATATATGCAGAAAGGTATTTTGAAATTTAAAGATACATATAGGATTGAAAAGAAAAAATAAAAATTAGTTTTAATTAAACTTTTAGTTAATTAAAAATAGCGAATGGAAGTTGATTATGCGATTTGTCCAAATGTTATATAAAATAAAGATTTGAATTTATAAAGAATAGTTTTGAATTTAATTTTGTTAAATCAAAGTATTAAAAAGAAATTGTTTGAAAGCCAAAAACAATTTATTAAAAGGAGAATTTAGTTTAAAATTTAAATTTTTAGTTAAACAAATTTATCAAAAGGAATTGATATAAGGTTATTAATTTAAGGTAAAATGATTAGTTAAGTTGTTATAAAATAAATAGTTTACGATAATAAATTTGTTTTATCTATTATAGTTACTAAAAAGAAAATTTTTAGTTAAATATTTTATTTAAGAAGATTTGTTAGGAATTTGATTTATTGGATAAATAAATTTATTTAAGGAGAAAATTGGGTTAAAAGAAAGTATCAAAGAAAATTTAGTTCTTAAATTAAATTTTTATTTAAATAAATTTATTAAAGAAGAAACTGGTTTAAATAAAACTATCAGTTAATTTAAACTATTAAAGGAGAAAACCGATGAATTAAAATTATCTAATGAAAATTTATTATTCGATCTGTTCGAATATTAATAAATTGTGTATAATATTTATACAAGGTATAAATGAAGAAAACAAGTTGAATTGGAAGTGGATTGCAAACGGGAATTAAGGTGAGAACTTCTCACTCAAAAGGAATTTTGTTGTTTATTTAAATTTTAAATAGTTAAATCTAAAATTTGATTGACTGTGTTGATTGAATGCTTGAATGATGATTGTTATATATATATATATATATATATATATATATATATATATATATATTGGATGTGAATAGACCCTATACGCCGTTAGTAAGCGGAGGTTATTTATTACACACATATACCGCGTTATTCCACCTCGAAGTGGAATTGGTATTATATTATATATAGCAATATATATATATTGGCATATGTATATATTGCAGTTGATTGATTTCCCGCATTTTCTTTTAGCGGATGAGACCCTATTGCGCCGTTAGTAAGCGGATATATATTTATAAAATCCCATGTACCGCGATATTCCGTCTTGAAACGGAATGGTATTGTGCTAATGTCTGTGGATGCAAGGAAACAGGTTGGAGGGATCCAACTGGATTCCTCACAAATATTTATTTGATTTCATATATTGTGATATTTGATTGTTTATCATGGATGATATATGATGTTCGAAAAGTCGTGATTGAATATTTGATGTGTTGCATCATCGGATCCAATTTTGAAGTTTAAAAATAACGATTTTGATTTCTAAAGTGATTTTTGGAAATATACGTTATAAAATATTTTTGGAATTGATTCATCTTAAATAAATAAACGTTATAATTTTAATGTTATAAAAATTATGATTTTTGAGAAATACAGTTAAAAGTTAATTTTTGAAATTATGGGATTAGTGATTTTATAAAATAGTTTGAAATGGGAATTCTGAATTTTTTATAAGAAGTTTAAAATAGGATTTATAAAATTTTTATTTTATAAATCAGAATGATGAAAATTATGAAGGAGTTTAAAGATGTTTAAAGTAATAATATAAATTGATTTATATTAAAAGATTTATAAATTGATATTTATAAATTTAGAATATCTTGAATTATAAAACGAGCTTTTATAAGTGATAGAATGATTTGTAAATGGATTTCATAAAGGAATGAAATCTATAGAATTTATGAAATTTGATTATTTTATAAATTAAAATGATGAAATTATAAAGGAGCTGAAAGACGTTTTAAAATAGGAATATAAATTGTTTTATATTAAAAGATTTATAAATTGATATTTATAAATTAAAAATATTGGAATTATAAAACGAGCTTTTATAAGTATTAGAAAGAATTGTGAATGAATTTCACTAATGAATGAAATTTATAGAATTATAACGGTAAAGTTATAGAATTTTATAAATAAAAATTTATAAAGTTATTTAGGAAATAGATGTGGATAAATAAACGAATCTTAGAAGTTATAAGATTTATAGATTTGGGAAGTTTGAAGGAATGATTTTGTAAATAAATAAATTATAAGTATTTGACTTATAATATGAATTTTTAGTATATCATTGAGATATGAAATTGAATAGATTTATAAAGGAGATTTATAAAGAAAGTAGTTATAAAATAAATAGAAATGGAATTTATAAACATTGTTTTATAAATTCGCAAACTACTTATTTTAATGAGTAAATTGTTATAATTTATTTATGGAATTATATTCACGTCTTTGAACAGTGAATAATCTTTTAAAATAAAATGAATAGAAGTGATGAAATTTATTAACAAGTATATTCACGTTTTTGAATAATGAATATTATGTTAAAGAAATTATTTTAGATGTGATGTTTTAAATAGAATTAAAACGATCTAAAGATGTTTTAAAATGTATTGAGATTCGAAACCATAGATTTCAACATTCATTGTTGAAATAGACGTTTTCAAGAAATAGAAGGAAATGGTAGATTATAACACTGTTGTTATAATAAATGATTTCCGAAAGGAAATGTTTTATATAGTATTGGGATTTATATATCTATTTTAATTTCGAATCCCTATACTAGTGATTTTGGGTTGTCGTAACGATGTTTTACGCAACATTCGTTTTTGCCCAAATAAATATGTTTAAGTGAATGATTTCCTTAAGGAATGAAATATATACTTAATTTCGATTAGAGTATATTAAATATTTTCTAAGTATAGAAAATCAAAAGATCTGTGAATTAGTTATTTTTAAATAAGTATAGAAATGCTTTTCCAATATTAAGTGAATATTTGGAATTTATCTTTTTGAAGATAAATTGAAGATGAATATTAAAAATTAAATGGAAATCGTATATTCATAAATCTTTTGGGAATGTAAATTCCTTATGGAATTTATAAATGAAAAGGGGATTTGTTTGAAAATAAATGTTGATTTATTTTTGAAGTGTGAAAACTATATATCTTATAAAGATATTTTTGGAAAATAAATAATTTGGAAAATTATTTGGAATCTGGTGATGTTGGCATATCTATTGATAGTTCAATAACCGACTATCAATATTTACCTTTAAATAGGTATTTGTTGTGAATTGTTTGAAATTGAATGCCACACTTGTTTTTTTAAAAATAAGCGCTCACTATTCGGGTTAACCGGGAAAGGACCTTGGGGTCGTATAACCCATTCCGAATATGTGATACGTCGTTATGAATTGCATTCGAAGATCGGTGTTGAAGACCGGATATTTTCGAAAGCGAAAGGGTTTCTTGTTGATTGTCTCTGCACTGGCTGATCCCTGGTATTGAGATCTCCATATGTGATGGGAAATCCGAACGTGATTAGAGATTATTCGGATTGCAAGGACTTCTTTGTAAGTGCCTTCGGTTCTGTTCGAGCCCGGAACAGACTTGTATGGATTGTGTGTCTGACATTACAAGTTGAGATGTAAAGCCGATTTCTTTCAAATATATTTCTGTGGTGGCGGAGAATTTATTCTTTTAGCTTAACACCCTTCTCTGAGACGTACGAGCTCAGAGGTTATATAGTTGAAGTTATCAGCGATATATTCCCAATTTGGTAATGTGACATGCTGAGTGTAGCTGTAAATGATCATTGTGTTGATTATTGGGATAGGATCATTTATTTGATCGTCTATCTTGGTGATCATTGTGTTGATCATTTGTTGACCCAAAGCATGGCTTTTGTATAAAGTATGTTTTTGTGGACGTGACTTCGTCGAACCTCACACCCCGGAAATGGTCAAAACAGGAAAGATGCGGCAAGGTTATGAGGGGTAGCACCCTTTAGGGTATGTACATTTCCTTCTGGATAGAAGTGGTATCATGGTATGGAGCCCAGATATTTAACCTATGTGGTTACTACGAATTTATTACTTTGTGGTTGTTGGTTTTCGGGATCCCGTGAGAAAGGTCGTTTACGATCGGGGAATGGCGTGCTCATGTCAGTAGTTACCCAGTTAGGGGTAACCCGGCCTTGTGTTGGCAGAGTTCCGGTTTGGTTCTCGGGGATGTCTTTCCAGAGGCATTCTCATGTGGCAATGGGAAGTTCCTTGGCCTGACCATTTGTTGGAAATCCAAAGAAACAATACGAAACTTGTACGGTTTTAGTTGTATAACCTGCTATGGAATGTGGCGGTAACCTGCTATTGAACATAGTTAGCTATAGTAGGCATACGATAATGGTCGTATGTTGGCTAAGATTTATATTCTACTTTCGAAATAAATTTTTCCTACACTATGCACTAGTAATAATATCAAATGTTACTTTAAATGCGTATCAAGCATCTTTGACTATCATAAGGAGAAATCTCCTCCGATTCTGCGTTTGCATTGTGTGTGTGTGCAGGAGGCCTTATGGTAGTCTCATTTTTAAAAGCATTGCGAATTGAAATAAAAATATTCCTCTATTTTGATTTCAAAGAAAAATAAACTGTTTTGAGTTCTCGCACCAGTCGCATGACTGACTTGGAGTTTATTGTTTTCCTTCCTAAACTCTGGGTGCCCACCAATTTCCACACGGGCAGTCAAGAGTTAAGGTTTATCAGGATATTCTGGATATTCTAGAGTTGCTGGAGGCAAGATGGACGACATGGCGTATTACTAGTTTATATAGTATTTCTTTTTCCGCTGCACTGTTTGATGTTGTATATTGTTGTTGTACACTCTGATGATATGATGTAATGTAATGTATAAAATGTAATAACTGATATAGTTCTTTGTTTAAAGATTATTCATTTATTATTATATGTTGTTCCGCTGCGAATCGTGAGATTCTGATGTTGTTCTGTTGTTTTCTGTTCCGTTCCATTCTCTATTCTCTTTTTCTTCTATTTTAAAATTTTCTATCTTCTTCTCCCTCCATCTTCTACCTTATCTAAATTCTCTTCTTCTCTTCTTTTCTACTTTTTCTTTTCTTAAAACCATAACATTTCGGTTTTTCTGGCCTTCGATTTCTCGGCAGTCGATAAAGTGAGTATCGATGTTGAATTTTCGAAAGTCGAAAATTCCCGTTTGTTACAAAATCGGAGTTCGGAATTTCCGGATGAATAGTGTTCGAAAATTTTCTATAAATACACCATTCACAATTAAAAAAAAAAAAAAACCTAACCCTAGCAATGCACAGCCGCCTCCACATACATGAACGGGCAGAAATTAGTATCCTTTCCCCCTCGATTTCTTCCAATCCGTGAATCAATTCAACAAACTTCCAACGAGGAAATGGTATAGCACGACGAGAGCTTGAAGTTCAACGGTCATGATCAAAAATGGAGTGACGTGGTGGCGTCTAGGGGGCCGCGTTCGGCAGCACTTGCGCATGCAATTCGAGATAAGGGGGGGGACCGAGCTTGGGGATATTCAGGTCGAACATGGAGGGAGGTGAAGGCTTCGAGATGGCGTTTCCTGATCGAGTCCTAGTCGAGCGAGGTGGTGGCAAAAATAAACCCTAATCTATGAGAGTGGGTTCGGCATGTATGTGTTGTACTGGAGAAGGTAACGTGAGTGGAAGATGAAGAGGGGGCCGTTGGATCTGTGATGGACGGTGGATGCAGGTTGTAGGTTATGAAATTTTATATTATGTTGTATTTGTGTACATAAATACGAGCAAACTTCAAAAATCAATATCTTTTTCATACGAGGTCGAAAACGCGCGAAACCAGTTGCGTTGGAATCGTATGGACGAGCACTACGCGATGAAATTGGATTGGAGTCGTTTAGAGTTAGTGAAAATTTCGTGTAAAATTAAACGTCCGTTTAATTTTATTCGAAATAAATCGCTAAAACGGAAATAAAATCAAGGTGAGAACTTCTCACTCAATCGAATCAGTTTCGATCTTTATTTTAAATAGTTAGATTTAAAATATTTGAATGCATGTTTGAATGATAATTGATATCTATTGATTGTTAAAATAGACATTATGCGCCGTTAGTAAGCGGATGTTATTTATTAAAAACATATACCGCGAATATTTCATAAACAGTGAAATTGGTATTATATATAATAGCAATATATATATATTGGCATATGTATATATTGGAGTTATTGATTTCCCGCATTTTTTTGTTTAGCGGATGAGACCCTATTGCGCCGTTATTAAGCGGATAATATTTTAAATCCCATATACCGCGATAATTTCGTACTGGAGCGAAATTGGTATTGTGCTAATGTTTGTGGATGCAGGAAAACAGGTTGGAGGGATCCAACTGGATTCCTCAACAGTATTTATTTGATTTCAGATATTTTGATATTTGATGGATTATCATATCGATATATGATATCGTTGTAGTCGTGATTGACTATTTGGTGTGTAGCATCATTGGACCAAATTTGGAATTTTAAAATGATTTCAAAGTGATTTTTTTGAAAGTATACGTTTATAAAATATTTTTGGAATTGATTCATTTTAAATAAATAACGTTATAATTTTTAAAGTTATAAAAATTATGATTTTTGAGAAAAATAGTTAAAAACTGATTTTTGAGAATATGATGCTAATGATTTAAAAAAATGATTAAATCAGGATTTTTGAATTTATTATAAAAGTTGAAAATATAGGATTTATAAAATTTAATTATTTTATAAATCAAAATGGTGAAATTATAAAGGAGATTAAATATGTTTTAAAAGGATAATATAAATTGATTTATATTAAGAGATTTATAAATGGATATTTATAAATTGAAAAATGGACATTATAAAACGAGTTTTTATAAGTGTTTGAATGAAGTGAAAAAAAAAAGAATTTCATAATTGAATGGAATTTATGGAATTTTATACGGTGAAGTTATAAATGGAAATTTATAAGCAGTAGGTTTATAAAATTTATTAAGTTATTAAAATAATGGTTTTGGGTAAATGAATGAATCTTATAAGTTATAAGATTTATAATTTGGGAAGTTAAAAAGAACGATTTTGTAAAATAATCGTTTTATAAGCATTTAACTTATAATATGGACTTTTAGTTCATAATTGGGATATAAATCGAATAGGCTAATAAAGGAGATTTATAAAGGAAATTGTTATAAAATAAATAGAAATGGAATTTATAAACGTTGTTTTATAAATTCGCAAACAACTTATTTTGATAAGTAAATTGTTGAAACCTATTAATGGAGTTATATTCACATTTTTGACTGTGAAAGATCCTTTAAAATAAAATGAATAGAAGTGATGAAAGTTGTTAACGTAGTATATTCACGTTTTGAATAGTGAATAAGATGTTAAAGAAATTGTTTTGAATGTGATGTTTAAATGGAATTTAAAACGATCTAACGATGTTTTAAAATGTGTTGAGATTCGAAACCATAGATTTCAATATTTATTGTTGAAATAGACGTTTTCGAGAAATGAAAAGGGAATGGTGGACTATAACACTGTTGTTATAGTAAATGATTTCCGAAAGGAAATGTTTTGTATAGTATTGGGATTTATATATATATTTTAATTTCGAATCCCTATACTAGTGATTTTGGGTTGTCGTAACGTTGTTTTACGTAACATTCATTTTGGCCCAAATAAATATGTTTAAGAGCATGATTTCCTTAAAGAATGAAATATATACTTAATCTCGATTTAAGTATATTGAATATTTTTAAGTGTTGAAAATAAATAAAATTCGTGAATTACTTATTTAATAAGCATGGAAATGTTTTCCAATATAAAGTGAATATTTTGAGAATTTATCTTTTTGAAGATAAATTGAAATGAATAATTGAAATCATATATGCATGGATATTGTGAAATATAAATTCACTATGGAATTTATAAAAGTAAGTGGAACTTGTTTAAAAATAAATATTGATTTATTTTTGAAGTGTGAAATTATATATCTAGTAAAGATATTTTTGGAAAAATAAATAATTTGGGAAATTATTTGGAATCTGGTGATGTGTGCATATCCATTGATAGTTCAATAACCGACTATCAATATTTCCCTTTGAATGGGTATTTGATGTGATTTGTTTGAATGTGAATGCCACACTTATTTTTGAATAAGCGCTCACTATTCGGGTTAACCGGGAAAGGACCATGGGGTCGTATAACCCATTCCGAATATGTGATACGTCGTTGTGAATTGCATTGAAGATCGGTGTTGAAGACCCGGTATTTGCGAAGGCGATAGGATGACCTGTCGATTGTCTCTGCACTGAGTTGCAACGGTATAGAGACTCCCTAAGTGATGGGAAATCCGATCAGGATTGTGAATATCCGGATTGCAAGGACTTCTTTGTAAGTGCCTTCGGTTTTGTTCGAGCCCGGAACAGACTTGTATGGATTGTGTGTCTGACATTACAAATTGAGATATAAAGCCGATTTCTTTCAAATATATTTCTGTTGGTGGCGGAGAATTTATTCTTTTAGCTTAACACCCTTCTCTGAGACGTACGAGCTCAGAGGTTATATAGTTGGAGTTATCAGCGATATATTCCAATTTGGTAATGTGACATGCTGAGTGTTGCTGTTAAATGATCATTGTGTTGATTATTTGTGATAGGATCATTTATTTGATCGTCTATCTTGGTGATCATTTCTATGATCATTTGTTGACCCAAAGCATGGCTTTTGTATAAAGTATGTTTTTGTGGACGTGACTTCGTCGAGCCTCACACCCCGTGAATGGTCAAAACAGGAAAGATGCGGCAAGGTTATGAGGGGTAGCTCCCTTTAGGGTATGTGCATTTCCTTCTGGATAGAGGTGGTATCATGGTATGGAGCCCAGATATTTAACCTATGTGGTTACTGCGAATTTATTACTTTGTGGTTGTTGGTTATCGGGATCCCGTGAGAAAGGTCGTTTACGATCGGGGAATGGCGTGCTCGTGTCAGTAGTTACCCAGTTAGGGGTAACCCGGCCTTGTGTTGGCAGAGTTTCGGTTTGGTTCTCGGAAATGTCCTTCCAGAGGCATTCTCATGTGGCAATGGGAAGTTCCTTGGCCTGACCATTTGTTGGAAATCCAAAGAAACAATACGAAACTTGTACGGTTTTAGTTGTAGAACCTGCCATTTAAAATGGTAGCTATAGTAGGCATAATATAATGGTACCTATGCTGGCTAAGATTTATATTCTACTTTCGAAATGAATTTCTTCTACACTATGCACTAATAATAATATCAAAATTGATTTGGTTTTAATGCGTATCAAGCATCTTTGGCTATCATAAGGAGAAATCTTCTCCAAGTCTGCGTTTGCATTGTGTGTGTGGCAGGAGGTCTTATGGTAGTCTCATTTTTAAAAGCATTGCGAATTGAATTTAAAAATATTCCTCTATTTTGATTTTAAAGATAAATAAACTGTTTTGAGTTCTCACACCAGTCACATGACTGACTCGGAGTTTATTGTTTTCCTTCCTAAACTCTGGGTGCCCACCAATTTCCACACGGGCAGTCAAGAGTTAGGTTTATCAGGATATTCTGGATATTCTGGAATTGCTGGAGGCAAGTTGGATGGCATGGCATATTACTAGTATATAGTATTTCTTTTTCCGCTGCAGTGTTTGTTGTTGTTGTTATACACTCTGATGATATGATGTAATGAAAAGTAATGTAATAACTGATATAGTTCTTTGTTTAAAGATTATTCATTTATCTATTATATGTTGTTCCGCTGCGAATTGTGAGATTCTGTTGTTTTCTGTTCCGTTCTATAGTTCTATTTTCCATTTTCTTTCTCTATGTTTTCTCTGTTTTCTATTTTCTATCTTTTTCTGTCCTATTTTCTTTTCCCTCTATTTTCTATATCTCCTATCTTCTTCTATCTTTTTCTCATCTTCTTCTTTGTCTGTCTTTTTCTCTTCTCTTTTCTTAAATTCTTTTTCTTAAACCATAACATTTCGGGTTTTTGGCCTTCGATTTCTCGGCAGTCGATAAAGTGAGTATCGATGTTGAATTTTCGAAAGTCGAAAATTTTCGGGACGTTACAAATATGCAGGCAAGAATAGAAATAAGACAAGTATGAAAACATAAAATAAAATGTTAGTAGCTTGTAGATTAAGATTCAGACAAGTATAAACATCAAGTATAGATGTATAAAGTACAAAAGCAAATCTGGTAAGCTAAAATGCAAAGCTAAACAAAAAAATATCTTTGTGCATGCTAAACATATAAGATAGTTTGTAGAGCAAGCTAAAGCAAAGTTAAGAAATGATAAAGCTAGCTAAGTAGGGAACACAAGTACTTACACATTAAATGCCAGCACAACTTAAGTCAATTCAAATTTGCTTAAAAATCATTTCAGCCTCCTAATTAAAATATCTTGCCTAATACAAACAAGAGTCTAATTGTACTTGCATATGCATAACCCAGTTAGTATCTACCCCTGTAACTTCTATATATGCATACCTTCTTCTTTAGTTCGTTCAACATAACATATCCAACCTGAAACAATAGCAAACATTTCCACTTTTATAAACTGAAACTTTGCAACAACAAAGGCAATATAAATCAAAGGGGAATCAAGCAACTACTTCTCAGTTTTTAAAATTCAAAGCTTATTCACTGGCCTCTGTTCATCTCTGAAGCTTATTTTCAACTTAAAACAAATATGGAGATCAAAATAAAAAGGAGTTCCCAGTTAGCTTCTTGCAAAGCCTGTTTTCAAATAAAAGGCCATGTTCTTCATTTTCAAAACACTGTGAGTAACTTTTGTTTTATAACTTAAAAGTTTAAATCTGTTGAATACTTATCTGTGAGTAACATTTTTCTTAAAATAACTTAAGTTTAAACTTGTTACATGTTAGTATTTAAATACTTAAATATATGTGTGTGAATATCTCTGTGTTCATTTCTCTGTGTAATTGTAAGGTGAAATACTTGCATATTGTATACCCTGTAGGCATCTCTGTAGTAGAAATTTAAACCCAGATTAAATGCAAAATCATTTCTGTTTGGACCAATGATTGTTTGGACCTAGTATCTAAACAAGTTTGGTTTGTTGGTTCATAAAGCAAATTTTAAAATTTGTATTTTTATTGCTAGTTTGAAATACTCTGTAGAAAAACTTAAAGAAAAGGGAAATGTTGATATTAGTGAAATTTTCAAACATCATAAATTATTAATTTAGGATTATAACTTGAATAATTATCTGAAATTAGGAATTTTAAACGTAAATTCACATTTTATAGTTGAGTATTGAGTTGGCATTTCTGGGTTGAGCATTTTGGGAAGTTTGGGTTGTCTCGGCCAGTATACTTGATTGGAGTGGCTGAGGTTCTTCATGGAGGTGGAGAAGCGACTGGAGAGGCCGAGAAAGTTAGTTAATGATGATGAAGATCATCAGAGAAGTTGCGGTGGTGGGTTTCTTTTTCTAAACCTAATTTTGGTCGTGCTGTGAAACTTGATCGGTTCTTTTTCTCTGGAGCATCGAGTTGCATGCGGTCTTGGGGTTTGGTAGCCTGGTCGAAGACGAGTTCATGGCCGGAGCTGTTGGCCATCGGGTGGTCGGGGTTGGGAGAATGCGACGTTGACAGGTTTCGTGAAGGGGCGCGTGTGTGGTTCCAGGTTTGGGACATGAGAAGTCGATTTTGATTCGAGTTGTGGTGATGGGTCCTGGTGGTTGTGATGTTATCTGGGGATGGTTGCCGATGGATAGCAGTTGTGGTGGGTGACCGGAGATGGCTCGGGCCTCGATGCATGTGCACCGTGCCATTGCAATGAAGTTTTGATGTGAGCAGAGGAACCTGATAGCATGTTGTTTGAGTTTTTAAAACAAATCCAAATGAAACTTTAAATTTGTATTCAAGATTTAAACAAAGTTAAACCAATTAGAAGTGTGAATTCAAATTATTTTGAACTCAAACTGAAATGAAAACAAATGCAAATGTTTAGTGGGTTTTTCAGGTTCTTAAAAACCTGTCAGTTGCTGCATTTTGAATTTTATTCTAAAATCTGGAAACATAAATTAGCCACTGGTAAAAACTCAAAAGTTAAGTTCAGTTTCAAATAAACTTTTGCATCATAAGCTTTAAAATGAATTTGGATTATATCAAGAATTAAAAAGCAAAAGCAAGTTAAAAAACCAGGTTTTAAATTCAAGGTTAAACTAATGAATTCAAGTTTTCTTGAATTCAAATCTGAAATTCAAATCAGTTTTAAATCTGGAACAAGATTAAATCAAATAGTTTTTTTTAGGTAATTTGATTCAAATAAACATTTGGATTGATTTTGACATAGATCTTTTTAAAGGAAGTTAAACAAATTGTTTTAATTTGAATTCGTAAGTTAAAATATTAATGTAATTGGAAGTTTAAATTTAAATAAAGATTTAAGTGGTTGGGTTTAAAAGCTTTTCTTATATAAGTTCATATGTAAGTAATAAAGGTTATTTATATTTATAAATTGAATTTAAATTGGGTAAATGTTTAAACAATAACCACTTTGAATCTTGAATTCAAAATGGAATTTGAATTTGAACTTAAAATATTCTAATACATTTTAATATTAATAAAGTCATTAATAAAGAGATAAATTATCTTAGAAACAATTAAGGTATTTAGTTGAGTAAATGGATAAGTAAATTAGGGAATGACTTATGTATTATATTTCTCTAATTAATAATTTAGATTAATTTATTATTAGAAATTAATTAGGGAATAAATTAAGAAATGTTATTAGTAAATGAAGAAAATTAACTAAGAATTATCATTTAATTAATTAATGTGATTAATTTTATTAATTAATTAGATTAATTAATTTAGATAAATCTATTGTAAATTGTTAAGAGTAATTACTTAATAAAAGTAATTAAGAAATTAATTACTTATTGTAATTAATTTTGATGATATGATTGAATTAAGTTAATTAATTTATTTTAATTAATTTAAGCAAATCATTTGATGGTTTGAGATATGAAATTACCTGATGTAATTAATGGAGCAGGATTACTTAGGGAAGTAATTAGATGATAATTACTGAATGTAATTAATACAATATGATTTGTAGGTAAAGTAATTTGGGTAATTACTTTCGAAATTAATCAGGGGATTAATTATGGAGATAATTAATTATGGGATAATTAATTTATTAAATAAGTAATTAAGGGTAGTTAATTACTGGATTGTTATTAATCAAAGGTGATTAATAATGGTGTTTCATTAAAGATTAATCACTTGATGTAATATATTAAATAAAGTAATTTATTTAAATCTAAATTAGAGATCATTAATTAATTAATATAATTAATTATGTAAATTAAGAATTGGTTAATTAAGAACTACTTAATAATGTAGTGATTAATTGATGTAATTAATTAAGAATAAATGTAATCAATTCTAAATGTAGTAATTTAATGTTAATTACTATAAATGATTTAGGAGAATTAATTTGTGAATTAATTAAAGACTAATAACCAATTGTAATTAGTGAATGATTAACCAAGATGTTTAATCAAGATAATTATTTAGAAGATGGTTAATTAATTTGATTTACAATTAATTAAATGGTCGTATAAGCAGGATTTATAGATGAAATAATTAATTTAATTAATTAGAGATTAAAGTAGTTAATTTAATTCATTTTAAATTAATTATAGATTATATGATTATAAATCATTGCTTATGGATGAATGATATTGATATTTCATTTGATGATGTGATCTGGCATACATTATATCTATGTGTCATGGATGCCTGGTTTAAGTATGATAATATTTTAATTATCTGTTTGGATGATAATATTGATTATCTGTTTATGAGATTATCTGTGATTATTTGCTGTGATATTATGAACTATCCTTCTGTGTGTATGTTGATTATATTGAATTAAACTGTTAAGACTAAATAGACAACTTGGCCTTAAAAGACACGTTTTGGATTTCGATGAGACCGGGATCGGGTTCCGCATTAGGAACATCTGAAAACCACATCGATTCCAAATTAACGATAGGTCGTTAATCTGAAGTGAAGATGAAGATTCAGAATGCAAGGGTTATCGTCGTTAACTCTGAGGGTGATTCCAAAATGAGTGTAACGAGATAATGCCTTCGGTTTCGTTCGAACCCGGAACGAACTCGTATGGATTGAATGCTTTCAACACATCGTCAGGCGGGCGATGAGCATTCTAAGATATTATGTTCTTTAAAGGTAATCGCAGCCTCAAGCCTCATCAACCGGGAATGGCTAAAACAGGGGAGGTGCAGCAAGGTTAGGTGGGTCATGCCCAAGCAGGACAAGGATATTCCCCTGTCTAGATGTCCTATTATTTTTCGGCTGTGTGGGCGGTTGATTGCAACAACTGCCGGGGTTTATCTTGTTCGGGACTGTTCAGTAAGGAATGGTTCCGGCCTTGTGTTGCAGGGGATGAAGGGAGTAATCCTCGGTACGGTGATCAAGGCCCCGTACTGTGACGGGCGGTACCCCAGTAGCCCTGCCATTGTACGGAATCCAAAATCCAATAAGTGCCGTACGAATTAGTTGTGCCCAACTATGTTGGAATGTGAGATGTAAGCATTTCAGCTATTTCTGTATTTTACTTGAAAACCCTAGACACTATTATAATATCACTGGATTTCCTATCGAATGTTTTGGTTAGCGTAAGGTAAAAACTTTTCCATGTTTATGTGTGGGAAGTCTTACGTGATACCTTTTGTTTCCAAAAGATTTTTAAAGTTAAGCAACTTTAACCTGTTACTCATACCAGACCCATGTCTGACCCGAAGTTTATTTTTGTTTTTCATAAACTCTCGGGTACCCAAATTTTTACGGGTAGCCAAGGGATTCAGGTTAGCTTTGACGAATTCTGGAGGAGCAATGGAGCAGGAGGCTTCAGCGTTGTAGATATATATTGGGTTCTGCTGTGATGATAACTCTGTGTTGATTTGTGTATTGAGTTGAGTTGTATAACTAGACAGGTGTTTATAACTGTCTAGTATGTGATGTATTGTCTGTATAACTCTGATTGATGTTGTATATTATGTAAATACTTATGTGATTAATATAATTTATTCGTTCCGCTGTGAGATTCTGATGTTGTTGTTCTTTCTTCTCTATCTTTTCTATTTTCTCACCCCTTTCTTTCTTAATGACGGAACGTCTTCCTGGGAGAAGGAGGGCGGGTCGTGACAGTTGGTATCAGAGCGCTAGGTTGAGTGAATACCTAGGCTCTAAAGTGTTTTCTTTCTTGAGAGAGCGTATTTGTAATTTTGATATATATATTTATATATTTATTTCTACCTATTTGTTGGGCTACCTGTTCGGGTTTTCCAATGAATTATAAAGGTAGACTGGGTAGTGGTGTGTGTAACACGACTGCCAATGGTTGGAAGTGTATTTGTCGAGACTGTAGACCTATTACCGTCTCGAGTAGACTTTCTTTAGGGGCCATCAGCCTTAATGGCAGAGCGACATGTCTAGAATCCTTCTACAAAACAATCTTAAACTCGATCTCCCCTTCAAGGAGGGAGACCCAAGACTTCTTCGAAAACGTCAGGAAATTCTCGAACTATGAGTACATATGAGAGATCATGTTATGATAGATTAAGAGAATATAAATAGCTTAACCCGATTGAGTTTTAGGGTATGCAACAAACATCTATATCTCGCCCTTTACAACTCCTTAAACAAACGATTCTCCTATCACAATCTAAGATATCCCCATAGTAGGATAATGAATCCATCCCTAGAATAAGTCCATACCCTCAAAAGTAAAAACATGTGCATTACATGTGAAATTGAAATTACATATGTCCACAACTAGGTCTTTGCAAATTAAAGAAAGATGGTCACCCCCTACTAGGATTTTATATAACTATTGGATTAGCAACAACTAGGGTTTTTAGACTCCAGGAGTTAACTACATTTCTAGCAATGTGTGAATGTGATGCTTCTAGTCAAATAGGGTACATATAAGTATTCCAAGAAACAACAATTAAACTTTCCATTGTAGTTCTTCCTAGACCTTTAGGGGGAGGTCTACTCGAGACAGGTACAACCTCTATGGTATAAGCTTGCCTGCTCTGCCTCTCCTTCGTAAGCTTTAGACACCGATTCTAGTAGTGTCCTTCACCATGGTAGTGATAACACTTTCCCTTGAACTCTTCCCCATTAAACTCACCTTACGTTAGCAATCTATCCTTTCTTCTGGCATCTTCGACATGTTATACCCTCTTTTCTGATCTTCCCCTTAGCCTTCTGGTCGCCCAAAATCCTCCCTTCTTAGCTCTACCTTGGTTTTGCACCAGACCCACCTTCTAGTTCTCTTCACCACCAGTAGTATATAACAGGGCTATTTCAAATATCATCTCATAAGTGGCCCTCACGGGTACTTGGGTCAAAAGCAATTCTCTAGGTGGGGAATTTGACCCTTAACAAACTTCATAGCCTTCTTTACAGGGGTATTAATCAAAGTCAATCCAAACTTAGCTAGCTTTATGAATATACTAATATACTTCTTCTACATGGAGTCTTCCTACAGAAGCTGTATGTACTTCTCCAATCATAGACTACTTTAGCCCTGGATATGAATCATGATTCAAAGCAAGTTATAAATTAAGCCTAAGTGATTTTTTCCTCAACATTCTCCTCAACCACAATAGTCCACCAATCGAGTGCCTCTCCTTTTAGATGCCACATAGTCATCTACTTCTGGATCGGTATTCACATCCAAGCTCGCGAATATATGCTCACAGTCGTGAATTCAAGCCTTCATCTCCACGAAATTCTCATCTTCCAAATACACTTGTATTCCCACATTTTTGAAGTCTTTGCATATTTTGGAAATGTCTACTGGGTGTGGTGCTTCTTTAGTAGGCCGGCGGCGGGTGCTGTTGGTGCATCTTGTTGAGGAATGGGAACTTGATCTACATGCCTTAGGTATTGCTTGAACCACTCAGGCATCCCTCAGATGATATGTATCTCATGGGTAAAGAGGTTTCCAGCCTTAGAGGAATGATTTTCATCCATAATCAACTATCTGTAGGCAAGGTTTTAAATCCTGGATTTCGGTCGTATTTTCATTTCAAGAATTTTACAAACATCTCGTATCGGATGAGATCTCGGGTGTACATCTTGGATTAACATTTTGGTTCTTTAAGTCCATCTCAAGGTTACCTCGGAGTAACTTAACCATCTAAAGTTGACATTTTAAATTTTTTAATAATAATTGTTATGAAAATATAAAGTTTTAATATGCATAACTTATGTGAAACAATAATATTGATTTTTCTTCTTAGAGGGTAGTGGTAGCATGATTGATTTATATTGATTAAATGAATTCTACTAATCTAAATATCAAAAATAAAGAACATAAGAAAATATTTTATTTTTATTTACAATGAAACAAAGAATTAGACGGTTACTAAAATATCATTAGAGCATAACTTTTTTTGACCAAATAGGAAGTAAAATACATAAGTAAATGAAAAAAATAACTTCGTGTAACAACCATAAATTTTGACCCTCGAAAATCGACGTTAATACATTCGTTGTATTGCATGCCGAGTAGTCAAGTGACGGAAAACCGATTATTAGGTTTGAAATAAGAAAAGATAGAAGAGAAGAAAACTAAACAACATAGAATCTCACAACGCAATGGTACAATATATATTACTTAACATAATATATTACAAAGTCATTTAAAAAATGTTACATCAGAGCATACTAATACAAATTATACCCTACGACAATTATAACATACTGTCTCTACCTAACGGAATACAATATACAAATAATACAACGGAAAAACAAGAAAAATACTAGCTATTGATGTAGTCACCTACTCCAAGCTCCTTCTAGTTAATCTGCATAATACCCGAACTACATGATTGCCCATTAAAATTTGAGCACCTATGAGTTTTGGAAAAGAAAATGAACTCTGGGTGAGACATGGGTCTGGTGTGAGAAAACTCAAAGAACTTAATTATTATTTTAAAAAACTCTTTTGAAATCAAAGGTATCTCGTAAGACCGCACAAACATAAGCATGGATGAGTTTTTACCTTATGATAGCCACAACATTTGTATATAGTCCAATGATATATAGTAATGTCTAAAGTACAAATACATATCCAAAATAGCTAAAATTGTTACCATATTAAATTCCAGCATATTAGGCACCAAAATCAGAACTGTAAAGGCTTGTATTGGAGATGGATTCCATACTATGGCAAGGTAAAGGACTACTTTTCGATGGTACACCCCTAGAAAATGCAACGGAGTTTGAAGAGAACATGTTGTACCCCTGCCACACAAAGCCAACTGCCCTTTTAACAATGCTAACTGGATTACCACATCCAGTTCGCATGCAAAACAACTCGAATATGGACAATCCAGAATGGTATGGTGGCTCCTAATGGTAGCTGACCACATAGCTCTGCTGCATACCCTATTTTTGGCACTTTCTGGTTTGTAAGGCTTGTGAGGTCACGTCTTTAACTTCTTCCTCTTAGTGGACCATCTTAGAATGCAAACACTACCCTCCATGCAGAGATAGAATTCTAGCATTCATCCATGCAAGTTGTACTGGGATCGAACAAACATTCCACACTACTATCTTCCATTTTGGAATCACCCTCAAAAAAATAGTGTAACTCCATAGCATACTTTAATATGATTTAACATCATTCGTTATTAGTTTGGAGTGGTTTGGATAAATTCGGGAACCGATGTCTCCAAAACTAAGTGACAATTTCCGGCTAACTCAATTCCGGTTCTTTTGGAAGTATGCTCTAAGCAATCGAGACCTCAAATTCTTTTTATATTTCTTTCGATAAATCCTTTTTTTATACAAATCTATTTCATTCATGAAATCTCGTTTATTTCGAAATCAAAACCATTTCAAAGTACTTTCTAAACTTCCAAATCCATTTATAAAACCTTTCTATAAATATTCAAAACCATTCCTATTATAGATATCCAAAACTTTATATAAATTTCTAATAAATATCCAAACCATTTTATAAAAACCCTTTACGAATATTCAAATCATTTTCTAAAACTTCTTTTACAAATACCCCAAAATCATTTATAAAACTCTTTATAAACCTTCCCTATTTAAAACAACTTCTTAAATAACCTTAATCAAATTTGCTTTCTTTAATTAGAAATCCATTTTATAAATCATCCTTATTTATGAAGTCTTTTTTTCTTAAAAACTCAAACCCACTTACCCAAATACCTTATAAATTTCTAAATTCTTTTACAAAACTCTTTATAAAAATTTCTTTTTTATAACATGGGAAACTATTCCCATTAGTTGAAAACATCTTTAGTAAAACCATTTGTCAAATCTTTTTTTAAATATTTTGTCCAAATGCAATAACTTCGAAAAACAATTTCAAAAAGAAAATAAAATATTTATCCTTACAAAATCAACTAAGGCTTAATGACCACAATAGTTCTTTTAATTTGGTTTTTTTATCCAGTAAAAAAGATGTCACACAATAATAGTTATATAAGAAGTCAACACATAACAATCAATCAACCTTCATGAATGTCCAAGTTATTACAGTAGCAGAATAGTGTTTTGTTCTACTAATAGATGTCATTTAGTTTCCTAGTAATAAGGGTTACTTGTGCTTGAACAAAAGATCTTTCGGTTTGAAAACAATTCACTTAGATAGAACCGATGGATTTTTGAAAGAACTTTTAATATGAATAAACCTCAATAAAATCGCAAGTTTAAACTAATTAGACCTTAATTAAATCATAATTAAACCCTAAATTAGTTTACTTAACTCTTATTTTATTTAAATAAAAATTTAAATATCAATTAAGCTTGGTTAAGTCATAAATAATTAAAAATTAAACGTTAATAAATTAGTTAATAATTAAACATTAATTAAATTTTAATTAATTAATCATCCATTTAAAATTAAACCCTAATTAAGTAATAATTAACCTTTAATTAAATAAATAATTAACTCTAATTCAAAAAAAAAATTAAAATAATTGAACCCGACTAAGGAAAGAACTAACTACCTTTTATCTTAATTGATCATTACTTAAAACTTGATTAATTAAAAATAATTAACTTTGTATATAAATTCTTAAACTCTAATTACTTAACATAATTACTTAATAAATTAATAATTATCCATAATTAATAAATTAAATAAATAAATTATTTTAATAAATTATTAAGTAAAAAGTTAGCCTTTTTTAACTTACTCAATGAGTCTTGGAAAGAGTTTGCAAAAACAATTTAAAAGAAAACACTATAAAAGTTGAAATCGTGAAATTTTTTCAAACTACATCCATAACGACTATCGCTATGAGCGTAGTTTGCTAGAATTGATTTCTAAGTGAAAATCTTACTTTACTCTTGCTACTACACATTTGAAAACACAATGGACAAGTTTTGAGAAAAAACTTAAACAAATAGTGAAAACTTGGAAAAGAATTTCTAAATCAAAACTAGAAAATGAGCATTTGTTTTCAATCGGATCTTAACTCCTGCACTATAATTTTACAAGATACAGTTCAATATAATCAAATCAATATCTTTTCCAAAAATGAGAGTTTACTCAGTGAAGCTTACTAATTCAAATCAAACTTTTGTTAAAACTTGGATATAAGCTAGAATTTTGCAAAATGAAGACTTTGGATGTCTACACACTCAAAATGGGCTCGGCTGTGACGCCCCACCTCTATGCTCACAATAACAAAGTGTAACATCCCGGCATTTTTAACAATATCAATTTAATAGTCGATATTAAAAATTAAATTGATATTGATATTTTTTTTAATAATAATTCAGATTGATTTAATAATTCTTCTTCAGTAAATATTTAATTGGTTATTTTATCTTTAAAAATAATAAATTGGTTTCTATTTATAATATAAATATATAGTTCATATTGTAAATAGATTAGCATTGTTTTAAATTTAATAAATAAAGCATATTTTCTAATTCTTATTATTTTTAGTGATTTGGAAAATTAGTTTGTATTTAACATAAAGCTTTTCAAAGTTATTGAATAAATAATCTTGGTTTAAATTTAGTAAATAAATTTTGTTTTAAAATTCTAATATATACATTACTAATTTAGAAATTTTGATTTAAATTAATATTAAGTTTTTGAAGCTATGTAATAAATAAATATATGATTTTTAAATTTTTAAGACAAATGTTTAAATGTTTAAAATAATTTTGGCTTGAGTTTTAAATTTAAAATGAGTTAACAAAAAGTTTTATAGCTTAACAAAATAGGTAATTTATTAATAAAGTAATAATTTCTTTTATAATTATTTTAATTTAATAATGAGATATTTCTAAAAACAATATTAATAGTAGATTGTCTTTATAAATAGATTTTGAATAAAAATAGCAATTGTTATTTCAAAATTTAATTTGTATTCATAACTTGATTTTCAAATATTAGATTTTGAATTTGATTTGAATTTAAAACACAAAGTATAGATTTTTAATTGTTTTAATTTTTATATGCATAAGTTTTATTTATAAGCATGATTTGTTTTTATTTGTTTTATAAATTTATATACATATTAAATATTAACTAACAAATTTAATTAGGCTTAATACATATATTAACATGTAAATTAATATACAAATTACTTTTAATAGGACAAGTGTTGTATTCTTAAAGCCTCATTAAACAAATGTTACAAGATAAAACATTTCATTTGACAAATGTTGAAAAAGTTTAAGGGTCATTTTGTTTTAATTTTTCTTTTATTTAATAAAATCTAAAAATAACCAATATAAGAACACATTCTTTCATTCCTATCTCTTTTTTTCATTTTCTAATCAAAGAAAATTTCAACTTGTTTATTTTTCAAATCTGAAACATGAAAACCCAAATTCAAAGCTTTTTCCAAAATCTGTAAATTCCTCATAGCAAAAATCCTGGATTAGGTTCAATAAAAAATCAAACTCCTCTTCAAAATCTATAGCCTGTATTTTCAAAACCCTACACAAACCCTTCACAAACTCCTCTTTAAATTCTGTGGCCTGCAAACAATTTTAAAAAAATATGCACATCTTCAAAAAACAAAACTGCATTATCATTTTTTTCTGCAATCTAGAAAAAAAAAGGGTTCTGCATGCCACCTGAAATCAAAAAGGCAAATCTGCATAATTTTTCTCTGCAATCTGGAAGCAACAACAGTTTTTACATCAAGCAAAAAAAGCATCTGCATGCTAGTAGTTTTAGTCAGGAAGCATAAGCATTCCAGTTTCAACAGGCATGCACCTCAATTTTTAAAAGATCAAGCTTTTTCAAAATATAAGAGTACTCTGTTCTTCTGTAATCAGGCGAGTAACTCCTTTTAAACTTAAAGATTAACCTGGTTGTTTGATATTATGCTTTAAATAAGTTGTAATTGGTACATATATGTTGGAATTTCCTGTGTATTTGTGATGTGTAATACTTGTATGATTCTGAAAAATCTGTAGAACATCACTGTTTCTAAATGTCAAGCCCAGTTTTTTTCAATTTAAATCATTTTCCCCTTGATCCATAGATTTTTAAGACTTAGGATCTAATTAAATATTATTCGTTTGATTGTAAGCTAAATTTAAAAAATTTATTTAACTTAAATTAAAACTATAATGGCTATGGAAATAAGATTTTAACAGGAAACTCAAAACCACTGTAAAATCCAAACATATTAATTTTGTAATTCAGTATCATAAATCAAAAGCATTAAAAAAACATGATTTTTAAATCAAGAATCATAATTTTTAGAAAAGACTTGAAGGCACAGTATTATGATGAACTGAAATGGGATTTTAAGCATTTTCTGGTGATCTTTGAATTGAGGAGGCTCGGGGTTCTTCTGGGTGATGGAGAAGAGTTAAGGGAAGCTGGAAAAAAATCATTAATGGTGATGGATATCAATGTGGAAGTTGCGGTGTGTTTTCCCTTTTTAAACCCTAGTTTGTAATGGGTTTGAAAAATCAAACATTTCGGCTTGAAGGATTGATCGAATGTTATGATCTTTTTGGAATTGGTAGTTGGTGCGTGGTTGAAGTTGGGGCCGGAGGGGCTGAACCTCAGGTGGTCGGGGCGGCGAGAATTTGGAGTTGACAGGTTTGAAGGGAAACATGATGGTTGTTTTCCAGGTTTGGGATATAGTACTCGAATTTGAATTCGAGGTTAAGTATACGATCTGATGATCGCATCTGGATGTTGGAGTGTTTTTGGATGTAGGACGATCACCTCTGATGATCGGTGGTGGTTGTAGTCACTGTGCATATGCACGATGAAGTAATTGCACTGGTGATGTTTGGTTAAAGCAGAGAAGGCACTCGGTAAATCCTTGTTTGACTCGAAGTGATGGAGTGGTTTCCTCGGGGAAGTTGGGTTGAAAACTCGAAGCGGATTTTGGTGTTTCGGGTGTTTCTATTTTACAGGTTTTGATAAAACCTGTAGAATCTGTTTTTATTTTTTTTTAAAACCCTAAAGCTTTTGAATGTAAAGAAGGTTTTAAACCTGATTTTAAATTCAAGTTTGAATTTTAGAATTTAAGTTTAAATTTAAAATCTCAGTTTAAAAAATAAAAATAAATAAATAAGTAATAAAAATAAAGTTTAAAACATGAATTATTAACTACTTTAAATAGTAAGTAGATTGAATGTTTTAAAATATGAGCAAGTTTAAAATTAAATTTAAATTTGGAAATCAAAAGTTAAATATGAACTTCAGTTTTTGAAATTAAAAGAAGTTTTTAAATTTGAAAGTTTTAAACAAAGTGTAAATTTAAATTATTGAATTTTGAAATGAAATTAGTTCAAAACTCTTCTGAATTTCATTTCTAAGACAAGCACATGTTTGTCTTGTAATTTTAAAAGGTTTTAAATTGTTTAAAATTTTGTTTAAGTTTAAATTATATTCATTTTAAATTTCATATTTGAAACGAAATTTCAAAGTAATTTCAAAAGTAATTTGTTCCAAATAAATTTGTTTTTAAACATAATTAAGAAATGTTTTATCTTAAAATTAAGTTAAGATTTAATGTTTTGAAATTAATTTAATTAATGAGGTAATTAAGGAATAACTAGTTAATTTATTTAATTAATTGATTTTGGGATAAATTATTTGATTAAGGGCTAATCAATTTGTAATTAAGATCATTAATTAGATTATTAATTAATGATTAAAGAATTATTAAGTTATAGTCAAGGTTAATTAATTAAATAATTAGACTTTAATTAATGGATAATTAAAGATAATTTAATTTATGATTAATATAGGTTAATTACTTAATAAAATAATAATTAGAGAATGGTTAATGAAGGTCATTAACCAGGATTATTTAATAATTAATTAATGTGGTTAATTTTTAATGATTGATTAGATTAATTAATTTAATGATAATCATTTGTGAATTGTTGAGTATAATTACTGAATGAAGTAAAAAATTAATTACTTAAGGTAATTAATTGTGTTAAATGTGATTGTTTAATTTGATTAATTAAGTTTAATTAATTTTAAACACTTGAGGTTTTAAAGATAATTATTTAATATAATTAATGGATTGGAAATTACTTTGTAAAGTAATTGATTGATAATTACTGAATGTAATTTATTAAAGATGTTTTAAAATGGAAGTAATTTGAGTATAATTACTTAGTAATTATCAAGGGATTAATTAAGAAATTAATTAAGGAATAATTAATTTGTTTTAATGAAGTAATTAAGTTAGTTAATTACTCAATATGGTTAATCAAAGGGGATTTATAATTAAGGATTAATTACTTAAGGTAATTAATTTAAGAGGATAATTAATTAAATATAATTAAGGATCATTAATTAATATAATTAATGATGTAAATAAAGTTGATTAATTAAGATTAATTAATCAATGATAAGTAATTAAGATGGAAATAATTTAAAGTGAAGAACATGGAGGACCCCACCTACCCACTACCTAATGTACAAATTAAAGGCTAATGCACATGCTAAAAGACATTTAAAGCTTCATGTACATTTAAGTGGGGGATTATTAAAGCTAATGATAACTTGGCCACCACACTTCCTCCAATGGCATTTTGGGTACTCCCCAAAAATATACATTAGGGTTTCTAACTTGTATAAATACCCCTTATATTTCATGTAGCCCTCTTCCTCTTAGTTAGTTAGTTTTAGTTTAGAAAATAAATCAAATCTCACTTTCTTTCCATGGCTACTTAGCCATTTCTTCTCTTATGTAATTCTTTTTTTTATGCAATGTTAATTATTGTTTCTTTTTAATTACGTGTTCATTTCCTTTTATGCAAGTAGTGTAGATTTTCCTTTATGTAGTTAGGATAGTTTTCCATTTCACTTTGATCTCTTTTCCTTTTCTTTTTCTCTCATGTTGCAAGCTACATTTGTTCATATGATAACAAATATGAGAGGCTAAACCGCTTCAATTTAGGGGTAATGAAGCTCTCTAATCATGTAGCTTCAACTTAATTTGATGTTTATTCTCTCTTTTTGTGCTTAATGAGAATGATTGAAGTGGTTTAATGATGTTGTTTAGCTTTGAATTTGATAGTCTATGTTGTTCATAACAAATAGGCTATGCTTAAACAAACAAAACACAAATTGCCTCTTCATTTACGTATGATTATGGCAAAGAAGTGATTGTTGAAATTAAAATTTGATGGCTTATATTTCTAATTAATAGTTAATAGGCCATGCTTAAAATATATTTTGCTTTCAACTTTGTTGTCATATTTTATGAGATTTAAAAGTGTATTAGTGGTTGTGTTATAGTTTGATGGTTTATATTGAGCTAATTAATAGCACAAATATACCATACTTATGATAAGCACATCAACTAATTCACTAATGACAAGAAAAGAGAGATCATAACTTCATTTTGTTGATTTATGTGATCTAGAGAGTGGAAATTGCCTCCAAATTATCTTAGCACTCTCATATTTTTATCTATTTTATTTTGTCATTTTTCTTCTTTTTTTAGTTAACCACTCTTTCAACTTTGGTTAATTTGATTGAGTAGAATTTTTAAATCATCAATTCCCTGTGGATCGACCCGTATTCGCCACGTACTTCAAGTGTACGCCGTGCACTTATGGATATTTTTAATTCAAATTCGTTCGACGGTTTTCTAAACCGATAGAATTTCCATCGACGAACAAGTTTTTGGCGACGTTGCCGGGGAATTTTTTTGATTTTGATTTTCTATTCTTCGGATTATTCTCTTTTGATTTTGTTGTGTGTTTTTTTGTGTGTTTGTTTGATTTTTGTGTGCTTGTTTGATTTTTGTGTGCATTTGTTTGTGTGTTTATTGTTCTAGTTTCCTTTTCCATTTACATTGCATTTCTATTTTTAAAAAAACATCACAAATTCAAAACACAAACAAAAATATTTTATTTCCTTTGCAATTTCCATTTCATTTTTTTTACATTTACATTTTTGCTTATTCTTCTTTTTTTACATTTACAAACAGTACCCATATCACCACTGATCTGCCTCTCTGTTTCTCTGTACCATTGCACTGTGCTTACCATTCTTCCTGCTATCACCCTCATTTCCTCTGCCACAAAACCACTTCACCATAAAACTGCTGCCTGAACACCATTCAATACACACCGCCTGCCAACTCACCTCCAACATAACATCTACCACCACAGTGCCAAACACTCAATTGCTCTCTGCCACTAAACAAACTTGTTATTGCATTCCCTAACCACTGTTGCAGCAGTAAACAACTTCCACCTGACATATACTCCTGCTGCTCAACTTCTACCTTCACTTGTCACTTCATCTCACAATTTCTTGCTCCTCCACAAACATCTGACAGCACCATCATCAACTCCAGCACCTTCCTCTACAACACAAACCATCATACAAACAAATTACTGCTGGTTCCCATCACAAAAGTCACGACATACTCAATCTCCCCTTGATAACCACTTCAAACTGCACTTCAAACAAGTTCACCAAATTTATTTGCAAACCACAACAAACAACCTTGACCTCACCTGCCATTGTGGCCTTACTTCTGACAGCAACCACCACCAGCCACAAACCCATCTTGCCCTGACACACTTCATCGCATCACTTCAAAGACAACCCATCGAACTACCGCAATTCAGACCATACAAGACACAGCAGTGCCTTCACTTCAAACTTCATTCACATTTGCAATCATCATATCACCCAAAATTCTACACTGCTTCACTACCTAACTCACATCACTATCAACTGCTAACTGCTGCTTACCTTCAAACTCCCGACTACCATCTTCCCATCAAATAATCGAACTCCATCCCACGGCACTCGAACCACTGCAGCAGCCCACCAAACTACAGAACCACAGTCACCATCCTCTTTCAACAATACAAACTGCCATTCAACGGTCATTCCAACCACATAACTGCAACTACACTTCGACCACCCCACTGCTCGTCCGCATACATACAACTGTTGTACCATTACTTTGTGCACTGCCCCCATTCTCTATCCTTCACCAAACCCCATCCATCTTCAGCATACTTGCTTCCATCAAACTTGCCTTCATACAATATCACCCTGCCTTTACCTCCCCGACCTCTGCATCCCTCTGAACTCCTCACCATCCACAACCTTCCTCTGTACATCTCCAAACTGCTACATCACTTTCTGCTGTACAACTATCCAAACATTTCTACACATCCCCTTCCACTTACATCACCCAAACCAAAACTTGCTGCTGCCTTCAAACAAAATAGTGCTCGACCATCCCCCTTCTATCATCAACAGCCCTGACTGCACTTCCTCAAACCATAAACCATCTCCCTCATTCTCATCAAACTCCAAAAGGGGAAAAAATCTTGCTGCCTTGCCTACATTTTCACTCACATTCCAACCTCCCACCCCCTACAAGATTGCTGCCTCCAGTTCAACTGCTGTAGTTCGAGCATACCAACCTCCATTGTCAACCCAGTTAGTCGCCACGACTTCATCCACGAAACAACTCGAAATCGCACGATCTTCGAAACCCTTAATTCAACGACTTCCGCAACCCCAATCGCCACTATGAACAAACCTCGACATCCACTACGAATCTTCACCTGAATCTCCTTGAAAGCCCCAAATCTCTAACTGCGAGCACCAAAAATCCCTAAATCCCAGTTGCCAGACTCGAATTTTCAATTTTGTGAGGAGTTTCGTTTTAGTTTTAATATGGTGCGAATTTCCTGTGATGTTTAATTTTGTGTGAAGTTAAATTTTCTGCGAAATTTTAATCTAATTGAGAAATTTTTAGTGGGCCAGTTTTTAATTTTTAAAAGGGTTGGGATTGTCTTGATTTAAGGGTTAGAATTTAAGTGTTTGGGGCTAGGTCTTATTTTTAAATTGATAGGATTTAAGTGTTTTGAAAGTGGCTATTCTATTTTAATTGTTTTAGGGATAGTCTTGATTAAGATTGTTTGTGAAGTTTGAAACAAAAAAATTCTTATTATAAAAAATAAAGTTTTCTTTCCACTTAAAAAAAACTAAATAAATTATATATATTGTGTTTTTAGTTTCAGGTTGTCAAAGCGGAAGAGATTAGCTTGTTGAGAATTGCTGCTCTGCTTGCCAAATAAACTGCTTGCTTTAAAAAAAAAAAAAATTGCTGCTTTCATCTCTAGTTTTATTTGAATTGCATTATTGTTTGCTTGCGTTTTTTTAAAAAAAAACACAAAATTTCATTCATAGTTGCATTGTCAATACGCGTTTACTTTCTGCTTTGCATTTCATCTTAGAATTTTGATTAATAATAACGGTTAGACATCGATAACACTTAATTGTATATTGACAAGTTGTCTTCCTTGAACAATTTAATTTCTTGGTGTCTAGGCTACGGCAGAGTAATAACCATTTATAAATATTACGGTGACTCGTAAATATTATAGTGGTTGTTCCTCTGAAGGTACTTAAACCTTCGGCTGCATTGCTACGGTGATTCGTGGTGCTACGATGAATCCTGCCCGTTACCTGGCTGAGAACTATCTTGTTTATCTAAGACAATTTGTAATTATACAATTTTGGGTTCACTTAGGATAAATAATTTGTAATTAGACCCTCGCATTCATTTAGTTGCATTAGTTCATGCATATTTAAAAAAAATAAATAATTCAAAATCCAAAACTAAAAAAAATTGAAAATATTTCTTAACTTAGTTTTTTTCCCTTTCCTTTGATTTTTTTTTTAAATCAAAATTCCAAAAAAAAACATTACTTAGTTTTTTTCAGAGTATCAAAAATCCAAAAAAAAAAAATCTTTTCAAAAAACAAAAAAATTAGAAAAACAAAAAACAATTTCCCTTTTGAAAAATAAATTCTGTTTGTAAACATTTTTCCTTTATAAAAAAAACTCTTGAAAATGTCTGAGTTCCCTTTTCCTTACTCACTTGAATTTTACAATAGTTGTGAAAATCAATATAATCCATATGATTTCACTCCAAATTCGTATGGATATTTTAACAACAACTATTGTGCAAATAATTCGAATTTCGAACAACAAAGTGTTCAAAACATTGAACAACCCTCGAATCTCGAAAAAAGCATTTCATCTTTACTTGAACTCTCTACACAACAAAATCAAAGTATAAATGAATTATGTAATTCATATTTGTGTAATAACTCGAGTCAAGGATTTCAAAATTTAAATTCAATTCAAAATTTAAAAGAGTACGATTATAACCCATGCCAATTCAATTTCGAACTCCAAAATGAATTTCAAACTCAATATGAAAATGGGAACAGCTTTCCAAACGAATTTGGGAATGGGAATAATCTTGACTACGATACAAGTGAAATTTTTTGTTCTCAACAAATCCAAATCGAAAATTCTCATGTTAATAACTATAAATTGGATTTTGTTGAGAAAATGAATGAAATTTATGATGATCACACGAATTCGTTGTTTGAAACATATATGAAACAACGTGATAAACAAAATCAAATTCCAACGTGTGATGAGTCAAGTGATAATCCATCTTTTACCACAATTGACGATTTTCAAACAACAACTTTTGAAACTGAAAATAACAATCTTAATGAAGTTGTTGAAAACACGGTAATTGAGTTGGATTTCAATTATTTTGAGGGTGGGAAACTTGATTTAAATTTCGTTCTTCCTTTTTCTAAAAATTTGAATACAACTTTAGATTTTGAAATGGATATATGCGATGAAGTTGGTGATAATTCAACAAAGGAAGATGAATTTAACGAACACGAGTTTTATGGAATTTACGAAAATGAGTCATTAAATTGTGATGGGGAAGATTTCGATCACCATTTTAACTTTGAAATCGATAATTTGGAAGAATTTCAATTTGGTGAAAACAAATGTGAATTTCAATCAATTGTTTTATCAACCCCAGAAATCATTGAAAACAAAACAACTCATTCAATTTTTAATAAAATAAAATTCGTTTTTCCTAATCGACAATCAACTTCGAAATCTTTTATGGTTTGGTTTTTCGAGCTTAAGCTGTGTCTCGTATACTTGACGAGACAAATGAATCGATCTTTGGAAGACCGTTTCATTTACTTTTTGACGATATACTTTCTGATGCCGTGTAAATACATTTCATTTTCATGTAAATAATAATAAATGTTCCTTTCACTTGGGTTGACTGTGGGGACACAGTCAAATCAAGTGTGGGGGGAGACTCATCTTCTTCTTGATTTTTCAGGATTAATTTTTCATTTTTCTTCCAAAAACTCAAAAAAAAATCCAAAAACAAAAGAAGAAATTTTATTTTTTTAGTGTTTTTGATTTATTTTTAAAGAAACACTATAGGATAAATATATGGTTTTAGTTTATTAAACTGAAATTATTGAAAATTTATTTGTCTTAACAAAAATAAAAATGAAGTGTGATTATAAATAAAAATGGTTTAACTAGTATATAGGAAAATTCATACGTGTTAATTATGAAATACATTCTAATTGAAAATCTTTGTTTTAAAAGTGGTAAATTTAAAGTAAAGGATATAACATTTTTTTGTCTTCTAAGTTAAATGGTGCTAAGATGATTTTGCAAAACTCTCTCTCTATTAAAAAAATATAAAAAAATAAAAATAATAACATCCAAAGTATTCACTCTCATTTAAAAGTCCTCAAGGTTATGCATGGGTAAATTACTTGGAATTTTTGATTATGTGCTTTCATACTCATTTAAAAGTCCTCACGGTTATGCATGTATGGAACACATGTAAAAAAAATAGACTTAATAAAAACCACCTACGGTCGATAGGTGTATGCACGGAAGTGTGTGCACTCGCCATGCTCTGTACTCCCCTCACATAAGCCCAAAAGGCAGTGTATTGGTGGTATATCTGGCCTCAGTTTACCTGAGCTAGGTGTGTAATTTTTCTTGCAAATAATGAGAGAGCAAGCAATTGAAATCCTAGCACTATTTTTACTTAGTTGATTTGATTTGTTATTGAAAAGAAATGAAAATACCACTTTGATAAACTTTGATAATCAACTAAAAATCCTTTTCATAATTACACTTTGTTATCAACCGAAATAACGAGTTAAACTATAGTATATTTATGATAACTTCGTCTTTATTGGAAACTTTGACGAGTGAATGACTTAAATTTCAAGATAATGACCCAAACCTATATTTAACTTATTTGTGTTGATTTAAAAATAAATCCTTCATTTGTAAATATTTCAAAAACTTGCATTATTCTCTTTGTAAATAAATCTTACATTTTGTAAATATTTTCATCCTGCATTTGGATTTTGTGGGTAGTATTCGCTGAAAACCCTCACGAGACAACACTCGTCCTACTGGGGACACCCAGAGGTTTAACGGCTTGTTGCATACGCTCAATGCAATCGTGCTCCCTACGAAAATGGATTAAAGTATGGGGTATTTGATGTGCACGTAAATATGCATATTTTTACCACCATATTTAATCTATTTTAATTGAATAAATGATCATATTGGGTATTTTTACTTGTTTAAACCAAATTCATATTGTCGCATATTCATCTTCATATAGGGGGAAAATGGTCATTTTTGTGCATATATCAAATTGAGAAACTTTAATGGGAAATTTCTATATTATTTTGTAGGAATTTAAACTCAATTACAAGTAGTTTCAAGAAGGAATATGCATGTACAAAGAAGATACAAAAGAATGAAGATGGAAATAATTCAAAGTGAAGAACATGGAGGACCCCACCTACCCACTACCTAATGTACAAATTAAAGGTTAATGCACATGTTAAAAGACATTTAAAGATTCATGTACATTTAAGTGGGGGATTATTAAAGCTAATGATAACTTGGCCACCACACTTCCTCCAAGGGCATTTTGGGTACTCCCCAAAAATATGCATTAGGGTTTCTAACTTGTATAAATACCCCTTATATTTCATGTAGCCCTCTTCCTCTTAATTAGTTAGTTTTAGTTTAGAAAATAAATCAAATCTCTCTTTCTTTCCATGGCTACTTAGCCATTTCTTCTCTTATGTAATTCTTTTTTTTTATGCAATGTTAATTATTGTTTCTTTTTAATTACGTGTTCATTTCCTTTTATGCAAGTAGTGTAGATTTTCCTTTATGCAATTAGAATAGTTTTCCATTTCACTTTGATCTCTTTTCCTTTTCTTTTTCTCTCATGTTGCAAGCTACATTTGTTCATATGATAACAAATATGAGAGGCTAAACCCCTTCAATTTAGAGGTAATGAAGCTCTCTAATCATGTAGCTTCAACTTAATTTGATGTTTATGCTCTCTTTTTGTGCTTAATGAGAATGATTTAAGTGGTCTAATGATGTTGTTTAGCTTTGAATTTGATAGTCTATGTTGTTCATAACAAATAGGCTATGCTTAAACAAACAAAATACAAATCGCCTCTCCATTTACATATGATTATGGCAAAGAAGTGATTGTTGAAATTAAAATTTGATGGCTTATATTTCTAATTAATAGTTAATAGGCCATGCTTAAAATAGATTTTGCTTTCAACTTTGTTGTCATATTTTATGAGATTTAAAAGTGTATTAGTGGTTGTGTTATAGTTTGATGGTTTATATTGAGCTAATTAATAGCACAAATATACCATACTTATGATAAGCACATCAACTAATTCACTAATGACAAGAAAAGAGAGATCATAACTTCATTTTGTTGATTTATGTGATCTAGCGAGTGGAAATTGCCTCTAAATTGTCTTAACACTCTCATATTTTTATCTATTTTCTTTTGTCATTTTTCTTCTTTTTTTAGTTAATCACTCTTTCAACTTTGGTTAATTTGATTGAGTAGAATTTTTAAATCATCAATTCCCTGTGGATCGACCCGTATTCGCCACGTACTTCAAGTTTACGCCGTGCGCTTGCGGATATTTTTAATTCAAATCCGTTCGACGGTTTTCTAAACCGTTAGAATTTCCGTTGACGAACAGTAATCAAATGTATTAATTAAAGATTAATGTAATTAATTATAGTTAATTAATTAATTGAAGTAATTAAAGGTTAATTACTATTTTGGTTGAGAATAATTAATTTGTGAAATTAATTAAGGATAATTATTTGAATGTAATTAAAGGATAATTAATCAAGGGTGATTAATTAAGGTGATTAATATGAATGATTAATTAATTGATTGTAATCAATTAAATGATTGAGTAAGCAAGATTTATATTGATGAAGTCATTAATTTAAAATTTTTAAATTAATTAAAGATGAAGTAGTTAATTTAATTCACTTTAAATTAATTAGAGACATAAATAGTTAATTTATTTCATCTTAAATTAATTATATTGTGATTAAGTAAATCTTTGCTTATGTATGAATGGATGACATTGATTGTCTTGAATGGATGTGATCTCAAAAATGAGATAAGTGATGTTATGTGATATGAATGCTTGGTTGCATTGTGATGATAATATAGATTATCTATTGTGATAATGATATGGATTACCTATTTTGATGATAATGTGGATTACCTGTTTATAATGATAATGTTGATTATCAATTGTGATTTGTGAGTTATCTATCTGTGTGTATATAGATAATTGAATTGTTTTAAACTTTAAAACAACTGGGCCTAAAAGATGGTGTTTTGGATTTCGATGAGACTGGGATCGGGTTTCCATATTTGCATATCCGAAAACCACATCGATCCAAATTAACGATAGGTCGTGAATCTCAAGTGAAGACGAAGATTCAGAGTGCAAGGGTTATCGTCGTTAACTCTGAGGGTGATTTTAAAATGAATGTAACGAGATAATGCCTTCGGTTTCGTTCGAACCCGGAACGAACTTGTATGGACTGAATGCTTTCAGAACATCGTCAAGTGGACGATGAGCATTCTATGTGATATGTCCTATAAAGGTAATCATAACCTCAAGCCTCATCAACCGAGAATGACTAAAATAGGGGAGGTGCAGCAAGGTTAAGTGGGTCATGCCCAAGTAGGACGAGATTTTCCCCTGTCTAGAGATCCCTTTTTATTCGGCTTTGTGGGCGGTTGCTAGCTACAACCGCGGGGTTGTCTTGTTCGGGACTGTTCAGTAAGGAGTGGTTCCAGCCTTGTGTTGCAGGGGATTGGGAGTGATCCTCGGTACGTTGATCTAGCCACATATTATGACGGGCGGTACCTCGGTAGCTCTGCCATTGATGGAATCCATAATCCAATAAGTGTCGTACGTATTAGTTGTGCCCAACTACGTTGGAACGTGAAATGTAAACATTCCAGCTATTTCTGTATTTTACTTGAAAACCCTAGACATATTATAATATCATCAGATTTCCTATCAAATGTTTTGGTTAGCGTAAGGTAAAAACTTTTCCATGTTTATGTGTGGTAAGTCTTACGTGATACCTTTCTTTCGAAAGGCTTTTAAAAGTTAAGCAACCTTAACTTGTTACTCACACCAGACCCATGTCTGACCCGGAGTTTATTCTGTTTTTCTTAAACTCTTGGGTACTCAAATTTTTACGAGTAGCCAAGGGATTCAGGGTAGCTTTGACGAATTATGGAGGAGCAATGGAGCAGGAGGCTTCTGCGTGTAGATATATAGTTTTCTGCTGTGTTGGTTTCTCTGAGTAGTTCCCTTGTACTGTATTGAGTTGTATAACTAGACAGGTGTTTATAACTGTCTAGTATGTGCTGTACTATCTATGTAACTCTGATAATGGTTGTAAACTATGTAATATTTATGTTATTAATATAATTTATTCGTTCCGCTGTTTAGATTCTGATGTTGTTTCTTCTTTCTCTTCTTTCTTTTCTCTTTTCTATCCCTTTCTTTCTTCAAGATGATGCGATTTTCTGTGGTGAGAAAGTCGGGTCGTCTCGGTTGGTATCAGAGCATTAGGTTGAGTGAATACCTAGACTCTGGAGTGGTGTCTTTCTTGAGAGAGCGTATTTGTAATTTTAAATATATATATAAATATATTTATTTCTACCTACCTGTTCGGGTTTTCCAATGTAAGTTATAAAGGTGGATGGGGCAGTAGTGTGTGTAACACGACTACCATTGGTTGGAGTTTGAATGTTTGAGGTTGGAAGTGTATTTGTCGAGACTGTAGACCTAATACCGTCTCGAGTGAATTTTTCTGTGATGAAGGATTTCATCAATCTCTAAAGGAAACCCGTTAAGGTTTGGAGTCTATCTTTGAAGTTGGATGAGTAGAGTTTGGTTCTGTTAGTTGGCTAGGCAGAAGCAAGTGATGGTATTTTGATACCTCAGGAAGTAGTAGCTGTGTGATGAGATGCAGCGACTAAGGATATTTCTGAAGATGTTTTCTTTGGAACAAGTTTAAGGAAGTAAGTATGCTTCAGTGTTGTGATTGTGTTCAGCTGGTGTTTCTGTTTGATTTGAAGTCCGAGTTTCTCGAAGAGCTTTGGAATAGGAATTCTTTGGCATCTGTGGCAGTAGTGCAGCTCGGAGTGTTCTATGTTGGCAGGAAATCTTCTGGCTTAGCAGTATTTCTAAAGTCGAGTTCAGAAGCAGTAGAGTAGATCCTTTTCTTTGATGGGTTAGCTAGTTAAGTGTAAGTTGTTCTGTTTGATTAAGGGAGAACAGTTTTCCTTGGATTTGGTTTGGATTGATCGAAAAAGTGACTTGTGATTGTTTGAGTGTTCTCTTGGGTTATCAGAGTTCTTCTGGATGTCTTCAGGAAGTCAGAGATTTTGTCCGCATCTGGAAATTGAGTTGGTGTAGCAGCTCAGGATTTAGTGGAGTTTCTGAGTTTTCTTATGGATTTGATGAACAATATTTCTGGGATGTGTTTTCCAGCTTGTGCTCGTGTTCTTCTTCAGCATTTTCATCTACTCCGGATCAGAGTTGTGCAGCGGAAGCAGTTTGGAAGTGCATTTGTTTTTCTTTTCCGTATAGGAGAGGTTGTTGTCTTCTGATGTTTGAGGAGTAGGGTTTGATCTTGGTTGATCTTGAGGAGATCATTTTGTTGAGTTGATTGGCTTTGTTTGTTTCTAAAGGCATCAGCGGAGGTTGAGCTGATCAGGAAGGGTGTAGGCAGCCCAGGATCGTCCGGAGATTTTTGTGGATGAAAGAATTTGGATTCCGTAGTCGAAAATTTAATTTTGGATAAGTTTTCTCCGATCGTAAAGGAGCTATAAGATTAGTAAGGCTGGAAGCTAGCTTTGAAGTGTTTTGGATCTTTTCTGTGATATTGTGAGAATAAGTGATTGATCTATAGGATTGGATTGCCAGTTTGGATAACTGGAATTCGATGAGTTTCACGTATCTCTGAGGGAGTACGTGTTTTATCTATCTCTGGTTGTGGAACCAATAGTTCTAGAGTTTTGGTTGTTGAGTCAGACTCGTCTGTAGTCTGATTTCTTGTTTAGTGTTGTAGATATAGATGAATTGGAGCTTTGTAGCTTCATAGTATTGATTATTTGGATTCACTAGAGCGAGTATCCCGGTATTTACACTTGGGGAAACTCGAGGAAATTTTATCTAGAATTTTGTCTGGATGATTAGATTTGTTTGATTTGATGAATTGGTTGCAATGGTTGTTAGCATATGTTTGATATATGCTTGTATTTTAAAATTAAATCTTTAATGAGATTATTAAATTACCTTTGTTTTAAATTTCGGGGACGAAATTCTTTTAAGGGGGAAGGATTGTAACATCCCGGAATTTTTAACAATATCAATTTAATAATCTATATTAAAAATTAAATTGATATTGATATTTTTGTTAATAATAATTCAGATTGATTTAATAATTTTTCTTGAATATATATTTTGGTTATTTTATCTTTAAAAATAATAAATTGGTTTCTATTTACAATATAAATATATAGTTCATATTGTAAATAGATTAGTATTGTTTTAAATTTAATAAATAAAGCATATTTTCTAATTCTTATTATTTTTAGTGATTTGGAAAATTAGCTTTTATTTAATATAAAGCTTTTCAAAGTTATTGAATAAATAATCTAGGTTTAAATTTAGTAAATAAATCTTGATTTAAAATTCTAATATATACATTACTAATTTGGAAATTTTGATTTAAATTAATATTAAGTTTTCGAAGCTATGTAATAGATAAATATATGATTTTTAAAATGTTAAGACAAATGTTTAAAATAATTTTGGCTTGAGTTTTAAATTTAAAATGAATTAACAAAAAGTTTTATAGCTTAACAAAATAGGTAATTTATTTGTAAAGTAATAATTTCTTTTATAATTATTTTAATTTAATAATGAGATATTTCTAAAAACAATATTAATAGTATATTGTCTTTATAAATAGATTTTGAATAAAAATAGCAATTGTTATTTCAAAATTTAATTTGTATTCATAACTTGATTTTTAAATATTAGATTTTGAATTTGATTTGAATTTAAAATACAAAGTATAGATTTTTAATAGTTTTAATTTTTATATGCATAAGTTTTATTTATAAGCATGATTTGTTTTTATTTCTTTCATAAATTTATATACATATTAAATATTAACTAACAAATTTAATAAGGCTTAATACATATATTAACATGTAAATTAATATACAAATTACTTTTAATAGGACAAGTGTTTATTCTTAAAGCCTCATTAAACAAATGTTACAAGATAAAACATTTCACTTGACAAATGTTGAAAAAGTTTACAAGTGTCATTTTGTTTTAATTTTTCTTTTATTTAATAAAAATCTGAAAATAACCTATATAAGAACACATTCTTTCATTCCTATCTCGTTTCTTCATTTTCTAATCAAAGAAAATTTCAACTTTTTTTTTTTTCAAATCTGAAACATGAAAACCCAAATTCAAAGCATTTTCCAAAATCAGTAAATTCCTCATACCAAAAATCCTGAATCATGTTCAATAAAAAAATCAAACTCCTCTTCAAAATCTATAGCATGTATTTTCAAAACCCTGCACAAACCCTTCACAAACTCCTCTTCAAATTTTGTGGCCTGCAAACAATTTTAAAAAAATATGCACATCTTCAAAAAAAATTGCATTATCGTATTTTTTCTGCAATCTGGAAACAAATGGGTTCTGCATGCCACCTGAAATCAAAAAGGCAAATCTTTTTAAATTTTAAACAACATAGGATCTCACAACGCAACTGAACAACATATATTACTCAACATGACATATTACAAAGTCATTTCAAATTTTTTACATCAGAGTCATACTAATACAAATTCTACCTAGGACAGTTATAACATTCTACCCCTACCTAACCGAATATAATATGCATATAACACAGCATAAAAACAAGAAAAATAACTAGCTATCGATGAAGCCACCTGCTCCAAACTCCTCCTAGTAAATCTACGGAAAACCTGAACTACTTGGCTACCCATTCAAATTTGAGCACTCAAGAGTTTAGGAAAAGAAAATAAACTCCGGGTCAGACATGGGTTTGGTGTGAGTAAACTCAAACAACTTAATTAATATTAAAATAACTCTTTTGAAATCTAAGGTATCTCGTAAAACCGCGCTGCACATAAAACGGAAGGTTTCATCTTACAATAACCAAAACATTTGTATATAAAATTCAGTGACATTATAATAATGTCTAGAGTACAAATACATATCCAAAATAGCTAAATCCCACCATACTAGGATCTAAAATCAAAATCGTAAAGGCTTATATTGGAGATGGATTACATATTATGGAAAGGTTATGGACTACCTTTCGATGGTACACTCCAAGAGAATACACTGGAGTCTGAAAAGAACTTCTTGTACTCTTGCTACATTGAGTTGGCTGCCCCTTTAACATGGCGAACCAGATTACCTCATCCCTTTTTGACAATGAGGCCTTATACTACCATGGTGTTTGCATGCAAAACAACTCGAATATGGACAATCTAGAATGGGATGGTGGCCCTCAATAGAAGCTGACTACATAGCTTTGTTGCATACCCAATTTTTTCCATTTCTTAATTTGTGAGGCTTGTGAGGTTACGTATTTACCTTCTTCCTCTTAGCAGACCATCTTGGAATGCTAACACTACCCTCCAAGTAGAGATACAATGCTAGCATTCATCCGTGCAAGTTCTTCTGGAATCGAACAGACATTCCACACTACTATCTTCCATTTTGGTATCACCATCAGGATGAATAGTATAACTCCATAGCGTACTATAATATGATTAAACATCGTTCGTTATTAGTTTGGAGTGGTTCGAATAAATTCGATAACCCGCGTCTCCAAAACTAAGCGATAACATCTGGCTAATTCAATTTCGGTTCTTTTGGAAGTATGCACTAAGCAATCGGGTCCTTATCGGGGAATTCGAATATATCCAACATACCTCCTGAGTCAAAATATATCTAGATTTTATAGTCGATTATTTAACAATCAAATAAAAAGATAATAACCAATTCCATTTGAAATTTATTTATCCATATCAACCACTAAGCCTCAAAACACATCTTTACTTAATAAATCTCATACAAAAACGTTTGTCTAAAACATTCAAATACCTGTCTTCCTGACAGAAGTATATTCACAAAACATTTGCGAATAACTTCTTACTTTCAAATCTTGTTAAAAAGGATTAAACAAATTTTGTTTAAATTGGAGGTGAGGACAACCTGAAACACTATTCATTCGATGTTAAGTGTAGAATGGATGTTCTGTACCACCATTTTTAAAAGGTCGATTTAGAGAAATCCAGATCTCAAATTCATTTTATATTTCTTTTGATAAGTCCTTTTTTTAAACAAATCTATTTCATTCATGAAATCTCATTTTATTTTGAAATCAAAATCATTTCAAAATATTTTTTAAACTTTCAAATATATTTATAACCCTTTTTTAAATATTCAAAACCGTTTATGTAAATTCCTTTTATAGATATCCAAAAATTTTATATAAATTTCTAATAAATATTCCAACTTTTTATAAACTCCCTTTATGAATATCCAAATCATTTTCTAAAACTTCTTTTATGAATACCACAAAATCATTTATAAAACTATTTAAAAACCTTTCCAGTTTAAAACAACTTCTTAAATAACCTTAATCAAATTAGCTTCCTTTAATAAGCAATCCATTCTATAAATCTCCCTTAATTATAAAATCTTCTTTTCTTAAAAATTCAAACCCACTTATCTAAACACCTTATAAATTTCCAAATTCATTTATAAAATTGTTTATAAAAACTTCTTTTTATGACATGGGAAACCATTTCCATTAGTTAAAAACATATTTAGTAAAACCGTTTGTCAAATAATTCTTTAAATATCTTGTCGAAATGCAATAACTTTTAAACCATTTCAAAAGGAAAATGAAATATTTATCCTTACAAAATCAACTGCGGCTTAATGGCCATAATGGTGCTTCTAATTTGGTTTTACTTATCTAGTTAACATGGCATCACACAACAATATGTATATAAGAAGTCAACACATAACAATCAATCAACATTCATGAATGTCCAGGTTATGACAATAGTAGAATGGTGTTTTGTTCTGCTAATAGATGTGATTTAGTTTTCTAATCATAAGGATTACTTATGCTTACGCAAGAGGTCCTTCGGTTTGAAAACAATTCACTCAAATAGGAACGGGTTTAAATAAATAACCGATAGATTTTTAAAAACTTTTAAAATGAATAAATCTTAATTAAACCACAAGTTTAAAACTTAATTAAGCCTTAATAAATCATAATAAAATCATAATTAAACATTAAATTAGCTTATTTAACTCTTAATTTACTTAACTAAAAAATTAAATCTCAATTAAGCTTGGTTAAGTCTTAGTTAATTAATAATTAAACCTTAATAAATTAATTATTAATTCATGATTAAACATTAACTAATTAACCATTTGTTCAAAATTAAACCCTAATTAAGTAATAATTATGCGAATAATTAACATTTAATTAAATAATAATTAACTCTAATTTATTACAAAAAATTAAAATAATTAAACTTTATTGAGAAAAAAATTAATTACCTTTTATCTTAATTGATCATTACTTAAAACTTCCTTAACTAAAAATAATTAACTTTATAGATATATTCTTAAACTTTAATTACTTAACCTAATTACTTAACAAATTAGTAACTATCCATAACTAATAAATTAAATAAATAAATTATTAAATGACAAAAGTTAACCTTTTAACTTACTAAATGAGTTTTGGAAAGATTTTTCAAAAACAAATTAAAAGAAAACAATATAAAAGTTGAAATCGTGAAATTTTCCCGAACTACATCCATAGCGACTTTCACTATGACCGTAGTTCGCTAGGATTGGTTTCTGGGTAAAAAACTCACTTTACTCTTACTACTATACATTTGAAAACACAGTGTACGAGTTTTGAAAAAACTTAAACAAAAGGTGAAAACTTGGAAAACATTTTCTAAATCAAAACTAGAAAATGAACTTTTGTTTTCAAATCGGAGCTTAAGACCTTTGCGACATTTAAAGGTGCTAACTTTGCAACAATTTCATCGCATACACATGGGTTTTGGTTGCATAAACACACTACCATCATATCATAACCAACCATTTACATATTCGTATCCAAGTATATCATTCAACATCCAAATCACAAATTCAAACTCAATCACAAACTTATAACCATATGTCATCAAAGCAACATGATTTTTCGATACAACAAGCATTTTATTTTTACAAGATATAGTTCAATATAATTAAGTCGGTATCTTTTCCAAAAATGTGAGTTTTACTCAGCGGAGCTTACTTATTCAAACCAAACTTTTGTTAAAACTTGGATATAAGCTAGAATTTTGCAAAATGAAGACTTTGGATTCCTATGTACTCAATCTTGGACACTTTGGTTTCGGCCATGCACTATTTAGGCTAGGCCACGTAGCATTACATGGATGATTAGTGAAGAAATGGATGAAAAAGGATTTTTACAAGTTATGAAAGGAATTCTAAGGGGGAAATGTGAGATTTTTATAACATAGAAAATATATAGGAAGCCATGAAAACTTTCTGTAGCTCTTAGGAAATTTTTAAAGCGAAGAGAAGGATTGAAAAAAGAGAAATATGAGAGGTAAGGGGGCATATATAAGCAAATATTTAAAGATGTATAAGTGCTTGAATTAAATATGTGTGCATATGCATGCACCCATACCTCCTCGATACTTCCGCCCACATATGTAGCGCTCTTACCACGCAAACTATTCATAACATGCAATCTTGTCTTTTTTCTTGAGTTAAATATATTTATATGTTAAAGTATACACATTTTTATATAAAAGTCTTACTTATCTTTATACGTATATAAGCTTAAGTGAGAATATGTTTACATTTATATATTCTCATGACAAAATAGTTTGTAATATGCATATACATGTTTACAATAGTGTATTAACATTTTGGATAACATTTAACCAATGGATAATCAAGATTTTGGAAAATAACTTCCGGTCACATTATCTATTTTTTTTCCTAAACAATATATATTGGTAAACAAACTTTGAAAATGATTTCATCTTCATTAGTTATTATTTAAAATAAGTTTATTTTTAACTAAGAATTCATTTATTTATTATTTAAAAAATATAATTAAATATTCATTTAAATAGTGATTAAATTTTAAGTCGTTACACTTCATATGAGATTGTATATTGAAATCTAACCCAAAATTCACTTAATATCTCAATATCTTCTATAAGATGGGTGTCAAACAAGATATAAAAAAAATTATTATCTCGTTTCGCAAAATCTTATCTCCCTCAAGTACGAAAATGAGTTCTTCAGCGAGTTCTCGAGCGAAATAAATGAGATTTGAAATAGTGTCTATAGGTTTAAACTATTAGTTACAACTTTCTAAGATAGTATTATTTGTTGAAATAAAAGATTCTCCTAATGTGTTTAAGTATGTTCAAATACGAGTGTGTGTACATGGTAGAGTTTTTGAAAAATATTTTCAAAATTAACAAGTACACACTCTTACGTATACCTATCCCATTGATCAAGTAACCTGGCTCTGGTCCCAAATGTAACAACCTACCTCGAAACAGACCTAATTTTCGATCCACTAAAAACACATCGAACCTTAGTCATATTCCGAAGCTAGTTGTTGGTTGGTAAATTGATACAATGAATGAACAGTACACAGAGCTATCTATTCATGCTATTAGAATCTCACATGGAAAGGGATAAAATATACTATCAAAAATAAGTGTCCATTTCATAAAAATTCAAATCTCAGAAACATATCATAACATAACATCTCAATATCCGAAATACAGTACCTCAAAATAACAACATCATGTCTGAAATAGGTACATAAAATATGTCAAAACATAAATAGATAGATAACTATCATAAGTCCTCGCCTTCACCTTCATCTTCTAAACCAGCATCGTCTCTCCTAAACCTTGTGTTGTAATGAGGAAGGAATCAGAATAACAATGTCTGATGAATGAAAATCTCAAGCCTTAGCATAATAGTATTTGGGAAGTATCATTAGATAAGAAATATGTCTTATGTATTTTATATTATATCCTACCAAGTATACCTCTAATTATAAGCCTCAAAGGCTTTAACCCAGTTCAACTTCATAATGTGCCTTCAACTATAGGCTAAAGGCCCTCCCATGACTACCGTCAATCATACTCTAACAATGGAGAGAAAGTACACAAGTCACTTAATACCTTTTTAGTGGGAATCAAGAAGACTCTGACCATTTAATATCATATCCTAGGCTAGTCCTCGTCATGTAATACCTAACGCAAGGCAGATCCCTCTCTAGTACTTTCTAGCTGACATTGCATAAAACCTCATCATATCGCTTAATACTTCTTTATAGGAGAAGGTAGACCCTACAATAGTCGCTTAATACTTCAAACCGAAGCATACCCCTCCTGAGATTTCCTACTACCATTCCTAAACGATAACCTCGACCATTTAATACTTTTTAAGTAGAATTGTAGAAAGGAGGTGGACCTTACAACATTCACTTAATATCCCCGACCTAGAAGCAGGTCCTACGTTATATAACCCGTAACCCAAAATGTGACATCCCACATTAGTTTGACTATTGTAGGTGCTGGTAGCCAAATTAGCTTGCCAAACTAATCCTCCAGGATTGGGACTAACCTTGCATTCTTCATGGATACTTATTATAAGAAATGCCTCACATCGGTCCCAAAGTCACACTACTGGTAGCCAGATTAACTGGGCAGACATCTGTGTGTTTTTGACCGACCTCACATCCATATAACTTAGTCATATTTCCTCTCTACTAACATCTACAATACATATCTCATTGTATTTTACATTTAAGGCCATGTAAGGAAAACTTCTTATTCTGCCTTTAATTGTGGTTTAATTTCCATAATTATCTCAACACCTTCCTAAGGGGTTGAATGCTGATTATTAACATATCCATACTACACAATTGATATGTTATGAATTATAAGTTATACATATGCTAATATATATATATATATATATATGTATGTATGTATGTATATATGTTCACGTAATTTAGACTAACTACATATTCCTAAATGTGCATATGTTCAGGTCATATACCAATCATTTAAATGTCAGAACTTCCAATTTATACAATTCTAACTTTATACGATAACTTATCAAATACTAATGTCCTTAGTCAAACAAATAAGCTTACATTAATAGAATCAACAACCAAACTTATTCTACATTAATATAGTAGAATCAAAATCTCTATTCCAAAGAATAAAATTCACAATTTAAACCCTTTATATTCTATTCAACTTTTTCATAAACGAACCTGAAGTGAAAAATGAATTCATATTTAAATTTCGAAAATGGGTAGTGCAAACTATGAATACAAGGATTCGTGCTTTATACACCATTTCCTAACTTGTTTTCTTTTCAGAACCCTTTAACATATCAATAGAGAAAAGTTAGAGGCGGAACATAATATAAAAGATTCAAATTGCAATAACAAAATAAACTCTACTATTTTAAAATAAAACAATTGAGATTTGAATAACTTAAGAATTAACATTTCGATTAGGGGAATTTTGGAGTTTCAGTCTTATGGTTTTCATGAACAAAATTCCCGAAGGCATAAAGCAAATCCAAATTTCAATTATATAAATACAAAAATGTAAAAAACTAAGATTTCCACTAATAGATGGTTTCCAGCTCCCTTTTGGATTTCCACAAGCTTGCCTTGGGAGTCTAACCTTGAGTTTGCTTAACAAATCATAAACCCACAAGTGATGGATAACACTTTTTTGATTGCACCAGACAACTCCTAATCTGTGGTTTTTGTCCTAATCTCAATATCGACCTTAATTTTTCTCAACAGTTCAAAAGAGATTATTCACCGATACCCACCATTTCACAGTGGCTTAAATATGGATGTGTGTACCTCGAGTTTAATTAATAAATACATATGTGTGCCTTACCAGTCCATCGATATATCAACAATAGTACACATAACATCTCTAGCTTTAATTTAATCATAACTAGAGAGTATGCAAGCAATTTATTAACATATAAATGATGGAGGATAACTTTTATATTATAGATTTCACAATCTTTAATACATTTATTTGAGTGATATTCAAGTGTCGGACACATATGAAATCACGGCATATGTGCTATACATATGTACTTGCTCCTTAAATCTCATCTAGGCTTCTTTCCCGTCCCACTTAATTTACTATATCCATGCATTATATAAGTTTATTTCATGCATATCTTTTATAAGTTAATTAACTTATATAATTATCTTATGTATATTATTAGTGAAACTATATTTAATTAATCTACTTTTTTTAATTTAATTAAAAATTAATTAATTATTACTAAATTCAAAATTTTATGTTATCCATCCTCAACAATTTAAGATGAATATTAACTATAACACTTATAGTCTTACATGAATATATCATTATGTATGTACATCTTAGTTTGTTAATTAACATTAATTAATTTATTTATCAAATAAATATTTTATTTAATTAAAATAGTTTTAGTTAAATATTTTTACTAAATTGAAATTATTGTAATTTACCTTAAATAATTTAAGATAAATACATATATGTGTTATACTATAACATTTACAGTTACAATACATACATATTCAACATATATATGTTTTAGTTTTATTACTTAACTTTTAATCAATTATTTGTTTTATTAATCCAATTAGTTAAATTTCAAATAATTTACAAAGTACTAATATGTTTTCTAAACAACTTTGAAAATGCATTTATATAACTATCATAAATTTTATTTCATATTTTAAATTTAACTTCTAGATTCAAAGCATATTTCAATTTTCCAAATAGATTTTGAAAATTAACCCAATGTCTATAATCAAATTGGACCTTTTCTATTGTGGATAACCTTTATGCTCACTTCATCTTTCGGGCTTGGCAAGTAGCTAGGTGGGCCAGGGTACTTGATTACTCAAACCCAACCTAGAGACTATTATTCTAGACACCATACTAAATGGTAAGTTTAATTAGTTTGTCCTAACATGGCTAATTTAGACTGCACAGACTATTTGGCTTTGATACTAATGCAAGAACCAGACTAGTCAAAAGCAGGTTAATTGAGCGAATTTCAAATTTTTTATCCATTTTAATCTTATTTGAGCCTGTGGAGCCAAAACAGATTTTAGATCCAATCTAAAATTTTAAATAAAATATTCATTTTTTTCCTTTTTAAAATTATTTTCAGTTTAATTTTAAGTTGTATATGTGTTGAATAATGTAATGATCTGGCTTTCTTATTTCTAAAGATGACACTTAATACATCCATGATATTCATATGTCGATCATCTAAGTGTGTGAAAGATAGGCTGTTAGGGTAAAAGGAAAAGAAAAAACAAAAAGGAAGAAAAATGTAATCTCATAACGTAAGTGAATTACATATAATAAGATATAAGATAGTACATATGGTCACTTCCAAAATGAAACATCTGAGTAACAACATGTACAAATTCTAGCCACGGACGGTTATAACTACCAGCCCCACAGTGCTGATATATAGTACACACACATAGCAGAAATAAAATAGATAACTAGACAATGATGAAGCCTCCTGCTCCGAACTCTTTCAAAATGCATCGTAACAACCTGGACTACTTGGCAACTCAAAAATTAGAGTACCAAGAGTTTAAGGGGAAAAAAAGAAAAACTCTGAGTCAAACATGGGTAAATTAGATACCCAAGAGTTTAAGGAAAAGAAATAAAAACTCCAGGTTAGACATGGGTCTAGTGTGAGTAAACTCAAAACATATGCTTTTAGAAAAACAAAGGTATCTCGAAAGACCATGCCGCATATAAACATAGACTGGTTTTTACCACACGATAACCAAAACCTTTATACTTAAAATTAGATATATTATTTTTTAAATCTAAGATTTAAAATAAATATATAACATAGCTGAAATGCTTACATCTCACATCCTAAAATATTTAGGCATAATTAAGTCCATAAAGTATGTATTGGAGAATGAATTCCAACAATGACATGGCTACTGGGGTACTGCTCGTCACAGTACATCTCTAGAGAAAATGTATCAAGGGCATCACAGGGACTCCTACATGGCAAGATTGACCAACCCCTTCTTGTATGTACGGAATATGATCATCCCTCGATTGTGATCAAAACCATACTGGGTCCGAAGCATACATTAAAAGGGATAATACCGATCTAGATTAGGGATGATCATACCATAATGGTAGCGAACCACATAGCCATGTGGCAAATCCCCAATTTTAGTCATTCTCAGTTGTGAGGTTCAACGTTACGATTTACCTTTTTAGTAACTCCCACTTAGAATACTGGCACTACCCTCTAGGCAGCAGTACAATGACAGCATTCATCTATATAAGTTATTCAGAATACGAATAACCGAAGACACTACTTTTACTATATCCTTAGGATTAGTTGCAAGTTTCCCTAACACTTCAAAGAACTCTGTTTTTGATTCCATCATCTTCAAGATGTCTTTAATTTGAAAGTTTATGCCAGTTCAAAGTGGTTTTCGAATATGATTATCCGACCTCGGTCTCTTCGAATCAACAATCGATGGATTTTCAGTTGACTTAATCCCAATTCTCTTAAAAGTAAGAAGAATATATAAGAGTCCTAAAGAAATCTCAAATATCCCCTTGAAGCGAGAGACCTTGCACCAGAATGAGTTCCCCGAAGGGAATTTCAAACCATATGAAATCGCAAAGCTTTCGTATAATCCTAAGTCAAAAAATAGGTCAAGTTGTCAATAGTGGATATACCACTATCTAGTGTAAGTATATAGTTCGCATATGAAAAATCAAACATCATATACTTATCATCACTTTTCATTTCAAATAGTACTATCCCTCGATTAATAATGAAGTCGGACAAGTTAGAAAACCATCCTTGTTTCACATATATTCTTAATTCTACCTTGGAATTTTTTAAGCATATGATGAAGTACTTCATATATACATAATTAATCATGACCTATATATTGAAATTAACCCCCTCAAACTTATCACATTTCTGATATTTCGACTTCTCTATCCCTTGCCCAAAATCAAATCGAGGTAAGTCAGAGCACTGTGTGCTCCCGGCCTTGCATAGACACTTCAACTCTAGATCACACAATACTCATCAGCTTTTAGTGCTAAGTATAAGTTGGCTTAATTTCCATAAAATATATCAACAATTTAGCATTACTTTATCATGTTTTTTTGCTACTTAATGACATTGACATAGAAACCCCTTATTTCGAAAATAAAACCATTAAAGATCATCGAAAATCATCTTTGAAATTTAATACTAGTTTTTGGTTTCAAATTAGTAATTTAAACTTTTTCAAAAAATCCTTTTTTTTACAACTAAAGCTTAATTTTCCAAATAACATAGATTTTTGAACTACATCCATAGCTACTATTGCTATATGGACCGTAACTTTTAAACTTGTTTATGTAAATCAAATTACTTTTAACCACATTTCTTTCTACATTTCAACCACTTTAAATCCTTCGCAAAAAGTTTGAAAAAGTCAGGTTCATAAATGAAAACATTTAAAAAGAACTATTTTGAAAAATGAAGTAGTAAACTAGTTTAAAGAAAGCATGAGATCTCGATGTCAGATGAAAACCAACTCAAGTACATTAACTACACTAAGAAACATCCACAACATTTAAGTACATCAACAAAAACCACAAAGGTGAGGAGATCTTTTGAGTTCCACTACATAAAATCCCCTATAAATCCTTTTGTATGCACTTCGAAGTGGATCGTCGTGACTTATTCGTCACGACCACTTTGACTTCAATTCATGTCCCACGTCTAAGTCTATTGCAACGACCCAGAATTTCTGTCATTTGAAATTCAGATATTTAATTGATTTTAAATATTAACAAGTAAAATTTATAAGTCGATTAACTTATTTTTCGAATATTTGGATTTAATTGGATAATTAAATTAACAATTTAATATTTGAAATTTCGTAAATAAATTGGAAATTGGAAATTGGGTTTAATGTGATTAAAAATGATTTATAAAGTTATATTAAATCATATTAGAGTTAGAACGATGTTTGTGAACTTTTAAAATTGAATTAAAAGTTAAACTGTGAAAATTGAATACTTTAATATTTAATTGACGAGTTAAAATAGCCATTTTTCAAACAGTCTCGGATTTTGACGAAACCAATTTCATCGGATCCGTAATGTTATATTATTATATGGTTTCAAATTTCGTGTCAATCGGATTTACCGTTTGTCCGGTGCAAGCCAAAACAAATAGAAATTAGTTTAAATCGATTTAATTTAAATTTGATCGTTTATTTCCGTAACTCGCACAGATGATCGAATTAGCTTCCGAAACATATTCCATTATGTCCGGAACGTGGGGTAAACCCTAAAAACGCCAGTCACCGTGCGAGATTTGGAGTTCGAAAAATTCGGGATGAATAGTAATTTGGAAATTTTCTATAAAAGGCCTTGGCTTATTTCATTTGCAAACATTAAGCCCTAGGGTTTCAGGCCGCCGCTTAAAACATTCAATGGCCGAAAATTTGTTCTCGTTCTTCCTTTGATTCCTCTCGATCCACAAATCAATTCAAGAAATGTTCAACTACAACATTTTAGAGGTCAACGAGCTCTATAAATCTAATGGTGGAAATTGGCTATCGTCGATCGGAAGAGGAGCATTGTGGCCGCGTTCATCAGAGAACCGCGCACGCTTTTCTAGGCACAGGGGAGACCGAGCTCCACCCTGCTTTGGCCGAGAGTAGTATGGGTGATGGGCTTCGTGATGAAGGTTTCTGATCAACTTCTCGGCGCTTGTGGTGGCCGCGACATGGAGGGGTTGTACGTGAGTTAATGGGTTCATCTTTGCGTGAATATCCTGGACGCGTGCGTGAGATGGGAGAAGGCAATGCAAACGTCCACGATCTAGTCTCAAAAATGCACGGCTCAAATATGTTGAGGTTGAAAATATAAAAGAAATTGTAAAAAATTATTATATTATAAAATCCTCAAACTTTATAATGCTATATCTTATTCGTACGAGGTCGAAAAATTACAAAACAAGTTGCGTTGGCTTCGTTTTGATGAGCACTACGCAATGGAGCTTGTTTGGAATCGTTTGGAGCTAGTGAAAATTTCAGGTAAAATTAAACGCACGTTTAATTTTGTTCGAAATAAAACGCTACAACTATTATAGGAAACTCAAGGTGAGAACTTCTCACTCAATCGAATTGTTTCGATTTAAATTTTAAATAGTTAGATTTAAAATTGCTTGATTGTGTGATGGGATAATGATTTGTTATCTATTGTGTTAAATAGACATTATACGCCGTATATTAAGCGGAGGTTATTTATTAAAAACATATACCGCGATAATTCCAACTTGTATGGAATTGGTATTATATATGTACTTGGAGTTGATTTTCCCGCATTATATAGCGAATGAGACCTTATTGCGCCGCGTAATAGCGGATAGTATTTTATAAATCCCATATACCGCGATGTTTCGTCTTGAAGCGGAATTGGTATTGTGCTAACATCTTTGGATGCAGGAAAACAGGTTGGAGGGATCCAACTAGATTCCTCAAATGATTGAATTGGTTTCAATGTTGTGTGTTGATCTATTTATTGATCTACTTATAATTTGCATGATTATCTTTGTGATTGAAATGGTTAAAGGCTAAATTTTAGCCGAATATATTTCTGGTATCGTTAGATGCCGAAAATAAATAAAATTTGATTCTTGAAAATTTAAGTTGAGAATTCATAATAAAATTTAATTTTGAAGTTGATTCATTTTAAATAAATAAACGTTGAAATTTTTGTGTTATAAAAATTATGATTTTCGTGAAATATAACCGAAATGTGATTTTTAGTTGATTAATTTATAAAATGGTTTAAATTGGGATTTTTGAATTATTATAAAAGATTTATATAAAAGATTTATAAAATTGATATTTATAAATTAAAATATTGGAATTATAAAACGAATTTTTATAAGTATTAAAATGAAGTATAAATGGATTTCATAAGTTAATGAAATTCATGGATTTATAAACTATAAAGTTATAAAATGAATAGATTTGTAAAATAAAATATTTATAATTAATTAACTTATAAATTGGATTTTTGCGTGTAAATGGAATATGGATAGAATTTGTTAATAAAGTGATTTTATAAGTTAAAAGTTGTTATAAAATATAAATGGAATTTATAAACGGTGTTCTATAAATCCGAAATCGACTTATTTTAATAAGTTTAATTATTATAACTTATTAAAGGAAATATATCCATGATTTTGGGACAGTGGATAATCCTTTAAATAAAATATGTAGAAATGATAAATTTGGTAAATGAAATATATTCACGATTTTGGACGGTGAATAATATATTAAAGAGATATTTTGGGAAAGTGATATTTTAAATAGAAATTAAAACAATTCAAAAATGTTTTAAAATGTATTAAGTGTCGAAACTATAGATTTCAACATTTATTGTTGAAATAGACGTTTTCGAGAAGAAAAGGGAATGGTGGACTATAACACTGTTGTTATAGTAAATGATTTCCGAAAGGAATATAGTATTGGGGTTTAAATATCTATCTTAATTTCGAATCTCCGTACCAGTGATTTTGAGTTGTCGTGATGCTGTTTTACGCAACATTCGTTTTGACTCAAATAAATGTGTTTAAGAGGATGTTTTCCTTAAAGAATAAAATATATACTTAATTTGGATTTAAGTATATTGAATATTTTCAAAATGTTGAAAATAAATAGATTGGTGAATTACTTATTATTAAATAAGTATGGAAATGTTTTTTTCAATATGAAGTGAATGTTTGGGATTTTATCTTTTAAAGATAAATTGAAAATGAATATTAGAAATCGATTTGGAAATCGTATGTTCATAGATATTTTGGAAATGTAAATTCACAATGGAAATTTATAAGGGAAATTTGTTTTAAAAATAAACATTGATTTATTTTTAAAAGTGTGGAAATAAATTTACGAATTTGGAACGTAAATTTAATAAATCAGTAAGGATTTATTTGATTTGTTTAAATGAACCATTTTGAAATGAAAGTGGTAAGGGTGTAAATTGATTTGAAATTGGTTTTCAAATGGTTGAAGTGTGGAAAATATATATCTTATAAAGATATTTTTTGGAAATAACTAATTTGGGAAATTATTTGAAATGGGGTGATGTTGTGAATATTGATTGATAGTTAAATAACCGACTATCAATATTGACCCTTAAATGGCTATTTGTTGTGAATTGGTTGAAATTGAATGCTACACTTATTTTTAAATTATTGCGCTCGTTATTCGAATTACCCATTCCGAATAGTGATACGACATAATGGATAGCATTGAAGATCAGTGGTGAAGACCGGGTATTTGTGAAAACGATAGGATGACCTATCGATTGTCTCTGCACCGTTAGCTACGGTATAGAGATTTTCTTTGTGATGGGAAATTCGATCGGGATTGTGAGTACCCGGATTGCAAGGGCTTCTTTTGAAGTGCCTTCGGTTCTGTTCGAGCCCGGAACAGACTTGTATGGTTACATGTCTGACATTACATTTTGAGATATAAAGAAGATTTCTTTCAAATACATTTCTGTTGGTAGCGGAGAATTTATTCTCTTAGCTTAACACCCTTAGAGGTTATGTAGTTGAAGGTTATCAGCGATATATTCCCAATTTGGTAATATGGCATGTTGAGAGTTGCTGTGTGATGATTATTTATTGATCATTTGTTGATCAAAGCGTGGCTTTGTGAAAAACCATAGCTTTGTGGACGAGACTTCGTCAAACCTCACACCCCGGAAATGGTCAAAACAGGAATATGCGGCTAGATTATGAGGGTCGCTCCCTTTAGGGTATGTCATTCCCTTCATGAAAAAGATGGTGTCAGGTATGGAGGCCTGATGCTTAACCTATGTGGTTGCTCCAATCTCATTTTTCTGTGTGGTTGTTGCTTGGTGATAGAGGGCCCTCGGATAAAGGTCCCAAAGGACCGAGGGGTGGCATATTCGTGCAGTAGTTACCTAGTTACAGAGGTAACCCGACATTGTGTTGGAAGAGAGCAAGTTAAGTTCTCGGGACGTCCCGCCAGAGGCGATCCCATGTGACAGTAGGAAGTTCCTTAGCCTGACCATTTGTTGGAAAATCCAAAGAAACAATACGAGCCTTGTACGGATTTAGTTGTATAACCTGCCATGGAATGTGGCGGTAACCTGCTATTGAACAGGTAGCTATAGTAGGCATACAATAATGGTCGTATGTTGGCTAAGATTTATATCTCTATTTTCGAAATGCTTTTATCACTATGCACTAATAATAATATCAAAAATGATTTGTTTTGCATAGTAAGCATCTTTGATTATCATAAGGAGAAATCTCCTCCAATTCTGCGTTTGCATTGTGTGTGTGCGGGGAGGCCTTATGGTAGTTTCATCTTCCAAAAGCATTGCGGACAAAACAATCCAAAAGCGTTTGAATTGACAAAATTTAGGCTGAGATGATAGTAATTAAATGCTTTGGTTTCCAAAGATGTTTACATACTAATTATTATGTTTGCTGTGTATAAAGAATTTGTATATAAATGTACCCTTTGTAGGTAGATGTTTGGCTTGTATATGAAGATATTTATTTATAAATATTTGTTTTGTTACCTATTACTTTGCAGGTAGATATTTAGTCTTGTGTGTATATGAAGATGATTTTGTTTAAAGATATTTGTTTTTATTAACTTTTAGCTTACACAACTCATATACATATGTTTGATTGGTTTAATTTGTCTTATTTCATTTTATACTTTGTGCTTATTTTTATGCTTTATTTACAAATTTTAAAGTTATGTTGTATGCATATTTTAACTACTTAATTCTTACTTTATATTTTACATTTCTATTTTATATTTTAACTATCAATATTTAAATTATGTACAATATGGTTTACTTACATTTAATATTTATATTTTATACTGATTGACTTTGATTTTATTTTAAACATTATCATCCATATATATTTTTATCAATTGATAACAAGGTAAAACATTTTAATACAATTATATATAATAAATTTTATTATAAATATTATTAGGAGATTTTATTTTAAATTTTCATACATTATTATCTATATTGCATTTATATACCAAATGTTAATAAGATGGAGCATTTTAATTTAATTATATAAGGCTGATTTTATTATACATATTATTAATTTAAATGTTCCAAATCAATTTTCCCTTTCAAAATACAAATTTATATAAATAAATGGTGAATATTTTCAAAAGTCATATTATTTTAAAATGATCAGTTTACTTATTATTAAATTAGATTAACTATTTATTAAAATAACAGGTCCAAAATTCTGGGTCGTTACATTCCTCCCCCTTAAAATAATTTCGTCCCCGAAATTTAAAACAAAGATAATTCAAAAGGTGTTATACCAACTATTCAAACTTACATATCATTCATACATTAGCAAACAATCAAACAATCTATCCTAACAAACATCACTCGCTATCTAGACACAAATCCGGATAAGCTTTCCTAAAACTATCCAGAGTTTATCAGGTGCAGTCTCTGGGATCCTCGCTCCTCTGCACTTTGACAAACTTCACTACCTGGCTCCTGAGTTGCCTCTCGTCTTGATCAATAATCCGAACTGGATTCCTGACCACGGTCAAATTCGGGCTCGACCTCCAAATCTTCCTGGACTACTGGTTCTACAACTAGTGATGGATCAAGAACAAATTTCCTTAGATGGGATACATGGAATACATTACGAATTCCAGACATCCATCCTGGAAATTCAATCCTATAATCTACAGTACCAATCCTTTCCAATATCCAAAATGGTCCAATATATCACGGGGCAAGTTTTCCCGTCTTTCCGAATCTAATAGCATCTTTAATCGTGGAAAATTTAACAAAAACTAAATCACCAATCTTAAATTCCAATTGTCTCCTTCTCTTATCTGCTTACTTCTTCTAACGGTCCTGAGCAGCCCTCATTCTTTTCTTAATAAGCTCAACTTAGCAGATGCTTCATGAATCAAATCTGGCCCAACACAAGACGATCTTTCAATTCTATCCAACTGGATGTGGATCTACATGGTCTTCCATACAAAGCTTCATAAGGAGTCATCTTAAAGCTAGCTTGATAATTGTTAATATATGAGAACTCTACTAAATGAAGACGGTCTTCCCACAATCCACCAAAATCCAAAACACGAGCTCTAAGCATATCCTCTAAAATTCGATTCACTCTCTCCGTCTGTCCATCTGTCTAAGGATGATAGGTTGTACTCAATCTCAAACTCGTTCCCATAGCTGATCGCAGAGCCTCTCAGAATTTGCTGGTAAATATAGGATCACGACCACTTACTATGCTAACAGGAACACCATGCAAACTATCTATCTCCCTCAAGAAAATCTCTGCTAGAGAAACTGCAGTACGAGTTGCCTTTACCGGTATACAATGGGCACTCTTAGTTAGACGATCCACAATCAACCATATTCCATCGTTTCCTTTCTTAGTTCTTGGCAAACCGTCGATGAAATCCATCGAAATCATCTCCCATTTCCATCCCGGGATTTCCAAAGGTTGCAACAAACCGACTGACTTCTATTGATCTCTTTTAACATGCTTATAGATAGCACAACTATTCATGAAAGCCGCTACATCCCTCTTCATGCTCGGCCACCAGAAAATTCTTCTAATATCTTTATTCAACTTAGAGATTCCTGGATGGATATTCAGTTTGGAGCGATGACACTCAGGTAAGACTTCTTGCCTCAATCCATCTATATCAGGCACCCACAAATGACTATTAATCCTCAAAACACCTTGATCATCCACCTTGAAATCCGAATGCCGGCCATCCTTAGTTCCAAGAATCTGTTCCTCAAAAGATCTATCCTCTATTTGCTTACTTATAATTCTTTCCTGGAGAGATGGAAAAACTTTCAAAGGAGACAAAACTGCATTCCTGCTAAGAGCATCAGCCACAACATCCGCCTTTCCCGGGGTATACAGAATATCCAAATCATATGATGCCAGAAATTCGACCTATCGCTGCTGCCTCAGATTAAGATCCTTTTGAGAGAAAAGATATTTCAACGGTTTGTGATCCGTGAATAACTCAAACTTCTCTCCCAAGAGATAATGACTCCAAATCTTCAAAGAAAAAACAATAGCTAACAACTCAAGATCATGTGTAGCGTAGTTCCTTTCATGTGGCTTTAATCGCCAACTCGCATATGCAATTACTCTTCCATTCTGCATCAACACTGCTCCCAAACCAACTATACAGACATCTGTATAAACCTCAAATTTGTTTTTCTCATTCGGAATAGCAAGCACTGGTGCACTGGTTAGCCTTGTCTTCAATTCTCGGAAAGCTTCTTCACATTGAGGTGTCCACTTGAACTTAGCTCCTTTCCTTATCAACTTAGTCAGATGTGAAGAAATCTTGGTATAATTCTTGATAAATTTCCTATAGTAGCCAGCTAATCCCAGAAAACTGCGAACTTCTGTCGGTAACTTCGGTTGCTTCCATTCCAGAATAGTCTCCACCTTCGCTGGATCTACGAAGATACCTTCACCAGAAACTATGTGCCCCTAAAATCTAACTTCTGATTTCCAAAAATGACACTTGGAAAACTTCGCCTTCGAAACATGTCTCCTCGGTGTCTCTAACACTATTCTCAAATACTGCTTGTGCACTTCTTCAGACTTAGAATAGACCAAAATATCATCGATGAATACCACAACAAACTTATTCAATACATCCCGAAAGACCCGGTTTATCAGATCAATACAGAACCTTAGCGATCCATCCGATTTAGTGACAAACATTGCAGCAGAACTCCAACAAGAAAAATGAGTCTAATCAATCCCTTCTCCAAAAGATCCTGAGTCTGCTTAACTAACTCTTCTCTCTCCCTAGGAGTCATCCTCCTACTAGGCTGAATTCACCGGCGCTGCTCCTAGAATCAAATCAATGCAAAACTCTATCTCTCGATGCGGAGGCAGACACTTGACTTCCTTGAATACATCAGGAAAATCTTGGACCACATCGATATCTTCAATCTTCTCTTGAGAAGTCTCAACTTCATGTAAAAGACTGCTCAAGTGAATTCCAGAATTATCACATGACACTCTGGCAATCCTATCCAAACCAGTTTCCAACGAAACTGCTCTCCCATCACAATTTAGAACAACCTTATATTTATCAAGCCAATCCATCGAAGAAGTGGATCCACTCTGCTACTTCTGAAATTACCTCAAGAAAAAATTCTAACCAAAAAATCTTCTCGACGGCACACAGAACACTCCGAGCTGCACTGCTGACTCAGATGCCAAAGATTTCCTATCCAAAGCTCTACGAGAAACTCGTACCTCGAACTAAATAGAAACATCCTACTGAAATCAGCCACAACACTGAAGCAGACATACTTCTTTAACTTGTTCCAAAGAAACATCTTCGGAGACATCCATAGTCACTGTGCCTCATCACATAGCTTCTACATCCTGAGGTATCAAGATATCATGACTTGTTCCATCCAACCGACAGATCCAAACTCTAGCTCATCCAAACTTACATTTCAAAGGTGAACTCCGAACCTTAACAGGTTTCCTTCAGAGATCGATGAAATCCTTGCACCACCAAAGCTCACTCGAGACGGTAATAGGTCTACAGTCTCGACAGATACAGTTCCAACCTCAAACATTCAAATTCAAACCATTGGTAGTCGTGTTACATACACCACTACCTTATCTACCTGTATAACTTATTTGGAAAACTAGAACGGGTAACCCAACAAATAGGTAGAAATATATGTGTGTGTATATATATATATATATATCAAAATTACAAATACGCTCTCTCAAGAAAGATATCACTCAAGAGCCTAGGTATTCGCTCAACCTATGCTCTGATACCAAGTATGACAACCCGCCCTTCTACTCACAGAAAGACGTATCATCATTAAGAAAAGAAAGCGATAGAAATAGAAAAGAACAGAAAGAAAGAACAACAACATCAGAATCTCACAGCGGAACGGAACAAAATATAATACATCACATAACTATTACAAGTTTTACATATATCAAAGTTATACAATATCAATGCATATGACAGTCATATATACATCTGTCACTACATACATCCCAACATACAGCATACACTAACTAACACAGCAGAACTAGATAGTTGTATATATATATATATATGGAACTCCTGCTCCAAGCTCCTCCAGATATCAAAGTCCAAAACATATCACTTGGCTACTCATAAAATTTTGAGTACCCAAGAGTTTATGAAAAACAAAATATAAACTCGGGGTCAGACATGGGTCAGGTATGAGTAAACCGTTTTGAAGTTGTTTAACTTTGAAAACATTTGAAAATAAAGGTATCACGTAAGACTCCCCACACATAAATACGGGTAAGTTTTTACCTTACGCTAACCAAAACATTTTATAGGAAATCCAGTGATATTATAATAGTGTCTAGGGTTTTCAAGTAAAACACAGAAATAGCTGAAATGTTTACATCTCACATTCCAACATAGTTGGGCGCAATCAAAACGTATGGCACTTAATGGAAATTGGATTCCATACAATGGCAGAGCTACTGGGGTACCGCCCGTCATAGTACGTGGCCTAGATCACTGTACCGAGGAGCCACCCTGACTCCCCTGCAACACAAGTCCAGAACCATTCCTTACTGAACAGTCACGAACAAGATAACCCCGCGGTTGTAGCTAGCAACCGCCCATACAGCTGAAATAAAAAGGGACATCTAGACAGGGGTATATCTCGTCCTACTTGGGCATGACCCACCTAACCTTTCTGCACATCCCCTGCTTTAGCCATTCCTGGTTGATGAGGCTTGAGGCTGCGATTACCTTTATAGAACATATCTCTTAGAATGCTCATCGTCCGCCTGATGATGTGTTGAAAGCATTCAATCCATACAAGTTCGTTCCGGGTTCGAACGAAACCGAAGGCATTATCTTGTTACACTCATTTTGGAATCACCCTCAGAGTCAACGACAATAATCCTTTCATTCTGAAACACCATCTCGATCTTCACTTGAGATTTCACGACCTAACGTTTAAATTGGATCGACGTGGTTTTCGGATAATCATAAATGACACCCAATCCTGGTCTCATCAAAATCCAAACGCCATTTTAAAGGCCAGGTTGTTTTCATAGTTTAAACAGTTTAATTCAACACTTGAATTCATATAGCATATATCATAGATGAATCATACACAATCATCATAGATATATCAAAGCATATCATAGAGCATCTCATAATATCATCAAAATAAATGTCACAATCAGATATTCTACTTACACAACAATCCATAAGCAATCATCTTAAATTCTTATTGTAATTAATTCAATTTAAAATTAAATACTTGAGAATTAATCTCTTAATCCTGTTTAATTAATCATTAATTATTAATTAATTAATTATTCCTTTTCAAATTATTTAGTTAATAAATCATTTCTTAGTCAATTATTAAATCTTAATTACTTAATTAATTAATTATTTTATTTCACACCATATAGTTAATTACTTCTTAATCAAGTTATTTAACTTTAATTACTTAATTCATTACCCTTAATCATTAATTAATAACCTTAATTATTAGTCAAACTTAGTTACCCATTTATTAACCACTAATTACTTAATTAATCAATTATTAATTTTAATTAAATTACTTAATTAATTAACTACTAATCATTCATTAATTAACTTAGTAGTTAATTACAAATTCATTTATTACTTATAATCCATTACTAATTACAATTTAAAAGTAATTATTCTTAATTACTTTCTGAAATAATCAATTAATATTAATTATTCAATTTAATTAACATTTTAAAAGGAATCTTCTTTAACTTTTGAAATTAATTTATTACTAATTACAAACTTATATGTTAATAAGTTTTATACTTATCTTATATTAATTGCTTAATTAAAATATTAACTAAGTGTTAAAACATGATTAAGCATTAACTAAAATAATTTAAGCTTGTGTTAAATTTTTAACTTCAATTGTTAAACACCTATTTAAATTTATAGTGCTTAAAACTGATTGAGAAAAACAAGTGCTTAACTTTATTTCTTTATAACATAATATTGCAGTTTGAATCATACCCGAGAATCTCATCATTCAACTAGAGTAATACTTCGAGTTGCTCCAGCTTTCCACCCGAGACACTCACCCACGCATCTTCTTCTTCTTTCCTTTTTTTTGTTTCCAGTAGTTAGTTTTAACTTAAGTTATACTATCAGGTTCATACTCACGCACTCGATCAAAACCCCAAAGCAACCCACCTCAAAACTCGAGCACGACTCGAGACGCAAGCCTACGATGAATACTGGCACAACTCACCGTGCCGTACACATGCACAGCGGCGCGGCCAAGTTCCGATGAACCCCAACCATTCAGGCAAGTCGCAAACCACACAAAAACATGAAAACAAAATACGCCTCACCTTCTCAAATTCGAAATCGAAAAAGGACAGTTTGCTTGAAAAATTACAAACACGACCCATCAATCAAACGCCTCGCCACTGCCACATAGACCACTAGAGACGCCCAAAATTTATCGACACCACGACAACTCGACAAGCTTCCACCCTCCAGAACCTTATGACACTCGATCACGTGTAGGCGACGAACACCCCTCGATTACAGACACGCTCAAAAGCTCGAGACTAAACCCTAAAATGGTCTCGTTTCTTAAATTTACTCAATAGAAAAAATTTCTGAAAATTTTTACGAAATCACAGATGCTTAAACTTGCTTCATCCTAAATTTCAATATATAAAATTGATTCAATGGTTCGAAAATGGGAAAAATGCAATTTTGGTTTACATATAAACTGCTCTTAAAATCCCAAACTAAAAATCTTCATTTTTGTTTCAAAAATCATGTTTTGCAGTAAGGATTCGAGTTATGATCTTGAATTAATATTTTACAACAATCCATTTTTTATCAAAATATGACTAAATTACATGTAAACAGATTTCAGTGTATATTCTTTCAACATGGTTTAAATCAACTTCTAAAAATCTTAATATAAGTTTAAATCTCTTGTTTGATTGAAAAATGAAAACTTTACAATGATTCGGTTGAATACAATTAAAATTTGAATGATAATCAACCCTGATCCATAACAGAGAAGAACAATATGCAGAGTGACATATATATACACAGAATCATATCCAAAGATAAAGCATATACAAACTATAGTGTTAATGATTCATGAACTATTTTAATTAACTTAAACTTTAAAAATCTTTGTTTACTCACCAGCAAGATTTTGTTGAACAGAGCGCAATTTCTATATTATGAAAGCTGCAGTTTGAATCTGCCTGAATTCTTGTCTGTTTCTAGTTTGAATTAAAACTGAGTTTACTTCTTTCTGTTTTCTCAGGTTTTCTTATATGATCGTTGAACGAACTAGAACAAAAAGATGGACACATACATATATATATATATATATATATATATATATATAAGAGAACACAGGTGTATAAAAGAAGGTATTAACTGGTACTGTTGTTTTCTTCTTTTGGCTTTAACTTGACAGATTTTGTGTCTGAAATGTAAAGACTTGCAAACATTTGAATCGACAAAATTTAAGCTGAGATGATAGCAATTAAATGCTTTGGTTTCTAAAGATGTTTACATACTAATTATTATGTTTGTTGTGTATAAAGAATTTGTATATAAATGTACCCTTTGCAGGTAGATGTTTGGCTTGTATATGAAGATATTTATTTATAAATATTTGTTTTGTTACCTATTACTTTGCAGGTAGATATTTAGTCTTGTGTGTATATGAAGATGATTTTGTTTAAAGACATTTTTTTATTAACTTTTAGCTTACACAACCCATATACATATGTCTGACTGGTTTAACTTGTCTTATTTCATTTTATACTTTGTGCTTATTTTTACGCTTTATTTACAAATTTTAAAGTTATGTTGTATGCATATTTTAACTACTTAATTCTTACTTTATATTTTACATTTCTATTTTCTATTTTCTATTTTATATTTTAACTATCGATATTTAAATTATGTACAATATGATTTACTTACATTTAATATTTATATTTTATACTGATTGACTTTGATTTTATTTTAAACATTATCATCCATATATATTTTTATCAATTGATAACAAGGTAAAACATTTTAATACAATTATATAAGATAAATTTTATTATAAATATTATTAAGAGACTTTATTTTAAATTTTCAAACATTATTATCTATATTGCATTTATATACCAAATGTTAATAAGATGGAGCATTTTAATTTAATTATATAAGGTAGATTTTATTATACATATTATTAAGAGATATAATTTAAATGTTCCAAATCAATTTTCCCTTTCAAAATACAAATTTATACAAATAAATGGTGAATATTTCCATAAGTCATATTATTTTAAAATGATCAATTTACTTTTTATTTAATTAGATTAATTATTTATTAAAATAACAGGGCCAAAAATCCGGGTTGTTACAAATATTCTCTGTTATGATTATTTGGATATTCTGTAATGAATTATATTGGAATATTGGATGCTATAGTTTGCTTGAATATTTCGATACACTGAGTTATCTAAATATATAGAACTGGATTTTGAAAAGAAAATAAAAGAGTGAATTTGTAAGTAAAATAATTATAGAGAATATGAATAAATATAAATTGGAAAAGAATAAAAGTGATTTTAAATTTCGAGTATGGTAAGGGGATTTTGAATAAACAGAGAAATAATGAATTTTAAACCTTAAGTGACATTATTTAAAGGAATAAAGAATCTATTTTAAAATCCAAGTTTTAAATTTATTGAAATAGATAAAGAAGGAATTTACTTCAAAATGGAGTAAATTGGAAATCAATTTGGAAATTGATTCAAGTGTTTGAAATTGGAAATTTAAAAGAGAATGTGACTATGGAATTTATAAACTGGGTTTATAAAAATGAAGTAATATATCAGTGGATATTTTGGAGAATAAATTAATGGTGGTAATTTATTAAGGAAATGAGAAAATTTGTTTAAAAATAAACAGTGATTTATTTTTAAAGGATGTGAAGAGAACTATATTTCCGTGGATAGCCAAGTAGTTTCAAAGTAAAATTTTAAAACCTTTAATGTTGTTTTAAAAAGCATGTTCTAGAAAATTTAGTATTTCTAAATGTTTAAATTCTGAAGTAAGTATTTTTCAAATTTATTATAGTAGTAATTATTAAAAGTGACTTAGTATTTTGATTTTAGAAGGGTAAAAATTTAGTTTTATATTTTATAAGTAGTTTGGTTTTAAATATTAAAGTATATATATTTTTGAATAAGTATAAAAGTAGTTTTAATTTAAAAGCCTTAAAGGATATTTTATAATAAAGTGTATTAAATTATTTTAAAAATATAAGGTATTGTACTTGGTGCCTTCAGTGGAAATAAATAATTAGGAATTCACTCCATGAGAAAATGTGATTTGGAAACTGTTTTCAAAAGGATTTGAAAATGGAAATATATCTTGTGAATATATTTTGGGATTAATAAATAATTTGGTGAAATTATTTATGTTGGATGGATGTTTGTGAATATTAATTGATAGTTAAATAACCGACTATTAATATTGGCCAATGCGCTAATCGTTTCGAAGAGACCGGGATTAATTTTCTCGAAAACCACTTCGATCCAGTTTGTACGTTTTCGTGAGGAAGAGGAGTTTGGATTCGAAGATGGAGCAGTGAAGTGCAAGGGCTAGTCGCTACTAATCCTGAGGATATTTCCAAAATGGATGTAGTAGGAATAGTACCTTCGATTCCGTTCGAACCCGGGATAGACTTGTATGGATGAATGCTTTCAGAACATCGTCAGGTGGGCGATAAGCATTCTAAGTGAAACGATCTAAAGGGTAACACTTAGCCTCAAACCTCATCAACCGAGAATGATTGAAAATCAGAGGTTATGCAGCAATGCTAGGTGGGTAGCACCCATTTCAGGGTGAGGTCGTCCCTATCTAGATGTCCCTTTTATTTCGGCTTAGTGTTGCGGTTGCTGATCACAACCGCGGGGTGATTTTACTTGGGATTATCAAGTAAGGGGTAGTCCCGACCTTGTGTTGCAGGGGATTGGGAGTAATCCTCGGTACTGTGATGTAGGCCACGTACTGTGATAGGTGGTACCCTAGTGCCTAGTCATTAGTTGGCAATCCATTTTCCCTACGCGCCTTTTACGAGTTTTGTTTGTATTACCCACGATTGTGGCTAGTAGCTGGAATTTAATGAATATAACAATTTCGGCTATTTTAACAAGTATTTGTAAATAGACCATATTATAATATCGGAGAATTTTAATAAAAAGTGTTTTAGCTATCGTAAGGTAAAAACCCAACATGTTTATTTGTGGCGTGGTCTTATGAGGTGCTTTTGTTTTCAAAAGGATTTTGAAACTTTAATAATCAATTTGAGTGTGTTTCTCATGCTGGTATTCCAGACGGACTCGGGTGTTATTTGACTATAATGCTCGGGTCAGACCGAGTACTATAGAATACAGGATATGATGCTGTGGAGCTCAGGAGACGAGCTGGATGGCGATACGTACTTTCGTACTTGATTATTGTTCCGCTGTGTATCCAGTTGTATGTTATTGTACTCTGATGATGTATGTATAAACAGATATAGTTTTCTTTTGTGTAAAGATCGTTGAATATCTATTATATTTTATTCCGCTGCGATGATAAGATTCTATTGTTGTTTTCTGTTTTCTCTTCTTCTACCTCTTCTTCTTTAACCCAAATGGTTCGTATTTCTGTTCAACTTGAGTTGATTGATGTAGAATAGTGTTGACTCAAGGGATACGGAACTGCGAGTCGTTACAGAAACAAAGTGAAAATGGAAAGGGTATGTGTTGTTTTTATAGAAAATAAGACTTGGTTGATTACCACAATACCCTTAGCCAATACCTTCCACAAAATGATGACAACTCAACCCATCATCACGAAACACACCCCACTTGTCACTTCATGCCATCACTTCTTTTTTTTATGTACTTATATCTCAGAATTTGTGCTTATTTTCTTTTTAAATTATAAGACAAAAGTCCACTTTCATTTTATTAACTTAATTATATTTTTAAACATGTTTTATCTAAACTAATTTATTAGCAAAGGCGTTTGTTATTTATATATGTGTACATATATACACTAGTTTGTACAACACATTTCGACAACTTTTAGAAAAAGAAAAGTCAAAAATCCAAAAAAAAAGTTTTGACATTTATCCAAAGTACTTGTTCTTGTAAACCATATGTAACAACCTGGTTTTTGGAATTACTCGAGTAAGGAAAATAATAATGTAAATAGGAAATTTACATATTTGATAATTTATATTATGGAAAATTAATTATAAATTTCTGTAAGTTTTGAAATTGTTTAATAAAATAGAATGAAATATTTTGGATTTTTATAAATGCTAGAAAGTTATCTCAAAATATAGTAAATGGCCTTAGAAATTTATGTAGCAAAAGAAGAAGAAGACTTTTTATCGTTTGAAACAATAAGATAAAGGTTAAATGTTATAAAGAAAAACAAATAAAATGATCTACATGCTTGTATTAGGTGGGCTTAGATATAACCCAAACACATTCTAATGAAAATTTGAGAAGTTATCTTCTCAATCTCTCATCGAAAAACATTAATACATCAAAACTTCCAGAAGTAAAACTAGGGCTAGCTCTCTCCTTTCAAATGCAATCGAAATCGCTATTTTTAAAATCAAGGAAAATTCAGAAAAATTCATAGAAAACTAAGGTAAGTAATTTAAGCTCTTATCTATTCTCTTGAACCATCAAATTTAGTTTTGAGTGAGTGATTGAAGTTCTTTTGATGTCTTCTTTGAATGAGGGGCTCTAGGGTTTATGCTGTTCATAAGAAGGCATGTCGATTTAAATAAATTACTAAGGGAAATCCTAAGAATTTAGGTGAGTAATCCTCACCACTCGTTCTAAATAGGGTTGCATGATTGTTAGATTGAATCAACTAATAACATGGGATGTTAAATTAAATTTATTTGTTGTTGTTGTGATGCACTATCAATTGAAAGTTCTATTGCCATGTAATTGGAAAATTTAATGTCCTAATTGATGTTGTGGTGACTTGTTTGAATTGTACTTGATATTTGCACACCTTAAAACATCTACACAAGTCCCGGGAACGAAGTGCAAATGTCGGAGAGTCGATGGAGAACCGACAGGAGGCATTCCTAGAGCTAAAATAGCTCTAGGATTCACCACCACCCATCGACCGGTGGTGCTTCACCGTGGACTAAAGGAAACAAGCTAGAGCCATTTCAGCTCCAGGCAATGCTCCCCGGTGCATCCATCCCTTGCTTCACTTGATTGTTGGCTGTCGGCTATGCTTTTGGATGAAGTATTGCACATAATATAGTGCAAATTTCGAATCATCATTTATTAAATGGAGTTTACATGTATAGAATTATAAATGTAATTTATAAACTATAAACTTACCTAATATTTTGAATAGCTATATGTATATACATAAGTTATAAGACCCGCTAAACAATTCAGATTTATGACGTATTACCTATGATATAAGATAATAAAGTTTTATATATTTAGATGAACAAAAGGAGTTTATGGATTATTAAAAGAGTTTAAAAGTGTATATATACATATGAATATTTTGGAAAATATTACACATGAGTTAAAAGTGTAAACCATTATAAATGAGCAATGATTCCTCCTTTAGTATTTTCATTGTATTATCCCTTTAGCTCTTCATAACATTTTGAGATTCCTGTATGATATTCGAAATAATATTTTCATGTAAACTATTACTTCACTTGAATGAGAAATCTAATTAAAAGGTTTAACAATGCAAGTGGTATGGAACACCTATCTTACTTTATCGATTAGTTCTTGGACTTGCTCGATTGAATATTTTATTCAAGTGGGATTTACAATCTTTTAGTGAATATATAAGTATCGTCAAGCGGTTGTAAGACATTAGGCGACACTCATTTAATTACTAACTGAGAGTATATTATGCCGATCGATCAAAAATGATCACTTCGGCGTGCGATGTTGTAACAACCCAAAATTTCAATCATTTGATTTTGGAATATTTAATTGATTTTAAATACTGAATAATTATTTTTATAAGTAAGATAGCTAAAATATCAAATATAACAATTTATTTGATAATTTAAATTGTTGAATTTAATAATTGAAATTGTTTAAATAATTGAATCTTGGGTTTTAAGTTGGATAAAAATTATTTCAAAGCCTATTAAAGATGAAGATAATAAAAAATTCAAATTAAATTTAAAAGCGATTTAACTGATTTTGAAAATAATTCATTTGAATTAACAGGTAAAAATAGCCTTCTGGGGCACTGTCTCAGATTTCGGCGAAACTACTTTCACTGGATCCATAATAAAGAATTATAATATGCCATCAAATTTCATGGCGATGAGATGTATTGTTTGGCCGTGCAAGACTGAAACGCGTAGAATTTAATATTGAAAATTTAATATAATAATTCAGTTCAAAAAGCTATCTTCTGCATACGATCGAATTAGGTCTCGAAAAAAGTTCCATTGTATTTGGAATAGGGGTATAACATATAGAACGTCAGGCAGCACACCTAGTTTGGAGTTTAAAATTTTTGGACGTTTTGTAATTCGATATTTTTAATTGAAATATATATATAAATTAATGCCATTCCTCAACCCATGCCCATTAACTTCACAACCATACAGGCCATACCTCTCATACTCAAAACCATGCTTTGTCCCTCCACACACACACAAATATATATATATATATATATATGTATGTATGTATGTATGTATGTATATGTATATATATATATATATATATATGTATATGTATATATATATATACATATATATATACACACACCGTTCAAACCAAAAAGCAGAGGAAAAAAGAGAATAATAGAAGAAAAAAATGGAACATTCATCTTCGTTTAAAACAACAATCGCCTCCCCCTCTTAATCCTACTGCCACTACTGTTTTGGACCACCACAGGTCACATCAACCTTCGACTCCAATTAAAAGGATGGGGAGCATGTCAGAGTAATCTCAGCGGTAGAGATGGACTGATATGGACGGAGTTGGCCAGAAAGTCATCATGAACGACATGTAGTTTTTCACAAATTTTGGTGAATTGATGGGTTTTCAGGTGATGGGTTGTAAAGGAGAATTGTTTATGGGATGTGTGGCCATATTGTGGTGGAGTCTGGTGTTGATTGGCGAGCTTTGGCACCGGAATTCGCCACTTGATCAGAGGCGGGTTGGGTTTCTTTCGAGTGTGTATGGGGGGCCTTTATGCCGAATTGAAGTCTCAGGAGGGTGTCTTAAAGTTTGTCGACGGCTGGACCACCTACAATGGGCGAGCGATGGAGGTTCATGGCAGTGGTAAGGCGGAAAAAGGCGGAGGCGTGGGTTGCGATGTTCGAGCAGGCCTAGAGCAAGCGGGAAGAATTTTGAGAAGAGAATTAAAAAAAAGGAATTATATTATTAATTAGTTTAATTTATTTTTTAAATTAAAATCTTAATCTTATAAAATTGAATAACTTTTTCTTACGAGATCTAATCGGGACGTGAATTTTTGCCTTGCGCTCATAACAACGATAGCTTTGAAATGGAATTGGTTTGGACGAACTCGAAGACTATTGAAATTTGGGCTAAAATCAAACGTCATTCGATTTTAGTTCCAAACCGGAATGCCCGACAGTAACAGAAAATTTCTGTGAGTTAAACTCGTCTTTTTGGTTAACTAGTATGATATATAGTTGATAAAAAGTTAGAATGGTTGTTTGGATGAATTACTATATTTATTAGTTGGTTTGGATATATTCCGGCCTATTGGAGTGGATAAGACCCTATTACGTTCCCGTGTAAGAGTGGACGACCCTTTGTATACGAATCCCGCCTCGAAGCGGTTGATTTATATATTATGATTATATAATGTTTATGATGCAGGAGGAAACAGGTTGGAGGGATCCAGCGGGATTCCTCGCTATTGTTGTATTGTTTCAATAATTTTTCTTTTATATGGATTATTGAGAAAAATGAACTTGGTTGTGGATACCATGGTTATAACATTGTTATGTGTTTAAAGAACTAAAACCCAACAGTGATAGAAAATCATTATCGATATTGGTTAAGCATTGGATAGCCATTGGCCTTAAATTAGTAATTTGAAATACTAGCAATCGCCAATTGAATTGGAACAAAATTTTGAGATAGGAAATGATTTTTAAATCCAAAATTGGGTTTTAAAAAATACCATTTTAGGTTATTTAACAATGAATATTATTTTGAAGATTATTTCATTTTATTTATATTGTTTAAAGCTATCTAATTGTATTAACAATGTTTTTAAGGATATTTAATTATATTAATATTGTCTTAAAGTTAATTAATCATAGTAATATTATTTGAAGGATATTTAATTATATTAATATTGTTTTAAAGTAATTTAACTATAGTAATATTATTTTAAGGTTATTTAATTATTTAATTATTGTTTTAAAGTTATTTGTTTATTGTAATATAGTTTTAAAGGATTTATCAAAGTATGGAAAGGTTAACTATTTCAAGAATAATTATGGTTTGAAATTAATAATAAGGTTTTGAAAATAAATTATAAAAATGGTAAAGATTAATTATTATTGTTTCTTAAACAATATTTTGAAATTATTAATTATTATTTTTAAAATGTTTTAAAATTAACGATTTTCATTTATTTGTTATGTTTTTTTAATGTTATTATTATATAATGGTGTTTTGGAGTAAAAGATTTATAATCTAAGTGTTTTCTAGACTCATGAATAGAGTTAAAGACTTTGATTTTATAAAGGAGCTTATAAAATGGTTTGGGGACCTAAGGAAGATTATTCACAAGGTGAAGGGCTTTATAATCGGTTAGGTATTTATAAACGGACTTAAGAAACAGCTTTATAGATTTATGAAAGAAGTTTTATAAACGGTTTGGAGATTTATGAAGGATTTATAAATAAGTTTTAGAAATGATTGAAATGTATAAAAGAAGGTAAGTAAATGGTTTTAGAGAATTATAAGGAGTTCATGAATGATTTTTGAATCGAGTAAAAAGGAAATCTTTCTCAGTTTATAAATATACTTAAACCGTTGATATAAGTATATGGATATTTGCTAAGTATTGAAAATATAGGAATCGGTGGATATATCTTTGTAAAAGTATTCTTTTACAAGTAATTTACAAATGGTTTTATTTATGAAAGATTTATTAAAGGAGGTTAGTGATTGCTTATGTGCTTAACCAAGTTGGTTTTCCATATGAAATAAATCACTGATTGAATTTTTGTTATCGATAGTTAAATAACCGACTATCGAAATTGGACCCAAACGTAACTTTGAAAATATGTAGGAGATACACATGAGTTATACGGCACAGTCATCTTCATTGTTGTTGTACTATGCATATAATTCTTGTTCGTTCTCCTAGGACAATGATAAGGAAATGCGTCCACTAACGGTTAGGATATGATCTCCTATCTTATTTTTGATTATTTATTTCCTAAAGAACCATGATTGTATCTACGGAGAATTATCGAAAAGTTGTTTCAAAGAGATCGAGATCAGGTGTGTTATCTTAAAATTACTTCGATCCAATTAATGCGTTTCGAAGTGAAAACATCTTGAAGATGGTGGAATTGGAGATGGAGCTCTCAAATGTTTCGTTTAGTCCTCGAATGAACTTGTATGGATGAATGATGGTATTTATTGTTGCCTAGAAGGCAGTATTAGCATTCCAAGTGGGAAGTGCTGTATAAAAAGGTACAATGTAGCCTCGGACCTCATCGATTGGGAAATGACAAAAATTGGACATGAAGTAGGGCCAAGTGGGTAGCTCTTAAGTAGGGTATGGTCATTCCAATTCTAGATCGGTTACTATCTATTCTTGTATGCTTCGGGGCCCAAGCAGGGTGATCACATTCGGTACTACTAGTCAAGTGGTAGGCCAGACTTGTGTGGCAGGGGTACAAGATGTTCTTGTTAGACCCTGGTGCATTTATCTACAGATGTACTTTCGGATGGTAGTTCCTTACCTTGTCATAGTATGGAATCAAATCCCCAATACGTTCCTTATGGTTTTGATTGCAGAAACCGATATGTTGGAATTTAATAATGTAATAATTTCATCTAAGATTGATAAACATTTGTATCTTAGACACTATTATAATATCACAGAGTTTCAAATGAAATGTTTTAGCGATCGTAAGGTAAAAACCTGTCTATGTTTATGTGCGACGTGGACTTATGACATACTCATTTTCTAAATGGTTTCTATAACTTTAAAATCCGGATAGGCATATTTTCTCACGCTAGTGATCAAGACTGACTCGGGTGGCTTTTATGTTATAATGCTTGGGTCAGACCGAGCATATTACATATTAGTTTGGATGCTTTGGAGCTTCAGGAGATGAGCTAGGGGCCTCGATACGTATTCACGTAGATGGTTATTTTTCGACTGTATTTGTTGGTATGTATCGGCAATTGTGAGGACCGGCTGTTATAACTATCTAGGCTGAAATAGGTCAGTATACTCTGATTAATGTTTTGAATATACCTATAATACAATTGTTTGTGTAAAGATTTGATGTATGTTACAGATTATTTTTTCCGCTGTGAGATTATATGTTATCAAGTTTTCTTCTTATCTTCTTCCTTCTTTCTTTTTCTCTAACAATCGGGTTTTCCGGCATTTGATTTCTCTGCATGTAATACAGTGGACGTATTAGTGTCGATTTTCGAGGGTCGAAAACTCCAGTCATTACATTTGGTATCAGAGCTAAAGGTTAAGCGAGAACCTTGGTTTTGGCGGGGTACTCATTAGAGATAGAGTTAGTAGCACCCTAAAATAAGTTTGAGTGTGTTTTTGTGTGTGTGTGTGTGTGTGCTATTTGTTAGTGATATAAAGATGTTTTATATTGTATTGGTTGATTTGTTGAGTGGCTTATGGATTCTGGTCAATACAAGTAATTAACGTTATTGATAGGGATCTCTAAACACTTGAGCATAGTAGTTTGACATTGTATTGTTTTGAAATTGTGTAAATGAAATATTTTTACGTATATTATATTATATATAAAGGAATAATATTTCAGAAAATTAGTATGGTATACGTAGTATGCTTGGGTGTTAGAAAATGATAATGTTTGTTAGGAAATATTTTTTCAAAAAAGGATTCAACGGAGATAGAAAGCATCGAACTCACTTCAGTCGTTTGGAAATAATTTCGGTGATGACTACAATATCATCAACATTCATTTTCGGGTTTCCAAGAGAGGAATTGCTGCCATTGGGTTTTGTTTTAGTAAAGTTAGTTTTGATTTTAAAATTGAAGGAATGATTTGATATACTAAGGGGATTATGTATATATATGATTTCAAAATGATTTGAAATAAATAAGAATAAGATGTTTAAACTCTGAAAATTTCCATTAAGTGTTTTATGAAAATGTGAGAAAATATGTTTTAAGTTATAAATTTCGAGAATTTGTAAGTAAAACAAAGTTTAAGACGATTGAATATGAATGTTGAGAAAAGTAAAATTGAAATGTAGATTTAAGTTAATAAATGAAGTGATTTACGAAAGGAAATCGATTGAGATTTGAAATGGATTATGAAATAAGCTAATTAAATTAATTAGTGAGTTAAATAAAATTGAATATTGAAATTGGAAAATGAACTGAGTTAAATGGAACTGAAATTGATGTGTAATAAATATGGACTTAGGTTGTGAAGTGGTAATAAACGTAAGAAGTGTTGTATGAAACGTTTATAAACCGGGTTAAAATTTTATGAAATGATTCATAAACGAATTTAGTATGGAGTGAAATGTTATTAAACATAGGATTTGAGGGAATAATTCTTAAGTGACATTAAAATTGAAAGAACATACTAAGTAATAAATGAATGTAAATAAAGCAATGTGAATAATAGAACTTAAATCAATTGAATGTAAATGAAATGAATGTGAATAGAAAATTTTTGGATAACTAAAAAATCAATTGAAAGAAATACGTAAGTTGTACGTAAGTTGTTTTATTTGCATAATGGTTTGATCCGGATTTGAGTACATGATTTTGAGATGATTTGCATCGATTTGGGTTGGAAATTTTCACTCAATTCTCGATTGCAAACACTGGATATAGATTTTTGATTGGTCTTGGAATTTTCTATCATAGTATATGGTATGCAGGGGGAATGATGGTTTCTAATCAAGGAACTGGATCTAAGTCCGCACTAGAGTGGTCATGTGAACGATACTAGTTCGGAAGTGATATTGTGTGATCGAGCAAGCGACCAAATTTTATATTGCATATAGATGGTACATGTAGATCATACGGGTTTAAATAGATTAAGGGTTGAAATTTGAAATTGCAGAATAATATAATTATGAACTATATAATTGGATATCATTGGTAAATAAGATACATGTATATAGAAGCAAAAGTTAGTTTGATACCTTTGATTTTATAAGTAAAAATTGGGTTGCCCAACTTAAAGGTACATGTTTAAATTATTGTTTGATTTTGATAGTTTTATGATTAAGCTACTTGACTTTTGTTGGTTTAGGCCAGTATTGGCGATTCGTAGTTGTTTCGATTGAGCTGCACAAAGGAAACACTAGCGAAATTTTCCATAAATTTAAGACGTTAGAATTTTTTTTAGAAATTTTTAATAACTAAAATTTAATTTTGAGTTATAATCTAACATGATCGAATGAAACAATATTAGTTGGAATTTATGGATGAAACTTAAGACTTAAGAAAAAGGTAATAACAAGGTTTCAACAAATTGATATTGGGAGGTTAAGGACTTAAAAGGGTTTGATGAGTTATTCCAACTGATTGGTTTTAAAAAGTAATGGGTTTTGGCATTTTTCTTACCTTGGAAATTTCGGGGACGAAATTCTTTGTAAGAGGGAAGAGTGTAACGACCCAGAACTTTAATCATTTGATTTTGGAATATTTAATTAATTTTAAATATTGAATATTTAATTTTATGAGTTAAATAGCTAAGATTTTGGCAATTTAATAATTGAAATTTCTTAAATAATAGAATCTTGGGTTTTAAGTTGGATAAAAATGATTTTCGAGCTTATTAAAATTCTACTTAATAAGGATGTAGATAATAAAACTTTTAAATTGGATTTGAAAATGATTTAACTAATTTTGAAAATAATTCACTTAAATAACGGGTAAAAATAGCATTCTGGGGCACTGTCACGGATATCGACAAAACCAGTTGCAGTGGAACCGTAATAGTGAATTATAATACGCCATTAAATTTCATGGAGATCAGAAGTATCGTTGGTCATGCAAGATCGAAAAGCGTAGAATTTAATATTTAAAATTTAATATAATAATTGGGTTCAAAAATCTATCTTCTGCATACGATCGAATTAATCTCGAAACAAGTTCCATTATGTTCGGAAAGGGGTATAATGTATAGAACGCTAGGCGGCATGCTCGTTTGGAGTTTGAAATTTTTGGTTGTTTTGTAATTCGATAATTTTAATTGAAATATACATATAAACTATTGCCATTCCTCAACCCATACCCATTAACTTCAAAGCCATACCAGGCCATACCGGCCATACTCAACACCATGCTTTGTCCTCCCATATATATATATATATATATATATATATATATATATATATATCACGTTCAAACCAAAAAGTAGAGAAAAAAAGAGAAAAAAGGAAAAAAATGGAACATTCCTCTTCATTTAAAACAACACCCGCCTCCTTCCCCTCTCAATCCTATGACCACCATTGTTTTGGACCACCATAGGCCACATCGGCCTTTAACTCCAAAAGCAAGGTTAGAGAGCATGTCACGTTGAGTAATCTCAATAGTGGAGATGGATTGATATGGACGGAGTTGGCTAGAAAGTCATAGTGAACGACGGGCATTTTTTTGCAAATTCGTGCGAATTGATAGGTTTTCAGGTAATGGCTTGTAAAGGAGAATTGTTCGTGGGGGTACGTGGTCATGTTGTGGCGAAGCCTGTGTCGATTGTCGGGCTACGGCGTTGGAATTCACCACCTGATCAGAGGCGGCTTGGGTTTCTTTCGAGCATGTATGGGGGGACTCCATGGTGAATTGAAGGCCGAGGAGGGTGTCGTAGAGTTCTTCGAAGGCAAGACCACTCGTGATGGGCGAGCGATGGAGGTTCATAGCAGGGGTGAGGAAGAGAAAGGCAGAGGCATAGGTTGTGATGTCGAGTGGGCCTGGAGCAAGCGGAAAGAATTTGGAGGAGAGAATTAAAAATGTAAGTATATTATTAATTAGTTTAATTTATTTTTTAAATTAAAAGCTAATGTTACAAAATTGAATAATTTTGCCTACGAGGTCCAATCGAGACGTGAATTTTTACATTGCTATCGTAACGTCGAAATGGATCTGGTATGGATGAATTCGGAGACTATTAAAATTCGGGCTAAAATTGGACATCATTGGATTTTAGTTCCAAACCGAAACGCCTCGATGACAACAAAAAATTTCGGCGAGTTAAACTCACCTTTTTGGCTAACTAATATGATATATAGTTGATAAAAGTTGTTGAATGATTGTTTGGATGAATTGCTATATTTTTTAGTTGGTTTGGATATATTCCCGTCTATTGGAGCGGATGAGACCCTATTATATTCCCGTGTAAGAATGGATGACCATTTGTATACGAATCCCGCCTCGAAAGGTTGATTTATATTTTTTGATTATATAATTTTTGAGGTATAAGGGTAAACATATTGGAGGGATCAAGTGGGATAGCTCACTATTGTTGTATTGTTTCAATAACATTTTTTTATATGGATTATTGAGAAAAATGAACCTGATTATCGACATTATGGTTATAACATTGTTATATGTTTGAAGAACTAAAACCTAGCAGTGATAGAAAATCATATCGATATTGGTTAAGCATTGGGTAGCCATTGGCCATAATTTAGTAATTTGAAATACTATCAATCACCAATTGAATTAGAATTATGTTTTAAGACAGGAAATGGTTTTTAAATCCAAAATTGGGTGTCGGAAAAATATTGTTTTAAGTTATTTAATGACGAATATTATTTTAAGGATTAATTTATTTTATTTATATTGTTTAAAGTTACTTAATTGTATTAATAATGTTTTTAAGGCTATTTAATTATATTAATATAGTTTTAAAGCTGAGTAATTATAGTAATATTATTTGAAGGATATTTAATTATATTAACATCGTTTTAAAGTTAATTAATTATAGTTATATTATTTTAAGATTATTTAATTATATTAGTATTGTTTTAAAGTTATTTTTTTATGGTAATATGGTTTTAAAGAACCTATCAAAATGTGTAAAGATTAGATATTTCAAGAATAATTATGGTTTAAAATAAATAATGAGGATTATTAATAAGGTCTTGAAAATAAATTACTATTATTTATGAAAATGGTAAAGACTAATTATCATTGTTTCTTATACAATATTTTAAAATTATTAATTATTATTTTTAAAATGTTTTAAAATTAACGATTTTCATTTATTTATAATGTTTTTTGTTGATGTTATTATTATATAATGGTGCTTTGGAGTAGAAGATTTTTAATTATTTATAAGTGTTTTCGAGACCCATGAATAGAGTTGAAAGACTTGGATTTTATAAAGGAGCTTATAAAATGGTTTGGAGGCGTAAGGAAGATTATTTATAAGGTGAAAGGTTTTTATAAATGGTTAGATATTTATAAACGGACTTAAGAAACAGTTTTATAGATTTATAAAAGAAGTTTTATAAATGGTTTGGAGATTTATAAAGGATTATAAATAAGTTTTAGAAATGATTGAAATGTATTAAAGAAAGTTTATGAATGGTTTTAGAGAATTTTAAAGAGTTCATGAATGATTTTTGAATCGAATAAAAAGGATCCTTCTCAGCTTGTAAATATACTTATACCATTGAGATAAGTATATGGATATTTTCTAAATATTGAAAATATAGGAATCGGTTGATATATCTTTGTAAAAGTATTCTTATACAAGTAACTTACAAATGGTTTTATTTATGAAGATATATTAAAGAAGGCTAGTGATATGAAATAAATCCCTAATTGAATGTTTGTTATTGGTCGTTAATAACCGATTATCGAAATTAGACCCAAACGTAACTTTGAAAATATCTAGGAGAAACACGTGAGTTATATGGCACAATCATCTCCGATGATGTTGTACTATGCATATAAATTGTTCGTTCTCCTAGGACAATGATAAGGAAATCCATCCACAAATGGTTAGGAGGTGATCTCCGATCTTATCTTTGACTGTTTATTTCCTAAAGAACGGAATTGAGTTTATCGAGAACTATCAAAAAGTTGTTTCGAAGAGACCGGGATCGGGTATGTTATCTGAAAACCAATTCGATCCAACGAATGCGTTTCGAAGTGAAAACATCTTAAAGATGATGGAATTGGAGATGGAATTTTCAAATGTTTCGTTCAGTCCCAGAACGAACTTGTACGGATGAATACCGATATTGCATTGTTGCCTAAAAAGTAATATTAGCATTCCAAGTAGGAAGTGTTATATATAATGGCAAAACGTAGCCTTGGACCTCATCAACTAGGAAACGACAAAAATTGGTTATGCAGCAAGGCTAAGTGGGGAGCTCCTAAGTAGGTTATGGTCATTCCAAATCTAGATTGGTTAATATATATTCTTATATGCTTCTGGGCCAAGCAGGGTGATAATACTCGGTATTACTAGCCAAGTGGTAGGGTGTTCCTATGTGGCAGGGGTATAAGATGTTCTTGCTAGACCTCGGTGCATTTATCATAGTACGGAATCAAATCTCCAATACATGCCTTACGATTTTTATTGTAGAACCTAGTATGCTAGAATTTAATAATGTAACAATTTCGACTAAGATTAATAAGTATTTGTATCTTAGATAATATCAGAGAATTTTATATGAAATATTTGGTAATCGTTAGGTAAAAACCGTCCGTGTTTATATGTAGCGTGATCTTAAGAGATACTCTTGATTTTCAAAAGGTTTTCAATAGTTTTAAAATCCGGTTGGGTGTGTTTTCTCACGTTGGTTTTCTAAATTGACTCGGGTGTTATTTTATTATAATGCTCGGGTCAAACGAGCATATTACATATTAGTTTGGATGCTTTGAAGCTTCAAGAGACGGCTAGAGGCCCCAGGATGTATTCACTAGATGGTTATTTTTCCACTGTATTCGTTGTTGTATGTATCAGCAATTATGAGGACGGGCTCTTATAATTGTCCAGGATGAAATAGATTAGTATACTCTGATTGATGTTTTGAATATACATATATTACAGTTGTTTGTGTAAAGATTTGATGTATATTATAGATTATTGGTTTCGCTGTGAGATTCTGTGTTGTCTAGTTTTCTTCTTATCTTCTTCCTTTTTTCTTTTTCTCCAACAATCGAGTTTTTCGGCATTCGATTTATCGGCATGTAATATAGTGGATGCATTAGTGTCGATTTTTAAGGGTTGAAAACCTTGGCCATTACATATGTGCTCGTCTTTTGTGTTGGCTTACGAAGTTCTTACCTTCACTTTGACTTGCGATTGCTTATCTATTGTGTTGGCTAGCAAACCGCTCACCTTTAGTTATGACTTGCAAAGTGCTCGTCTATTGTGTTAACACTATAAGTGCTTGTATTGTAGCTTGCGACGTGCTTGCCATTTTATTGACTCGCAAAGTGCTCGTCTTTACTTATTGACTCGCAAAGTGCTCTCTTTGGTTATTGACATGCGAAGTGCTCTTCTACCGCTCCCTTTCGTTCTTGTGAATTAACATTATTTGATGTAGTGTTATCATGATTTCGATGTTGCCATTGATGGGTATAGTTTAACTTTATAACATGAAGTTTTTATAAGGAAGCCTTATTTTGTTTAGTGTAGCACACAACATGGATATTTCTATATTCATTATATAGTCTCACCTTTGATGATGTTTAGAGAGAGTCTAACCCGTTTATTACTTTTATAATACTCGGGTGAGACCGAGAATGACAGGTACATAGACTCAATGACTATAGATGTGGGCTAGCTCAAGAAGTTAAATACTATGTTACTAATTGATGCAGCGGAAATAATACGATGACGACGAAATGAAGATTTCGTGTCAAACTAATCAATGAAACGATTAGATGAAGCAAAATAAATCGATGGATTGAAAATACCCAAATGCCCAAATTTGTTGATCTTGAAAGATACCGAATTCTAGCTATCTTCGACATGTTGATCGCGCACGATACCGTGAAAGAAGATCTACAATTCTTCGAACGTTGATCAAGCGCACTTGATTCCGTGAATTGGTTTCAACAATCGTTGATTCGAGCGCACTCGAATACTGAAAGTGGAGATAGGAGATCACACTCAACTACCAATTTCAAAAAAGGCACAAAGCACTCAAACAAAGTTTCATTCAAAAAATTCAACCACCTTTACAATGACACAACACGCCTATTTATAGGCTACGACTCAACACTTACACGACTCACTCATTCACCGACCTAATTTAGGTCGTTAATGACCTAACACATCCTGCAGACCTACGACTTTCACACACAACGACTTACAAATACAATACGAGCAACAACACACGACTTACGAGTTATATTACAAACACATGTGACCTAACAAAATACAACACACACGACCTAAGGCTTACGCGACCTAACACAGCACGGCAACCTCTTCATGCGACTTAATTCTCCAGAAGCGACTTAAGGACATGGCTTCAGCGACTTAACAACTGAGCGGCATAAGATAGTAGTTTGGCTTCAACGAGGCGACTTAACTGATGCGACCTTGGGAGAGCGACTTAAGTAAGATCGCTGGAGATAGTAAGTTTGAACGTCATGCTGTGCCACATCACTAGGTCGTTCACGGCCTTCTCTAGGTCGCTGGTCTCCATGTTGCGCTGCCTCACTACGTTGTTCACGACCTTCGCTAGGTCGCTGGTCATTCTTTCTCGCATAACTCGCATCCTCCTTCACACTGTTAGGTCGCACGAGACCTTTTAGTTCGTTAGGTCGCTCGCGACCTAAGACTTCATCGAGCCGGACTACATCATCCTCCCCTGGTTGGGAAAAATTCGTCCTCGAATTTAAAAGTTCTTCCCCATCGGATTGTTCATCTCCATAATAAGGTGTAAGATGTTTAACATTAAATACGTCAGAAGTGTGCACATCCCCCTGCAGCTTCAACCTATAAGCGTTTTCGTTGATCCGTTTCACAATCTTTACAGGACGAATCTTTCGAGCTTTAAGTTTATTGTATGCTCCTACTGGAAAACGATCCTTTGTTAGTACAGCATATATGAAGTCTCCTTCATTAAATTCAACACTTCTTCGCTTCAGATCCTTGGATCGTTTATATTTCTCATTTTTCTTCTCAAATCGTTCCTGAACGATTCTATGGCATTCTGTTAACCCATCAACGAAATCAGCAGCCTGCTTAATTGTCACCTTCGGTTGTGGCACTATCGTTAAATCCAACGGCCCTTTTGGCAAGCTTGAATATACAATCAGAAATGGACTGAAACCTGTACTACGGTTGATAGCATGATTATGAGCAAACTCTGCTTGACATAACTTCACATCCCAGTTCTTCAGATTATCCTTCACAAGACACCGTAATAAATTTCCCAGCGATCTGTTCACAACCTCGGTTTGTCCATCCGACGACGGATGATAAGCACTACTGAAATTCAGCTTTGTTCCCACCATCTTCCACAAACTCAGCCAAAAATGACTCATAAATCTGGTATCCCTGTCTGAAACTATAGATTCTGGTAAACCATGTAAGCGATAGATCTCTCTAAAGAACAACTGTGCCACATGGACTGCATCTGCCATCCTCTTACAAGCAACAAAATGTACCATCTTCGAGAAACGGTCCACCACAACATATATAGAGTCATTTCCCAGTTGAGTCTTCGGCAAGCCCAATATGAAATCCATGCTTACATCTACCCTCGGTTTTGTAGGAACAGGTAAAGGCATATACAATCCCGCATTTATAGCTGTCCCATTCGAAACTTGACAAACATGACATCTACGCACAAACTTTTCAACTTCCCGCCTCATCGAGGGCCAATAGTAAGATTGAGAAATCAACTGCAATGTGCGATCTCAATTAACATGTCCTTCTTCATGCAACTCTTTTACAATTTTCATTCTCAAGCTGCAATCTGGTACGCACAATCGATTCCCCTTGAATAAGAATCCATTTACCAACACAAACTCATCAGTACTCCCATCCTTGACTTTCTCAACAATCTTCGTAAAGTAAAGATCTTCTTCAAACAACTCTGGTAATAGTTCAAATCCTGTCACTCCAACCTTCATCGTTGTCAACAAATGATTCCTCCTGCTCAAGGTATCAGCTACACGATTCGTCACCCCTGATTTGTGTTTTACAACAAAAGTAAACTGCTGTAGATACGCGACCCATGAAGCGTGTCTGGCTAAAATTTTGTCCTGCCCTTGCAAATGTTTCAAAGCTTCGTGATCCATATAAAGAACAAACTCCTTCTGAAACAGATAATGTCTCCAGTGCTTTACAGCTTGAACAATTGCGTAAAATTCCATGTCATAAGTGCTATATCTCAACTTGGCTCCAGACAATTTCTCACTGAAATAAGCAGCTGGTCTTCCCTTCTGGCTCAAAACTCCACTAATCCCAACCTTCGATGCATCAGTATGTAACTCAAAAAACAACTGAAAGTCTGGCAATACTAGAATTGGTGTTGTCGTCAACAATGTCTTGATTTTCTCAAAAGCAACCCCTGCTTCCTCTGTCCACTCGAACTTCTTTCCTTTCATGCAATCAGTTACAGGTGCCATTACGCTGCTAAAATGTGGAATGAATCTTCGATAAAAAGATACCAACCCATGAAAGCTTCTCACTTCAGTAATTGTCTTGGGTTGTGGCCAACTCCTGACAGCTTCTACTTTGCTTTCATCCACTTGAATACCCTCCTTCGACATAACATACCCCAGAAACAAAACACTGTGTGTCATGAACACACACTTCTTTGTTGTAGCATAAAATTGCTCCTGTCGTGTAATCAACAGCACTTCTCGTAAATGCTCGATATGCTCTTCCATACTCCCACTATAGATCAAGATATCGTCAAAGTAAACTACTACGAGCTTTCCAATAAATGGTCCGAAAATATGGTTCATCACTTTCATAAAAGTACTATGAGCATTTGACAAGCCAAACGGCATAACCAGCCATTCGTATAGACCTTCCCTAGTTTTAAAAGTTGTCTTCCACTCATCACCCGGTCTAATACGAATCTGATGGTATACACTCTTCAAGTCAATCTTTGAGAACACAACAGCTCCGCTCAACTGATCAATCAAATCATCGAACCTCGGCATAGGAAACCTGTATCGCACAGTGATCTTATTTAGAGCCCGACTGTCCGTACACATCCGCCAAGTCCCATCCTTCTTCGGTACCAATAAGGCTGGCACAGCATAAGGACTCAAGCTCTCCTGAACACGCCCTTGTTCTAACAACTCCTCTATCTGCCTTCTCAGTTCCTCATGCTCCTTAGAACTCATCCTGTAATGTGGCTTGTGAGGTAATACAGCTCCTTGAACCAGATCTATTTGGTGTTGTATGTCCCTCAATGGTGGTAACTCCTTTGGCAACTCTTTAGGAAACATGTCTTCAAATTCCTCCAATACTGGCTTTACTCCCTCTGGAACTTCTATAGATTCACTAGCTTCATGTCCAATCAACAAGAATACCTCTGGACTCTCCTCTACTTCTTTAATAAACTCCTTCAAAGTCAACAAAGTCTTCAGCTCCTCAATCTCTTTTGACTTGCTCTCTCCTTGCTGTCTCTTCTTCGGAACTAAAATGATCTTAGTACCTTCAAACATAAAACTGTAGCTATTGGTTCGACCACCATGTTGCACTGCTCGGTCATACTGCCATGGTCTTCACAAAAGCAAGTGACAAACATCCATCTCTACAACATCACACCAGATCTCGTCTTTATACTTCTTCCCAATAGAAAATGGAACATGAACTCGCCTGTCCACCTTCACCTCTCCTCATTTCCTTAACCACGCTAACTTGTATGGATTTGGATGCTTCTCCGTCTTCAACTTTAACTTTCTCACAGCTTCGGTAGAAATGATATTGTCACAACTTCCGGCGTCAATCACAAATTTACACACCTTCCCCAGTATAGTGCATGTCGATTGAAGGTATTACTCCTCAACCAACTAACCTCTTATACCTGCTTCGGTGTCAAACATAATCTCCTCAACATTAGATTACATCCTTCATCTCCTGACGCGATATCCTATTCATCCCCCTCAACTGGACTAGAATAACCTTCACCAACATCCTCATCTTCAACCTCAGCAATCATCGTTCGCTTCTTCGGCTTCGGACATTCATTGCTTTTGTGACCAAATTCCTGACAATTAAAGCATTTGATACTGTTGTTGACCTTAGCCTTTGCAACCTCATTAACAACTGGTTTACTGACAGCTTTAGAAACATTGGAACTCCCACTAGCACCTTTGTTCTGAATATTGGAACTTGAAAATACACCACCTCCTCGTCTTCCCTGCTTCTCCCAAGCCAACGCTTTTTGGTGTGTACAGATCTAGGATCAAACATATTCACCATATCCTGTATCTAGATCCTGAATCCCCCAACAAACCTAGCAGTCAATTGTTCCTCTATCTCCATAATGTCATTTCGAGCAATCAGTTGATAAAATTCATCAGCATAATCATTAACGGTCTTCGTCCCTTGCCTCAGATTCTGCAACCTCTGATACATAAGTGATTGATAATTGTAAGGCAAGAATGTAGCCTTCATCAGTTTCTTAATCTTCTCCCATGACTCAATCTTTGACTTTCCCATTCTCTCCCGCGTTAGTTTAGTTTGCTGCCACCATGCTAAAGCTCTCCTTCTAAACCTTGTAGCAACTAACTTAACTCTTCTATGCTTAGGAACTTCTTTGAAGTCAAAAATTTCCTCAACATTAGACAACCAATCCAGAAATTCTTCTGCTACCATTCCACCTTTGACTTCCAAAATTTCTGTCTTCATCCCCGACTCACATCGACGATCATCTTCTACATCCATATATGAGTTTCGAACTTGGTCTCGATCTCGATAATGAATGCTAGCTCTATCACCGTCTTCATCATAATCAAATGTACGTTTATATCGATCTCGTCTTTCTTCATCTCTATAATCTTGCATGGTCCTTCTACCGTGTCTTTCCATATCGGGATGTGATTCATTTTCAAACTCACGTGAAGTTCTTCTCTCTTCATGTCTATATTCATAGTGATCTCTTCTCGATGAAATTGATGTTTCTCTTCTTTGTCTAAAAGATTGTGGCGACACCCTCCTCGCTTCCGTAACCGATGGTGAAACTCTGTTTCCTCCATGGTTCGAGATTGGCGACCTTCTCCTTTGATTCATATCTATCATCAATTTCTCCAACCTCCCAATACCTTCATCTAACTTCTCATTGAATTTATTGCTAATGCGTTGTTCCATTTGTTCAGCATCTTCTTGCTTATACAAATCTTCAACATTTTGATGACGGTTAGCTCTTCTCGGAAGCATGATTGAATCTTCAACAAATTCTCAAAAATTCAAACTTCACTTTGGCGCGCAAAAATCCCAAGGAGCAAAATTCAAACACTTTCCGAACTTTGATCCAAAACGATATGGATCGAAACTCCCAACTTGTTGCAACTTCACAATGAACATGATGAACACCAACTTCTCAATAATTGCAAATCCGATCTCCAATTGATGCAAACTCCTTACAATCTAGCTCTGATACCAAACTGATGCAGCGGAAATAATACGATGATGACGAAATGAAGATTTTGTGTCAATAATCGATGAAACGATTAGACAAAGCAAAATAAATCGATGGATTGAAAAATACCCAAATGCCCAAATTCGTTGATCTCGAAAGATACCGAATTCTAGCTATCTTCGACACGTTGATCGCGCATGATACCGTGAAAGATGATCTACAATTCTTCGAACGTTGATCAAGCGCACTTGATTCCGTGAATTGGCTTCAACAATCGTTGATTCAAGCGCACTCGAATACCGAAAGTGGAGATAGGAGATCACACTCAACTACCAATTTCAAAAGAGGCACAAAGCACTCAAACAAAGTTTCATTCAAAAAATTAAACCACCTTTACAATGACACAACACACATATTTATAGGCTACAACTCAACACTTACACGACTCACTCATTCACTGACCTAACTTAGGTCATTAATGATCTAACACATCCTGCAGACCTACGACTTTCACACACAACGACTTACAAATACAATACGAGCAACAACACACGACTTACGAGTTATATTACAAACACATGTGACCTAACAAAATACAACACACATGACCTAAGGCTTACGCGACCTAACACAGCACGACAACCTCTTCATGCGACTTAATTCTCCAGAAGCGACTTAAGGACACGACTTCAGCGACTTAACAACTGAGCGGCATAAGATAGTAGCATGGCTTCAACAAGGTGACTTAACTGATGCGACCTTGGGTGAGCGACTTAAGTAAGGTCACTGGAGATAGTAAGTTTGAACGTCATGCTGTGCCACATCACTAGGTCGTTTACGACCTTCTCTAGGTCGCTGGTCTCCATGTTGCGCTGCCTCACTAGGTTGTTCACGACCTTCGCTAGGTCGCTGGTCATTCTTTCTCGCATAACTCGCATCCTCCTTCACACCGTTAGGTCGCACGAGACCTTTTAATTCGTTAGGTCGCTCGCGACCTAAGACTTCATCGAGCTGGACTGCATCACCAATATATTAGATGCACCCGGAATCTATATACTTGTTATATACTTGTATGTGATGTAGAATTACGTTATCATGTATATTTTGAGATCTATCTTAGTCTATAAATATATGTATGTGTATATGAGTCTAGTAGTTTCTTTTGTAGACTCACATTATAGAGTGATATTTGATCTGTATTATATTTCCATTACAATATGTGATTCTGCGTTATGTATTATGTGATATATTGTTCTATTCGATATTAGTCAACATGTTTATTGCTTTGTGCCAAAATTATTCACATCTTTATATTGTTATGAGGTAAAAGATGACATGACAATATTGGCCGATGGGAATAGACATAGATGGTCTCTCATGTTTAGTCTTATTGTCCGTATTACTCAACATTATTACTTGTAATATTCTTGGGTTATACGGGTATAAAGGCAGGCATTACACCAAACTTTAAAACAAATTTACTGTCATTAGTTATCACTTAAATGGGGTCTATTTGAGTTATAAAAACCATTATTTAACTGTTTAAAAATATATCAAATATTCATATTTATAGTGATTAAATTACGAGTTGTTACAAATAAGCACATCAAACGCACCATGTGTAAAAGTGCAAGTGCAACGTATAAGAAGTGTACATAATTAATTTGAACGTTGTTTAGGTGCTGGATTTACACCATAATAGACACATTCTCCTTTATATATGCTTTTATCATCAAAAACATTTTTTTTTGACAAAATAAGATTTTCCTATTCATATACAATAAATAAATTGATGGTTTTAATAGGACTAAAAAAATATAGAACTAGTTTGTAATTGAAAGACATGCCTTCAAAAGAAAACGAATCCAATTATACACTGGTTAATCTAAGAAGAAAGAAATAGTATTAAAGTTTACCTTTTTCCTTTGAAAAGATAAGCTTATAAATTGTAAATTGATTTTATGTTTTATAGAAAACAACCACAATAACAATATTAGTTGGTTTGGAAACAATTTAAAACTTCTAAATTTCATAAACTGAAACAAAAATAACATAAGTTCAATCTTCAACTTTATAATATAAAACTTAATCAATTAACAAGATAGCTTGCAAAATAAAATTATTTAAATGATAGTAAAACAAAAATAAATTAGACAACTTAGGCACATACATATTTATGATAATTGGAATCGGATTAACATTAATATAAAATATGGACAAACAAACACAAGCAATGATGAATCCAAGATTATTAACATAGACGACATATGATCAATAGGAAAAAAGGCAAGGTGATTAATATTAAGGATTCATTGAACTGATTCAAGGGAAAAAAGGAAGTCTATATCATTTTGTAAAATTCATATTGATAAAAGAGATTTTAAGCAGCCATATACGATGAATTTGTATTTAAATAAAAATAGAAGATTAGCTTCACAAATATCTAGGAGAAACACCTTGAATGAAAAAATAATTCCTAGATTCAAGTAGATAATCTCAAGATCATGCATAAATCGAGAGATAACTACCCTTTTAAATTTTGATTGTAATTTGATTTTGTTTTGAAATTTTTTTTTCCTATTCACCATTAAATTTTTTGATCATGGCTTCATGGGAGAAGGATAGTAAAAGTCTGAAAAAGAATTTTCTATAGAGAGCATCTCAAATTAATAAGAGAGAATATGTTTTAAAGGAAACATTGAAACCTTTCAGTTCATTACTTTAAAGTTTGTCTATTTAATTTCCTAATTAAATTTCACCAAATCCTCCCTCTCTCTTTATTACCTATGACTAGCTATAATAGATATTACATGCTCATAAAAAATTTCTAAACTCATTTAGCAATTAATCTATTTAAATCCAATTTAAACATCCTATCGATATTGTATGTGGATACACGCGTTTGTAACTTTTATACATGCACTTTTTAAACACAATGGTATTCAAATAAAGTAAATAATAATTAATATTTCAAAAATAATGATTAATTTAATTTATTTAAAAACCCACTTATTATTTATTATATCTAAGTCTAATTTAAATAATTTACTGACATCGTATGTCAGTATGCACGTTTTGGACTTTTATATATGCACTTTATTAAATACTAATGGAATTCAACCAAGTTAAATAAATTTTAATAAGTAATAGTTCACAAATATAAATTAATTTTCAACTATTAAAAATTAATTAAATTGTGTGGTTCATTCAAAATATTCATCATTTTGGTAGTGTGACTGAAAGATATAAATTCAATCAATGAATAATATTGAACAATCCAAATATTAATGTTCACACATCATCTTAGCTTGTGATGTGATATTTATGTTATGCTTATAATAAGTAAATTTAGATTTTACCAATAGATGTGCAAGCGATAAATTCAGCCAAAAGTAACAATTATTTACACTAATTCTCTTCATTAAAACTATATCACATTAGGAAATATGGAATTTGGCTTGGTCAAAACACCAACATGGTTCATATTCAACTTTGTTATTACAGATACAAAATCCTTGGTTCTATAGTAACAATTACTAGTAACTATACTACTATGTTCAAAAACTTCGATTTTGAGTTGACTACGGTTGACCATGATACTAATCTTGTATAATTAATGAGACGAATTCTCTGTTGAATAGTGTTTCACTGGCAATGCTTTAACTTAGATCGGACTATGGTCATTTGATCATGCCATGATTTAACTATAATCAAAGTGAAGTGTACACATTGAAGTTCCATAGAATCCTCAAGTCGAGGGAACTGTGAAACATTGTCAACTCGAGATTATCTATTTGACCTTAATTTTATTTAACATCAGAGAACTCTCAAGTAAGTCATTCTATAGTTATCTAATAACTACCAGTACGTGACCCATTGGTGCCCTCCAATAACCACGAGAAATAAACTGTTCAACATTTTGAGAGCCTTATGTACTTTAGCTCGACGAATGAACTGGTATCCTTTCTCGAAACATCTTGACCAGGAATATTTAAAACAAATTGTTATTTTTAGTGTGATAAAATTATCATAATTACAACACTTTGTAATTACATCACATAACATATCATTTAAAGGTTTTCCTTCTATATACTTTAAATTAATTACATTATTTATATCAATATAGAACAAGTGCATAATAGAAAGAAAAACACCTTTATTTGAATAAAATTGGTTACATAGTAAGATATATGTAACAAATTACATAATTTCTTCTATAGCACAACCCTAACTTTATCATCTAAGTACATGATCCACTCTTTTGGTTTAGCCACCGATTTTAAGATGATAGGTCGTACTCAAGTTCAATTCCATCCCAATGCTTGTTGCAAGCTCTTCCAAAACTTACTCATGAAGAGGATCTTAATCACTTATGGCACTAGAGGTAAACCATCTATGAAATCCAAGAAATATGCTCCCATTTCCTTTGCGGAAATTCCAACGGCAATAACATAAACAAGGCTTCTTTTGTTCAGCTTTGATTCATTGACCAGTCATGCCCTTTTCTATAAACTTCTAAACATGCCTTTTCATAGACTTCCAATAATAAGTGCGTTTCATATCATTATACTTATTGCCACTGGATGAGTAGTCATCCTAGAATGAAATCATTCTCAAAGCACCACTCCAATCAAAATCTCCACTTCAGGAACACACAACCTTCCATCCTAGGGAGCCAACCATTCGCATCAATGGAATACCGGTCAATGTGGTTATACTCCTATTTATTTTCAATCTGGTTCAAGATCCCTACAATGCTTGCATCAAGTCTTTGGTCAGAACCGATCTGATCGATAACTATAGGCCTAACTTCTAGGGTTGCTAACAAACTGGGCAACACGTTATAGGAAATTCAGAAATCAAACTTCGTAATAAACTCCAAAACCTTCCATTCAACAAACATAGATTCCAACATAACATGTCATCTACTCAATACATGCAATAAACATTCTCCTTTTTGAGAGTATAGGAAATCCCAAAATCACAAGATGCTAGCAATTTCATCCATCTTTGTTGCTTAAGGTCGAAATCTTTTTAGGAGAATAAGTACTTCAAACATTTATGGTTAGTGAATAGCTCAAACTTCTCACCTAACAAATAATGCCTCAATGTCTTCAAAGTAAAGACAATAACCACCAACTTTACATTGTCCTTTTCATGGGTCTTCAGTTTCCTACTAGCATACACAATTATTTTTCCTTCTTACATAAGAACTGTGCGTAGACCCATATCATAGCATTAGTGTATATGATAAGCAGTTCAGCTCCCTCCACGATAACAAGAACCAAAGCACTAGTTAATAATTACTTCATCTTAATAAAAGAATCCACATAATGTGCATCTCCTAAGAAGACTAAGTCCTTCCCATTTAGCTAGGTCAAAGGTGTAGCGACCTTTGGGAAGTTCATAATGAACTTTCAATAATATCCCCCAAACATAAGGAAACTATGAACTTTGGTCGCACTGTTGGTACCTTCCAATTTTGCACTATGGCAACTATGGTTGGATCGACCGAAATCTCATCCCAGACATGACATAACCCAAGAATCTAACTTCCTTTCTCCAAAAGTGACATTTAGAAAACTTTTCCATTAAGCAATTTCACCTCACCAACTCCAATACTTCTTTCAACTATAATTTGTGTTCTTCTTCACTTTTTAGAGAATACAAAAATATCATCTATGAATATCACAAAAAATTTATCGAGTTAGTTCCAAAAGACACAACTCATGAAATCAACAAAATAAGTTGGTGCATTCGTAAGTCCAAATGGCATCGCCATTCACTCATAAGATGCATTAGGAGCTCTAAAGGTGATTTTAGGAATGTTATCTTTAACCAACCTTAGTTGATGAAATCTCTTAACATGATCGAGTTTGGAGAAAATATTTTCTCCTTCGAGTTTATTGAATAAATTATCATTAGAGGAAAATGATATTTGTTCTTTCTTGTTAACTTATTTAACTCTCTATAGTCGATAAAAAATCTCAAGGATCCATCCTCTTAGTGGCAAACATGATGGGTGATCTCCATTTCGACGTACTTTCCAAATCAGATCTTTCATCGAAAATCGAAAATTTGGGTTTCTAGCTCTCCTTTTGCTCTTGAAGCCATTGGTCTAATAGCTAAGACTACCGGATTCACATCTAGCTCCCAGTCGATATCATATTAAATGTCTCGATGAAGAGATAAACCCAAAACCTCTTCAAACACATCAATAAATTTCTTACATTTGGAACTTGCGCTAATTCATCATAAGAGAGATCCAAGGAGTATAAATAGCTCAGCATCAAAGAACTCACTGGCTCATAATAAGCATTAAGCTCCTTCCAGCCCTTATCATTCATATGGACCATAAGAACATCATAATCTATAACAAAACCATGCTTCATCATCCAATCTATCCATATTATAAATCCATAATCTAAAACATAAGCATAAAAATATCATAAGAAAACCTGGATCCGCCTCAAGACAATTTAATGTCCCTATATATCATATAAAGATGTGTTGACCCCTCAACGCGATTCGACACCAAAAGAGAGTCATTGATAAACATGTGGCTCTATGTGTAAAATATCCACAAGATGACTAACAATAAAATGATGTGAAGCTCCCATATCATATGAAACATGAAGAGAAAAGTCATAAATAGAAAGCATGCCTTTCATGATGATATCATTCCCCCATCGAGCCTTGATGGAGCACTTGAACTAGGAGTTACTTGGACAACAAAAGCTTGACTATTCGCCTGCCCTTTTGGAAGACCGAAAAATTATTCTTATAATGACCCGGTTGATAATAGTTGAAACATTTCTTTCCTCAGAGGTTGAGTTTATAATCTATAGCAATATACCCTCTCATATAGAAACTATGACTAGTCATCCCTTCCTCCTTCTTTTGCCTTGGTCATTCTTTTTCCACTTGCCTTTTCTCTTACCATGGAACTTCGGCTTAACTTCAATCTAGCTTATTTTTCTATTAAACCCCTTGAGAAATTGCATTTAGCAAAGCCACTTTCATAAGACTCTAAAAAGTAGCACCCATGGGATATAGTACGAACAAAGTCCTTGAAAGGTTGATTGAGTCCCATAATAAATTTATTGGCCTTCTTAGTGGGATAGTAATCATATCCATCTCAAAATGAGCCAATAACATGAACTCATTTATGTATCCTTCGTAGTATTATCACCTTATTGGCGATATAAGAATTTCTTGGCTTGCAAGCTCCTCTCATCCTTAGAAATAAACTAAGCCCTAAACCTTCTTCGGAACTCTTCTCAATTCATAACATGTTCATCCAGCTCTCCAATTAATACATACCACTGACACAAGGCATCTTCTTGATGTTTCCTAGATGTAAGTAATATTTTTACTAAAATCTTAAGTGCCATGTCATCAAGATCTTCTCACTAGTGTAGAGCCCCGCTTGAGTCTCAATAAGCGACTCCATCCCAAAATAAGGCTTGTCTCCCATATGGAGGTAATCTCTGTAAAGCTGGGGAAAATCAATGACTGGTGGTGGAGGTAGTGGAGAAATAGGAACCACCTCGACTATTGCCGATACTAGAGGGGCACTTACTGGAGGTGGGGTACCCATCATTGTAGCCTTAAGGTATCTCTAGCACCATGTAAGCATATGAGGATCCAAAACCTCAGCACTGTCCCTAGTTCCCAAAGCTCGAGTGGCACGGCTCATATTAGCTATCTCTAGATGGAAATTGTTAGCTACTTTTCCCATAAGATAATACAAAAGCATAATAGAAGATTCTTTCTAATCGAATTTCTACTAAATAGTCTACATATATTTTTTTCTTTTAGAAAAAATTTATATTATCATGAAAGTATATATTTTCTTTCCACTATAAGTAAAAATATCAGTGATTGTCCAAAGAGGTTCTACACATAATAAAATTAAATCTTTCTTTTTTAGGCTATTTACATATTACACATTTCATATTTGTTTTAAACTTCTAAAGTTTATACTTTTTTAACTCATGTTTTGTTTAAACATGAGAAACGACCATAAAAAATTGAGTACCTATCTGTTACATGCATAAAAATACGCCCTTCCAGTTTATCTCAGTTTATAGTGATTTGGTAACATAAGCTCTGATACCAAATACAATGACCTACCTTCTATAACATCCAAAATCCATGCATACAAGAAACCAGATTCTCCAATGGTGTCGTGGACGACTTTCTGTTAAGAGTAAGACATACAAAAAATAATGAATATTATAGAGCATATCTATCGTAATAAAACTAATTCTCATAACGAAAGGATATTACTATAATTTCAACATAAACATGTAGAAAAGTGTATGCATATCATATACAAAGACGTAAGACCCAACAACTTAACACAAACTGCAAATGGTACATTAAATCCCATAATACTACATGTCAATACATCAAAAACTTGATAGATACAGTCATAGCAATAATACAGCTATGGTTCTATGAATCTCCTCCAACTAGTAGATATCCCTATCCCTAAGTCAATGTACTCAAAAATAGATGACAAAGAAACAACAAAGAGAGGGTTGGACATAATGTCTGGTGAAAATAAAATATCACTGATTTGCATAATTACCAATATGCTAATATATCACAAAAAACAAAAAAAGTAATACTGGAGTTAATGAAGCTATACCTTAACCTACATCTTCACCTACACCTAACAAGTTAGCACATTTCTACTATTGTGTTACTCTTAATAATAAAACTCATCATACACAAAACAACTCGGCATGCATCATGAACCAGAAGTTACATATAACACTAGTGTGTGAGTCGCTTGGTAAGGCCGAAACCTACTATGTATAGTCATTAGCATGAGATCAAGATCTGTCATGCTCCTATGTGTATGGTCATTAACATAAAACCAATAATATATATGGTCACTAATGTAGGATCAATGCTCTACATGGTTACTAATATAACACTAATACTTTATATGGTCACCAATATAAGACCAATACCACATATAGTCACTAATATAAGAACAATACCTAGAATCAAAAACATATAGTCCCAAGGCCAAATCCAAGAGGTATGAACTTACTCCATATATGAAACATTATATGGAATTGTATATCACAATACTCTAGCCCTTACGTCTCAAAACCCCTCGAACTACTCTATAAAAGAAAACCACCACACAAACCAAAGTGCGTCTCCAACATATCCTATGACCTTCATGCCATCAACATCATCGATATAGCTTTCTCGCAAAATTCATGGTTTTAGATTACGTGTCGGAGTGGATCCTACATGGGCTTTAAAATCAAAGTACCCAAAAATCTACATGACTTGAGGGATTGTTTTCCCTCAAAAAATAATGAACGATGGTTCAGATCGCATATCAATTCGATTTCTATCCAAAAGATACTGCTTTCCAAAGTTCGCTCTAATAATTTCGAAGGAACCCCAAAATCCATAATACACGGCCCATCGATCGACGTATCAAAAGTGGTTAGTCGACCGACTTTCTATAGCCAAAATTGGCTATAGGTAATTTGTCGATTAGTCGACTCCAACCAGTTGACTAAGCCTTACATTACTCGATTGGTTAGGTATGGCCAGTTGACTATATGAGACCATTTTTAGCCTAAATTTTCTCCACTATAAAATTGTATTTTTTGCATGATTAGTCGACTGATGGCCCTCAACAAGTCGATGGATCGAGTATAGAGATGCAAGTTTGAACTTCGATGGGGAAAATTTCCATAAGGAAATTTATCCCACCATTTAAGCTACACTTGACCATCGTCTAGGCTTTCCTTGCCTCGACATTGAGTCTCACCATTCCTCGACCTTACGTCGCCCACTACATTACGTACTCGATTTCACCTCTTCAACGATCCGTCATGGGACGAACACTGTATTCCATCATTCTGTAACAACCTATATTTTGATAATTAAAATTATTAAATTTAGTAAGGTTTTAGGTTTTAGTACTGTCAGAAATTAAAATTTATGATTTATTAAATTGAATCTTATTAGATTAGAAATTTTGACTTTAAGATAAATCTTAAAACAACCAATTTTAATGAGATAAAACATATAATTTGCTAATATTGATTGAATGTAATTGACTACTATACTATGTTAACGTAATTCCAATCAATTTAAATAATAACGGTTAATAAGGAATAGAATAAATAATATATAAATTGATGTAATCTTATGTTATTAATTGCAATTGGTCTTAATATGGAGTATTAAATCAATTATTTTGTACGCAAATTTATTAACCTTTGTTTGTAAATAATAAGTTAATGGATATGGATTATTAACGTATGACCATTGTTTTATTTATTTTCTTATTATTAAATCGTTAGAAATTTATATGGTAATTAATGGAGAATTAATGTAATTGAAATATTACAATTGATATAAGAAGAAACGTTAACTGTTGAGTGGTGAGTGTAAAACTTATGTTAATCAATTGCATAAGGGAATAGTTGATTTGATAATAAGAATGTAAATCAAAATAAAAGGATTTGTTTGGAATTTAAATATATAATGAACAGGATTTATACAGTTGTAATTAAATGCTGGAATTAAATTAGTATATAGATATTGGGTTTAACATAGAAAATTGGATTTCAAAGGAAACAATTGGATTAATTATCATCCCTGTGTTAGGGTATGTTGTGAGATTTAATCATTGTAATTAATAGTAATTATATCTTGCCATTAATAAGAGACAGAAGTAAATGGTAATTAATTAATGATATGTACAACATATGTTTTGTGTTAAAAATATAATGAGAATTTTATTGAGAAATATTACGCTCAAATTGTAAGAACTTAAATTTGTTACAAATATAATGATAATATGAAATTAATTGATAAATAAATGATGTGGTTGTATGAAATTTTATTTCTATGACTCTTTAATGGGATAATCTTTAAAAAAAAGTTGGTTTTAAAGGGGGAGGTGTTAATTATAAATTAATGTGTAATAAAAAGGAATATGTTTTAATAAAAATAAAAGAAAAGGATGATTTCTTGAAAAGAATATTCTTATAAATAAAGTGAATATTTCATCTACGAATATTAATTTAATTTCATTAAAACAGAGAATTAAATTTTGTTGTATGTTTCTAGTTGGAATATTTGATTTATTTAAATATTCAAACTTGATTTCAATTTAATTTTAAAGAAATAACAATAATAAATGGTGAGAAAACAACTTGAAGGTTTGGTTAAATTTTTGATTTGGAATAGTTAGCATATCAACATAAGAGATTTATTCCGTTTCAAATTTGACTTTAGAGCCTCAATTCATCTTTTAATGTGTGGGGTAGCGGTCCTCATTATGTTAATAATAGCGTTTAATTTTATTTACTATTTACTAAATAAAAATACATATGTGTGTGTAAATTTGAGCGTATTAGGGTTAATAAAATATGTTAAAATGAATTGTAGTGTTAAGTGATTTGGCTTTGGTGCGAGAGGTCACAAGTTCGAAACTTGCCTAGCATGATTCGAACGTTTATTGACATGTGATATGTTGTCACAATGATTTGTTGTATATAAAGTCCCATTTCAAAAAAAATACATTCTCAAATTTAAATCGTCGCTTTAATTTATGTTATTTTATTACTACTTTCTTTCATTAAATACATGCCTCTTTTAATCTTCCTGTAAGTTTTGTTTATTTACAAGCGAGCCTTTCCTTGAGATGTTTCATGTGCGTTATGAAATTAATTGAGGTAGCACATGTTTTGAAATTTTATACCAAAAGATTTTCTTACCATTTAAACATGTCTTATCAAATTCCAACATGTGTCTTTTATCTTTTGTTAATTACCTGCATGTTAAACTCTTTTTATTTTGCAAATTTACATCTTCTTATATCTTTTCCTTTCATATTCTAATTTCCAAATGTGCTTTTCCCTTATTCATTTCCTGTTTCATAAATCTCTTCCTTTAACTTTCCATTTCGAAAACGTGCTTCCATTATTTCTTTGCCTAAAGTTTTCTTTCTCTTCTAAAAAGAAACAAACAAATGTGAGCAACTTATTTTCATGAACCCAATCTTTTCCATTTGTTTACAAATCCATTTCCTGAAGCTTCCTTCCTCCATGTATAGGCCAACGTGTCCTTTTTTTGTTGATTCTCCAAAATTTAGAGACATAAGCAGGGTTCAAAATTCTTAATGTAAGTAACTAACGTGTTATATTTTATTATTAAAATATGTGTACATGGTTTTCTTTTTCATTTGCAGTATATTCTTATAACTTGAATATCTTCCACATATGAACCCCGATTAATGTGCAGTTTCTTCCTTTGGGTTCGTATCAAAATTTCGGACAACATAAAACTAGAATGGTTGCATTTGAAGACCATTGAAATTTTGGGATTTTATTGGATTTTCAATTGGCTATAAATCAATGGCGAGTGATTAAACCCACTCACGCAATACTAAAAATTTCATTGCAAGTTAAATAAAATATATGATGTGATATATAAATATTTTATTATAGTTTGTTAATTTAAGTTTACATTTGAATTGATATTGAATTTAAATTTAAATTTAAATTTATATTAAAATTTTATTGATAGTTAAACCCCGATATTGATAACTATTATATGTTGAAATATATTGGTTAATTTGGATGTGTTGAAATGGATGCTTATTGATTGATATGTTGGATGTATGGTTGTTATTTATTTTAATATGTCTCTGTTATCACCTTGTATATTATTGACATCATTTATATGGTCCTTTGAGTCATTTTAGAATTGGATAATTAAGACATTTAAATTATGGGTTGAAATGATATATACCCATACAATTTCTTGAATTTGGATTATTTATTAGAACTGAATTATTTAAAAAGTTTAAGTTTTTAATTTAAACTCTGGATTTATTTTAAATAAAGTGGTTATAATTAGTATTTCGAATTATTTGAAATCTCGTAAGTTATGACACTCAGATTGTATACTTGATAGGAGATGAAAAATCCCGTAACATCTCTGAAGCCATTGCACTCATACTTTTATTTCAGACTAATTTGACTTACATAGGAATTTTTAGTTCTGACTCGAGTGTATTATTTTTCATTATGCTTGGTTCAGCTTGAGTTTTTCAGCATTGAAGCTATTTTCTGGTGGATAAAGATGAAGATTCAATATATTATTGCTATTTATTATTCCACTATGTTCTGTGTTTCATTGCATTATTTGTTTATTTATGATGTATGTATAACTCTGATTTGAATCTGTAAAAGTGTAATCAAATGTTATTTGTAAAACAGCTTCATGAACTGTTTATTTGATTATTATATTTTGTCGTTCCGTTGCGAGATTCTGTATTTTTTTTTCTTTCCTTTTTTTTTCTTATTTACCCCATCAACAATCTTCCCATTTGAATGGATTGATTCTGACATGTGTGGTTTATTGTCGATTTGAACCATCTTAAAAGTGGGTCATTATAGTTGGTATCAGAGCGAGGTTTAGACATACCTTAGCCTGTTGGGTTTAACTCAGTAGGGATAGTGTAGTAATACCCTAGAATGAGTTGTTTGAGTGTATATACGAGAGCGTGTATTTGTTAGTGTTATAAAAATGTTTTGTATAAATTTTGAAATGAAATTATTTTTCCTAATGTTATATGATACATATGTAAAGGAATATTATTTTATGAATAACATAGTTGTTTGTAATGTGTTTGATTTATGAAATGGTAATATTTAATTATTATCATTTTTGTTGACTTGTTGTATTTAATCAAATTATAAAGATTGGTTAACTATTGTTGATTGAATTAATGGACTAAACACTAGTTTAATAATGGTGTATTAAAGAGAATAAAATGAATAATTAGGATATTTGTTTATGAAATTGAAATATTGTTGTGAATTTTGTTGTTCGTTGACATGTAGTTTCAACTATTGAAAAAAATGGAATATTTGGATAATCGAAACCTTTTGAATTAATATATGAGTGAAACTTGATAATTGGGTTAAATTATATAGTTGAATTGATAACTTTATTTTTAAAGCAAGTAAAATAAGGTTTAATTTGTTATATCCATGTTTAGTAAATGAATAGAATTGGGGCATACATTCTTAGCATGTAATGTAAGAATATACAAGTGTGAACTTTAAGCCTTGGGATCTTTAAATTGAAATTGTGATTAAGGAAATGTTGTAAATGAGATTAAATTGGAAAAATATGTTTATAAACTTAATCAACATTTATGAAACGTGTCATAAGTAAATTGAAAGGTAAAGCTAAAACTAAATGGAATAAGCAAATATGAATTCAAAGTGAAATGATTTCAAATAAAGTCATGACTTGTAAATTGTTGTGAAATAAATGGATGTTTGCAATAAATGGTTATAAATAAAGTTGTGATAACTTTAAACTCGAACAATGTCTTATAAAAATGAATTAAGTTTAATAAATTGGTTATAAACGTAAGAAAATTCCTTATGAAATGATTTGCACGTAAATGTAGTATTAAATGAGAAATATTACATGTGAAATGAATGTAATTTAAATTAAAGAGAAATATAAGCAATATTACGAGAATGGATATATTAATGTTTATATCAAAAGGAGAAATTCTGTGAAACAAATATTAAGTATGAAGTTGATTTGAAAACTATTGATTTGGAAAGGTACTTAATTTGAAAGCGAAATATTATATAATCGAAGTTTATATAAGTGTGATTTGATACTATTGATTTTGGAAAGTATTCGATTTGAAAATGGAATCTTGTATATAATGGACTTTATATAAGTATGATAATTGAAATTGATTTGAAAAGGTACTGTATGATACGTATTTCCGAAGTAAAGATATGGAAAGGGCCTTCTGCTTGATATCCACTTTGTGGCCACATTATGGATTCATTCTATCGATATTATTCTCTCTGATTTTTGTTTTCCGAATATGATACTCGAGTGTCCTACCATGTCGTAACCCATGGTCATTTTTTGGGTAGCGTAATCCGCAAGGAAAAGATTGATTAAAAGGGTACGTATGCTTCCTGTGGGATCCAGACGTAACTATTGTGTATCATGCGGTCTACCAGTTTTGTTGCCGTGGCGTAATCCGCAAGGCAGGGATTTCTTAAAAGGTACGGATGTTTCTTGGGGGATCCAGGCATAACCATTGTGTATCCTACGGTCCATGGGTTTTGGTTATCATGGCGTAATTCGCAAGGCAGTGATTGCTTAAAGGTACAAATGTTTCCTGGAGGATCCAGGCGTAACCATTGTGTATCTGCGATCCAGGTGATTTGTTTGGATTGTACTTTCCATATCGGTTTTGAAAATTTTTCAAGTATTTCCACTAGGTGTTGAAACATGTCTACTAAGTACTTGGAGAATTCTAGCCTTGCGCCTGATCAACGCATGGCCAGAGTCTGCAAGAACGAGGATAAACCTGTTAAGACATCGAGTTATAAAAGTATTTTGATAAAGTATTATATAAAGGATATTTTGGTCATTTTTTTCTTTTCTAAATACTTTAAATGTTTAAAATATTATCTATTTATGTACATCATGGTTTATTAGTGTTGTAAATATCGTGAGAAATTATTAATTCAATAAAACATATTTAAAGTAAATGATTATTGATTTATTAATAATGTTTGAAAAGTATCTTGAGATAAAACTAATAAATTTTGTAAATAATGGATTTAAGGGTCTCAATAGCTTCTTTGTAAATATATGTAATGATGTAAATAATTATTTTCAAATATTTTACGTATATTTATAAAGATGTTATTTAAAATATTTAAATGGTATTTAAAAAATGAAGCAAGGAATTTTACAAATGAATTTTTGAAAAGTATTAAAGTATTAAAGAAGATTTATTTGCAAATGAAGCTTTCAAATGAATATTGCAAGTAAAATTTATATAAGTTTCTTTGAATGTAGAATTTAAAGATATTATATAAATGGAAAAAAAATTGATTTGTGTAGTTTATTTATAGTAATATATACTTGGCAAATAAATTTGAATCTCTATTTTGCAAGTATAGTTTGGAATATTTAATTGATTTCGAAGTACTAATAGTAAATTTATTGGTTCATTTACTGTTTGAATTTTTGTATTAAACCATAATAAAAAAATTTCCATGATTTAAATATTCATTTTTAAAACAAGTGTGTAAAATTAATTATGAAGATATGAAATTTTAAATTTTGACTTAGAAATTTAATGTAAGATTTGAGTATTCTATCAGTTTCAGTTTAATAATCTTGAGTTTATACTTATTTTAAAAATAACGAGTCTAATAAATTATCGGATTTAAGGAACTTTATTTTAAAGTTTATTATAATGTTTTGATATACATTTATAACATTGTTTTAGACTTTTGAAAAATCATTGCAAAACGCTATGAGGATGTTTTAAATATATCTTATATTTTTACTAAGTGAATGAGGTTAAATGTTTTAACTGAATTTTTAGATATTTTGAAATATTTCGTTTCTTTTCAAGGAAAAATACCAAAAACTTAATTTTTTATTCAATAACCGAAGAGAGTTATAAAAATAAGTAGGACAGTAGAAGCTTAAGTAATATTTTTTTGAAATGATTCATTAGTGACTTAAATATTTAATGGAAACCAAATTATGTAAGTGATTGATCTTTATATAAATAAATGAATGAAAGGTAAATGATGAATATATAAATAAATGAATGAAAGGTAAATGATGAAAAAAACCAATCGAATAAACTTAAATAAATTTAATATTCTTGTTGTTTGGCTGATGGTAAGTTTAGGAAAGAATACTTCTAGTCGTTGAGGTTGTTTGACTAATATATTAAGTAATTATTTAAGGTTGTTGAGCATAGGGTACACTTAACAGTTTATTCATCACCATGCATGATTTAAGGTTTCTGAACTAAACAAACCATTGGTTTTGGTTGCTATGGATGTGTGATGGATTCTTTAGTTGCATAAATGGTTGTATTGTTTGTTTGAATATGTTTTATATTGATTTGCTTTTGTTGCAAATTGAAACAACTTAAATATCTCTCTAATACATAATTCTCACTATTTTGGATTATATAAGTGAAATACAGGTTTATGGAAGCAATAGTTACTGCTTTTGGTTTCATAAATAAAGTTGTTTTCCCAACAAATATGTACGTTTTTGGATTACAGTTTTATAGCGATATTTTATTATTATCCCATGGTTTAGGATATTTATTTTTGAGATACTATATATACACACATTTATTATTGATATTATTATTTTTCTAGACCTAACTGCACAAAGGCGATGCTGCCGAAATTTTTCGTGGAAGTTGAGTTATTTTCAAATATACATTAAATTTAAATACGTAAGTTAAATTGTTTATAAATTGATCATTTTGAATAAAAATATTTCAAATTCCTCTATTCCTTCTTGATCGTTTTCGAGGACGAAAAGTTTTGAGTGAGGGAGATTGTAAGAATCCATATTTTGATAATTAATAATATTAAACTTAATAAGTTTTTGGGCTTTAATATTGTCAGAAATTAAAATTTATGATTTATTAAATTGAATCTTAATAAATTAGAAAATTCGTTTTTAAGATAAATCTTAAAAAACTAATTTTAATGAGATAAAACATATAATTTGCTAATATTGATTGAGTGTAATTGACTGCTATATTATGTTAACGTAATTTCAATCAATTTAAATAATAACGGTTAATAAGGAATAGAATAAATGATGTATAAATTGATGTATATGTATTAATTGCAATTGGTTTTAATATGGAGTATGAAATTAATTATTTTGTATGTGAATTTATTAAACAAAGTTTGTAAACAATAAGTTAATAGATATGGATTATTAACGTATAACCATTGTTTTATTTATTTTCTCATTATTAAATCCGTTAGAAATTTATTTGGTAATTAATGGAGAATTAATGTAATTGAAATATTACAATTGATATAAGAAGAAACATTAATTGTTGAGTGGTGAGTGTAAAACTTAGGTTAATCAATTGTATAAGGGAATAGTTGATTTGATAATAAGAATGTAAATCAAAATAAAAGGATTTGTTTGGAATTTAAATATACAATGAACAGGTTTTATCACAGTTGTAATTAAATGTTGGAATTAAATTAGTATATAGATATTGGGTTTAACAAAGAAAAATGGATTTCAAAGAAAACAATTGGATTAATTATCTTCCCTGTATTAGGGTATGTTTTGAGATTTAATCATTGTAATTAATAGTAATTATATCTTGCCATTAATAAGAGGTAGAAGTAAATGGTAATTAATTAATGATATGTGCAACATATGTTTTGTGTTAAAAATATAATGAGAATTTCATTGAGAAATATTACGCTCAAATTGTAAGCACTTAAATTTGTTACAAATATAATGATAATATGAAATTAATTGATAAATAAATGATGTGGCTGTACGAAGTTTTATTTCTGTGACTCTTTAATGGGATAATCTTTAAATATAAGTTGGTTTTAAAGGGGGAGGTGTTAATTATAAATTAATGTGTAATAAAAAGGAATATGTTTCAATAAAAATAAAAGAAAATGACGGTTTCTTGAAAAGAATATTCGTATCAAATAAAGTGAATATTTCATCTATAAATGTTAATTTAATTTCATTAAAACAAAGAATTGAATTTTGTTGTATGTTTCTAGTTGGAATATTTGATTTATTTAAATATTCAAACTTTATTTGAATTTAATTTATAAAACAATAACAATAATAAAACGGTAAGGAAACAACTTGAAGGTTTGGTTAAATTTTTGATTTGGAATAGTTAGCATATTAACATAGGAGATTTATTCCATTTCAAAGTTGACTTTGGAGGCTCAGTTCATCTTTTAATATTTGGGGTAGCGGTCCTCATTATGTTAATTGTAGTGTTTAATTTTATTTATTGTTTGCTAAATAAAAATACATATATGTGTGTGTATTTGAGCCTATAAGAGTTAATAAAATATGTTAAAATGAATTGTTTTTTTTAGCATATTAGATTTGTGATTTCTATGTACGGACTACGTTCTCAAATTTAAATCATCACTTTCATTTATTTTATTTTATTACTACTTTCTTTCATTAAATACATGCCTCTTTTGGTCTTCCGGTAAGTTTTATTTATTTACACGCGAGCCATGCCTTGAAATATTTCATGTGTGTTGATGAAATTAATTGAGGTAGCACATGTTTTGAAATTTTATACTAAAAGATTTGCTTACCATTTAAAAATGTCTCATCCAATTCCAACGTGTATATTTTATCTTTTGTTAATTACCTCCATGTTAGGCTCTGTTTATTTTGCAAATTTACATCTTATCTTTCCCTTTCATTTTCCAATTTCCAAACGTGCTTTTCCCTTATTCGTTTCTTATTTCATAAATCTCTTCCTCCTACTTTCCATTTTTTCAAAACGTGTTTCCATTATTTCTTTTGCCTAAAGTTTTCTTTCTCTTCTAAAAAGAAACAAACAAATGTGAGCAACTTATTTTCATGAAGCCAATCTTTTCCATTTGTTTACAAATCCATTTCCTGAAGCCTCATTCCTCCATGTGTGAGCCATCGGTCCTTATTTTGTTGATTCTTCAAAATTTAAAGACATGAGCAGGCTTCAAATTTCTTAATGTAAGCAACCAATGTGTTTTTTTTATTATTAAAATATGCGTACATGGTTTTCTATTTCATTTCCAATATATTCGTATAACTTGAATATCTTCCGCATATGAACCCCGATTAATGCGCGGTTTCTTCTTTTGGGTTCGTATCAAAATTCCATACAACATGAATCTAGTATGGTTGCATTTGAAGACCATTGAAATTTTGGGATTTTATTGGATTTTCAATTGGCTATAAATCAAAGGTGAGTGATTAAACCCACTCACGTAATTCTAAAAATTCCATTGCAAGTTAAATAAAATATAAAGATGCGATATATAAATATTTTATTGCGGTTTGTTAATTTAAGTTGACATTTGAATTGATATTGAATCTGAATTGACATTTAATTTTATATTAGAATTTGATTGATAGTTAAACCCTGATATTGATAACTATTATATGTTGAAATATATTGGTTGATTTGGATGTGGTTGAAATGGATGCTTATTGATTAATATGTTGGATGTATGGTTGTTATTTATTTTAATATGTCCATGTTATCACCTAGTATATTATTGACATCATTTAAATGGTCCTATGGATCATTTTAGAATTGGATAATTAAGACATTTAAATTATGGGTTGAAATGATATATACCCATACAATTTCTTGAATTTGGATTATTGTATTGGAACTGAATTATTTAAAATGTTAAAATTTTTAATTTAAACTTCGGATTTTTTTTAAATAAAGTGGTTATAATTAGTATTTTGATTTTTTTTGAAATCTCGTAAGTTATGGCACTCGGGTTGTATACTTGATAGGAGATGAAAAATCCCGTAACATCTCTGAAGCCATTGCACTCATATTTTTATTTGAGACTGATTTGACTTACATAGGAATTTTTAGTTCTGACTCGAGTGTATTGTTTTTCATTATGCTCGGGTCAGCCTGAGTTTTTCAGCATTGAAGACTATTTTCTGATGGACGAAGATGAAGATTCAGTATATTATTGCTATTTATAATTCCAGTACATTTTGTGTTCTGCTGCATTATTTGTTTATTCATGGTATATGTATAACTCTGATTTGAATTTGTAAAAGTGTAATAAATGTTACTTGTAAAACAGCTTCATGAACTGTTTATTTGATTATTATATTTTGTCGTTCCGCTGAGAGATTCTGCATTTTGTTTTTTTCTTTCATTTTTTTCTTCTATTTTCTTCTTCTTATTTACTCCATTAACAATCCTTTCTTTTGAATGGTTTGATTCTGAAATTTGTGGTTTATTGTCGATTTGAACCATCCAAAAAGGTGGGTCGTTACACATTCACTGTCAATTTCAACTACCATTGAATACCATCCTATCATTTCTATCAACAATTCAATCAACAACTAAATTATACATTCATATCAATCACCATTCAATTTCTCTGATTTCCTAACACATCAATTTATGAAATTTATACTATAAAACATTCATTCAATAAGATTCTCATCTTTAACATCCCTAATTAAGTGCATTACTTAGGCCTAACAACACTGGCATTAAATAATGATTTTAACATAACCAATGATCATATAACTTAGACAAGAGATCCCACTAATCAAATCTTCAAAAAATCCAAGCTCAGTGAAACCCAATTTCGGAGCCTTAGTTTGATTTATGAAATTTGACACCAACCTTCTTCGCAATGCAAACTTGGTAGTGTAGATTTATAGAGAATCCTTTAGCTTGAATTTAGAGGTTCTTTGGAATTTCTGGTGAGGAAATCAAAAGATGTTAAGGTTTAAAGATTGAAATCCCTAATTTCATTTTTTTAGAGAGTCCAAAGGAGGAGAATGAAGAGAAGGAGAGTTATTTCGGAAATGATGTAGGTGCTAGCCAAAAGACCATTTTGCCCCTCTTTTTTTTTTCTACTTTTGCAACATTATTCAATTTTAACAAACGTAACATGTATTTCATATATAAATGACAATGCAAACTTAGCGAAAGAAGCCTCAAGTCCTACTTCTATCCTTTTCGAAAATTATTCTATTAAGTTATTAGTTCGCTAAACCTTAAATTAAGCAATTAATTATAACTAGTTACAAAGTTAAAATCACGGATTGTTACAAAGTATGAGTTAAAAAAGCAAGTTTTCAAATTTTTAGATTCAAATTCAAAATGTAATTTCAAAATTTAGTTCTCAAATTCGAAAAATAAAATTTTCCAAATTTCAAATTAACATAGAATTTCTACTTTTGAGTAAGGTTTGTCGATTAGACCTTTTTACCTTCAAAAACATTCAAACTTCGATAAGAAAATCAACTTTTCAAATTCAGTTTCAAACTCAAAATTTGGTATTAGAAATTCAAAATGCCATTTTAATATTCAGTCTTGTAAGTTTAAATTTTCAATTTTGTGTTTCAAATTTGAAATTTTATTTTCATGTTTTATAATTTCAAATTCAAATCTTTAATTTTGAATTTTCTAATAAGAATTTGAATTTGAATTTCAATATTTCAATTGAAAATTCATATTTTCAATATTTTAGTTTCCGAATTCACATTCAAAATTCTATTCCAACATTTCATCATTTTGTGTTTAACTTAAATTAATCAAAAAAAAGTTATGATTTTCTCGGTTTTTTTGCTCTAAATTATGCAATCAGTTTTTCCCAAGGTCATGTGGGTACGCCATTAAGTCCAAGAGGTAGTGTAGCAATAGTCGCTTCAATGCACGGTCTTCCTTACTCGCTATTTTATCGGATGAAGAACTTAGAGAGCCCACTCTATTATTATTAAAAAATCACAAAATGAAAATAAATCAGCCAAGAAATGGCTATCTTGTACTCCTCCTTTAATGTCCAAAATTAACCGACGTATAGGAGCCAAACAAGGGCATTAATGTCCAAAGTTAACTGTTAATACATTAATGTCTTCTTCAGTAACTCTTCCATTAAATCCAACCTATTCTATTACATATAAATGCCCGTTCAGTACTTAACCTAATCCTAGTTTGTTAAAGTCCAAATTTTGCTGAAGTTTCAAAGAAAGGTACGGTCTTTTATGCTTATCGAGTTCATACATTTTTGATTTTTAACGTGATAACCCAAAGTTTTAACCTGTTGCACCAACATCAAATCCTTTTCACTCTTATTTCCTTCATCGGATTTATTTACTTACTGATGCAGCCAAAGTATTCAGGGAACTGTGAAGTAATTATTTTGATTGGGAGTGTTTGCAATACCCCTTTTACATAGATTTTTCTATTCTTTTTGTTTGTTTATTTGTCTATAGTTGTGGTTAATTTAATTGTTATTGTTTTGACTGATTTATCATAGATAGTACTAAATTATAACTGTTATCGGATAGTATTACTGCTCATTTGCTTTGTTAAACCTTATCAAATTATGTTTTTTGTAAGTTGAAATTGATAGTTTTTTCAAATTTTTATTCGGTGGTATACTGGTACTATGCACACGCTGCTGATCTGAGGAATGAGATCTGTCTGTGTTTTTAGTAAGAACTATAGGTCATTTTTAAGAGTGTGCTAGTAGCGGCATTTAAAAAAAATGTTTCTTGCTTCCAAAACTAAAGGGCAGCATTAAATTTTTAATTCCTTGCTTCTTAACACCAACCGTTATTTTATTTCAAGTAATTAGACATCCAAATATTTCAAAACACAATAGTTATCCTTCCTAACCAAATTTACCTCTTTTCAAAACACAATAAAAATCATATATCATAAAAATCAAAAATAAAATTTATTTTTTCAACCATCTAGATAATGAAATTATAAATAAATACTTGCTTGATCAGTTGAAAAATGGTTTGTCAAATCAACTTGTATGCCTTTTGAAGCATTTGATTGATCATCTTATTCGATATTTTCACTATCAAACACATTTTCATTCGAGGTAAAAGTGGGTTCTCAATTTTATTGTGATTGATATCCTCTGTTTAACAATCAAAAAAAGGAAAAATGTATAAGGAGAAGATGACATAAATGTTGTATGATAAAACATTACAATTCAATAATTTACATTGAGATTTTCAATTACAACATCATTAAACTTTATTCTTTCAAATTTGTGTTAGCCATGGGATCACTAAACGCATCTTAAAATAACAACCTAAAAACCCTAAACAAGAAATCTAAGATTGATATGTAGAAGAAAAATAAACTTTAATAACAAAAAGTAAACTAATCACTTTCTTCATAGAAATTAGGATCATCCACTAAATCTTCACTTTACTTCATCCATTAGAAAAAGAGATTTTTTGGTTTTAAGGTTTGAAAATTTTGTTTTCTGGTGATGTTTTGTGGCAGTGTACGTGAGTTTTTCTGATGGAGATGAAAAAGCTATGTTTGTTTAGGGCTGAAAGAGAAAATAAATTTTGGTGGCTATAATCATATGAAAATAACTGATAGATAATAAAATTTTAATGGTATGCAGAAACATTTTCCTGGATGCCAATAGTAGCCCACTTTGTAAGAACTAACTAAAGGTTATTTCATTTCAGTTCAGTTCCGTATTTGTGAGCAATTGTGCCATCCGAATTTTAACCAGATCATATCAGAATGGGTTGGTCCAGATCGTTTTATATCCTTAGAGTAACTGCACAAATGAGTCCAGCAATTGCTAACGGGTCAGATGTCATGTAACCGCACCAATCAGTGAACTGCCAAAGCAATGTAATTGTCCATTGACCAAAGAACTATCAATGAATTATTGCTTGAGCAGTTAATGAGATTTACCTGATCATTGAGTGAAAAAGTGGACTGTTAATAATTGACAATCTAATTGGGATAACGATTAGTGGAACACGAGACTACGATCTGAAGTAATAAATGAAACCCATTCGAATTTATTGCGCAGCCATTGTCAATCATACCACTAGCATGTTCTCAATTGTCGAGCAATGTATTAATTACAAATTAGCATTTTCTACATAGTTGATAAACCGACAATCGATTTTGGTAAATTGGTGTGATTGCTCTTATTTATTTGCACGGTTTGACTGGAATTCGAACACATCCTTTAGCTTGATTTAGATGGGTTTTTGTTTTCACATTTAGTTTATTTCTGCAACACTATTTGATTTTACTCAATTATGATTTTTATCCCATCCCTCCGTAATTGTAGGAAGAGTTGGAGATGTCAGCAAAAAGAATCAAAAGTTCATCTTCTGCGTATTCCGGCAGTAATTATGATGGTGAGCAAGAAAGTGAAGCAACTCCAGAGTGTACTGAAGGTGATGAAGTTATCATTGGTTCATCAGATCTCGACTGTCCTATTTGCTTTGATCCTTTGCAACTACCTCTTTTCCAGGTTACTTCTAAATTTGATTAATCCTTTTTTTTGAAGGCATTTTTACTCATAATTGTCCACATAAAATGATAAAGAGGCAGTGAATCGGTCCTTACACATTTGTTCTCTCTTTGCTTTAGTATATTATGATATTAACACACCAACTCTTTGTGTTGTCCCTCTATGACTATGATAGTGTATTATGGTTTTGGCATTATATTATAGATTATAAAGGTTGTGATACCACCAACCTATGTACGACATTACTGGATTTCAAATTAATGCATAAGCATAGGATACGCTTTGCTACTTCTAGAAGTTTCAATTATTTGTTATATAGTCTTTAAGTTTCAATTATTTGTTATATAGTCTTTATTAAACATACTTTGTTTTATTAGAAACAAACAAAGGTGCTAGAATCATGCATATAATATGATAATGAAGTGATGAATTTTGTTTCCTCAAAAAGAGTAATGAATTTTGAGCAATATTTAATGAAATGTCATCATTCTCCCTATTTTCGTGCTCTATGTATTTATTCTTAAACTCATTCTCCCTTTATCTTCTCCTTCAACTTCTTTACCCTTAACACTTGATCGATGTTGTCAAGGTGCTCGCCACGTTAAAAAAGTGCCAAAAAGGGTCAGGCGCTAGCTTGGGGCTTTGTTTCTTATCATGACACTACTCGTGCTTGAGGCACCAAAAAAGTTAGGAAAAGCGCAGCGCTCGAAGCCTAAAGCAGTGAAAACACATGTTTTTTCGTAGATTTGAGGGATACAAAAAATTTGGGGTTTCAACCCCTAATTGAGCCCAAATTTGATCGAATTAACCCAGACCCGATGTCGACTTCCGTCTAATCTCGTGCTAGTACAAAAAACGTAACAAAGAAGCCCAAAGCTGTAGATTTCAACTTTTAAACGGCTACCGACCGCTGACTCTTATCGCCATTTGTCGATTTCAACTCTTCACAAATCAATTTTGGTAGCATTTTTGAAGTACAAATTTTGTGTAGAAAAAGCAGAAAAACCATGCTCAAGTTGCCTAAAAAACCGTTCGGTGTAAGAAGTGCTAGGCGTTGGCCTTGATCTTATGGGATTTTCTCATTGAGAACTTTGCATTTGGTGTTTTCAGTCTTGTTCTATCCTTCATCAATATTCTCTCATCCTTTCCATCTTCTAGTTCTCTCTTTACCTCACTTCAAATAAGACTCATTCAACCAGCTTCTCATAATCTCATTTCATTAGTCGTGAACCATGATACCCCAAATTGATGAAGCCATTCAATAACTTCGCAACACCACAATCCAACGCCAACAAGTTGTTGAATCCATTGAAACCTTCCTTAAACCTCAAGAAGCCATGCACCATAACAACGTACCAACATCGTCGAAATCAAAACTATTCTCCAACAAATCACCCAAGAAGCCGTGCACCATAACAACGTACCAACATCGTCGAAATCAAAACTATTCTCCAACAAATCACCCAAACCCTAGCCGATCTCACTACTGAACTCAATAACCCCACTCTTCCATCTCCAACACAATCATCTTTCATTGCCTCAAACATCAATACTCAACTAAACCTACAACCAATACTCTTACCAAATCCAAACACCACTCTCATAAGATTTCTAAGATGCGAACTTATTACTACTATCCCTAACTCCATCCCTATACAGAAAGCCCACCCGAGTTACCATCTCCGACCACTTATTTAACAACACATATTAAATCAATCAATCATCATCTCTCGATATTCTTTAAAAATATCCCCATGGATGAAATTGATGACAAGTCTTTTGATTCTTAACAACTTATCTGAGTATGACGATGTTTATCATAGTTATGGCATTACTAAAGATCCATACTTTAGTGGTAAAAATTGTTCATTTTGTTGGTTAAGCCTAGCTTCAAATCAACTATGAAGTGGAAGAAAGTGATTACACACTTTCTGGTCGATTTAGTGAAATGTTTAGAAATGGTATATGGAAGTGTAATTTTCATCTTTGATCCCTCGAAACGTTTAATGTCATGAGCATCTTCGATCTTGAGGACGATATCAATTTCGAAGGGGATAGTCTAAGTAGTTAATGTTGGATAATATCGTATCGCGGATATATTTTATATCACTCCTTAGCCAATATATTTTTCAAAATATTGTTTAAAATATATTTACTGATATATTATCCGATATTTACTGATATATCACTTCAATATTTAGTGTATAATATTTAATATTTTTTAAGAATATTGATCGTTATTGCAAGTGTTTGAGAAAATAACTTTTGAAATGATTATTTGTACATTCTTAATGTTTGTTGTTAGTATATGAGGAATGCCAAAATATGTAGACCACGTTAGAAATTCCAATAAACTAATTTTTAGTTTTAACCATATTTTTTCAGTCCTCTTCATTAGCATTTCAATAATGAAAACTCTACTTATTCAATTATTTTATATGTTTTATTGCGAAATCACTTTAACATTAATAACAAGATCATGTAAGAGCCACTTCTCTTTTAGTTATTTTTTTTGTTCATTAATTCTAATTGGTAAGTTAGCTTTTAAAAATTCATTTTTTGTGTTTTAGTTATTATCACGCACTAAGTCTAAAAATTTAAGAGCAGTAAAGCTATACGTTTGACATATTGATAAAGAACAGTCTTAAAGTAGTAATTGGTATCAAACCAAAATTACTTGTAACTTAAGTAAAAATGAAAACGAAGAGAGCAAAATTATGAAAAAGTTGAAAATAATGAAGATGGTTAAACAACTAAAGGAATAAAGAATATAGTAGCATCATTGTCTCAGTGGTTAGACACTTCGACTTTGGTGCTAGAGGTCACAGATTTGAAACTTGCGTAGCGTGATTCAAACATATATTGCAATGTACTACAATCTAAGTACCTAGTTTCAAAAAAAATAAATATATAGTACAAGAATGAAAAACAAAATAGACACACACATTGTATGGATTTGTTGGTTTTTATGAGCCATTTTAAGATTATATTTAATAGAATATTCCAGCAAGCAGACTGTAATCTGTACAGTATATTGAATCAGTCTTTAGAAGTAATTTGGCAATACAGAACCAAATATATAAAAAAATTAACATCATTATACCACTATAACATAGCACGCTATTGTTTATAACATGTTATATAAATGTCCAATATTATCACGATATTTTAAAATATCTACATATCTTCAGATACCAATATTAAATAGTTAGGGGATAGCAATGATATGGTTAACATGTGCAATTAGGAAGTTTCAATTTAATGGACAAACATAGAATGCCGTGCCCCCTCTAGAGTTTCATTTATTTATCATGTGCTCTTATGTAATATGTAGTATTGAAGTGATGAAATGTAAGCAATGTTTAATGAAATATCTTCTTTCCCTTGGTTTTCTTGATTTTTATGTTTTGATTTTTGAAAACGTTCTTTTATCTTCTTCTTAAACTTCTTTATACCTAAGAGGTTGTCTACGTCTTACTGTTGAATATTTCCATGGAAAAGGTTGTGGAAAACTATTGTTTATTTCTCAAAAAGAACTTCCTGCAGTACTTATCATTCTGTGATAGGCTTTTCTTGGTAAAACTAGTAAAACAAACTCTTATGGTGAAAGCTTTTGTTTATATCACAAAAACAATTTCTGTTAGAACAACAATTCATTATTTGATAGGATTTTCTTGATAAAACAAAAACTCTTATGGACATGTTTTGGAATTTTTTTAAGCTAGAACAAGAAAGATAAACACTACTTAGACTTCAGCATATTAATGAATAACTTTCATCATTATTAATCTTTTCACAGTGCATAAATGGACACGTTGCATGCTCAGCATGCAGCGCACAATTGGTGGGTAAATGTCCTGTCTGCTCTGCTTCAGTTACCTCTCGATGCATACCATTCGAGTCCGTCATCAGATCAAACAAAGCCAAGTGCCCATACGCAAAATCTGGTTGTGCAATTTCCTTACCACACAATAAAATTGCTACTCACGTAAACAAGTGTATGTATGCACCGTGTACATGCCCAATTCCTGACTGCAATTTCAGATGTGAAGGTTTCTTGCTGTCCCGTCACATGGTCGCGAAACATGTTAGTTTCAAACAAATGAAAGTTTTCGATCATGACCAGTGGTTCAGTGTTTTGGTTGAGAAGGAGCAACCCTTTATTCTTCAAGGAATTAACTATGTTTATGTGCTTCTTAGCCGTCGTATCGAGTTGTCAGGTTACGCTTTTTGGATTGCTCATTTGTGCGCCAGTGCGGAGATGAGTTATGAGCTCGTCGTTCAGAGCGGGGATGGTAATACATTGAACTTAAAGGGAACGACCAAATATGTGACTAATTTGGATGAAGAAGCTTTGCCTGAATTTTTCATGTATGTGCCAAGAAACGTCTTTACCTTCACAGGGCACTTGAGTGTTAAAATCAAAATGTCGCTTTAAAGAACATGCGATTGAGAGTATTCGGCTAAGCTAGCTTATCAGGGAGCGTACTTTACCTTTTTCTACTTTATTTTTGGATGACTATATCATGGTTAGTGTGTTTTACTTTGTCAATTCTGTTCTTACTGTTGTTTCTCTACATGTTTGGTTGAGTGGACAACATATTGCATGATGGTGAAGTTGATGAAAATAAGAAATTTGAATAGCACCTGTGTTTCTATTCTCAATGCTTGTTCATAAAAAGGTTCTCCTTTCTTCTTATAGTAGCTGTGCATGATCATGCGATGGAAGTATTTAATCATATTTATACCTAGGGATGTTACAGTTGTGTTAACCAAAAAAAAAAAGAGTTAGTCTCTATATTTTCCAGTTTCAAAAGTTTTTTAAGTATATTTTATAAGTTATATGGATTATTATTGATAAATAACTATGATTCTAACTCTTTTTTCATGAACTAGTTTGTTTGTTCATTAAATAAACCATGCATGCATGCTTTTAGTCAATGAAGGCATGTGTCATTAGTGTAAATGCTATTTTTCCAGCTTAAATTAGCTAAATCCACACGTCTTCTTCAAACACCATTTAAACAATTCATGCACGGTTGATATGATTACCCGCGATTACCAAAATCTTCAATTGTTATCGTAACCGTTTCTGTAGTAGACAGTAATCAGATGACCGTTCGAGTATGGTTAAGTGTTGATGGTGCAATCGTAACAGTCCTATTTATATTTATAATATATGATCTCAGAAATAAAAATTAGGTTTGACCTCTGAAAATAATATTTACTTTAACATAAACCTTTTTGTTCGATCATAGACTTACATAAAACTTTAAATGACATTTACATTTTTGTTAATTTTTGTTTCACAAATTAGATTGCTTAGATTACTTTATCAAAGTTAAGTTCGCAAGAGGCCTAATTTTAGTCATTACAAAATTCTAATGATCACACATGCTCCCAACACACCCACACAAACAGATATAGACACACAGTCGCACACCTGTGTAGAGAGACTAATCTATTTTTCTCAAACAGAAGGCACACCACTTTGAAAAAGGAGGTCTATACCATGATGACAATAATTAAAGAAATTAGCGTTGCTAGTAACAAGCATACTATGTAGCTAGTATATATATGTAACCTTTGCATTACAATTAGTCTATGATTTACCATTATTTGTACTAATCGACAATGTTAGACTAACACTTAGATACCTATGTCACCGATACGACAAGACAATTGTTGACGTGCATCCCTTATGATCACATTTGCAACTTTTCTACTCTCTCAGCTACTTCTATTTGTTCCTCAAATAGTAGGTTTCCTCTTCTCTCCCTCGTAGCGATAAAACCATTTCTTTCCTAATTTAATTTCAGTAATGGAAACTGTCTTGCATTTATTTATAAAAATAAGGCTGTTATATTAACGGTAAATTTTGCACTGTCATATTATTACTAGTCAATCGATTATCTTTTTTATAAAGCGTACTGGTAATGGGTATGTTAACGGTGAATTTACCATTTTCTATGTTAAAATACAAGTAATATTTTTCTAAACCAGCAGTAATTACATAGTTCATTTATGATACATGGATATTCATGTAATATGTTGTATTACACGCTTTTAGAAGCAAACAAATGATCATATTTAGTTCAAGAATATAGTTTAGATAATGATAAGAACATATATTTTCTTTTTCATTTATGTTTTGTGTAGCATGATGAAATGTATGCTAAAACATAATTTTAGTGAAAAAATTATACAAATTTTGATCTTTTATACAAGTGTTAATTTACCATTATTAGTGTAATGGTTACCAGTTTATCGGTATACCTGTTTCGGTGTACTAGTAAATCTGTAAATAATTTTAGCTTATCCGCAAAAATGGTATATAATGATATTTGCAAAATGGTAACGGTAACCACGATAAAAATGAAAGCTGCTACAAAGGCCAAAAATTGCTAGATGCGGAAGGTATGAATCCAAAGGCTGATTTCAAGGAGGGCTTTATTATTAAGTGGCTAAGATGAATTCGTGCTTAATCCCTGGCATAGTGTCCTTGGACATTTCTCTCTATGACACGCACGGTTATGAATCCAAAGGCTGATTTCAAGGACGGCTTTATTATTAAGTGGCTAAGATGAATTCGGGCTTAATCCCTGGCATAGTGTCCTTGGACATTTTTCTCTATGACATGCATGGTTAATATTAAGTGGCTAAGATCCTTGGCATAGTATCATTGGCTTTATTATTAAGTGGCTAAGATGGTTAATGCGTTTCAGTTTGTTGGTGTACAATAAATATGGTTATATTTTGTTCCCTCTATGACGCATTTAACGCCTTATACGCTGGTTTAATTGCAGATCCATATATATTATTTAAAATAGAAATTTAATCGTCTTCCAGCTGGTATGGCGAGTTCTTGGAAATAAAAGATGATAATGCTGAAAATAAGAAATCTCATGAGAGGAAAATAACTAAAATAAGATTCCATACGTATAATAAGACGGCTACATACGTCTTTTGCGTCATTCAAAATACTATAATCAAATAGTTGGCTCTACATACGTCACGCATGAAAAAGCGTGATGATGGTGATAATAATAAGAATGGTACTACTAGTAGTAATAATAATAATAAAGTCCCACAATATAAAATAATTAAAATAATTTCATATAAAATTATGGAGAGACTACTATTCATATTTATCAAATTTTTTGTTGCTATTGTTGTTGAAAAAGTAAGGTAACGATTGGGTTGAAAACAAGTTTTGTGTTTTTTGTTTTCAATATGTATGTCAAGTGGCCAAACATAGCATGAGGAGTTGAAAAATCTTAATCATTCCAATAAAAAGAAGAACGGAAAGGAAGATGATAGATTTTATATTTCCCTAAAAAGGAATAAAAAATCATTTTCAATCTTATATCTTAATACCATTTTCAAATCGACCATTTTCCACGCTGTTCTCCTCTCTCGTGCATTTTAAAATAGGGAATTTTTTTAAGGACAAATTAAAGTAAATAATTAGTCACAAGGACACGCATATAAAATTTTTACCGTAAGGAGTAAGCCCAAAGCCCAGATACAATTTCAAACAAAACAAAGTATTTCGTTCGTCTTCCTCCTCCTTCCTTTCACTAAGAATTTGACGTAAGTATTGCTCGAAAGAAAAAATGGCACCGTAAACCTGAAACAAATCTATATCTCCAACAGAACCTCAAAAATCGACAGTCGATGAACAACGAGCACAACAATCGACAGTCGATGAAAACCTAATTACGTCGGAAGTAAAGAAACAAAGTGAAAATTGAAATGTCGAATCACTTCCAACAGCAGATATTCAAGAAGAAAACACAATGATAGAAGAGGAAAACCTACCTCTAGTGCAAACGATACCAAAGACAATAAAAGGAAAAAGCAACAAGTTAAAACTTAAAAAACCTACATCAGTAGAAGAACAAAAGCAAAATAGAGAAAAAAAAACAAAGAGAAGACATGAAAAAGGACGGCAATTGAAACCAGAACAGAAATAAGTGAAAGTATACCAGAGAAGGTATCTGATACTATAAAATAAAATATAACAAAGTTAGTATAGTTTTGTTATAGTAACATTGATTTTTTTTTTGCATAGAACAAAGAAGAGAACATGCAGCAACAAATACCTGCAGAGAAAGCAGTTGAAGACAATATGCAAAAAAGAGAACAAAGAACAAAAAGAAGAAATGAAAAAATGATTCAGAACAAAATACAAACAGAAACTGAGGTAATTGAAATTGCAAAATTATAAAACTAATACTAACAATTTCATACTGTTAAATGTATTCTAATATTATCAAAAATATTAAACAGGAAAAATCTCAAAAAAAGGGAAAAAAGCTGCAGATGAAGAATCAGAAGAAGAACAACTCAATTCGGTAAAATAAGAAACATAATAACTTTATAGCATGATAAATATTGCAAAAATGGTCCCCGTTAAACCCACAATTAATGGTGGGGGCTGGTCTAAATCCCAAGTGTCTGTGGTCGGACCAGACATGAGGGGGCTCCTCCTATCCCTTCGATTTCATCAGGGCTCTAGGTTGAGTTTTTGAAAAATATTGCAAAAATAATACCTATAAATCATTTGGTAAAAGAAAAGGCTGATAATTACAACAAACTGATACCTAATTACAAGAAATAGTAGTCATTATCATTTAGCGTAAATTGTTTGATAAAATAATAATCAGTATCATTTAGTTGAAATCTGATATGTACAAAAAATCGATACCTACTTACAAAAAAACTGATACCTACTTATAAAAAACTGATGCCTACTTGAAAAAAATGATGCCTGGTTACATAAAACTGATACTTAGTATAAACTGATACCTATTTACTTAATATAAACTGATACATACTTAGTATAAACTGATACCTATTTACTTAGTATAAACTGATACCTACTTAGCATAAACTGATTGATATTATGTAGCAGTTTTAGAAGTATTTCAGCCATAATTTTAAAAATTGATACCTACATTTAGCAAAAATGATACCAAATTTTGGCTAGATAAAAATACCATATTTTATCTCATGTTTATGGAAACTGATACCATTATATCATGTTATATATTGTTGTGACGACCCGTCTTTCTAACCCCAGGAAGACGTATCATCAATAAGAAAGAAAGGGATAGAAATAGAAAAGAATAGAAAGAAAGAATAACAACATCAGAATCTCACAGCGGAATGGAACAAAATATAATACATCACATAACTATTACATAGTTATACATACATCAGGGTCATACAGTATCATATAACAGGACTGTCATATACATATGTCCATACATACATCCAAAATACAGCATACACTAACTACACAGCGGAACTACATATATAGATACATACGTCTGGTCTTCTTCCCAAAAGCTTCTCCAGAAAATCAACACTTCCAATACCTATCACTTGGCTACTCATAAAAATTTGAATACCCAAGAGTTTATGAAAATACAAAATATAAACTCCAGATCAGACATGGGTCTGGTATGAGTAAACAGGTTAAAATTGCTTAACTTTGAAAATTATTTGAAATAAATGCATCACGTAAGACTTCCCACAAATAAATACGGGTAAGTTTTTACCTTACGCTAACCAAAACATTTTATAGGAAATTCAATGATATTATAATAGTGTCTAGGGTTTTCAAGTAAATAGGAAATAACCGAAATTGTTACATCTATTAAATTTCAGCTACTAGCCACGAAAGTGGGTAATACAAATCAAAACCGTAGGGTCTCGTAGGGAAAATGGGTTTCCAATAATGGCAGGGCTATTGGGGTACCGCCCGTCACAGTACGGGGCCTAGATCACCGTACCGAGGATCACTCCCGACCCCTTATAACACATGGCCGGAACCATTCCTTACTGAACAGTCCCGAACAAGATAACCCCGCAGTTGTGGCCAACAACTGCGGACACAACCGAAATAAAAAGGGACATCTAGACAGGGGTATACCTCGTCCTGCTTGGGCATGACCCACCTAATCTTGCTGCATCTCCCATGTTTTAGCCATTCCCGGTTGATGAGGTTTGAGGCTGCGATTACCTTTATTAAACACTATTCTTAGAATGCTCATCGTCCGCCTGACGATGTGCTGAAAGCATTCAATCCATACAAGTTCATTCCGGGTTCGAACAAAACCGAAGACATTATCTCGTTACACTCATTTTGGAATCACCCTCAGAGTTAACAACGATAACCCTTGCATTCTGAAATACTATCTCGATCTCCAATTGACAAGTCACGACCTATCGTTTAATTTGGATCGATGTGGTTTTCGGAGAATCAAAACTGATTCTTTCGATCCCGGTCTCATCGGAATCCAAACGCCATTTTAAGGGTCAAGTTGTCTATTTAGTCTTAACAGTTCAATTCAATATTAAGAATACACATAACAAATATCACAGATAAATCATATACAGTCAGCACAGATATATCCAGTATATATCACAACATATCATAGAATATCATCTAACAGATATCAAAGTCAATCAAACAGAATTACCAATTCATACCAAAACAGTTTGGTTTACTTAACTTAATTATTTGCTTAAGAATAAACTACTTCATTTTGCTTAATTAATTACTGGTTAATTAACTTATTAATGATCAATTAATTACTTAGCTAATCATTAATTATTAATTTATTAACCATCTAATCTTTAATTAATTATTTAATTAATTAACTTTTATTCATCAATTATTACTTAATTACTCAGTTAATTAATTTATTCTTAATTGTTAATTAATAACTTACTTATTAAAAATTAATTACTTATTTAATAATCACAAATTATTTAAATTAATCATTTATTATCAATTTTATTAACTATATAATCTTTAATTAATCACTTAAGTTGATTACCATTTATTTATTAATTAACCTTTAAGTAATTAGCTAACGTTCTTAAGACTTAAATTGATTTAACACATGATTAATTTTTAATTACAAATTTAATTATAGTTATCAATTTAATTTCATGTATAAAATTAATTTACATTCTAATTACTTTATACCAATTAATTACCCTTTACAAACCATACTTTTAATAATCTTAAATCAATTATTTACTTTAAACTAACTAATATTATTACTGTTGAACTTGTTAATAACAATACTAAAAGGCATTAGGCAAAACACGGACGTGGACCGAGTCAGCACCACTTCTACTCGAGACTGTCTCGAGTTTCCCCAGTGCTTCCCCTGCATCCCTCAAAAGCACTCCCAGCTCGGTCGTTCCATGATGAAATTCTCGAGCAAACAGACCCATCAGAAAACTTGAACTAAACCCTACCTTTACCTCAAACTCAAAATTTATACATTCGAATTTTTTTTTGACAATTTTCTTATGTTAAATTGTCTTCAAGCTTTCTTCATATCAAATTACAACCATTAAAATTTACCCAATCATCCAGAATTGACAAAAACCCATTTTAGCTTTCTTTTAAAACTGCTCTTATGATCTTTGCTTAAAAATCATAATTTTTATGTTAAAAATCCTAACTATGTGTATGAAATCTAAATATGTTATTGAATTCACAAATTGAAACATTCGAATTTTGACCTTTGATTTCTTTTACCTGTAACTTGAAATAACAGTATTTATAAAATACTGTAAAACTTCAAACAAGGTTGTAGGCCTATGATTTAAGATAATAAACTTGAATTAGCAACAATACCAAAGTTCAAAACATTTATATGAAGAAGTGTTTACAAATTTCTTTGCTTACTTTGTTCAGATACTCAAATATTTCTGAAGAACAACTACATATGCTACCAGAGCAACAGGAAGTACTCAGGATTACTTATTTAAGCAGATATCAAAGCACATACCATTTGTAAGCTAAAGATACAAGTTTAAATTGAAAATAGTAAGTTTACTCACCAAACAAAACTTTGAACAGAAGGTGATGTGTTGAAGAAACCGCAGAAGAAACTTTCCTGAAGCCTTTCTTTAGTTTTTCCGTTTTGAATTTTATTTAAGTTTGCAAAGCAACAAATGTTTCTCAGGTTTGCTTTTAGGTTTAGTTAAGTTTTTATAAACGAACTTAAAAATATGATGGATATATATATAGAAGTAACTGAATAATATAGGTTGTATCTAGACAGTTTTTATTTGTATTGCCTTGTTTTTTTTAATTGGCTAAGTATTATACACTGCAGAAGGAAATCATCTCAGAAATTTCGGCTGCAGTACTTGTTTAAACAAGAAGTTGTGCTAATTTAATGCTTATGCTTCATTTATGATAACGTGTAATTAATGTTTACTGATTCTTGCTATTTTTATACAAGACAAAGATCTGTTTTTATTAATTTGAAGTGAATATCCTTGTTTTCTTATGCCTATAAAGTTTACAACAGCACATAAGTTTTGTTTTTATTTTACTTTTCTGGACAAAGACATTTTGATTGTTGTACATATGTGTGTTACAGATTATGCATAAAGATTTTTTATATTTAATTTGTATACTTGACTCTTTTGCACACTTGTTCCTACAGCAATTATGTATTGTATAAATGGGTTTCACAGGTTAATGGTTTAGGCTAACTTCCCTATATATATATTGAGTAAACTTAACATAGTCATTGTTAGTATATAAATTTTATTTTATTTATATTGTTCATGTATGATTATTATGATTATGCTTTCTAAATTTATCCTATTTGTAGTTTATTTATCAAACATTGATTCATAACCTATATTTGTATTTTTATATTTCAAGTTATAATTTATATTTATATATTTATCTCTTTAGTTACATTTTATAATTTATAATTATGTTTTATACTTGTTTTGTATGTTTATGTTTATAACCATTCATATTGTTTTATACTTATGTGTTAGATTTTCATGTTTATGATTAATATTACTATGTTTGTTTATTTTTAAGCTTTATCATTTTAAAACTACAATTATATTCATACGTATATTATCAAAGAATAAAAATGCAGAGTCTTTGATTTTATTGAATAAGAGAGATTTTGTTATAAATAATTTTAAAAGATTACATTTTAAATTTTCAAATCCAAAATTTCTTTACAGTCGCATATATAACTGGTAAATAAATAAGATCTCATGATTACATATGTATATTAGAATTTCTGAACCAAATGTCTTGGACGTTCTTGCCCTTACGCTTCTTGGTTCAACTTCCTCAATTTCACGACGAGTTTCATCTTCATGTGGCTTGCTTAATTCTTCTCTTGTCCTTTTAGGGACATAATTTCCTTCATTCATTTTGTGCAGAAACACATCCTCAAAAAATGAGGCATCTCGAGACTATGATTGTATTGACATTAATATCAACTATATCGTACTTGAATACCAAAAATATGCAGGCACTACTATTTTGGGCTGGCCCTAGATAGTAACAGTCTATGGCTTTTGGTCCAAGTTTGACTTTCTTGGGAGGCGGAACTAGAACTTTTGCCTAGCACTACTATACTTTGAGGTATTTGAAACTTGGTAGGTGTCCTTTCCATAACTCATATGGAATTGTTCATGTTTTATTGTGAGGAACCCTGTTTAATATGCGATTAGACATATTTGAGGTTTCCCCCCACAAGTTCGTTGGTAGACCGGAGGTCAATGGCATTGCATTTATCATATCTTTTAATGTTCTATTCTTTCTCTGGGCAATACCATTTTGTTATGGTGAATATGAAGCTGTTGTTTGATGAATTATATTATTTTCTACACAGAATTATTCAAATGGTGATTCACATTTCTACCTCGATCAGATCTCAATATCTTGATTTTTATTTAACCGATTTTCTACTTTGGCCTTATATTTTATAAACGATGTAATTGCTTCATCTTTACTATTCAAAAGATGTACATAGCAATATCGTGTATAGTCGTCAATAAAAGTGATAAAGTACACTTTCCCACTTCTTGTAGGTAATGATTTAAAATCACATAAATCAGTATGAACCAAACCTAGTGGTTCAGTACTTCTATCAACAGCATGAAATGGTTTTTTTAACCAATTTTACTTCTACACATGTCTCACATTTGTACTTTTTATTTACTTGGAATTCAAAAATTAATCCCAAGTTTGCTAATTTTTTATTTTTCGAAAATTTATGTGTCTTAATCTATCAGGTCAGTGGAAATGTTGTTACCATATCAAGTAACACTATTTTTGAGTGGTAAATGTCAGTGGAAAATAAAGTCTATTTGTTCAACAATACACACACACGGAGATACACATGCGCACACAGACATATAGATATATAGTTGAATTCAAATAACTGCATATGTATGTATGGTCATCAGGTCATGATTCAATAGGGAAAACATTCAGTTTTCGGTATATATTTTTTATATTTTAAGCATGTATCCCCCCTTTACCAAAATATTAATAGTAATGATTTATATGTGCAAACAAGATATACTAATTCAAGTTTGAATATAAGAAATCTATCAATTTTCTTTTTTCCTTCATGAAATGATCCGAATTTTTCGTCGTTCGATTTTGAATATCTAAATGGTTTAAATATTGAATTTGGGATTATAATTTGGTTAATAAGATTTTAAAACTGGAATTTCAAGTGATTTCACAAATTTTGAAAATCGTCGATTTAATCGACACGTTAATATAGCGATACATGACACAGTTTCGAAATCCGACGAAACTAGTACCATTGGATCCGTAATAGTGTATTATTATAAAATTTCAAATTTCGTAGCATTTGGATTTAACATTTGGTCGTACGATCTGAAAAACCCTGTAAATAATTTAATCGAATTTAGTTTAAATAGTCAATTCAAAAAGCTATGTTCAACATACGATCGAATTAAGACTCGAAACTTTTTCCATTGCGTTCGAAATAGGGATATAACATTATAAACGTTGGACGACACGCCTCCATAAGGGTTCAAGATTTTGAGATATGTAGTGTGAGATATATGGGATAAAATTATATATATATATATATATATATATATATATAATCAAATCAAGTCAATTCTCGAGCCAGCGTGCAAACGAAGCTATCCCTTTTCCTTTTAAAAGATGCGATATTTCCTTTCCCCCTTTAATCAATTCGAATGAACGAAAAGAAATCATGTTATTTTCCTTTTCTCCTCCATCAGTTCGAAATCAATTCGATTTCAAAAAAATAAAATAAAATAATTGATTTTTAGGAAGTTATACTTAAGGGTATTTTCTAAGTGTTGGACTGGACGGATTTGAAATATTTTAACTGCGAGGTTATTGTTATAGAAATAATTTCAAAGTATTGAATTATAAATAGAATCGGGAGAAAATATTTCTAAGTATCGAGATGGTTTGAAATTATCCTGTTATTGATATAAATAGTTGAAATTGTTTTCAAATATTGAAGTATTGAAAGAGATGAACGTATATCTTTGTAAAGATATTTTGAAATGAGTATTTGAAAGAAATTACAAATAATGGCCTAGTGATTGCTTATGAATGTTATATTGATATTAAATAACCGACTATCAATATTGGCCAATTTCGTTAATCATTTTGAAGAGACTGAGATCGGATTTAATTATCCGAAAACCACTTCGATCCGGTTTAAACTTTACGAATGGATAACGTGAAGATAGTGAAGATGATGATCCGTTTGTCCAGACCCAGTACAACTTGTATGGACGAATGCTACCAAAACATCGTCACTTGGAGAAGATGAGCATTCTAGGTGTAATTATTTCTTGAAAGGTAACGTTTGGCCTCAAGCCTCATCAATCGAGAATGACTAAAACAGAAAAGATGAGGCAAGGCTAAGTGGGTCGCAACTAATTAGGGTATATTATCACTTTTCTAGATATCTTGAGAAATATATATAAATTATGGATATGGTTGTGCATGAAAAAGGAGCTTTCGATTTTTTTCAAGGGTGGGAACACCTGGGGTGATAACATACTCGGTCTATCCAGGTTAGGGGTAGACTGGTCTTGTGTAGCAGGAGATCCCGACGAGGTCCTCGGTACATTTTTTTAGAGGCGTACTGTGATGGGCGGTACCACAGTAGCCCAATCATTGCATGGAATCCATTCTTCAATACGAGCCTTTACGGTTTTTTTGTTGTAGAGCCTAATATGCTGGAATTTAATTAATGCAACAATTTTGACTATTTGAATAAGTATTTGTACTTAGACACTATTATAGTATAAGAGAATTTTCTATAAAATGTTTTGGTTATCGTAAGGAAAAATCCGTCGTGTTTATGTGTGACGCGGTCTTACGAGATACTTTTTTTTTCAAAGGATTTGATAACTCTAATAATTCAAATTGAGTATGTTTTCTCACGTTGGTTTTCCAGACTGACTCGGGTGTTATTTTATTATAATGCTCGAGTCAGACTGAGTAGCACAGATTCTGGATATGATACCATGGAGCTAAGAAGACGAACTGGATAACAGAGACGTATTTCCTGTCGAGATTGATTGTTGTTTATTGTACACTGATAATATGTATAGTAATAGTACAAATCTTGTGTTTAAAATCGGTTATTATATATTATATTTCGTTCCGCTGCGTTGTGAGACTCTGTGTTTGTTGTTTTATTTTTTTCCAGCTTTTTTCTTCTTCTTTACTCTATTTATTCGCTCTTTCATACAATTTGGGTTGAACAAGATTGGATTATTATCAACTCAAAGGGCACGGAACAACGGGTTTTACACTTCCTATACTGGGTTGGTTTAAATATCAAATGATGCAAGTTTATTAGATATATTTTGACCCAGTACAACAAATTATGTAATATTCACAGTATATGATTCAAAGTTATTTTTTAATCCTGTACGAGCTATATTTTCAGATTTTAAAATGAAATATTGTTGTAGTTATTCTCCTTGTATCGTTGTCAGCAAGTGTTATATTGTAGAAAAACAGTATTTTCAAGGAACCAGTCTAAAATTTACAACTCAGACCTGGCTCTACATGTGACAGGTTAAAGAGGCATCATCTACCATTAGTATTTTTCTTTTCTTCATGTCAATGTAAAATCAAACATTTGTTAGCCACATCCATCCATTCATGAGTAACATGGGTTTTTTATTTTTTTAAGTGCTTTAAAACTACATTTGTCTCTGACTGCTATAGGAATACGTATATGCCTTTGTTCGTTGTTGTTTGTTGTACGGATTCATATCATTTTTATGCATTATGCCGAGTAAAAAATTCAAGTTTCTTTTCTTCTTCAAGTAAGAATTTGTTATGTAAGTCTACTGTCAATCTGCTGCGTTAACCTCTTTCTTTGCCATGATTTCAGCATAGAAGTAAACTAAAATTCGATACATGGTGTTCAAGAGCTGCCAATATAGAAAGGCATACTTCATGAATATAGCAAGTTAATTTACAGAATCCTTTTCCTTCCTCCTTTGAAGTTTCTTATTATTTAAAGGGTTCAATTCCTGTCTCCAATCCCATGTGCCCCCATGTCCCATACAGTTTGAACCTTCATTGTTCATTAATTAATTAAATTAATTAGGTCGATTGATGGAATAAAGGGTTGAGATTGTGTGGGGACAGTCTCCATTCCCATTGTATTCGCGAAATGGGATTTCAATGGAAATGTTAATATAAAAGGCATAAGCTGCTAAGACACATGAGATATGCACTATATCAAGTAATACCAGCAGTAAAGTTTCCACATATAGTTATCGCTAATATTATTTGTTCAACATTAGATACATACATATACATATACATATACATACATACATACATATATGTATGTATGTATGTATATGTATATGTATATATCAAATAGCTACATGAGCATATACCATCATGATTCTGTTGGAAAACAGTTCAAAACTTTCTTATATTATATTTGAAGCAGGTTTTACCACTTTACCAAAATATTATTGGCAGTGATTTATCTGTGCAAAAAGGATATATTAAAAATAATAATTAAAATTTGAATATGATAAAATCTGTCAATTATCCTGTTCTCTTCCAATATTGGATTTATGTAAATAGTAAATACCAGAAGTAATGCAAGTTTGTTGGACATATTTTGACCCACTACAAGAGGTTATGTATCATTCAGTATGTCAAAGTTTTAAAATTTTCTTAATTGGTACAAGCTATATTTGCAGATCTTAAAATGAAATATTATTTAATTATTCTCTTTTTTTTTTACCATTCCCAGCAAGTGTTTCGGCTTAAAAGAACCATATGCCAAAGGAACCATGTTCAAGCTTACTACTCAGGCATGGTTTACATTTGACAGGTAAAACGGCTAAGTTGAATCCTTAGAGCCATCATTAATCATTAGTATTTTTCTTATTTTTTCTGTGTCAATATAAAATTAAATGTAAATTTGCTAGCAGCATAATTTATTGAATTCATTCCAATTTTTCGAGTTTTTCACGTCAAATTCATATTGAAACGTAACTGTACAAAAAGAAGCAAAAACAAATTTTCGGTATGAGAAATGAATTTTGTTACGATGCAAACATATTTTGGCTATCGAGATTGGTGGCTTTTGCCATGTCCACATTAAGGAAAAAGCTCTTGATACTCCATTGCCAAGCAATTGAACTGAACTAGGCCTATCTACGATTAGTTTATGTAGCATTATATACTGATTGATGTTCTATTAATTTTGAAAGTTTGATTGCTAAACTGCCATATACTAGGTGAGCAATAACGCTTTGATAATGATTTGCATGTCATATTGATGCTTGATCTCATAAATGAGTAGTCATTATTGTTGTGTGTAATTTAGCACTTCATAGCTTTTACATGTTTGTGTGATGAATTGAGTATAAATGTTTGATTGAGTTCATTTATGGATAACAGTTGTTGAAGGTTAAGGGACAGTGTATTATTTTGGCTATGGTCTTAGGAGTAGTGATATAAATTAATATGAAAACAACGTATAATTACAAATGATTTCATAACTTAAACTTATGCTTGAAACCTATCCGAGATGGATGTGATAGTCGTGGGTTGATGGATGTGATTTAAAAGTTCCGGCCCAGACCTAAAAGCGAAACTTTCTTAGATTGCTCTGTGTGCATTTTTGGTATAGAAGGATACGCCACTGTTGCAAGCAGCTATACATCCCAGCAGTCTGGCTAATAAAGTTGTGATTTGCCTGGCTAATCTGGATACAGTGAATATTATGTTTAATGTAGCCTTCAGGCGATTTAAGTTAATCCCCATTTTTTTCTAGTACAACCCATCAAGATTTGTTCTAATCCATTAACACATATAGCAAGTTAGGACTTCCAATTAGACAGTTGTTCTTTAGTGTTTTATATGTTAGGGATGTCATGAATGTGTAAGAACAATATTAGATTTTGTTAGTCTCTATGCAAGGAGTCTTTTATGAAGCGATACCTTAATAATGTTTGCACGATGATCATTTTGAAACATGTTGTCCATATATACTAACATTATTTATTTGCAGAATTTGCCTCAGGTTACATTTGGCAAAGTTAGATGCGTAACAGAAATCTTATGGTCACATAAAAATTGAATGGATGTTTATTTAATTGACGCTTAAAGTACTTTATGGAATGATATGGTTCATTATAAATGTACACGGTTTTATTCCAAAAGATGTTGACTTTACAGAGCAAGGAACAGAAAAGTATTTACCTTCTGCCATAATGTTAGTTCAACCATAGGCTGATATAATTTAGGCCTGACGCATCTACAGGGTTCAATTCCTCCGTCCCCAAACTATATGTCTTCACGTGCTCAGCTAATCACAGCCATTGATTAGTTACATAAAAAATTAAATAGCAGAGAGCACACTCAAGATGAATGGTTGGATTACATAGGAGACATGGGCACATAAAATCCGAGGACAGAGGAATTGGTCCCGTATCTATAGCTGATCTCAAACTAGGTTTGACATGCAAATTGTTTGAGTTAAACAGCAATGATTCAACCCTGAAGGTTAACGAAAATGACTTTCGACCTCTTCAGTTGATTGGTGCTCAGAAATGTCTTGCTTTTAGCATTGATGGCTTCAGGGTTGCTACTGGTGGAGTGGTATGAGAATAAACTCTGTAAGTATCATTTGTTTTGGAGTTATAAAATAAAATTCTGCATGTAATTGGAGATTTATCCAAATTTATAGTGTCTTTATCCAATCCAATTTTCATGAATTCAAGGATCATCAAATTAAGATCACATCTACATCGTCGTCGTCCTCGTGGTCATCATCATCATCTTAATTTTCCCCTGAAAGTAAAAACGTTTTGTTAACTCAGACTACATATCAGAGAGTTTATGATTATTTCAGAATACAACTTTGTCTGATGGATATCATGAACATACTGCTGTAACTGTTGTTATATAGTAAGGGAAACTATTTCTAAAACAATGCATCCTCATGAAATGAATAAATCACAGTTACTGGGTGGCCTTTCGAATTTTGATGAAGATGTCAGGAAGGATTTGACCTGTTTGTGGGATAGGCATCTCAGAATTACTGAGTGGCCAAGTCAGAACATTTTTCTCAGAAGGCTTTCTGAGACATGGATATCCGGTAGACATTGTACTCTATTTATTTCATTACTAGCTTTTGGATGTCAAGGTTTTAGTTAATCTTTTAATGTGTGCGTTAGCTTTAAATGCTAATGGAAATAATGTACCATTTTATTTAGCCGGTTATAATAATCAACAAAGCTTCAATCCTTTTATGGTACAAATATTGAACTGTACAAACCACTAGAGTATTGGTAATTATAGTCTCTGGTTAAGGGAGCCACAATGTCCTATTCTTAATATCATTTTTAGAATACTTCCACATTAGATGCCTGGGGTTTATTATGCCGGTCGGCCGGTTTTTTTTTTCCCTTTCTATGGTAAAAACTGTTGTTGTAAATCAACCTACGGTGATTTCTCAGTTCTCAATAACTAATCTCTAAGGTGGTTTACTACCTGATGGTGGGTTTCAACCAAGTGAGGTAATAGAAGAGATGGTACTAGTACGCACGAATATTTTTATCAAAATTGTCATGCTGTTTAGAAGAAATTACTGTGCCTTTAATATCACATTAATTGTTAATTATATGATAGACTGTTAAATTTTGGTGATACAAAATCACAAATAGAGGGAAAGAAATATGCAAAAGAAAGAAAGAAAAGATTTTGTTTCCCCTAATTAATAGGCATATTTAGTATGTTATTTCTTTCTCTAATTGGCTAATCAAATTATTTTTTGCCATCTAATGTTAACTTATCTAATGTTGACTTGGGCATTAAGTAATTGATTATATAAATATAGACTATAAGAGAGGGTAAATGTATGGTGGAAAATCTATTTGCTAATTCCCTGTTCTCCATCTTTGTTTTTCTTCTCCAACAATTTTAGCCATATAGGTATTTGCTTCCTTTCTCAATTTGGCTATTGATTCAATGGTATTTTGTTTATTTTAGCTTTGTTCTATTAATTGTGAACAAAATTTTTGGTGAATCAATAATGTGGATGGTTGGGTGGAATATCTTGTCTTATTGCTTTTAATTTCAATTCCGTCTTATTTTTAATTCAAGTTATCTCTTTGAGATTTGGATGACAAAGATCCGTTGATATAAGCTTCTGCAAAGCCTTGCCCTTTTTTTCACAACAGATTGGTATCAGAGCACAGATCATCGCAAAGTTTAGAGTAATTTTGGATTGAAAAATTATTGATGTCGGATACGATTTCGTTTTCAAAGATGGCTATTTTGGATGGGAAGAATTGGGGTATTTGGAAGCCTAAGATGGAGGATGTTCCGTACCTCAATGATCTTCATGATCTGATTGATGGAGATGGAAAGAAGCCCTCTAATGTACATGAGGGAAAATGGAAGAAGATGGATAAGAAGGCGATTGCTTTGATTCGCCAATATCTTGATGATTCTGTTTTCCATCATGTGGCTAGTTGTGAATCCGCAAAAGCTTTGTGGGATAAGTTGGTATCTTTATATGAGTCAAAGAGTGCTACTAGTAAGGCTTTTCTGGTTCGAAAGTTGGTACAACTGAGATTAGATGAAGAGAAGTCTGTTGTAGAGCATTTGAATGAATTTCAGGATGTAATAAATCAATTGGCAAATATGAAAGTCAATTTTGATGATGAGTGACAGACTCTTTTATTGATGAGTTCGTTTTCAGAAAGTTGGGAAACTTTGGTTGTGTCATTAAGTAATTCCAATGCTAATGGAACCATCTCTTTGAAAACTGTTCGAAGCAGTCTTTTGAATGAGGAGCTTAGAAGAAAATGGTCAGGTATGAAATCAATTCAAAGCGAGGCTATGGTGGCAAGGGACTCGAAGAAAGATAAAATTTGAAAGAAGCAGGATGCTAATGGTAAAGGTGTTATCACTTGTCATTATTGTAATAAGAAATGTCACATACGCAACAAGTGTTATGCTTATAAAAGAGATCAGAAAAAGGCTGCGCACGGTGATACTAGTAGTGATGCACATGCAGGTTTTGCTGAAGGTACCGATAGTGATGCTTCTTATGATGTCCTCTTTAGTGAAAATAAGCCTTGGAAGATGAATTCGGGAGCCAGTTTTCACATTTGTAGAGATGTGAATTGTTTTTCTTCTTATGAGAAGATTGTCGACATGATTAGGACAGCCAATGGAAAAGAGCTACCAATTTGTGGTATTAGATCTATCCGGTTTCGTATGCATGATGGTGTGGTTAGAGAAGTCTCTGGAGTCAGACATGTACCCACTTGTTCGCATAATCTATTTCTCTCGGTCAGTTGGATCGCCGTGGTTGCACTTATGAGACTCAAGGTGGAGTTTTGAGAGTGAAGAAAGGTGGTCGTGTAAGGATGAGAGGAATATTGGAAGAATGAAACCTTTATAGCTTGGTTGGTTCTGTAGTCGACTATGGAAAGTGAGTGACGGTTGAAGAACCTAGTCCACAACAAGGTGGAGAGATTAATGTGGTCACTGCTTATGATTCTAGCATTGAGGATCATATTTTAGACAGGGGTCTTCATGTTGATGATGCTCGGGGGATCGATAGTAATCAGGTAATGAGATCAGATCGAGTGATAGACGGGTGTCGAGTTGCAAAATCCACAAAGACAAGATGGAGATCTTTGTGGTATTACAAACGTTTTTGAGACCGGATTTGTGTGGTGCACCTCATGTGGGAGATGCATCATTTGTAGTCGGTGGTAGAGGTTTGTAATTTGGTATGACTGAGATACATGGAGTTGTGGTAGATCTAGATATGGCATGTTTGAAATCTTGGGGATATGTGATTTTGCAACAAGGTGGAGTGTTAAATTTTGGTGATACAAAATCACAAATAGAGGGAAAGAAATATGCGAAAGAAAGAAAGAGAAGATTTTGTTTCCCCTAATTAATAGGCATATTTAGTATGTTTATTTCTTTCTCTAATTGGCTAATCAAAATATTTTTTGCCATCTAATGTTAACTTGGGCATTAAGTAATTGATTATATAAATAGAGACTATAAGAGAGGGTAAGTGTATGGTGGAAAATCTATTTGCTAATTCCCTGTTCTTCATCTTTGTTCTTCTTCTCCAACAATTTTAGCCATATAGGTATTTGCTCCCTTTCTCAATTTGGCTATTGATTCAATGATATTTTGTTTATTTTAGCTTTGTTCTATTAATTGTGAACAAAATTTTTGGTGAATCAATAAAGTGGATGGTTGGGTGGAATATCTTGTCTTATTGCTTTTAATTTCAATTCCGTCTTATTTTTAATCCAAGTTATCTCTTTGAGATTTGGGTGACAAAGATCCGTTGATATAAGCTTCCGCAAAGCGCTACCATTTTTTTCACAACATAGACAGTGTTGTATTTAGCTTGATTAATGTAGTAGTTTAGACATGTTAGATGCATGCTCAATTACCCTAATTTAGACCAAATTACTTGAGTGTATGCGTATCGAGCCTGATTTGTATTGTAAGCTTTTCTTCCTCGGCTATTCTGCTTTTACACAAAACAGTTTAATCACTGTGCCCTGGAATGTTTGATCAATATATTGATGCCATCACAATTCGAGACTGCATGTAAGCACAAAACATTACATGTAGAGTTCTGGTGATTGAAAAATTACATACTTTACCTATACCAATAAGTTATGATGATTGACTTTCATTTAAATGTATGTCTATTTTTTATGACTAATCCATTGAATTTTATGTACGTGTACGATATGCTTAACCTAACCTTCTTCAAGGTATCATTATATATATATATGTATGCATGCATGTATGCATGTATCTATGTTCATATTTATTTAAATATTTTATTATCCTAAAACCTCGACCACTTAATACTTCTTAAACATGAAGCAGGCCCTTTGCATCGTCAATACTAATATATCAATTCTAATTACAGAGATCAATGACTCCTATATACGACTTTATAATGTAATATATATAATTTAATTTTCATATTACTAAAACAATTCAAAGACTCATATAAGGGTTAACTAGTCTCCACCCGACAAACAACATAAAATTAATAAACAAACAATTAAATAAAAACTTTGGTCTTTGCTATACCATACGGATCCTACACTAGTAAGAAGTGAAATCCGTCAAGGCATAACCGAGTCTTTGTTAACGACCGCTGGTGGATAAAGCCTATATGTCAGCCCTACTACTAAATACCGGTCCAACAACACTGATATAGCCTGCCGACCTCCTACAGCCGAAATCACATTTAGACTAACTTAAGTAAATGAAATGACCGTTTCAGTTACTAACTCTTATTGGATATGAAGCAGACCCCATTTTTCAAAAGGTATTGGGTCATTTGATACTTCAAATCCTAGGCGAATCCTCGACATATTTTCCCTTTACTATCCACAATGTATATCCCTTTTCTATGGATCTTATGGTTGGAGATGTCCTACATCAATAGTCACAACTGCTGGCAGCCTTTGAGTGAAGGGTGGACTTCTGTTGTGTAACTCTACCGACCTCGAATCCCAACCACTAAACCAATTTTGTCATACAAAGCCTAAGTGTTGGGCTAATCCCACTTATTCACGTTTCTAATAGATATATAATTAAAGCTATATAGTTTTCTGCTGTGAAAATTATATTGCTTTCTACGTATAATTAATAGTATTAATACTTCCTTGTTTGCTACGTTATCATTCCTAATATATATTCTTTAGGCTTTGGTTTCCTTTTTAATGTTTAATAAATGTCTATTATCTATATTAACTAGTTATTAATGTATAAATTAGACAATCTCTAATCAATCCCCATTTAATTCTTCTAATCTAATTATCAATTTCAAAATCCACTTATTATTCACTTTCCTCGTAAATGCCATATTAATCTCATTAATCAGTCCTTATTTCATTCCTTTTTAACTCTCATTAATTATAAACTTATTGCCGTTAAATTTATAATTAATTTCCAGAAATCCTAATTCGTTAGTTATTACGCTTTTAATACTAATTATGTATATAGTCATAAATTACGCGCTGTGTGTGTCTGTATTTGAACGTTAAGCATGGTTATAAGTGTATATATTTTTATTTTTATTTCTAGTTATTAGTCCCTACTAAAATATTTCTTTCCATATTTTAATCCGTTAGAATTATTCTTCCAAAAAGGTTTTCCATTATAAGTTTCCATAGATTAACCTAAATTAAGCGATTTACTTCATTTAAAGTTTCAAGAAATACAATGTGAACTACGGAAAGAGTATCGTCCATACTTTACAAAGCTCTTTCCCTTTTTATGTCTATTACTTGTCAATTCAAATGCTGCATATTTTATATGTATTTAAAAAATTAGACAAATCTATGGAGATGAACTGATAATACATCCAACAAATTAAAATATAGAAATTCACATTCCAATAGAATTGGGGCAAATCTAAATTACACTAACATCTTTACAATCCAATTGTAGATCTAGAATAAATTCTACACCTTATCAATATTAAACTTTTAATAACTTAGGGACTGATTTCTCTTCTTCTCTTTTATTTTTTGCCTTCTCTGGCTATATATTTATATATAATATTTTATAATTTTTAGAAGTAGTCGAAAAGAGAAAACGACAAAGCTTCGCTGCTTGGATAAGAAAATATGAGAAGAGAGGCGAGGGGTTAGACCTTTATTTATAGGCATACGAATCAATCGTAAAAGTTAGATTAAAATAATTAAATCCTGGCTTTGGGTCAAGGCTCAGATCCTAGCCGTCATACTCCGATCAATCGACCTCTCTTTTATAATTGGTCGACCGTTAATGGTCGACCGGTCCAATAAAGAGGGTCGACCGTGGGGTCCCACATTTATTATAATTTATCTCCTTTGTTCATTTTCAATTATTTTCACTCCGGAAACTTTAAACGATAATAAAATTTTCGTTAAGCTCCGATCGCGAAAATCCAAATATGAAATTTGCTTAGAAGATCATCACGGATGCAATGGTGCTTCATGGCCAAATTCCAACATTTGCTCAAAGTCCAACATTTTCTCAAATTCCATTTTTGGAGCCTTATTAATTAATTATTATTATATTTACGAGGGGTTACAACTATGATTGGAGGCGTTAGCAAAGATATAGAATTTAAGAAATGGTTTTTAACGAAAAAGCCATCTATTTTAAAGGATTTTTACAAGAAGGAAAATCAGTTTTTGCGCTTAGAAGAGATAGAGACTAATGATAGGTTGAACGTGGTAAGATCGGGGAATCGATTAGTTTAATTGTGTGAAGCGACGATGGAGTAAAAACGATGATGACAATGGAAATAACAACAACAATAATAAGTGGAAGAATAATCAACCCAGGGGTAGGAGAGAGGACCATAGAAAGCATTTTAGGCCAATGTGAAACGGGAAATATACGAAGTTAACAAACTTCATGGAAAACGCTTAACTAGCAACCAAAACACGATTTGTACTGGAAGCCAGTTCCAAAGTAGGCAATCGAGGAAGAAAGATGATCATGATAATATTGTCTCTTCCATACGAAACATAGGCATAATACAAATGACTGCAGATGTTGGAAGATATAATCGAGGAGTTGATTAGGAAGAAATAACTGTTGTAGTAAATGAAGGAGTCACAAGAAGGAAGATAAAGTAACAATAAAACTCTAAGGCAACCATCTCATGGGTGACGGAGAAGGAATGAGTGGGGTTGGTCCCTATTCACCAAGTGATGATTTAGTTATTAACACTATTTTAGGATGTCCGAATCCCATGGAGAAAGCGTGAATGAGATAGAGTAGTATAGGAGTTCCTTGAAGCATGTCCCATAAGAGACATGTAATGCTGTAGTGGATGATTCTCCCTTGATGCAATTGTAGAGAATGAACGATGACATTGTTTTCAAAAATAGAGATCCGCCGTCATGCAATTGAAATAGGACACACCTTCTATAACAACCCACCCTTCGTAATACCCAAAAGTATGCACCTTACATCATCGCATGACTTTCAAATATCAAATAGACGGATCATTGGGTAAAATTAGAACAAAACATTAAACCAAGACATCTATAAGATCTCACAATGGAATGACAACGTATAATATACTAAATATATATGAACATAATATATAACAATATATAAGAGACCGCATTAGTGGAAGCAGTTGAAAAATAAATATTAGTAAAGAATAGTAAGAATACATCAAATCCAAAATAAACAAGGAGTTTTGAGTAAATATCACAGATGTCTCATATATAAATAATAGGTCTCCTATGTACAGTAAAATAAAAAGTGTGTGTATATATATATATATACCTTAAAACATCGGTGTTACGCCTCCAAAATGCTCCGACTATGCACTTTCCTAGCGTATCCTCAAAAGCATTTGACTCCCGAACTACTCAACCGAGTACCCGAGAGTCGTCATGACATAAGCAGACAAAGACAAAACTCGGGTCAGACATAAAATGTAGTGTGATGAGAACTATCTCAAAATACCATATATTAAAACTATATACAAATAAACATGAACTACTAAATCACAGTCAGCCCACTCCACATGGCTCAGGGAAAATCCAAACTGTCTATAAACAAGTACTGTAAATCCATCTCAAAAGTTGGGAATCATACCATAACTTGCTCTTCTCCTATAACAACAAGTTAGCACAATAAAATCTATTGCACTACACTAGCCCAGAATAACTAATAATATAGTACAAATATAATATGATCAAACCGTGATCCGAAAACAACGATCACTATTGCTAAGATCAATACAATAAGCCTCAACGCGTACGGTCACTATTGTTAAATCGAATAGGTATGCCACAATGCGTACGGTCACTACTGCTAAGATCAAATAGGTATGCCACAATGTATATGGTCACACTGCTAAGACCAAATAGGTAAACCACAATGCGCATGGTCACTACTGCTAAAACCAAACCTTTGTAAGATTACGAACTTAGGACCCGAAAACGTCCAAGTGATCACAACAAGATAAAGCTATTCACGGTCCCTCTAAGACCTTGTTGTGACGACCCACATTTTGAAAGATTTAAATCGACGATAATCCACACATGTTCGACTTAAACAATCTGGAACGTAGACAATATGGATAATTAAGAAAAATAGGGAAAGAAGAAGAAAACAAACACAGAATCTCACAGCGGAACGATAAAATATAATAATCAAATAACAGTTCATAAAGCTGTTTACTGTACATTCGAGTATAATCTATACAACATTTATCAAAGCTATACATGTACATCAGGGACAAATAACAAATGCAGTAGAATATCATGATACAAGGAATAATAATAAAAGTAATATACCAAATCTTCATCTTCGTCCTCTAGAGAATAATTTTCAATATGCTGAAAAACTCAGGATTGACTCGAGTGTAAGGAGAAGACAAAAAAATCGAGTCAGGACTAAAATACTCTTATATAAGTTAAATCAAAATCACGAAATATGAGTGCAAAAACTTAAGAGATGTTACGGGTTTTTCCATCTCCTAAGGATTCGTTAAACTAATTATAAATAATAGCATACGCTATAATACATAATGTCTATTAGTAAAATAAATATCAAAATAGCGTTAAGGCTTTAAATTATCCCCCTTAACACATTTTTATAGGTTAAAAACCAAAGTCGTAGTAGGCTCGTATAGGGATAAATATGACAAGGCACATGAGCCAATGGCCAAGGTAGGATTCTACCAGTTTAGCCTTTCAGGCTAGTCGTAACCCATCTACGGCCGACCGCGACAATCAATCCAATCGACAAAAGGCGCACCCATTGAATACGAAATCACAATAGTAATACGTGGGATCAACGTCGCCAGATGTAGCTAACCTCAATGGCCAGATATAGGCTCCTGTTTTAGTCTATGACACGAGTGTCAAGGCTATCCATCATCTTTCTATTTCTTCATTCCAATAAGCATAGCCAATTCAACCACTACATTCTGGATATCCTCCGCCGTGTACACAGTTGTCGGATCTCTTTAACAACCAAACGCCGTTTTACAAACCGGTTGGTTCTTTTATATTTCGAAAACAGTTCGTATTTGAGATCAAAATATCATATTTATTTCAAAAAAAAATCCATTTCGAAATCATCATATTCACTTCAAAAATCATATTTTACTTTGAACTGTTAATTCAATTCGATATATTGATTTCACTTCAAATATTGATTCGAATTAAAATTCAGGCTATCACTTCACTATAAACCAAATCGTATTAAAACCCAAGATTTAAATATAAAAATTCCACCCTCTTTACCAGTTTGAATTTTAAGAAAATAGTTTAAATAGTTTTAATATAATTAAATAGTTAAAATAATTTAATATAAAATAATTTGAGTATTAAAAATAGTTCATATAGTAAAATAGTTTTGAAAATCAAAATAATTTGAATATTTAAAGAATATAGGTTTTAAACCATTTATACTAAAAATATTCATTTAAAAATATTAATTTTAAAATAAACCAGTTCACATTCCAAATTTCCAATTCAAATTAGTTCCGATTTCCATTTCGATTTAATTGATTCAATTTCGATTTCAAGTCGAATTTTTCTTCGATTCAAAATAAATTCCAGTGCCAATTTCAAATTAATTTCAACTCCAATTCCAAATTAATTTGAAATTCCAATTCCAAATTAATTGAAATTACAATCTCAAATTAATTTCAATTCTAATCTCAAATTAATTTCAACTCCAATTCCACATTTAAACCGTTCGATTTATATCAATTACGAGTTCGATTTCCCAAATATCAATTCAAAACACTTAAATAAAATTTTCCTTCAATATTAAATTTAAAATCCCAATCTTAAAATATAATTAAATTCCAAGCTCAATTTTGAAATATCATTTTATATCACCTTTTACTTAGAAATATTCAAAGTTCGAATAAAAAGTTTAATCTTTTAAACATATCAATTTTTTAAAATTCACATTATATTTCGATTATAACTTAAAAATCTCAACTTCGATTATTTAAATAATTTTGTTTCAAATTTAAATTTCAACATTCCGAGTTCCAATTAAAAATAATTCAATTTCCATGAATTCGGTTTTTTTCTTTAAATCAAATCAGTTAAATAATTTCTAATCAAAATTCTAATATCATTTAATTGAACCAACCCAGTGTCCTTATACAATTCTCTATCCTATGGCCAAGTGAATCAATTATTTCAATTTAATTCCAGGGATGGATATATATCATTTCAATCCAAATAAATGCCATAGGTATATATCATTTCAACATATTTCTTAATTTATTTAAATAATTCAATTTATAGTTTTATATACTGTAAATAATATACATGATATATAAAAATAAATAAGCATCTAAATATTAACCAATAGCATCCATCAAAAACTATCCTCCAAAAAGTCAATAAAATTCACAATAATTTCATAATTACTAATATCAGGTATTTTACGGGCAATTAAATTCTAATTTAATTTAACTGTTAATTCAAATCCTAACAATAAATTCAGATGTCAATTTCTATGTCAGTTAAACTTATCAAACAACAACCAATAAATTTCAATCACCTCACGGTATTAATTTAACTAACACAAAATTTATTTCAGTCAATTGTGAGCGTATAAACACTTACCTTTGATTTAATGGCGATTTAAAATATAATTTAGGCCCACAATTTGAACAGCCTTAGAATGTAGCGAAACTGTTCCATGATATCCGAAATTCTGATACGAACGCAACAGAGAAAATCCCGTGTTGGTCCGAGCTCGTATGCAAAAGTTATAACGATTAGAAGATTTAAACTTTAAATTAAATTATTAAATCAATGGCAATATTGTAATTACCTTCCTCTCCAAAACCCTGCCCAGCAACTCATACACGATCAACCCAAATATACGCAACATATCCGCCACCAGGATGATGAAAATTTCACCGCCACAAGTGATGTCATCAAGATCAGCGGCTATCACTACACTCGCCAAAACACGCCGCCCCCATGTTATAGTCGCGCTCCCAAACACCATGGCCTGGAGCCCCACGTTGTCGTCCAACCTTCGGCCATTGATGATCGATTTTTAGCGAAATCGATCACCTTCAACGAGATGTAACCGCATGGATCTGAAGATAAAATCGAGCTCTACACTTCCTCTCTTGGAGTCATCGAAAATCGGTGAGTGGATTGAGAGATATTGAGGGGGAAAGTCGAACGAATTTTGGCCGTTGAAATAACATAGGCGGCGGCCATGAATTAAACTAGGGCTTAGTTTTAATATAAAACTGTCTCGATATGCGTGCTATATTTATATATTTAGGTACAAAATTTTCCGAACTCCAATCGAGCCACACCGCCTGGCATTTATAATGTTTTACCCCCATTCCGAATGCAACAGAACTAGTCCCGAGGCCTAATTCGGTCGTACACGGAAGATAACTTTTCAAAGTCAAATTATTTTAATTAAATTTCAAAATAAATCTCTATGCGTTTCAAGCTCACATGGCCAAACAATAAGTCCGATCGCTATGAGACTTGAAATCCAACAAAATTCACAATTACTTATCTGATGAAACTGGTTTCGTCAAAATCCGAGACTGTGGCCAAAAAATTTCTATTTTTACACGTTAATTAATATATAAAATTTCCAAATTTTAATTATTCACTTTTAAATCCAATTTTAAAAGTATATGATCTTCATCCATATTTAATTAAGATTTAAATTAACATTTGATACCATTTTTCATTCATACTAGATTCAAAATTCAATTATTCAAATAATTTCCCATACTTAAACTGAATCAATTTGACTATCCAATAAATCACTATATTTGAAATCTAAGTCATTGAATATTATCTCTAACAATTTTTTAATAATTATATAAAATTCTATTATTAAAAAAAGTTAACAAATATGGATCGTTACATACCCCCCTTCTCAAAACATTTCGTCCTCGAAAAGGGACCAAGTAGATAATTTAACATTTAATATATTTTATTCAAACAATCAACTTGTAAAACATTAAGATCTTATTTACAGAATCTTTACTACCCTCTCGCTACGCCCCACCGATATCGATTTTACAGAAAATATAACTTATATATATAACAAGTTATATTTTTTTTTTAACTTTAATTTTTTTCTCTAACTCTCGGATTTACGGAAAATTTCGGTAGTGTCAACTTTACACGGCTCGATCGGAAATTTTTTACTATATAATATATAACCTAAATATACCAAATAGATATCAAATATATATCTCATCTCAATGATGAGGCATCTGGAAGGGCAAAAAATATAAAATCACGGTATGTAGTTCGAGATACGTACATTGTTATTTATAGTACAAGCGAGTTTGCTCGTATTAAGCAAGCAAAGTAACATAAATCCTCGTATACACCCAAATGATCTTCATATGTACCTATCTCAACTCAATTTAAGATATTTTTTTTGGTAAAGCCTGCGGGGTTGAATGGACCCCTACCATTATTATTAAACATCAAAATAAGTTTCAAAAGATTACACAAAGCAAACCTCCAAAATTAGAGGTCAGCACATAAGAGAGGGAGAAGTTAGATTGATCTAATAATGGAAAGGACCAGTACAGAGGAAGATTGCCCTTTAAACATGCCCTTTAAGATATTAGTTGCATATAAATATATAGAAGCATGTACAAGTCTAATAAAACCATATAACGTGGATTTTGAATCCAAAATAAATATAAGCACCCATACACAACCTACAACAACCATATGCAATCAAAATGGTAATAATAATGGTTTGTAACAAAAGAAACCATCCAACCATTAATATGCGTCCAATTCATCCAATTTAATTTATAACCTTATGAATTTACATTATCCAATGTCAATTTTTAATTTATTTCCTTCACTTCTTATTAATATTCATTTCATTAACATTTTAATTGATTCATTTCAATTTATTTGCACTCAACCAACATTTATTCAATTAGATTCACGTTCGATTGACTTTCCATTCAATTTATTCACTTTTAATTGATTTGCATGCACTTATCAACATTAATGAATTCACATTCTTTTAATTTACACTCGTTTATCGTTACATTCATTTTTTCTTTCATTATTTCATTTCAATAATTCATATATAATTAATTTCACTTAAGTAATTTAATTCCATACCACATTCCATATATTTTAAATTAATTCACATTCACTTATAAATGTTCATTTCATTAATCATAAAATGGATTTATATTCAATTCATTTGCTTTTAATTAATTTACATTAAACTAATTTGGTTTTAATCCATTTTTTTATATTTAAATTAACCAATATTTATTGCATTCACATTTGACTAATTACAATTCAAAGTATTTACATTCAATTTATCCCTTCAATTTTTTAACATTCATTACAAATTCATTATATTCAATTTTACTCAAATCAATTTGTGAAATTCCAATTGTTTCACTTTTTGTTTAACCTATTTCATATAAATTCATTTGTGAACCATTTATAAAATTCATTCCACTTAACCTTCCTTAAGTTAAATTGGTTTTATTTCCACTTAGTATATCCTCCTTTTTATTATACTAACATTATTTATAAACCATCCAAATTCATTGTAAATAATTTACACAACACAACTCATGTTTATATTATTACTTCATATCTTAAGTAATTATTAATTCATCGATTCACTTCATCTATTTACTAAAGTAAATTTTATTTTATATCTCAATTCATATTAATAATTTTTTTAATCCAATTTTAAGTCAAATCTAATTATTCATACTATTCTTTTTTCAATCATTTATTATTATTCAATTTCTTATACACTTAAATTACATTTCATTTTATCATTTTTAATTCATTTCATAGCTTAAATGAAACTAATCCACTTTACGGATTTATCTAATTTCACATAATATCTAATTCAATTCATTTAATATTAAGTTAAATTTCATTTTATTTTAATCCATTACTCATTTTATTTAATCTTATTTAAGTTAAATTTTTTTATCATTCACATTCAACATATTTAAATTCATTTTTAGTTTATTAATTCTCAGATCTATAAGTTATAAAATTTATTCATTCAAATTTCATTTTATCTAATTCATTTCTCATACATTTCATTTTATTTAAGCTTCTTGAGTTAGACTTCATTTTATTTACTTAATTTCACTAACTCTATTTAATTTTAGCAATTTTAAGCCAATTATTTTATTTCGTATCTCAAATTCAAAATTTTCCTTCTTTGCTTAACCAAAATTTAACCATTTTAAATTTGGTTTATTTTCCTGTTTTAAATTTTATAAGTTATAAACTTATTTCTTATATATACTAATCTCAATTCATAAGTTCAAAATTTATTTCATATATTAATTAAATCATACTTTGCATATTTTTCTTTCAAAATCAACTTGCTTTTTTGTCGAAAATAATTTTTTTTAGTAGAGGTTCTCACTCAGAAACTCGAAAATGAATACTGGAGGTGCCGTAGTCATCCCAAGATTATTTTCCAACGATCAAAGCGAGCTTAATGCTTTATTTATTTTTCCAAAATATTTTTCTAGTCAAAACTCTTTCAAATAATATTAACATTTATTTTAAAGTCCTCGAAAAGAACTCTGAAAACAAAAGGATTTTAAATTCTAAAATTCTTAATTTTTAAATTCGTTTCTATACATAAGCTATATTATAAATATAGTTATACAAATTTCCTTAACTTATTTACAAAAATACTTCATTAATTTACAATTTGGTCATTTTAACCACTTCTTGTTTTAATTGATTTCAATCCAATTTAACTATCAAATTCTTCCTAAAATAAAATTCATTAAGTATTCATTTTATTTTAATTCAACCAATTATCGATGATAACTAAATATTATCATCGCTTAACATAATTTCATTAAAAATTATCGTTTTGTATATATAAAATATAATTTAGGTAAAATTATTTCATTTACCTGATTTTAAAACAATATTATGTCGACTTGCCTTGTTTAAGTATTTAAAAATCCCTATCAATAACATGACGTCCCATGCACCGACCAAAAATCATAAACAACTCAACGGATAAGTAAGCACAATATAAAATATTTTATAATACTAACAAGTACGCTCTCTCATATGTATAAACACACACTCGAAAAGACTCATTCTAGGGTATTACTACCCTATCTCTAGTGAGTCAAACCCCACAAAGCCAACGTTATGTAATGACCCATAAATTTTAAATAATTAAAATTGTTAAACTGATAAATTTTGGTAATTTAATATGAAGAAAAATAAACTTTGTAATAAAATAAGGAAGGAATGTTAAAGTGGAAATGCATTCATAAGGTAATATAAAAGAATAAAACTTGTCTGAGTGAGTTTATTTGAGGATTCAATCATAATAAATGTACACATTTAACAAATTCAATATAATTAAGAACAACTGTTAATACAAAGGAAAGAAATTAATTAAACCCATTAGGTCATTGCTTGATTTCTTGTTTTTTTCTACGTGGCCTCTTTATTTCTTGCTTTAGCCATACAAACTCTTTTCCTAGCCGAGTATTCTCATTTGCAAATCATGTAAAAGAAGATTTATTTCTCATTTCAAAACTCCTCATTTTCATTTGCACTTAATAATAAAACATATATACGTTTCTTTCTCCATAACTTATGCTTTTTCTATTTCTTAGCATTTACTCTCACTTTGCTTGCCATCCAAACCATCTATGTATCAACCCAAAAATTTTAATAAATATTTTATTTATTTAATTTAGATATTTTTTTTATTTAAAATAAAAATTTTGGTCTGTGTAACGTCCCGCCTTTTCGTACGCTTTAAATCGACACACGTGCCAGTTCAAACCATACGGAAGGGCGGATTGTTATGGGGTAAATAAGAAAAACGGGAAAGAATAAAATAAAACAGAATCTCACAGCGGAAGGATAAAATATAATAATAAATATACAGTTCATAAAACCATTTACAAACATTTGATTCTTCTTTATACAATAATTATCAGAGTTCACATACCAATAATATTAATGCAGCGGAATACAGTGTAGTGGAACCATATAATATACAATAATAATAGTAATGAAATCTTCGTATTCTTCCACCAGAAAAATCTTCAACTCCTGAAATGCTCGGACTGCCCCGAGCGAATTTGAAAAGACAAAAACACTCGAGTCAGAACTAAAAGATCTTATGTAAGTTAAATTAACAGAAATGAATATGAGTGCAGTAACTCAAAAGATGCTCGGGATTTACATCTCTTAAGGATCCGTTAAACTATTTACTATATAGTATATTTCGCTATTATAATAGTGTCTAATAGTAAAATAAACTTACTTTTTAATAGCGTTAAGGGGTTACCCATATAGCCCTTAACACAAATAATGCCAATAGTCTATACAATATCGTAATACCTCCTGATCGGGAGGCTACCAGAGGATACTCCATAGGTACGACACAAATAGAAACTCGTAGTAAAGGCTCGGTATGGTAGGTGATACGGCACAACTATGCAATGCCAGGGTAGATATACCAATTACGCATCCGGGCCGGTGGAAACGCGCAGCGCGCAGCTACCGCCCACCTCGAACAACACCCCTAAATCAAAATAAAAGTGGCCACCGAATCCAAATCCAAAAGTCAGAGTATAATATCGAAGGAGTGCGTCGGATCAGAGGAATGACCTCATTGGCCTGAGAATCGCTCCTGTTTTAGCCACCTTATGCCAACTCACGGGAGTTGGGTCCACGTATTTACCTCAAATGAAACGCCCCTACCATCCTACTTCATTCTGGAATCTCCACCGCGTACACGGTTGTTAAAGTGGTTTTCGGAGTTGACAGAGAGTATGACAACTTCCGATCCCAGTCTCTTCAACAACCAAACGTTATTATAACACCGCGGTCATTTTGAAAATAATTATACTTTCAAAACCAGATTATAATTATCCATTTTTAAAACCCATAAATACGATATCATTTCCTTTTAAAAACCCAAATAAATATGATATCATTTTATTTCAAATATATTTCTTTTCCAAAATCATGCCACTTTTAAAATTTATAATACCTCGAAACCAAATATTTGAATTTTAACTTTCAACATAATACTTCGAAATCCATAGTTTTAAAACCATAACTTTCAAACTTAAATGGTTTGGATATTCAACCGTATATAAAATAAAACAGTTGAATTTAAAATTTCTTTAAAAGTAAATAATTTCCACACCTTCACAAATTTTTATTCACTTTATATTCAGTCTAAACCTATACCTTTTAGATTCACTTTCAGTTTGAATAAAACACTTCGATTTCAATACTCTCAAACTTTGAGTATTTAATGAATTTCAAAACTAAGGTTGGGAATTTCAAATCAACAATTCGTTTTCCTATTATTTAGTTTGAAAGGTTTACATGATAGATCCATAACATTTAAAATAAACTAAATTTATTAACACTAATTATTTCCTTCCATTTATTTATACTAAAATTATTCATTAAATCCAGTTATAAATACCATACCTTAAATTTCCAATTTTAATAAGTTAACCTCAACTTATGGAGTTAAAATTTCAAATAAGCTCAATTCCAATTAAATTTCCAATTTATCTTTTAATTTTAATTGATTTGAATGATTTAAAACTCTATATATATATATACAAGATCTTAAACCTGTACTTAATCATATAATATAAATTATCAAATTCCATTTTCAACTTATTCATTTTTATTTAACAGATTTATGCATAGCTTAAATTCAACAATTTAACTATATATGTATATATAAAATATATTTATACCATATCCAAATTTAATATTTATCAAACCGTATCATATCCAAACCATAAGATCATTTCAAAAATAATTTTATATATATACCGCGGTGCCTGTATATAATTTTCTATCCTATGGTCAAGTGATACGGATATTTATCATTTCAAATCCGCAATTTAAAAATAAAAATGCGGTTGTATATCATTTCAAACCGCAATCCCGAATGAAATGAAAATGCATAATAACTTGCAGTTTATATAATATAGAACACATCATCCATTCACCCAATATCAATCATCCACCAATTTATTTCAATCATCGTCAATTTAACCAATCATCAATATAGAGCATATAAAATATAACAGGTAATAAATAACAGTTATTAACTAACAGTTTATATTTAATAATAAATTTATTAACTGTTTAACTATCAGTTTATATGCAAATAAATAAATTTTAACTGTCAATTTATTTGCAATAATAAGAATTTATTAACAGTTAAATTAAATAAATGCGATTTAACAGAGATGATGAATAAAACATGCCAAACAGTCATAAATAAATTTCTATTCATATCTTAAGTCAATTTAACAGACATAGGAAATTTTAGAAGTTGTGAGTGGGTTAAAACACTCACCTTTGGGATTTAAATTGAACTCAAATCCAATTCAAACCCAAAATTTTGACGGCCTCAGAATCCGTCCAAACTAGCGTCATAATCTTCGAAATTTTATTACGATGCTAACAAAAAAACCGGGTGTAAAACGGATATCGTATACAAAGGTTATGACGATAAATGCGATTGAAATCATTTATAATAAAAAAATTAAAATGGAACACATTCTCACCTAAAAACAAACAGTGCCACGTCATGCATCCCCAAATCATGCGCCTACAGTACTCATGTTATCAATCTCGAAACCGAATCTACAGCAACGCGCACGCTCCACCTTTTGACCGCCTTTGACCATTGATTTTCCGCCAATCCGACCGTCAATTCGCCTCCAAACTTCGCCGATGAAAAACGCGCTAGGCCCTCTACAAAACCCAGAAGGGATTTTCCGATCAGACGCACCAGTCAAAAATGCCCAATTTGATTTTGGCCGTGATTTCTGGTCAAACGATGCGTCGAATTGAAAAACGAATTACACCATTGAATTACGCTCGTCGAGAAATTCAACATATATTATTTTGAGATTTTTATGAGGACTTTGAATTTTTGACTTTGATTTTGAAATGGATCTGGATCTGAAATTTTGTCTGCCCTTGAGGAGGAGAAGGAGCTGATGAAAATGTACGCACAAACAAATGAGAATAGATGGAGGCTAGGGTTTATAACCAACTATTTATAGGTAGGGTTGCAAATAGAGTAGATGGACCACATAAACAAACGTGCTGAACAATCTATGGCCCGAAAAGCCCGTTCTGACCCCGAAACGAAATTGGGTAAACCCATAAATCAAAATAGGTGTTCTAAAATGTTTAAACGCATTGGAAAAGGTTTCAGGTTCAAATTGCGTCGTATGGAGAAGTTATGCTGAAATCAATATTTTCCAAATTCAATTGATTTCAATGCATAGGCGTTTTGAGTCCGTACAATCAAACGACAAGTCCGATTGCTACGAAACTTGAAAAATTATTATAATTCACCGTTACCGATCCGATGAACCTAGTTTCATCGAAATCCAAATCAGTGGCAAAAATGGCTATTTTTATATTAATTAAAATAAGTACATAAATTAATTAATATTCAATCTTTAAATTTCAAACTTATAATTGAACATTTTATCCCTTTTATATTTCTTAATCATTTACAGAAGTTTAAACAAGTTTAGATGTAAATTAGAAGTTGATAAATCTATCAATTTCAGTGTTAATTTTCAATTTCATTAAATTTAGAAAATATAAGCTAAAACTTCATTTATTATTAAATTCAATATTACACTGGATGAAATCAACATTTGACTCAAAATCTATTATACAAATATTCTTAGATTCCATTTTAAATTTCTATTAACATAACATTTAGATGTTTGATTTCATTTAATTTCAATTTATTGACCCACTTAAATTTTATTCCTTTCATTTAATATCAATTGTCCATTATATAAGTAAAAATTTACATTAGATTCATGCTCATATAATGGCTTCAATTTCATTTAAATAAATATCTACAAAATCTTTAAATACTAAATCCATTTAATTTCAATTAATCCCTTTGATATTTACATTAATTAAACGCAAATTCACATATCAATTTAGTGTCAATTATTCCAGTAAATGCCGTGTTCAAATGTCAGCTGCAATTAATCCAATTGATTGCAAATTAATTCCGAATTTGATTTTTATTCGGATACAACTTAATATTGAATCAATTATTACTTAACTAACATAGTTAATATTATATTAGATTTCACTACATTTATTTTTTCCAATTTTCATTTTGGTTTCATTTCTTTTTATCACATTAATTATCCTAATATGAATGGAATTTTACTTTGCTTACATCTTATTTGAATTCAACATTCTTCACTTACCAATTTATTCCACATTAACTGCCCTAATTTAGTGAATTAATTGAATTTGATTACAAATTAACTTAACAACCTAATAAAATAAGTAACGTACAATGAATATTGTCATTAACTCTTAATTACACTTTTAGAGGTTCATTATTTACACCCCAACATTGTAATTACTTACATACACTGGTTTTACTCAATTAACATTTATTACAACTATTCCAAAATTTATTCAATATTTATTGGTTCTCTTATATGCACTTTATGAGTAAATTGGTATTCCATTTAATCCATTAATTATTAACTTTAATTATTGCAATTCATTGTCTAACATAAATTTTGAATCTATTTCCTAATCTTCACATTTCAATTAATTAACATCTTACAATAGTTTACAAAAAAAGGATTGTACAAAAAAATTATTTATTGTCCTGCATTACTTTATTACCTCATTTACATTTACTTTCCATAAATCAATATTTAATTCCATTGATGAATTCAATACTTGCCCCTTTTTTCTTATTTTTAACTTTATATTCAAATGCAACAATTTTCACTATTACAATTTAATTGCAATATATAATTTAAATAAATAAATTTTAATTACCCTTGATACATCAAATTTGAACATTCGCTTTCATATAAATTAATAAGATGTTTATTTCTTTCTAAATTTAAATTAAAATCTTATTATTTTAATTCATTTTAAGCATCAAATTTATATGGGTCGTTACACTCTCCCCCACTCAAAACTTTTCGTCCCCGAAAAGAAAAAAGAAGGGAGAAGGAAGAATCAAATAAACAATACATCCTTTTTAACTATTAACTTATAAACAATAATTTACAAAAGTTATTACTTATATAAAATGTGATAATCCGGATTTTTGAACATCTGGTAATTAACAAGATTAAATTTATTTAAGAAGAAAATACTGATTTGTATGTTAACAAATAAAATAATATATATAACTAACATTGTAAATATAATATGATATTTGAACAAGGAATAATAAAAGTTTTAAAAATATACATATCTTTGAGAAATTAATAAGAAAACATGTATTTGCTTAAAATAGATTTGTAAATATATATGTAGGATTTAATAAAAGATTTAAAATACTTTTCTTTTAATACTCGGGATAAAACATAGTTTATATGTGTACACATTTGTAAACATAATACATATAAAAAAGAAGAAAAAAAAGTGTGAGCTAATACATAAATATATTTACATAAGAAACATATTAATAAAAATTAAGACAAACTATATATTAATACTTAAAACATAAGTAATTAAGAGAGAGAAAAAAATAAATTATCATTATATGAAAATTTGAACACTTGTAGACATAACAATACTTATTAATAACATTTGTAAGTCAAGAAATGTATATAAGCTAACAAGTGTCAACCTTCATTATTTTTATTAATATTAAATTATAAAATAAACATTTGAGAAACCAGTTTACAGATTTTTCTCCTCTTCATTCTCAAAAACTGAAAACTAAAAAAAAACCCAAGTTTTCATTTTCTACTCACTATCAAAACCTGAAGCATAAACCTAAGAGAAGAAATGAAAGAAACAAATCAAATCAGTATACAAATCAAAATTTCCAGATTTTGATACTCAAGCCCGGTCCTCTGTTTTCTGAGAAACAGGTGAGTAAATCTACCCCTTTGAAAACCAAATTCTATTTTATAACTCAATGCATGCTGAAATTCTTTAAAATGAAGTATGGTAAGTGTAGCATGTTGTTTTAATATGGATTGTTGTATATGTTCATAACTGTATGGATGATCATACCTGTATACCCAATATACACTCTGTTAACATTTCAGGTTTCAAAGGTTGAACTAAATTTAAAACCTCTTTGCCTGATTTATTTTAGATATAGTTATATAAATGAAAATTGTTTGTAAGAACAAAACATTTGATCTGAAAATATTTCTAGATAAGTATTTAACAGTAGTTTTATCATTTAGCAAGAAAAACAGTAAAACCTTAATTATACCCAAATCTCAACTATATAAATTTATTGTTTCAAATTCATATCCTGATTGGTCATCAGAAACTAGGATTTTTGGAAGAGGAGACGTTTAAGGAAGTATATCGAGTGGATTTAAGTGTTGATCAAATTTTTGGGTTTTGGGCAATTCTGATAACCGCGTTGGTCAGAGGTTTGGAAACTGAGGCCAGAGGAAGGTGGTAGACCAAGGGAGTAGGGAAAAATGTTAAAGGAAATTATAAATCGCCATGGAGGCGCGGCGAGTAGATAATAGGGTTTTAGGAGCTTTTGGTCGATGTTTATTTCAGGGAAATTGCATCACTGACGATACATCGAGATTGGACGGATCATGTTAGATCGACGCGGGACATTGTGGCATTGCTGGGGGTGGAACGACGGATGTTCTGGTGGTAGAGATCGTCGATGGCGAGAAGGATGTTGACTATTATTTTAGTTCCAGTTTTGGGGAAAAATGGTTCGATTTTGATTCACGAGCTGATCAAGGAATCTGGGTAGTTGAAGTTGGTCAGCGTATCGTCAGCAAGTGATAGGAGGTGTCGTAGTTGATCGGAGGGTCTCCGATGTCGTGTGCACGTGTACGCGTTTTTTCATGTGTATCGGTTGTTTGTTTGTGGAATTGCTTCGGGAGAAATGTGGGTTTCATCGTTGACATCTTCGGGTTCAAGCCTGTATTTGATTGCGAGCTGTTTGCTGATGATAAGAAGATGGGAGGAAGGGATGCGTTGTCCTCATGGGCTTGGGTTTTGGTTGGACCTAAGATAATGGCCTGATGGGAATAGAATTTGATTTACATAAGGTAAAAGATAGTTAAGAAATAAGAGAAAAATTAAATGAAGTAAACGGTATTGGTAAGAAATGTTTTCAAATGCTAGTTGTTAATTTGAGCATTAATTTTGGAGATTACGCTGGAGGCACGGGCTCGTTTCCGTGTAATTCGAGAATGTATTTTGTTTTCAAATTTTAAAAACTTTAGCAAAGTTTTTGGAAAATGGAAGGAGTTGAAGAATCTCGAGTATGGACTCGAGCTATTCTCGAGTTGGACCCGAAGTAGGTTCAAAATGCAGGAATTTGGAAGTTTTTATTAAACTGGTTTCAAAATTTAAATTTAATTTAATTTTAGAACTATTATGTAAGATAAATGTTTTTCCTGAAACATTTGAATTAGAAGATTTGAAGCTTGTTTAACTTAGATTTGTTAAGTTAAATTTTAATTTATTTTAAATTTAAAGATCAATTAAAAGTGGAATGTTTTGGAAATGCATTTAAATTTTGTTAGTGATAAGTAAGTCATTAATAAAAATAAAGATCTATCTTAGGAAATAATTAAGATTTGGATGATTAATGACTAATTAATTAAATAAGGTAATTAAGGGTAATTAATTATTTTAATTTAATAAAGTTAAATTTTATTAATTAATAGTTAGAGGTAAATTAATTAAGTACTTAAGTTGTAACTTGTTACTAATTAATTACTTAAAGGAAGTGATTAAGGATTAATTACTTAGGGTAATTAAAGGATTGATAAATTAAGGGAATTAATAAAAGGATAAATAAATTAATAAAGATGATTCATTAGAGGATAATTAATCAATGTAAGTAATTATAGAACAATTAAGTCAAGTAATTAATTTTGGATCAATGTAATCAATGTGTATAGTAAGGTCAATTAATTTGTGTAATTAATTAAGTTCAAACGGTTAATACTAGTTAATTAATTAAGTTTAATTAATTAAAGGTAATCATTTGATGTTGAGTTAAGTATAATTACTTAAGGTGATTATTGAGGTATAATTACTTAGTGAAGAAATTAGTGGATAATTACCGGATGTAATTAATTAAACAGAAATTGCTTGATGAGAAGTAACTAAAGGATAGTTACTTGATGGAAGAAATTAAGTAATGGTTACTCAGTGTAATTAATGGAGCAATAAATGTAATTATATCAAGGAGTTGATTTAATGAATATGAGTAATTAAGGGGACTAAATTACTAATGTGATTGATCAGGATTGATTAATGAATGAAATTGTTTGAGGATAATTAATTTGTGTAATTAGTTAAAAGTTAATTACTTAATGTAATTAAAGAATAATTAATCGAGGGTGATTAATTAATATGGATAATTGCAGAATAATTAATTAGTTTGCTGTAATTAATTAAGGATTAAACACACAGGATTTTAGTAATGGAAGAAAATTAATTTAATTTATTTTAAATTAATTAAAGATTATGTGATTAAAGTCTTTGCTTATGAATGGCTGAATGTTATTGGATGTTTGGATTGTTGTTATATTTGGCAGGTGATTGTGTTGCTAGGGTATTATATATGGATTATCTATCAGAAATAGAATTGCTATGTGAATCTGTTACTATGGGTATACATGGAAATGTTTAAAGCTTAAACAACTTTGTCTTAAGATGGTATTGAATTCGAAGAGACCGGGGCCGGGTATTAGTAAATATCCGAAACCACTTCGATTCTATATAGATTTGACATCTGAAATCAATAGGCTGAAATGGAATGGTTAAAGTGAATTGGACCATTTTATCTAAGTTCTAGCACTTAGAAATTGATGTGTGGAATAAGTGATGTTATAACGACTTGAGAAGTTGTAAACTGATATAAGTTACCCGGGTTTATTTAAGTTGTATGCTGTTGTATTCCATGTTAGATGGCTTTACTTACGCTGGTTTCCAGCCTGACGCGGGTGTTACTTTGATGTAATGCTCGGGTCAGACCGAGTATTACAGATTTTCAGGTAAGGACGTTTTGGAGCTCAGGAGGCGAGCTGTATGGCTGGAACGTATGGAGTATTTACTGTTGTGTATTGTATAGTTGGCTTGGACAAGTTGTTTTAAACTGTCCGGAGTATTGTAATGGTTATAACTCTGATATATATTAAAGTGTAATTTGACACAGTTATCCATTGTATAATTATTATTTATGTGATATTATATTTTGATCCGCTGCGAATGTGAGGTTTCTATGACTTGTTTCTGTTTTCTTCTTCTTTCTCTTTTCTTCTTTTCTTAACTATCTGAAAATTTCAAGATCGGAATTTCCGGGTCGTTATATTGGTATCAGAGCTGAAGGTTAAGCGAGAACCTTGGCATTGGTGGGATTACTCATTAAGGATAGGGTAAGTAGTACCCCAGAATGAGTTGAGTATATATATATATATATATATATATATATATATATATATATATATATATATATGAGAGAGCGTACTTGTTATTTTCTTATATAAAGATTTTAAATGATTTTATATAAGAATATATATTTTGATATATATATAAAGCAGTATTTCTTTATAATAAATATTAAGGGAATTGGTTGTTAAGATTATTGAGATTAAATTGAGAAGTAATAGAACGCAACCAAACCGAAATTGAATAAAGATAAGTTTGAAATAAATTCAAACTGAAATTTAATTCGTGAATTGGGGAAAGAATTTCAGAATAAGATAAAAATGAAATGTTTTAAGGAAATAAACCATTTTGGTAAGTATGGAATATAAATTGAAATTGAAGTTGATTTAGATTGTGAAGTTTGAATCTTAAGACGTAAAAACATTTGGAATTTGTTTTCAAATTATTAAAAGGAATAATAAATAATATAATTTGAATGAGAGAGTTTGATGCAAACAAGAGTTGTTTAAAGATTTAAAGGAATTTGTTTTGGATTAAAACCAAGGGTGGTTTAAATTTTAAAATTTGGCTTGGTGAGCCAAGAAGTAATTATGTATATGAGTGGATATACATAATATTAAAGATGGTTTGAAATAAACTCTAAATATTGAGTTTTAAATCTGGAATGAGATATGATACCCAAAGTGATAAGTTTTTGAACTTAATAAGCAGGAAGATTATTTATGAGAAGTTCAAAATTTGAAATGGAAGATTCAAATTGGGTAAGGTTGACTGGATTAAGTGAATTAAGATTAACCTGGGGAAAAGTTAAATAAGTTGGAATGATCAACCTGATTTGGAAATTTGAAGATGAAATTAAGATTTAACTTGGAGAGTTAAATGGTTGATTTAAATTAGGGAATTTGAGTGATCTCAAATTGGGTTTGAGATGTTGAAATTTAAAATGAATGGATGTTTTAAAATAAATTAGATAATATCACCCTATTGTTGTTAAAAATCTTTAAGTTGTGAATTGGAATTGTTTAAATGAATGAGAGATGGTTTAAATTTGAAATTTGAATTAGTTCAATTTGAATTTGATTTGAAGTAATTGAAAGTGTGATTGAAGATGTATGAGTATAAGATTCAAATGGAAAATTTGAATTGGATTAATTTGTAACGATTTGAAATTGAAGTGGATTTAGTTTTAAATTAGTCCAAATTTATTGGAATAATTTGGAATTATAATTAATGTTGAATGGTTTTAAATTCAAATGGAATTTGAATTGAATTTGGGAGGGAATCAAGAATAATTCAACTTGATTTGGAAATGGAGTATGAGATTGGGATTAATTCAAACAGGAGTTGAAATGAATTAAAATTGAAACTAGTTAAATTGAAATTTATTTGAATTAGTAGAATTTGAGATCAAGGTAGAATGAAGTTAAATTTGGAAAGAAACTAAGGTTAATTCAACTTGAATTGGGATTGAATCAATTTCAATGGAAATTGAAGTTATTTAAATTGAATTGGGTCAATTTAAATGGAAGTGGAAATTTAAATTAAATTGATGAGAATGAAGATTGGGAAGTGAACAGTTTTGACTCTGGGATATTTTATTTTAATATAAATTGTTTTAATATAAACCTATTTTTCCAAGCTATTCATTATATATACAACCTTTCTTTTAAAAAAAACCAAACTATCTTATACTTGTTTTACAATTATTTTTGGAAGTGTTTAGCAATTTTTCAACTATTTTATAAACTAATTACCATCTCACTATTATTTTGCAATTATTTAAAATTTATATAATTATTTTAACTATTTTCTACCTATTTTACAAACTAGTAATTATTTTCCAACTACTTATCTATTTTTAAAATTTTCAAACTATTTCTTAAATAAACTGGTTGGAGTTCAAACTATTAATGGTTAAATACCCAATCGAGATAAGAATAGAGGTGATAATCCAAATGGATTGAAGCAATTGAGAGTAAGTGAATGAAAATCAAAGTGAATAGAAATGGAATTGATTTGGCTAATGACCAATAAAGAAAAATACGTAGGGTGTACATATGTTATTCTATTCGCATAGTGATTTGATCCAGATTCGAGCACAGAATTTCGAGATAGTTATATCGATCCGAGTGGGATTTTTCACTCGATTTTCGACGGCGAACCTGGATATGGATTGTTGATTGGTTCTGGATATTCTTTATCATAGTTATGACTATGCAAGGAGAATAACGGTTTCTGATCAAGAAGCCAGATCTGTGTCCGCACTAGAAAGTCGGGTGGACTATACTAGTTCGAAAGTGAAATTGTGTGATCGAGTGAGTGATCAGATTGGTATGGTGTACGAATGATATGTGTACATCGTACGGATTTGAATGAAAATGATATTGAAAAGAGTAATCAAATTTGAATATTTGATTTTTGAGTAAACAAAGTTAAATATCTTTGTTTTATAAAATGAAATTTCCCCTTGTTGAATCTATTGCCAGAAGAAAAGGATTTTTTTAAGGTGTTTCGAAGTATAAAAGGAGTTTTATACAAGTTTGAAATGATCCAAAGTTTTAAAAATTATATATATATATATATATATATATATATATATATATATATATATATATATAAAGGATCTTATGAGGATTTTAGAAAAGGTTTTGGGAACCTTTGGATTTGGAAAGGCTTTTGATTATTGGGTAAAATCAAAATGAGAATTTAGGAAGCCTAGTTTGAGAATTATTGATTTTGAAATAATCAATTTTGTGTAAAGAAGCTTTGTATGAGATCATACTAGGTGTCTGATTTAAAGATACTATATGTGTATAGTATAAAATGTTTTGATGATTGCTCTAGGGAAAAAGGCGCTCCCTTGAAATGAACTTCTCAGGAGTGCCACCGGGTGGTGCTGCCTTGAGCCCCAAGGGGGGTTCTAAAGTTGATCCTGTGAGGAGTCCGGACAAAACTAGTTCTTGAGGATTATGAGTAGAGTATACCATAGAGAAAGTCGTGTGTGCCGCTGTGAGCCAACAGTCTGCGTTTGATTTTATATCGGCAGACTGCGACCTATGTAGAAGTGGAGATGTTTCATTTCGACAGCGAAAATCAGAGGCCGCTGAGAGCCTGCAGTTACATGGACTTTTGCTGTGACGGCAACGTAACCTTGGATGTAACTGTGTTCTGTTGTGTGGGATCCATGGCGTAATCGAGAGGCCGCTGAGAGCCTGCAGTTACATGGACTTTTGCTGCGATGGCAACGTAACCCTGGAATGTAACTGTGACCATGGATGGGGGTGATGATTTCTAGAGCATTCTCACCAAAGATATATCCTCTATTTTCAAAAACTGTTTTCTATATTTTGAATAAAATTATTTTCCAAGTATTTTCACTGGGTGTTGAGAATGGGTCTGCTAAGTACTTATAGATTTTCAGTCCTACGCCTGATCAACGTATGACCGAATTTCTGAAAGAACAAGGATGGACTGGTTGAGACATCGAGTTATAAAAAAGGTAGTTTTATAAAGATATTTTTGAAATACTATATAGATTTTAAAGGTGTTTAAAAAAAAATTCAATAAAAAGGGAGTTATAGTTTTAAAATGTTCAAAGAGTAATTTATCCAATATAAGTATTTTTATTGAATTCTGGCTTCATTTCTTTTCGAGGACGAAAAGATTCAAAGGGGGGAGGAATGTGATAATCCTGATTTTTGAACATCTGGTAATTAACAAGATTAGATTTATTTAAGAAGAAAATACTGATTTGTATGTTAACAAATAAAATAATATATATAACTAACATTGTAAATATAATATGATATTTGAACAAGGAATAATAAAAGTTTTAAAAATATACATATCTTTGAGAAATTAATAAGAAAACATATATTTGCTTAAAATAAATTTGTAAATATATATGTAGGATTTAATAAAATATTTAAAATACTTTTCTTTTAATACTCGGGATAAAACATAGTTTATATGTGTACACATTTGTAAACATAATACATATAAAAAAGAAAAAAAAAGTGTGAGCTAATACATAAATATATTTACATAAGAAACATATTAATAAAAATTAAGACAAACTATATGTTAATACTTAAAACATAAGTAATTAAGAAAGAGAAAAAAATAAATTATTATTATATGAAAATTTGAACACTTGTAGACATGACAATACTTATTAATAACATTTGTAAGTCAAGAAATGTATATAAGCTAACAAGTGTCAACCTTCATTATTTTTATTAATATTAAATTATAAAATAAACATTTGAGAAACCAGTTTACAGATTTTTCTCCTCTTCATTATCAAAAATTGAAAACTAAAAAAAACCCAAGTTTTCATTTTCTACCCACTATCAAAACCTGAAGCATAAACCTAAGAGAAGAAATGAAAGAAACAAATCAAATCAGTATACAAATCAAAATTTCCAGATTTTGATACTCAAGCCCGATCCTCTGTTTTCTGAGAAACAGGTGAGTAAATCTACCCCTTTGAAAACCAAATTCTATTTTATAACTCAATGCATGCTGAAATTCTTTAAAATGAAGTATGGTAAGTGTAGCATGTTGTTTTAATATGGATTGTTGTATATGTTCATAACTGTATGGATGATCATATCTGTATACCCAATATACACTCTGTTAACATTTCAGGTTTCAAAGGTTGAACTAAATTTAAAACCTCTTTGCCTGATTTATTTTAGATATAGGTATATAAATGAAAATTGTTTGTAAGAACAAAACATTTGATCTAAAAATATTTCTAGATAAGTATTTAACAGTAGTTTTATCATTTAGCAAGAAAAACAGTAATTATACCCAAATCTCAACTATATTAATTTATTGTTTCAAATTCATATCCTGATTGGTCATCAGAAACTAGGATTTTTGGAAGAGGAATCATGACGTTTAAGGAAGTATATCGAGTGGATTTAAGTGTTGATCAAATTTTTGGGTTTTGGGCAATTCCGATAACCGCGTTGGTCAGAGGTTTGGAAACTGAGGCCAGAGGAAGGTGGTAGACCAGGGGAGTAGGGAAAATTGTTAAAGGAAATTATAAATCGCCATGGAGGCGCGGCGAGTAGATAATAGGGTTTTAGGAGCTTTTGGTCGATGTTTATTTTTAGGGAAATTGCATCACTGACGATACATCGAGATTGGACAGATCATGTTAGATCGACGCGGGACATTGTGGCACTGCTGGGGGTGGAATGACGGATGTTCTGGTGGTAGAGATCGTCGATGGTGAGAAGGATGTTGACTGTTATTTTAGTTCCATTTTTGGGGAAAAATGGTTCGATTTTGATTCACGGGCTGATCAAGGAATCTGGGTAGTTGAAGTTGGTCAGCGTATCGTCAGCAAGTGATAGGAGGTGGCGTAGTTGATCGGAGGGTCTCCGATGTCGTGTGCATGTGTACGTGTTTTTTTCATGTGTATAGGTTGTTTGTTTGTGGAATCGCTTTGGGAGAAATGTGGGTTTCATCGTTGACGTCTTCGGGTTCAAGCCTGTATTTGATTGCGAGCTGTTTGCTGATGATAAGAAGATGGGAGGAAGGGATGCGTTGTCCTCATGGGCTTGGGTTTTGGTTGGGCTTGAGATAATGGCCTGATGGGAATAGAATTTAATTTACATAAGGTAAAAGATAGTTAAGAAATAAGAGAAAAATTAAATGAAGTAAACGATATTGGTAAGAAATGTTTTCAAATGCTAGTTGTTAATTTGAGCATTAATTTTGGAAATTACGCTGGAGGCACGGGCTCGTTTCCGTGTAGTTCGAGAACGTATTTTGTTTTCAAATTTTAAAAACTTTAGCAAAGTTTTTGGAAAATGGAAGGAGTTGAAGAATCTCGAGTATGGACTTGAGCTATTCTCGAGTTGGACCCGAAGTAGGTTCAAAATGCAAGAATTTGGAAGTTTTTATTAAACTGGTTTCAAAATTTAAATTGAATTTAATTTTAGAACTATTATGTAAGATAAATGTTTTTCCTGAAACATTTGAATTAGAAGATTTGAAGCTTGTTTAACTTAGATTTGTTAAGTTAAATTTTAATTTAATTTAAATTTAAAGATCAATTAAAAGTGGAATGTTTTGGAAATGCATTTAAATTTTGTTAGTGATAAGTAAATCATTAATAAAAATAAAGATCTATCTTAAGAAATAATTAAGATTTGGATGATTAATGACTAATTAATTAAATAAGGTAATTAAGGGTAATTAATTATTTTAATTTAATAAAGTTAAATTTTATTAATTAATAGTTAGAGGTAAATTAATTAAGTAATTAAGTTGTAACTTGTGACTAATTAATTACTTAAAGGAAGCGATTAAGGATTAATTACTTAGGGTAATTAAAGGATTGATAAATTAAGGGAATTAATAAAAGGATAAATAAATTAATAAAGATGATTAATTAGAGGATAATTAATCAATGTAAGTAATATAGAACAATTAAGTCAAGTAATTAATTTTGGATCAATTTAATCAATGTGTATAGTAAGGTCAATTAATTTGTGTAATTAATTAAGTTCAAACGGTTAATACTAGTTAATTAATTAAGTTTAATTAATTAAAGGTAATCATTTGATGTTGAGTTAAGTATAATTACTTAAGGTGATTATTGAGGTATAATTACTTAGTGAAGAAATTAGTGGATAATTACCGGATGTAATTAATTAAACAGAAATTGCTTGATGAGAAGTAACTAAAGGATAGTTACTTGATGGAAGAAATTAAGTAATGGTTACTCAGTGTAATTAAAGGAGAAATAAATGTAATTATATCAAGGAGTTGATTTAATGAATATGAGTAATTAAGGGGAGTAAATTACTAATGTGATTGATCAGTATTGATTAATGAATGAAATTGTTTGAGGATAATTAATTTGTGTAATTAGTTAAAAGTTAATTACTTAATGTAATTAAAGAATAATTAATCGAGGGTGATTAATTAAGATGGGTAATTGGAGAATAATTAATTAATTTGCTGTAATTAATAAAGGATTAAACACACAAGATTTTAGTAATGGAATAAAATTAATTTAATTTATTTTAAATTGATTAAAGATTATGTGATTAAAGTCTTTGCTTATGAATGGCTGAATGTTATTGGATGTTTGGATTGTTGTTATATTTGGCAGGTGATTGTGTTGCTAGGGTATTAGATATGGATTATCTATCAGAAATAGAATTGCTATGTGAATCTGTTACTATGGGTATACATGAAAATGTTTAAAGCTTAAGCAGCTTTGTCTTAAGATGGTATTGAATTCGAAGAGACCGGGGCCGGGTATTAGTAAATACCCGAAACCACTTCGATTCTATATAGATTTGACATCTGAAATAAATAGGCTGAAATGGAATGGTTAAAGTGAATCAGACCATTTAATCTAAGTTCTAGCACTTAGAAATTGATGTGTGGAATAAGTGATGTTATAACGACTTGAGAAGTTGTAAACTGATATAAGTTACCCGTGTTTATTTAAGTTGTATGCTGTAGTATTCCATGTTAGATGGCTTTACTTACGCTGGTTTCCAGCCTGACCCGGGTGTTACTTTGATGTAATGCTCGGGTCAGACCGAGTAATACAGATTTTCAGGTAAGGACGTTTTGGAGCTCAGGAGGCGAGCTGGATGGCTGGAACGTATGGAGTATTTACTGTTATGTATAGTATAGTTGGCTTGGACAAGTTGTTTTAAACTGTCCGGAGTATTGTAATGGTTATAAATTTGATATATATTAAAGTGTAATTTGACAAGTACAGTTATCCATTGTATAATTATTATCTATGTGATATTATATTTTGATCCACTGCGAATGTGAGGCTTTTATGACTTGTTTCTGTTTTCTTCTTCTTTCTCTTTTCTTCTTTTCTTAACTATCTGGAAATTTCAAGATCGGAATTTCTGGGTCGTTACATAAAATATACCTATTTATAATCATTATATCTTTTTTATATTTAAATAAATAAAGTTTGGGAAAAAATATCTTTAAATAAATTCTAAGTCCGATTTTTTACGAAAAATTTCGGCAGAGTCTCCCTTGTACGGAGAGGCTCAGGAGAAAATATAATATCCAAATATAACAATTATATTACATATATTATCTAAAATATAATATTCCAAACCCGGGAAAATATATAAAATAGCGCTATAACCGTAATCCAAAACGTACCTATTTGTCGGGAAATTTACGCTTAATTTATGGAACCAAAAGCAGTAGCAATTGCTTCCATAACCTGCATTTCGCTTATAAAATCCAAAGGGTTAACAATTTATATAAAGTGAAATATTTAAGTGGTTTCAATCACTAACAACAAATCAATACAATAACCATCAATTTCAACAAACAACATACACAACAAATACAAAACAACCATTCAATCAAGCAAATAAGTAGTTGTTCGGGTTCAAAACTTTTAAATTGTACAGAATGAAGAATAAACTACTAGCGCATCATTTACTCAACAGTCTTAGATAAAACTAAATAGATTATTCATTCACCCAAACCTAAAATTTTAAAGTATCTTACCCAACAACTAAAACCAAACAACAACAATTCAAACCAACTTTGCTTATTGTTAATTTTATTTCATACATTAGTTGTTTAATTTCCTTTCTTTTCATTCATTTCAGTGATTTTTCTTCATTTATGTAATGGTTTATTTTTTTTTCATTTATTTCTTCCAATTTTATTTAGAAATAATTCAACCCATTTACTTAAGTTTACAATTTCTCTTTATTATATTACATTCATTTATAATTGCATGACCTCATCTATTTATTACTTAAGTTTATAATCATCTATTTGTCATACTTACCTTTAATTATATTTACTAGGTAAAATTTCAATTATAACTTAAGTTTATAACATTAAATTCTTATTTAATAGCGATTTCATTGAATACTTTCGTTATTTCAAATTTCTACTTGTATAATATTCTATTACAATCTCTTATTAAACATTTCAACTTTAATATTTGGTAAGTTATATATGTTATTTAAGGGTGTAATTGAAAGTTATACAAGTTTCTCATTTATTTTATTTAATTCATTGTTCAATAAATCCTACCGTTTTCTTGTAAGTTACAATTTCATCTTCCTTTTTATTTCCTTAATAACTTAGCCTTAAATCTCTTACCTAAATTAGAGGTTTCAATTATTAATTACTTACCTTTTATTTTACTACAATAATTGAAACAATTAATCAATGGAAATTTAAGAATTTAATACCAGGTTTAAATTTTAATTTATTTTAAAACAATAGATAAATATATTCTTACAACTTATATATCACTAATTATATTTAAAACAATTCAAAATTTATATATTTTTCAAAAATGAATCTGCAGTAAAACTACTACAGTGGACTTCCCCCTTCGAAACTCGAAAATGAAAGTCGATGATGCGGCCGCCATCACCGAAATTATTTTCCAACGACAGAGAGGAAAGTACAAAACTTATTTTCTCCAAAATTTTCTTTAAAACAATTCTTCCGAATTATATTAAATATTTATATCAAAAAATACTTATAAAAATATTATTATATTCCAAAATATATTTGAGAAAATTTCAAAAACCCCGGATCTTAAGTTCTAAATTTCCAAATTTCATTTTTTTTATTTTTCAATCTTATTTCTATTATTATTTATACACTTTATTACTTAACAGCCACTCTATTGCAACCAAATATAGATATCATTTGAAATTTTATATATAGAATATATAATAGGCAAAATTATTTCATTCACCTATATTAAAAACAAATATTATGTCTGTCTGTCCTGTTAAGTGTTAGAAATCCCTATTGATGTCATAGCGTCCCATGCATCAATCAGAATTTATAAATACAAAACGGAACAGATTAACACAATATTAAAATCTTTTTATAACACTAACAAATACGCTCTCCCATATATATACGCTCAGCGACTCCCATAGGGTATTTCTACCTTATTAACAAAGAGTCAGACCCCACAAAGCTAAGGTTTATCGCTAAACCAAAGCTCTGATACCACATGTAACGTCCCTCCTTTTCGCACGCTTTAAATCGACACACGTGCCAGTTCAAACCATACGGAAGGCCGGATTGTTATGGGGTAAATAAGAACAACGAGAAAGAATAAAATAAAACAGAATTTCAAAGCGGAAGGATAAAATATAATAATAAATATACAGTTCATAAAACTATTTACAAACATTTGATTCTTCTTTATACATTAAATATCAGAGTTCACATACCAATAATATTAATGCAGCGGAATACAGTGTAGTGGAACCATATGATATATAATAATAATAGTAATGAAATCTTCGTATTCTTCCTCCAGAAAAATCTTCAAATCCTGAAACGCTCGGACTGCCCCGAGCGAATTTGAAAAGATAAAAACACTCGAGTCCGAACTAAAAGATCTTATGTAAGTTAAATTAACAGAAATGAATATGAGTGCAGTAACTCAAAAGATGCTCGGGATTTACATCTCTTAAGGATCCGTTAAACTATTTACTATATAGTATATTTCGCTATTATAATAGTGTCTAATTGTCAAATAAACTTACTTTTTAATAGCTTAAGGGGTTACCCATATATCCCTTAACACAAATAATGCCAATAGTCTATACAGTACCGTAATACCTCCTGATCGGAAGGCTACCAGAGGATACTGCATAGGTACGACACAAATAGAAACTCGTAGTAAAGGCTCGGTATGGTAGGTGACATGGCACAACTAGGCAATGCCAGGGTAGATATACCAATTACGCATCCGGGCTGGTGGAAACGCGCAGCTCGCAGCTACCGCCCACCTCGAACAACACCCCCAAATCAAAATAAAAGTGGCCACCGAATCCAAATCCAAAAGTCAGAGTATAATATCGAAGGAGTGCGTCCGATCAGAGGAAAGACCTCATTGGCCCGAGAATCGCTCCTGTTTTAGCCACCTTATGCCAACTCACGGGAGTTGGGTCCACGTATTTACCTCAAATGAAACGCCCTTACCATCCTACTTCATTCTGGAATCTCCATCGCACACACAGTTGTTAAAGTGGTTTTCGGAGTTGGCAGAGAGTATGACAACTTCCGATCCCGGTCTCTTCAACAACCAAACGTTATTATAACACCGCGGTCATTTTAAAAATAATTATACTTTCAAAACCAGATTATAATTATCCATTTTTAAAACCCATAAATACGATATCATTTCCTTTTAAAAACCTAAATAAATATGATATCATTTTATTTCAAATATATTTCTTTTCCAAAATCATGCCACTTTTAAAATTTATAATACCTCGAAACCAAATATTTGAATTTTAACTTTCAACATAATACTTCGAAATCCATAGTTTTAAAACCATAACTTTCAAACTTAAATGGTTTGGATATTCAACCGTATATAAAATAAAACAGTTGAATTTAAAATTTCTTTAAAAGTAAATAATTTCCACACCTTCACAAATTTTTATTCACTTTATATTCAGTCTAAACCTATACCTTTTAGATCCACTTTCAGTTTGAATAAAACACTTCGATTTCAATACTCTCAAACTTTGAGTATTTAATGAATTTCAAAACTAAGGTTGGGAATTTCAAATCAACAATTCATTTTCCTATTATTTAGTTTGAAAGGTTTACATGATAGATCCATAACCATTTAAAATAAACTAAATTTATTAACACTAATTATTTCCTTCCATTTATTTATACTGGAATTATTCATTAAATCCAGTTATAAATACCATACCTTAAATTTCCAATTTTAATAAGCTAACCTCAACTTATGGAGTTAAAATTTCAAATAAGCTCAATTCCAATTAAATTTCCAATTTATCTTTCAATTTTAATTGATTTGAATGATTTAAAACTCTCTATATATACAAGATCTTAAACCTGTACTTAATCATATAATATAAATTATCAGATTCCATTTTCAACTTATTCATTTTTATTTAACAGATTTATGCATAGCTTAAATTCAACAATTTAACTATATATGTATATATAAAATATATTTATACCATATCCAAATTTAATATTTATCAAACCGTATCATATCCAAACCATAAAATCATTTCAAAAATAATTATATATATATATATATACCGCGGTGCCTGTATATAATTTTCTATCCTATGGTCAAGTGATACGGATATTTATCATTTCAAATCCGCAATTTAAAAATAAAAATGCGATTGTATATCATTTCAAACCGCAATCCCGAATGAAATGAAAATGCATAATAACTTGCAGTTTATACAATATAGAACACATCATCCATTTACCCAATATCAATCATCCACCAATTTATTTCAATCATCATCAATTTAACCAATCATCAATATAGAGCATATAAAATATAACAGGTAATAAATAACAGTTATTAACTAACAGTTATTAACTAACAGTTATTAATTAACAGTTTATATTCAATAATAAATTTATTAACTGTTTAGCTATCAGTTTATATGCAAATAACTAAATTTTAACTGTCAATTTATATGCAATAATAAAAATTTATTAACAGTTAAATTAAATAAATGCGATTTAACAGAGATGATGAATAAAACATGCCAAACAGTCATAAATAAATTTCTATTCATGTCTTAAGTCAATTTAACAGACATAGGAAATTTTAGAAGTTGTGAGTGGGTTAAAATACTCACCTTTGGGATTTAAATTGAACTCAAATCCAATTCAAACCCAAAATTTTGACGGTCTCAGAATCCGTCCAAACTAACGTCATAATCTTCGAAATTTTTTTACGATCCTAACAAAAAAAACTACGCGTAAAAGGGATATCGTATACAAAGTTTATGATGATAAATGCGATTGAAATCATTTAAAAAAAATGGAACACATTCTCACCTAAAAACAAACAGTGCCACGTCATGCATCCCCGAATCACGCGCCTACAGTACTCATGTTATCAATCTCGAAACCGAACCTACAGCAACGCGCATGCTCCACCGTCTGACCGCCTTTGACCATCGATTCGCCGCCAATCCGACCGTCAATTCGCCTCCAAACTTCGCCGATGAACAACGCGCTAGGCCCTCTACAAAACCCAAAAGGGATTTTCCGATCAGATGCACCAGTCAAAAACGCCCAATTCGATTTTGACCGTGATTTATGGTCAACGATGCGTCGAATTAAAAAACGAATTACACCATTAATTACGCTCGTCGAGAGCTTCAACATATATTATTTTGAGATTTTTCCGAGAACTTTGAATTTTTGACTTTGATTTTGAAATGGATCTGGATCTGAAATTTTGTCTGCCATTAAGGAGGAGAAGGAGCTGATGAAAATGTACGCACAAACAAATGAGAATAGATGGAGGTTAGGGTTTATTACCAACTATTTATAGGTAGGGTTGCAAATAGAGTAGATGGACCACATAAACAAACGTGTTGAACAATCTATGGCCCGAAAAGCCCGTTCTGACCCCGAAATGAAATTGGGTAAAACCATATATCAAAATAGGCATTTTAAAATGTTTTAAACGCAATGGAAAAGGTTTCGGGTTCAAATTGCGTCGTATGGAGAAGTTATGCTGAAATCAATATTTTCCAAATTCAATTGATTTCAATGCATAAATTTCAAGGCGTTTCGAATCCGTACGATCAAACGACAAGTCTGATTGCTACGAAACTTGAAAAATTATTATAATTCACCGTTACGGATCCGATGAAGCTAGTTTCGTCGAAATCCGAATCAGTGGCAAAAATGGCTATTTTTATATTAATTAAAATAAGTACATAAATTAATTAATATTCAATCTTTAAATTCAAACTTATAATTAAACATTTTATCCCTTTTATATTTCTTAATCATTTAAAGAAGTTTAAACAAGTTTAGATGTAAATTAGAAGTTGATAAATCTATCAATTTCAGTGTTAATTTCCAATTTCATTAAATTTAGAAAATATAAGTTAAAACTTCATTTATTGTTAAATTCAATATTACACTGGATGAAATCAACATTTGGCTCAAAATTTTTTATACAAATATTCTTAGATTCCATTTTAAATTTCTATTAACATAACATTTAGATGTTTGATTTCATTAAATTTCAATTTATTGACCCACTTAAATTTTATTCCTTTCATTTAATATCAATTGTCCATTCTATAAGTAAAAATTTACATTAGATTCATACTCATATAATGGCTTCAATTTCATTTAAATAAATATCTACAAAATCTTTAAACACTAAATCCATTTAATTTCAATTAAGCCAGCAGCTACCCCAACACCGCGAAACAACACTCCCAAATCAAAGGGTGCACCCAAATCGAATCACAAATGTAATAGAAATGGTATCGAAGAAGTGTGTCCGCTAGAGGTGGCGAACCTCAATGGCCCGGCGCGGCTCCTGTTTTAGTCATGTCAGGGGTCATCCAATAATCGTTCTCTTTCTTCAGTCAACGCGTTCACCAAACCATCCACTTCATTCTGGATCAACACTCCGCGTATAATAGTTATTAAAGTGGTTTTCGGTATCGACAGAGAGTATGTCCATATCCGATCCCGGTCTCTTTAATAACTACGTATTATTACACCGTTGGCTCTTTTATATTTCAAATTGATTCATGATAACAAAATATCATATTCGCTTTAAAATCAAATCCATTTCAAAATCATCATATATTCCAAATTAATTTAAATCTAAATTTCAAATAAATTTTCAATTCCAAACTCAAACTTGAATTATCATTTCATATCAATTTTCTTAGAATATTCAGAGTTCGATTAAAAGTCCAATCTTTTAAAACAAATCAACTTTCAAAAATTTACACCGTATTTCAATTTTCAATTTAAATCTAAACTTCGATTTTATTTAATAATTTCGTTTACCAAGTTTTAAATTCTAACATTTCGAGCTCCAATTCAAAATAATTCAATTTCCATAAATTGGATTTTATTCTTAAAATCAATTCATTTAAATAATTTCAAAACAACTTTTAAAATCATTTAATTTATCCAACTCGGTGTCCGTATATAATTTTCTAACCTATGGCCAAGTGATTAGTTATTACAATTAAATGTCAGGGATGAATATATCATTTAAATCAATCATAGTGTCATATGTATGCATAGCAGGATATATATAAACAAATAAACATCCAAACATTTAAATATCAACCAATAACATCCATCGAAATACATCATCCAATAGGCAATACAATTCACGGAAATTTCATATTTATCAATGTCAGGTAATTTAATCGCAATTCAATTTTTAATTTTAATTTAACTGTCAATTTAATTTTTTTACGGTGAATTCAAATGACAATCAATATGATAATTAAATTTTATCAAACAACAACAAATAAAAATCATAACTATGCATAATGTCAAATTTAACTAGCATAAAGATATTCAGTACGTTGTGAGCGTTATAAAACACTCACCTTGATTTTACGATTTTAAATCAAATCGAACGACGTTCGATTTAACTCAAAATTTTCTCTAGCTCCAAATGATTCCAATCCAGTTGCATTGCGTAGTGCTCGACAAAACGATTGCAACGCAATTCGTTTCGTTGAATTCCGATCTCGTATGCAAAAGTTAGAGCATTTTAAAGATAAGTGAATCTTAAATATAAACAATTTACAAATCTCTCTCTTTTTTTTTTTTTTTTTTTTTTTTTTTTTTTTACCAAACAGATCTGGACCGCTCATCTTGCTTCCTCCACATCAGGCCGTGAATCTCCTTTCTTCCCATTCACGTTCGCTCCAAGACAGGAAACCACGCACGCAAATAAACCCAAAGGCCGCCTCCTTCCATCAATTTTCACGACCAAACCGAGCAACTTGAAGACGATCAGGTTACACCACTTCGAAGCCACCGCCTTACTCCACCTTCACCCCAAATAGCTCCAAGCTCGGCCTCATCCTCTGCCTCGAATTGCGTGAAAAACGCAGCAGGTTTGAACGTGATTTCCTGTCGATCCGTGGCTCCGTTTTCGATCATCTCCGTATGGATTTGAAGCTTTCATCGTCCTCTACAACTTTGTAGTTGAGAGTTTTTGCTAATTGTTGATGGATTGAGAGGAAAATGAGAAAGAAGTTTCGAATTTCGTGGCCATTGATTCAGGAAATGGCGGCTAGGGCTGAAGTCAATTAGGGTTTCTGGATTAAAATAATAATAAAACTGCCTCGGTTTGCGTGCGTATTTATATAGGTAGGTCCAAAATCATCCGAACTCCAATCGAGACGTGCCGCCAGGCGTTTATAAGGTTTTATCCCCATTCCGGACGCAATGGAACTAGTTTCAAGGCCTAATTCGATCATATGTGAGAGTTACGGAAATAAACGATCAATTTTACATTAAACCGATTAAACGAATTTCTATGCGTTTTGGCTTGCCCCGGACAAACAGTAAATCCGTTTGACTTGAAATTTGAAAACTTACAATAATATCACATTACGGATCCAATGAAACTAGTTTCATCGAAATCCGAGACCGTTTGAAAAATGACTATTTTAACTCGCCAAATTAATATTAAAACAATTTCAACGCGTTTCGAGCTGCCACGGTCAACGACAACTCCGATTGCTACGAAAATTGAAATCCGATAATAACTAACTATTACGGATCCAATGGGACTAGTTTCGTCCAATTCTGAGACTGTTCAAAAATTGGCTATTTTTCAGTCGAAATTAAATATTAAAATATTCAATTTTCACAAATTTACTTTTAATTCGATTTTAAAAGTTCTACAACATCATTCTAACTGTAATATGATAAAATAAAATTTTACAAATCATTTTTAATCATATTAAACCCGTTATTTAATTTATCCAATAAATTCCAAATATTTAATTTAGATAATTTCGCTTATCCAATAATTCATTATCTTTTGAAATATTGAAATTGAACTTATAAGATTCAACTTTTAAAACCATTTCAAAATTTAGAACACTATTTTCATTTTACAGTTATTCAATTATTCAATAAGTTTTAAATATTTAATTTAAACAATTACGTGTTCAATATTCAATATTTGATTTCAAATAGATTTTACTTATCAATCAATTACTCTATCATACCCAATGAATTCAACATTTAATATCCTATTCAACTATTGATTGCAAAGGCATTCACTAAGTAGCTTTTTTTTTTCATTACTTGGATAATTATTGCAATTCATTCCAGTTATTATTATTCCAAATGAATTACAAATTTTTTTCTAACATTAAATCACGAAATCTTATTAAATTAGCTAATTTAATTATCGAAAATTTACGGGTCGTTACACTCTCCCCCACTCAAAACTTTTCGTCCTCGAAAAGGAAAAGAAGGGAAAAGAAAGGAAAAGAAACTAAGTATAGAATTCAACATTAGATATATTTTATTCAAAGTTACCAACTTATAAAACAATGAAATTCCATTTATAAAGTCATAACTACGCTTCCACTAACTTACTCCGAACGGCTTCCTAACTTTAAAAGTTAGTAATCAAAACAAGTTATAAAAAAAAATTAAAACTTGAAAAAATTTCTAACACCCGGATTTTACGGAAAATTTCGGCAGAGTCTCCTTTGCGCGGCTCGATCGGAAAAATATAATAGCATATATATCATAAATATACATCTCATCTCAATGATGAGGCATCCCATATGTGGGGAAACAACATATAAATATCACCAATATCATATAAAACCGTAAGCGTACCTTTTATTTAGCATTTATTAGCATTTTACTTACATTATGCGTTTAGCGTAGAAGCGAACTGCACAACGAAGCGCAACCCCTTTGCTACCTACTACAATGCTCAATAACTAAGTTAGAACCATGCATATAAAGATAGATCGATATATTTAGCCTACACAACATATATATAACATATTTAGCTTCAAAACTGAGATTTCAATTTCTGGACAGCAAACAAATCTTAGCTTTAGGTCACCTAAACGGTAAAATTTGACAACAGAATCTAAACAAAAATTGTTGCATTCATTTCAGGCTTTTCGGAATGTCCAAAATCATCGAATTTGGATCATCCGTTCAAAAGTTATGGCAGTTTTACTTAGGGGAAACGCTTCAGCCTGGGCAGTGTTGCGCAGGTCTGTGACGTTCACTCGTGGTTTCGACCTTCTAAACGGTGTCAAAACACAAAACACTTAAAACAAAAGTTTTAGCTTATGTTCTTAGCTTTCCATAAAGTACAAGATCATCAAAATCCGATAAACCAGTAAAAAGATATGTCAAAAATACTAAGGGTGTATACTACAGATTTTACTTATTTTTACACAGGACAGCGAGTAACATTCAAGTTTTTAACCTAGTAGACGAAGGAATTTTCTCAAGTTATCTAAACAAAATTTGTGCTATAGTTTTTGAGCTTTTCGAAAAGTCTAAGATCGTTGAATTCCGTTCAGCTATTTAAAAGTTATGGTTGTTTTCGTTTCTGCATATATTGGACAAATTTGGATTTTCCCAAAAATTTGCTTTTATTATTTCAAAGTGCAAACCATCAAAATTTCAAATTTTCTAAAAAAACAATCATAAACACAAAGTCATTTATTTTCTTATTCATCCATGCAATAGGTTTACATTCAATTTGTTTCCGATTTATTCAAGTTTGTTTCATTCACATTTTAAATTCAAGTCAATTTGCTTCAATTTAAATTGAATTCAATTATATTTAATTTCACTTTGCTTCAAATTTGAATTTAATTATTTTACAATTTTATTCCGTTTATTCAATTCCATTAACACTAATGAATTCTACTTAATCAATTATCATCCATCTAACAACCAATGCATATCAAACATTAACATCCATCCAAAATCTACACTAAATCAATTATACATTTCCAAGTCAACTTTAATTTCATACACTTCCAAGCTTATAAACATTTAGTTATATTCAAATTTAATCAGTTTCCATTTACCAAATCTATATTTCATAAATTTTAAATTTTATTCATTCACTTATATATATCATTCATTTTACCGCTTAAATTTCTTTTATATTTACAACTATCAATTAGATCTTCACATTTTATTATTCACTCTCACACTGGTATATTATTTCTCTACTTATCCTTATTAGCATTTTAAACCTTTTAAGTATTTGGTAAGTTATAGTTATGCAAATAGAATGTAGTTAAACAACATACAACTTCTTTCCATTTAAAGTTGAATTTTCAATTTATTAATTCTTAAGCCATTACTTAAATTGCCCTATAATTTTTTTTTCACATTTACATTCACATATAGTATTTCCATTTTATATTAACAAAATTGTGAATCACCTTTAAATGTTAATTTAAATTCCAATTATTTACTAACAATTTTATTTATATTTGCAAACCATTGATTAAATGCATATTCCATTATTCAAACCTATACTTGTATATTATCCAATTAACAATTCATATAACATTTTTGAACTTCTTAAATATTTTGGTAAGTTATATCTATGCTATAGAATGAATTTCAATACTACGCGAGTTTTACAGTTTCACTTTTATTTTAAGTTCATAATTTCCTAATTCTAAGGATTTCTACTTCAATTGATATTTTCACTTAACTCTTAGGTTCATTTCTCATTTCATAATTCAGGAGTTCCTTAATGATTCAAGTCTAAATTCATTTCAATCATTTAAAAAAAATCATTAATTTTTAAAGGACTTAAGAATTCCAATCCCGGTTTCATTTCAAATCAAGTTTTGAAATAATATATACTTATATAATTTATATATCAAATCATACTATAGAGAATACAAAATAAAATAAATTTGAATCAAAACAAGGTTTAGACAAGCTATTAAGTGGTCTCCCCCACTCAGACTCTCGAAAATAAACGCCGATGATGCGTGCACTCATCACCGAAATCATTTTCTAACGTCAAGAGTAGGGAATATAACACTTATCATAAAAAAAATCCTTCGAAAACAATTTCAACTCAATTATACTATCATATAATACTCATATTATGTTTTTCAAATTCTTGTAAGTCAATTTCAAACACCGGAATTTAAATTCCCAAATCCAAGTTAAAATTCATTTATATTCATTATCAATTGTGTCTACAAGATTTCATTTTCCTAAATCCATTGTTATTTAATCAATTGTTGTAAATATTGACTGATCAAACAATAACGATAATAATCTAATATTATCATCTCCTAACAATCAATTCAATCAAAATGAATAAATATTCAAATAATTCTTTATATAAAAATATATTCCAAAACGATATTGTGTTGGTTTGTCCTATTCGAGTGTTTAGAAATTCCTATCGACGCCTTGGCGTCCCAAGTATCGACCAGAATTCATAAATACTCAACGGAACAAATTAACACAATATAAAACCATTTTATATCAAATAACAAGTACGCACTCTCATATACACTCAACTCATTCATATAGTTTACCTCTATTTCAATGAGTTATTCCCCACTAGAGCCAAGGTTTATCGCTAAACCAAAGCTCTGATACCAACTGTAACGACCCGCCTTTTTGGACAGTTTAAACCGACGATCAAATACACATGTCGATTTCAAACCATTAAAAGGGCAGATAGTTATTGGGGTAATTAAGAAAAGAAAAGAAAGGGAAATAAAGGAAATGAAACAACACAGAATCTCACAGCGGAAGGCTAAAGTATAATAATAAAATAACAGTTCATGAAGCTGTTAATTAAATGAATACATTTGAAATGAATACATTTGATTATTATTATACAACATTTATCAGAGTTACATACACAACAAATATCATACAACAATGCAGCGGAATGGAATGAATATAATAGTAGTAGATAATATACCAAATCTTCGTCTCCGTCCTCCAAGGAAATGATCTTCAACCTAAACTGAAAGCTCAAGACTGACCCGAGCGTAATGAAAAGACAAAACACTCGAGTCAGGACTAAAATATCCTTATGAAAGTTAAATCAATCGTAAATAAATATGAGTGTAACGGCGTCAGAGATGTTTACGCGGTTTGACATCTCATATCCAGTGTCAACGTGCGTGCAATAACTCAAGAGATGTTACAGGATTTTCCATCTCTCAAGGATCCGTGAAACTATCTACTATATAGTAATATACGCTAAGTAGATAATGTCTATCAGTAATATAAGTATCAAAATAGCGTTAAGGCGTTACCATAATCCCCCTTAACACATTTTATATTCCCAAAAGCATATACAAGACCGTAGTTTCCCCAAAACCGGAAGTCACCAGAGGGCAATCCATATACTCAAGGTACAAATCAAAACGTAGTGGTCGCGAATAGGATAATCAGTATGACAAGGTACATGAGGCAATACCAACTAGGATACTAGTAGTTGCGTGATCCGGACTGATGTTGGGCATAGCCAGCAGCTACCCCAACACCGCGAAACAACACTCCCAAATCAAAGGGTGCACCCAAATCGAATCACAAATGTAATAGAAATGGTATCGAAGAAGTGTGTCCGCTAGAGGTGGCGAACCTCAATGGCCCGGCGCGGCTCCTGTTTTAGTCATGTCAGGGGTCATCCAATAATCGTTCTCTTTCTTCAGTCAACGCGTTCACCAAACCATCCACTTCATTCTGGATCAACACTCCGCGTATAATAGTTATTAAAGTGGTTTTCGGTATCGACAGAGAGTATGTCCATATCCGATCCCGGTCTCTTTAATAACTACGTATTATTACACCGTTGGCTCTTTTATATTTCAAATTGATTCATGATAACAAAATATCATATTCGCTTTAAAATCAAATCCATTTCAAAATCATCATATATTCCAAATTAATTTAAATCTAAATTTCAAATAAATTTTCAATTCCAAACTCAAACTTGAATTATCATTTCATATCAATTTTCTTAGAATATTCAGAGTTCGATTAAAAGTCCAATCTTTTAAAACAAATCAACTTTCAAAAATTTACACCGTATTTCAATTTTCAATTTAAATCTAAACTTCGATTTTATTTAATAATTTCGTTTACCAAGTTTTAAATTCTAACATTTCGAGCTCCAATTCAAAATAATTCAATTTCCATAAATTGGATTTTATTCTTAAAATCAATTCATTTAAATAATTTCAAAACAACTTTTAAAATCATTTAATTTATCCAACTCGGTGTCCGTATATAATTTTCTAACCTATGGCCAAGTGATTAGTTATTACAATTAAATGTCAGGGATGAATATATCATTTAAATCAATCATAGTGTCATATGTATGCATAGCAGGATATATATAAACAAATAAACATCCAAACATTTAAATATCAACCAATAACATCCATCGAAATACATCATCCAATAGGCAATACAATTCACGGAAATTTCATATTTATCAATGTCAGGTTATTTAATCGCAATTCAATTTTTAATTTTAATTTAACTGTCAATTTAAATTTTTTACGGTGAATTCAAATGACAATCAATATGATAATTAAATTTTATCAAACAACAACAAATAAAAATCATAACTATGCATAATGTCAAATTTAACTAGCATAAAGATATTCAGTACGTTGTGAGCGTTATAAAACACTCACCTTGATTTTACGATTTTAAATCAAATCGAACGACGTTCGATTTAACTCAAAATTTTCTCTAGCTCCAAATGATTCCAATCCAGTTGCATTGCGTAGTGCTCGACAAAACGATTGCAACGCAATTCGTTTCGTTGAATTCCGACCTCGTATGCAAAAGTTAGAGCATTTTAAAGATAAGTGAATCTTAAATATAAACAATTTACAAATCTCACTTTTTTTTTTTTTTTTTTTTTTACCAAACAGATCTGGACCGCTCATCTTGCTTCCTCCACATCAGGCCGTGAATCTCCTTTCTTCCCATTCACGTTCGCTCCAAGACAGGAAACCACGCACGCAAATAAACCCAAAGGCCGCCTCCTTCCATCAATTTTCACGACCAAACCGAGCAACTTGAAGACGATCAGGTTACACCACTTCGAAGCCACCGCCTTACTCCACCTTCACCCCAAATAGCTCCAAGCTCGGCCTCATCCTCTGCCTCGAATTGCGTGAAAAACGCAGCAGGTTTGAACGTGATTTCCCGTCGATCCGTGGCTCCGTTTTCGATCATCTCCGTATGGATTTGAAGCTTTCATCGTCCTCTACAACTTTGTAGTTGAGAGTTTTTGCTAATTGTTGATGGATTGAGAGGAAAATGAGAAAGAAGTTTCGAATTTCGTGGCCATTGATTCAGGAAATGGCGGCTAGGGCTGAAGTCAATTAGGGTTTCTGGATTAAAATAATAATAAAACTGCCTCGGTTTGCGTGCGTATTTATATAGGTAGGTCCATCCGAACTCCAATCGAGACGTGCCGCCAGGCGTTTATAAGGTTTTATCCCCATTCCGGACGCAATGGAACTAGTTTCAAGGCCTAATTCGATCATATGTGAGAGTTACAGAAATAAACGATCAATTTTACATTAAACCGATTAAACGAATTTCTATGCGTTTTGGCTTGCCCCGGACAAACGGTAAATCCGTTTGACTTGAAATTTGAAAACTTACAATAATATCACATTACGGATCCAATGAAACTAGTTTCATCGAAATCCGAGACCGTTTGAAAAATGACTATTTTAACTCGCCAAATTAATATTAAAACAATTTCAACGCGTTTCGAGCTGCCACGGTCAAACGACAACTCCGATTGCTACGAAAATTGAAATCCGATAATAACTAACTATTACGGATCCAATGGGACTAGTTTCGTCCAATTCTGAGACTGTTCAAAAATTGGCTATTTTTCAGTCGAAATTAAATATTAAAATATTCAATTTTCACAAATTTACTTTTAATTCGATTTTAAAAGTTCTACAACATCATTCTAACTGTAATATGATAAAATAAAATTTTACAAATCATTTTTAATCATATTAAACCCGTTATTTAATTTATCCAATAAATTCCAAATATTTAATTTAGACAATTTCGCTTATCCAATAATTCATTATCTTTTGAAATATTGAAATTGAACTTATAAGATTCAACTTTTAAAACCATTTCAAAATTTAGAACACTATTTTCATTTTACAGTTATTCAATTATTCAATAAGTTTTAAATATTTAATTTAAACAATTACGTGTTCAATATTCAATATTTGATTTCAAATAGATTTTACTTATCAATCAATTACTCTATCATACCCAATGAATTCAACATTTAATATCCTATTCAACTATTGATTGCAAAGGCATTCACTAAGTAGCTTTTTTTTTTCATTACTTGGATAATTATTGCAATTCATTCCAGTTATTATTATTCCAAATGAATTACAAATTTTTTTCTAACATTAAATCACGAAATCTTATTAAATTAGCTAATTTAATTATCGAAAATTTACGGGTCGTTACAAAGTATGTATGTCTTGACTCATGTGTTTTTGTTTTATTTTACGCTCGGGTTAGCCTGAGTATCAGTTCAGACTTCATTTCCTGAGCTAGGACTTCTGAAGATCATCTTTTTGAGCTGCTATCTATTTTCTATTCAGTCTTTTATCTTAGCCTATGTATTTGAGACAAATAAATTTGGGATTTTCTGTGGTTGTTTCAAACTGTATTTGGTTTTAAGACTATGTAATTCATACTTATTTTGGGACTATGTGATAGTGGCTTCATGAACCACTGCTATTTTCTCTACTTCCGCTGCATTTCTTACTCAGTGTCTGTGACCTGTGATTATTTATTTACTGTATATTCTGAGATTTGCCAAATTTTATTTACAACACGGTATTTTGAACAATTCAAGTCCAACATGTGCGGATGCGAATGGTTGAAAATACCGGGTCGTTACATTTGGTACCAGAGCTTTGGCTCTAGGCAAAACTTAGTATGTATGGTAAATTTGGTTTACAGAATCACTTTCATTCGAGCTTGAATCTCTTCCTTTTGATTCGATTTTCTTTGAATTTTGGAATGTTCCCTGCAGTTCCAAAGTTCATTCGTGTCCTTCACTATTCATCTTCTTTCGATTCTGGAGTATCCCATAACTCCACTTCGGATGATCTTTAAAGTGAATTGGCGGTCTCGCCAATATTCTAATAAAGGGGAGAAACTCCTTTACAATTAGCATTGATTCATCATAGATTTATATTTATCCTTGGGTTAGATGCTAGTACCTTTGGTTATTCCGAACTCTATCTCTTCAGAATGTAGATTTACCCCAGAAAATCCACATCGATCTTATTATTAAAGTCACGGTTGATCCGGTTAAGGTTGCCCGCGATTTATATAAACTTATTTAGTTCCTTATTATGTTATTTAATCATTGGATCTTTTGATTCCAACTTTTCTTTAAATTAAATTTCTCTTTGATTTGAGTCCATCAAATTTGAATCTCTATCCTTGCTTTGAAAAATTTATTCCAATATTTGGAAAAAATCTTATATTATATAAGTATAATTTTTATAATTTTTATAATTAATTTAACTAGTTATCAAGAGGTAATAGTCTTTGATTTTATTTATGGTTTTGTAAACCATGGGTTTTGTCTCATATAAATAACTGAACTATAAACAATGGTTATAAATTAATTTGGAAACAGAAATGAATTTAAAACAAGAACTTGAGAATTCAATTTTGCGATGGTTTCAAACCTTGCGTTTAAAGTTTTAAAAGGATATATTATTTAAATTATTTTTGAATAGAAATTTGTTTCCAAAGAATTTTAAGGGTTTAAAAATCAATGCTCTTTTCTTTGTCGCTGAAAAATAATTTCGGCGATGGCTGCAACATCATCGATATTCATTTTCGAGTTTTGAAGTGAAGAGACCATTCTGTAGTCTGACTACAGTGTTACCTTGAGAATTTAATCGATTTGAATCTCTAAAATATGACTTTATTTATAATATATGGATATATGATTTAAATTTGATTTGACATATTACGTACATATATTTATTTATCTCTAAATGGTTTGAAGGGAATTAGAAATTTAATTCTTAAATTTTATCTTGAAGAATAATTTCAATTATAAAAAGAAAATCAAAATTTTGAATAAATGATTCAAACTTGAGATAATTGAATTTGAAAGTTTTATTTGTATAATACTCAATTGCATTTCAATATAACTTACCTTGATTTTCAGAAGTTAACAACGTAATTGGATAATATACAATATAAAAAGATTTTATAAATAAAATTTGAGTGGTTATAATAAATGTTATACACTTAAATTCTAGTTATAAAAAGATTAACAGAGGTAAATAGAATAAAATGGTAACGGAATAATTTACAATAAAAAATGATGTTAAAGGAACTAAGAATAAATTTAAGCAGTTGTAATAAGTGTAAACATATTTAACATAGATGATAAAAATATATGGAGAGAAATAAATTTAATTTAATTAGGAATAAAGAAGAAATTAATTTATTGAACACATTTTTGAGTATAACAAATGGTTTTCAAACTTATGATTTTAGAAATTTTTATTTTAAGATAATTAGAAGATGAAGTAATGAAATTTGGAATAGTTAAATTTAACTTAAGTGAAATTAAATAGATGAAAACAATTATTAATTTAAAATTGAATTTGTATGGTTTAGATTAATGATTATATTTTGAGTTTCAATTTAGTCTTCTTTCAGGTTGTTTCTATTCCCCTACCTTCTTCCTTTTCGAAGACGAAAAGTTTTGAGTGGGGGAGAGTGTAACGACCCATAAATTTTTAATAATTAAAATTGTTAAATTAATAAAATTTTGGTAATTAATATGAAGAAAAATAAACTTTGTAATAAAATAAGGAAAGAATGTTAAAGTGGAAATGCATATTTTATTCATATGGTAATATTAAAGAATAAAACTTATCTGAATGAAGTTATTTGAGGATTCAATCATAATAAATGTACACATTTAAAAAATTCAATATAATTAAGAACAACTATTAATACAAAGGAAAGAAATTAATTAAATCCATCAGGTCATTGCTTGATTTCTTACTTTTTTCTACATGGCCTCTTTATTTCTTTCTTTAGCCATACAAACTCTTTTCCTAACCGAGTATTTCTTATTTGAAAATCATGTACAAGAAGATTTATTTCTCATTTCAAAACTCCTCATTTTCATTTGCATTTAAGAATAAAACATATATACGTTTCTATCTCCTTAACTTATGTCTTTTTTGTTTCTTAGCATTTACTCTCGCTTTGCTTGCCATCCAAACCATCTATGTATCAACCCAAATTTTTTAATAAATGTTTTATTTATTTAATTGTGATAACTTTGTTATTTAAAATATAAGTTTTGGTGTGGATTAGAATTCCACATATGAATTAATAGAATATTTTCCGGAAATGTGAATTTTGTCAATATGGTCAAACTTTGACTTCTAAATTTAAAAATTTAAAAGTTTGAAAATTTAAATTTTGTCTTTTATTTGAAAGTAAATAAAATATTAAGAATACTGCTTTGCGTTTCATTTAAATCTGATTTATAATGCGAAAGTTATGCATTTTTAACTATTGTGTGTAATTTGCTGTATTTAACAAAATTGTTTACTTTAAATGATATAAATAATATTTTATTTGGTCATGTAATGTTCTAATTTATATTTTCAAGGGTAAAATAACTTGTTTTGTATATATTTTAGTATTAAAACATTTTTAAAAGTGTAATTGACATTTTCCAGTGTCAGTTGTATTTTGTTTACAATTTCTAATTTCCAACTTCAATTAATTTAAGAAATTCTTTATTTATTTTTATATTTTACTTAAGAACTTATTTTATTCTCATTCTCACTTTATTTTTTTTCTCAAATATTTATTTTAAACCATTTTTAAGAAGAGTTGTGATTTCCTAAAGTTAAGTGGATTTTGTTTGCAATTTTTTTAAGCTAGTTTCAATAAATTAAGCTATTTTCTTTATTTATCTTTCTATTTTCCTAAAATATAATTATTTATTTTCTTTTTCGCTTTATTTATGTTTTTTTAATTCTATTCACTGATTTTTATTTGTTTTAAAGTGTGGTAGAAATTTTTCCAAAGCTAGTGGTATTGTGTGTAAATTTTTAAGCCTTGTTTCAATTCAATAAACTATTTCTTTAATTCTTTTCCATTTTTTTTGAAATCATTTATTTATTTCCTACCTTAACTTATTCCTTAAAATCCATAGTCGTTCCTTACATGTAGCCTATCAATTCACGTGAAGATAGGAAGAGTTCTCATTTTCCACTTATTCTTTTTATTAAATAGGAATCAAATCCCTTTATTTTATCTTGCCGTCTTAAACATTGACTGCTTGACCGTTTCTTTCACTTGATTGCCGCGAGTTTTTTCACTTTATTTCTCACGCAAAAACATCTCCTCTCATTTTTATTTCTCACGTCTAGGAATATGGTAACGGCCTCCTCTTTTTTTTCTTCTTCCAAACTTTTATTTAAACTGCATGTACAACATCCATTCCGCTTTTGTTTCTTTTAAAATTGGTTATATACTTTTTAAATTAAGTAATAAAATTGTGCAAAAAGAAATAAAATTTTACGTTTCTTTATACATATATGCATGAGTTCTTAGTTAAATGATAAATAAATCAAACGAATGTAAACAAATCAAAATTTAAATTAATGAAATAAATAGTGTATAAATAAGCTATATAATTACAAGTTTTAATTTGGTACGTTTATATCCGTTTTGTTTAATTTAGTTGGCATGTAAATAGTAAGCTATTCGATGAAATATCCGTTAGCATATTTTTACTAAATATATTTACTAAATGAATAAGAAACGTATAAATAAAATACGTTACTTTTGTTATAAATTTGGGCATAATTTGGACGTACGTTTCATTTATTTATTGCGTCTGTAGTACACACTCCTAAATTTCTTACCTCGGCTAATAAAATCATTTATCAACCATGCCTTTTCTAAAGGAAAGAAATTTAAAATCTTGCCTCGAAATTTGCGTGTCTTGATTTATCTCCTATCCACTATCCGTTGCCTCCTTATTTTTAATAGGAATGAATGCATTTATTTCTCCCTAGCCGCTCAAAATCCATTTAAAGATTGCTTGAAATTTCACGTGTAAACTTCTACACGTTTCTTTTGCTTCAATTTTTTTAAATTGGTATATAATTTCTCTCAGCCGTTACAAAAGCAATTACTTCTTGCCATTTTCTTTCACCTAAATATATGCACTCATTTATCTCTTAGATCAGCAATTAAACAAAACAAATCAGCCGTGTATTTGTTAGAAGAAGAATTAAAACCTTGCTTAATTCACGTATAAACTTTTCTAGACTTTCCTTTTGCATCTTCTGTTTGATAGGAGCGAAATCCTTTATTTCCTTAACGTTCAAATATCTTTATTTCTTGCGTTTCTTTAATTAATTTATCAAACGCAGTTACCTCTTATAAACTCAAACATCACACACAAAAATTTCCTGACCGTTTCAAATTCCCTTCTTGCCTTTTACGTGAAATTTTTTTCTACTTTCAATTTCCTTCATTTGCTTTAATAGGAATAAAATTATTTGATTTCTACCTGACCGTTTAAAAATTTATTGCTTGCCCCGAATTCACGTGTAAACGTTATACACTTTCCTTTTTCTTCAATTGTTTTAAATTGGTATGAAATCCTTGAATTCGCATAGCCCTCCAAAATCAATTATTGCATGCCATTTTCTCCACTCAATCAACGCAAGTTAATATTAAACACATTCACATAATTCCATCACCACCTCAATTGTCTTCTATTTCTTCGCGTGTCGAAGTTTGCTCATCAGGTAATGGCTGCCAAATATTTTCTTGCTTTCTTTTATTTCTTTTGCTTCTTGCTTTGTTTTCTTGTTTCCACTATTTTGTCTTCTCCAAGTGGTGGAGGCTGAGTCACTTGTGTTCACGTCATTCTTTTTCAAATCTTAGTTCCAGTTTGCTCTATATAAATTTGATGATCGTATTTAAAATTCGCATAATTAGTTTATTCGTTTGTGTTTCAAGAATTTGAATTTGATCGTCGCCTCTGCTAAAATTTGATCGTGCCTTCTGTACGTTTTTTTGGTATGGATATCATTGTTTTGAATAGAATCTTCAGTGGCGTAAAGGTGAGTATTCACTCTCGACAAACGTACTTATAAATTGTAAATTAATAACAAGTGAAATTGTAGAATGGTTATATTTTATTTTACTTGCCTATGATAAATTTTATGATGTAAAAAAAAACCCTGTTATAAAATTTACACATCATCCGTTACACTTTATGTTGTTATATTTTATGCTGTTATACTATTTATTTATTTACTGTTTATCACACTACAAGTTCCCTGTAGAATAGAATCGTTATGGGCTGAAATGATAGGCCTGAACGATATTAATTTAATTGTTCTATTTATTAAATTACTTGGGATTGCGGGTTTGAAATGATAGAACCTGGATTTTTCTTTGTAAATTACGGATTGAAATGATATATTATCCATATCACTTGACCTAGGTTAGAAAATATTATACAAACCCGTGGTTATTATATATTTCCTAGAAATATTAAATATTCTAAATTAGTATTATAATATTTTGTTTAAATATGGATTAAAGTGATTTTTATAAGTACAGTGATTTATACAAGTTAGATGTGTAAATAAATATAATGGTTAAATTAGAATTTGAGGCATAAAATTTATTTTGTAAACTTTGATTTTGAAAATAAAATGGAATTCATGTTAGGAAATAAATATGATAAATTGGTATAAATTCGAATATAAGGCGAATTAATAAAAGGTTAAGTTTTCTATGAATTAAATGGTAAGATAAGTGAATACTTAAAATGGAAGTTGACTATAACTTAATTTAGAAATATGAAGTTGGGATTAGAACAAAGGAAAGTTAATAAATAAATTGGAAATTAAGTTTATTTTTGAAGTGTTAATTAAACTTAATTGTTAAGTAAAATTTTATAGAAAATTATGCACTTGATTTTAATAAGTGAAGCATAAATAAGTTTTATATTTATTTGCAAAACTTAATTTATAAAAATCATAAATGGTTGAGAAATTTAAATAACTATTTCAAAGTGGAAAATACGATTTTATAAGTTAAATTGGTTCAAATTAAGGTTTAATTATTGCTGAAGGTATATTGAAGTCTGAAATTTAATTTATTTAAACTGTTGTAAAGGATAGTAACGCACTTTGCAAGTGTTGTAGTGATGCAAATGAACTAAGGCTAAACCTTTGGAATTTATATTGGATTTTGTAAGAATAATAGCTTCACTTGTAAATAGTTTAAAATGAAGTATTTTGATTGAAATATAAACTATTTTGGAATTTTATAATCACGGGTAGTAATAACATTGGTTGTTAAAGAGACCGGGATCAGATATGGGCATACTCTCTGTCGATACCGAAAACCACTTTGACAACCGTGTACACGGTGGAGATTCCAGAATGTAGTAGGATGGTGGTGACGTTCTATTGAGGTATGTACGTGGACCCGACTCCTATGAGTTGACATAAGGTGGCTAAAACATGAGCGATTGACGGACTAATGAGGTAGCACCTTTGATCGGACGCACTTCTTCGTATGCCATTCTATTACTTTGTGATTGTTTGGTGCGCACCTTTGATTTCGGAAGTGTTGTTCGAGGTGGGCGGTAGTAGCAGCTATGCGTTACCACCGGTCCGGATGCGTGATTGGTATATCTACCTTGGCATTGCCTATTTGTGCCGTGTCACCTACCCTATCGAGCCTGATACGAGTTTGATTTGTGTCGTACCTATGGAGTATCCTCTAGTAGCCTCTCGATCAGGAGGTATTACGGTACTGTATAGACTATTGGCACTATTATATGTTAAGGGCTATATGGGTAATCCCTTAACGCTATTTTAAAGTAAATTTGTTTTACAAATAGACTCTATTATAATAGCGAAATATTACTACATAGTAAATAGTTTAACGGATCCTTAGAGGATGGACGGTCCCAAGCATCTTTTAAGTTACTTGCTTTATATTACAGTTCACTTGAATTAGCTTACACTATATATGTATTTATGTCCTGACTCGAGTGTTTATGTTTTATTTTACGCTCGGGTCAGCCTGAGTGTTAGTTCAGACTTCATTTCCTGAAGCTAGGACTTCTGAAGATCATCTTTTCGAGCTGCTGTCTATTTTCTATTCACCATTTTATCTTAGCATATGTATTTGAGACAAATAAATTTGGGATTTTCTGTGGTTGTTTCAAACTGTATTTGGTTTTAAGGCTATGTAATTTATACTTATTTTGGGACTAATGATAGTGGCTTCATGAACCACTGATATTTTCTCTACTTTCGCTGCATTTCTTACTCTGTGTCCGTGACCTGTGATTATTTATTTACTGTATATTCTGAGATTTGCCAAATTTTATTTACAACGTGGTATTTTGAACAATTCAAGTCCGACATGTGCTGATGCGAATGGTTGAAAATACTGGGTCGTTACACGTTATCTATAAACCTTCACTCTCATACCAACTGTGGCAGACCAGCCAGGCTTTGCAACCATCGATAGCCAGTGAGTAAGCCTACTGTGGCACATTGCCATATGTATGTTCTGCTTTTACGGCCAACCTCTCGGCTAAACCAATCCAAGGACATGTAGGAGTAAGAGTCATCCGCTCGCTACCACACCAAATGCGAGAATCCCCTGTCATGCAACACCCGCCAGGTGCCCAAGCAGACACACATGTCCGACTTAAACAATCTAGAATGTAGATAATCAATATGGATAACTAAGAAAAATAGGGAAAGAAGAAGAACACAAACATGGGATCTCACAGCGGAATGATAAAATGTAATAATCAAATAACAGTTCATGAAGCTTTTTATTATACATTCGATTATAATGTATACAACATTTATTAGAGTTATATATGTACATCAGGGATAAATAACAAATGCAGCAGAATATCATGATATAAGGAATAATAATAGTAATATGACAAATCATCTTCGGCCTCCAAAGAATAATTTTCAACATGTTGAAAAACTCAGGACTGACCCGAGCATAATGAGATGACAAAACACTCGAGTTAGGACTAAATACTCATATATAAGTCATAACAATATCTGAAATATGAGTGCAATAACTTAAGAGATGCTTTGAGTTTTTCCTTCTCCTAAGGATCCGTTAAACTATTTATATATAATAGTATACGCTATAATAGATAATGTCTATCAGTAAAATAAATATCTAAATAGCGTTAAGGCTTTACATTATCCCCCTTAACACATTTTTATAGGCTAAAAACCAAAGTCTTAATGGCTAGTATAGGGATAAATATGACAAGGCACGTGAGGCAATTCTCAAGGTAGGATTCTACCAGTTTACCCTGTCTGGCTGGTCGTAACTCATACGTGGCCGACTCCGACAATCAATCCAACCGACAAAAGGTGCACCCATCAAATATGAAATCACAATATTAATATGAGGAATCAATGTCGCTAGATGTAGCTAACCTCAACAGCCTGACATAGCCTCCTATTTTATTCATTTTAGTTATGACAAGAGTTTCAAGACTATCAATCATAGTTCTCTTCCTTCATTCCAGTAAACGTTGCCAATTCAACCACTACATTCTAGATATCATCCACCCCGTACACAGTTGTAAAAGTGGTTCCAATATTGACAGAGAGTATGCAAATAAGAGGCTCCAGTCTCTTTAACAACCAAACGTCGTTTTACACACCTGTCGATTCTTTCACATTTCGAAAACATTTCGTATTTGATATCAAGATATCATATTTATTTCAAAAATAGATCCATTTCGAAATTATCATATTCACTTCAAAAATCATATTTTACATTGAAATCTTAATTCAATTTGATATATTGATTTCACTTTAAAACATGATTCGAAATAAAATTTAGGTTATCACTTCACTTTAAACCAAATCTATTAACATCCAAGATTTAAATATAAACATTCCACCTTTTTACCAATTTGAATTTTAAGAAAATAGTTTAAATAGTTTTAATATAGTTAAATAGTTAAAATAGTTTAACAGAAAATAATTTGAGTATTAAAAAATGGTTCATATAGTAAAATAGTTTGGAAAATCAAAATAATTTAAATATTTAAAGAATATATATTTTAAACTATTTATACTAAAAATATTCATTTAAAAATATTAATTTTAAATTCAAACCATGTAACGACCCGATTTTTTGACTTTCGAAAGTCGACATTAATACGTCTACCGTATCAATTGCCGAACCATCGAACGCCGAAAAACCGAACCATTAGGGTTTAAAGAAGAAGAAGGTAGAAGAAGAAATAGAAACAATAACAGAATCTCACATATCGTAGCGGACAACATATAATGGATAAATAATTATCATTAAACAGAATCACTATATCAATTATTACATTACATCACATTACATTATCAGAGTGTACAACAACAATAGCGGAAAGAAATATTACATATATAAATGATACGCCTCGCCATTCAGCTCCAACTCTTGATTCTCACAGCAATTTCTTGACCTTGCTCCCGAATAACTACTAACCTGACTCTAGGCCGCCCGTTTGAAAAATTGTGGGCACCCAGAGTTTAGAAAGGGAACAATAAACTCTAGGTCAGTCATGGGACTGGTGTGAGATCTTAAAATCAGTTATTTTCACAAAGAAAATAAAATGAAATCTGCTATGCTTTTGGAAAATGAAACTACCATAAGGCCTCCCTCCACACACATAATGCAAACGCAGGATTGGAGGAGATTTCTCCTTATGATAGTCAAACATGCTTAATACGCCAAATCCTTTCAATATTATTATTAGTGCATAGTGCAGAAAACATTTCGAAAGTATAATATAAATCTTAGCCAGCATACAACCATTATTATATGCCTACTATAACCATCATCCAAACAGTGGGGTGCCACCATAAGTAGATGGCAGGTTATACAACTCAAACCGTACAAGGCGCGTATTGTTTCTTTGGATTTCCAACAAATGGTCAGGCAAAGGAATTTCCTACTGCCACATGGGTACGCCTCTAGCGGGATGTCCCGAGAACTTAACCAGCTCTCTGCTAACACAAGGCCGAGTTACCACATGCTTCTGGGTGCAATGAAGCTGTAACTTGATAACTCGACACAAAAAAGTATGCCATCCCCGGTCGTTACCGACCTTTATCCTAGGATCCTCAACCACAAAGCAACAACCACAAAGTATAATAATTTGCAGCATCAACAAAGGTAAAATATCTGGGCTCCATACCATGATATCACCTCTTATCCAGAAGAAAATGGACATACCCTAGGGGCATGACCCCTAAAAAAAACCTTGCCGCAACATTACGGTTTCGACCATTTTCGGGTTGTGAGGCTCGACGAAGTCTCGTCCACAAAGATACGCTTTTCACAAAAGCCATGCTTCGATCAACAAATGGTCAGCAGCACTTCGTATGCTGCATTACCAAATTGGGAATGTATCACTAGTAACCATCAATTAGATAACCTCTGAGCTCGTACGTCTCAGAGAAGGGTGTTAAGCTAAGAGAATAAATTCTCCGCCACCAACATAAATGTATTTGATAGAAACCAGCTTTACATCTCAAAGTGTAACGTCAGACAAACATCCGTACAGGTCTGTTCCGGGTTTGAACAGAACCGAAGGCATTTTTGAAGAAGCCCTTGCAATCCAGGTATTCACAATCCCGATCAGACTTCCCATCACTTAGGGAATCTCTATATCGTAGCTACTCAGTGCAGAGACAATCGATAGGTCATCCTATCATTCTCGCAATACTCGGTCTTCACCACCGGTCTTCAAATGCAATCCCATTCATCATATCATTATTCGGAATGGGTTATACGACACAAAGGTTGTGACGACCCGGCTTTCTAACTTCAGAAAGACGTGTCATCAATAAGAAAGAAAGGGATAGAAATAGAAAAGAATAGAAAGAAAGAATAACAACATCAGAATCTCACAGCGGAATGGAACAAAATATAATACATCATCATAACAGTTACATAGTTATATATATATCAGAGTTATACAATATCGTACAACATGACTATTATATACATATTTGTCAGAACATACATCTCAAATATCATATACTAACCAACACAGCGGAACTATATAGATAGATACATACGTCTGGTCTTCTGCTCCAACTCTTCCAGAAAACTCTATACTCCGAATACCTATCACTTGGCTACTCGTAAAAAATTTGAGTACCCAAGAGTTTATGAAAACAAAAATATAAACTCCGGGTCAGACATGGGTCTGGTATGAGTAAACGGGTTAAAATTGTTTAACTTTTAAATCATTTAAAATAAAGGTATCACGTAAGACTTCCCACACATAAATACGGGTAAGTTTTTACCTTATGCTAACGAAAACATTTTATAGGAAATTCAGTGATATTATAATAGTGTCTAGGGTTTTCAAGTAAAATACAGAAATAGCTGAAATGCTTACATCTCACATTCCAACATAGTTGGGCACAATCAAAACGTACGACGCTTATTGGAAATTGGATCCCATACAATGGCAGAGCTACTGGGGTACCGCCCGTCACAGTACGTGGCCTAGATCACCGTACTGAGGAGCCACCTTAACTCCCCTGCAAAACAAGGCTGGAACCATTCCTTACCGAACAGTCCCGAACAAGATAACCCCGCAGTTGGCTGCAGACCAACCGCCCACACAACCGAATAAAAGGGACATCTAGACAGGGGTATACGTCGTCCTGCTTGGGCATGACCCATCTAACCTTGCTGCACATCCCCTATTTTAGCCATTCCCGGTTGATGAGGCTTGAGGCTACGTTTACCTTTAGAACATATCTCTTAGAATGCTCATCGTCCGCCTGACGATGTGCTGAAAGCATTCAATCCATACAATTTCGTTCCGGGTTCGAACGAAACCGAAGGCATTATCTCGTTTTGGAATCACCCTCAGAGTTAACGACAATAACCCTTGCATTCTGAAAACACCATCTCGATCTTCACTTGAGATTACACGACCTAACGTTTAATTTGGATCGATGTGGTTTTCGGACTATCAAATTGATACCCGATCCCGGTCTCATCGAAATCCAAACGCTATTTTAAAGGCCAAGTTGTGTAATTAACTTATACAGTTTAAATTCAACAATTGAATTCATATAGCAATTTAACACAGATGAATCATAGACAGTCATCATAGATATATCTAGAATATCACAGAACATCACATGATATAAATAAATATCAGAGTCAATCAAATAGAATCATCGATTCATATCAACATTTAGTTTGATTTATCTTAAGCTTAATTTTTATGCTTAAGAATAAACTATTTTCATTCTTGCTTAATCAATTACTAATTAATTAACTTATTTCAATTTATTAATTACTTATTAATTATTCACTTAATTAATTAATTAATTATTAGTCAATAACCTTAATTATTGATTTATAAAACTCAATCACATTTAATTATTACTAATTGCTTAATTAATCAATAATTATTAATTAACTTAATCGTTTGATCATTAATTAGTTATTTAATCAGTTAACTATGATTCGTTATATTATTAACTTCAATGATTAATGAAATTCTTAATTACAAATGGGATTACACAAGATCATTAAAATCTTTAATTACTAATTTAATTAGATCTTGAATTACTTATTGGATTAAAATTTTATTACATTCTTAATTAACTTTGATTTAAATTATTAACTCATTCTTGTTTTCTATAAAACTTCTTTCATAAATTTAATCACAGCCTATTGACAACATTAATAACATAATTGATACTTAACTCATTAACCCTTCAACATAATATTACAGTTAACTAATTCCTGGAATTAAATCCCGAAGTTAACAACATGATTAACTCAGGCTAAACTCGAGACCACCCAGAACCTCTCTCGCGTTCCTCCCTGTCTTCTTTTCTTTTTCCCCTGTTCTATCTTCTCCTGTTCTTTTTATTTTTATTTTTATAAAGTTTAAGTTTTTAAATTGTTGAATTCTATTAATACACACGCACCCACTCAAAATTCTCCCCAGAGAGAAACCCGAAGCTACAAGCGCACAAACTCGAGTTTCACTCGAGTCGACACCCAGCGGCACTTCCCCACCGCCGTGCACATGCACGGCGGTTCGCCACCGCTCCGACGCCCCACGACGCCACCAACAAATCACTCGCCTTCCCCTCACGCGAAATCGCAGCCCAGTTCAACTCAATACTCACGCAATCAAAATTCACGTGAAAATCCGAACAGGAGCAAAAAAACATGGAAGAAGAAAACGCCTCGTCCACACCGTCTCTACCTTCTGCGATGACGTGGCTTCGGCCATACATTGCCGACAACACACTCTAACACCCTTCCAAGTCACATGGCACTCGGTTGAGCCGTGGCGACGCGAGCATCGAATCAACCGAACCCAAAAACACAAAACCCAAAAACCCTACTCTTGATCATTCCTCAAAAATCTTGCATTCGAATTTTTTTTAAACATTTTTCTGTTGATCTCACATCAACACTCAAGCTTCATGTCAAATTTCATCAATAATTATTAAAGGAATCTTCAGAATTTCATAGACAAGCATATATGGCTTACTATCAAACTGCTCTCAGAATTGTTAACTAAAAATTATAATTTCGGTCTTAAAAATCATAGTTTTGTATGTTGTTTCAAGATATAAATTCGAATTTACAATTCATTCTATTCGAATTTCGACCATTGTTTTACTTTGTACTGTAAATTAATTTTACAGTAACTATGTTGTTATTAGAACAACTTCCAGATCCTTATGCTTTGTTTATTCCACTTAATAAGTTAAACTTTGAGTTTAAGTTGTTTATATGAGAGGTATAATCATCCTCTATTTCTTTGCCTCAGATTTATGAAAAGAAACTTGAAGAACAACAAAATACAGTTCATTCAGTAATTGCAAACATAACAGAACCTTGTTATATCAACATAGTAATTCTTTCATGAGATAATTACTAAAATTAAATTCCAAAAAGGGTTGGCTTACTCACCAAAATACTGTTGAAAACTTGAAACAGAGGATGTTTTGTTGATGGTGAAAGAAGACTGCAGTTGACGTTTTGAATTCTGTAACTCTTCTTTGCTTCCTGAATTTTTATTTAAGCTTGAAAATATGCTGTTATTTATATTTCTTTTGCTTTATCAGATTTTGCTTTTGAAGTTACAAATGAACTAAAGGATAAGAACAGATAGAATGACGAATATACATATATATATATAACTTTCAACAATGATGTCTTCTTGAACAAGCTTTAACTTGATATAATATTTTCTTTATTTTTTTTTATTTGTAATAAGGTACTGTAAATCTGAGCTAAGCAAAATATTTCGGCTGAAAGCTTAAATTTGACAGATTGTAATGCTAATTAAATGCCTATGTTTTCACTTATGTTAACACATAATTAATGTTTGCTGACACATATATTTGTATAAAAATATTTGCAGGTTTTTGTGTTTGTACTAATATGTTTTTCTGGCAAACTTTGTTTTGTTTAAAGATATATACTGATCTTTGCATTTGTACAAAGATATTTGTCTTATTATAGTTAACATTTCTATTTATATCTTATTCATATCAAAGTTTTACACTTATGTTTGTAGACTTATGTATTATGGTTTCCTTATGTCTTCATACTTATATTAATATCCATATTTTTATGTTATACTTATGCTAAATATTTATAAGCTTATTTTATTTTAATTATAAAAGCTGTTGTTAGAAACACTTCTTGATCTTATTTTTATTTAAAGTTAAATATTTCCAATATTCGATTTGTGACATATATTTGCATTAATGTATTTTATATTTAATAGGAATATAATTGTGTTATTGTGAACATTATCATTATTATTAACTACATTCATATATCTGATATTAAATGTCATTCATACATAACTTTTAATTTAATTGAATAGATTTAATTTTAAATATCATTGAATGAGTCTATTTTACATTTTGAAATTATAAATTCCTTTATAACACATATACAACTAATAATATCCAAAATCTTATTTATTTATAAAAGAAAATATTGTATTTTATTTAAATTTGATTAAAAACTTATTATAATAATAGGGTCAAAATTCCGGGATGTCACATTCCTCCACCCTTAAATGAATTTCGTCCCCGAAATTTAAACAACAGTTAATTCAAAAGCTTAATATTAACAATCAAAACATACATATCATCCATACAAGAACAAATAATCAAACAGTCTATTCCAACAACATTACTAGCTATCCGGACATAAATTTGGATAAGCTTTTCTAAAACTATCAAGAGTTTCCCAGGTACAATCTCTGGGTTCCTCACTCCATTGCACCTTGACGAGTTTCACCACTTTGTTTCTCAGTTGCTTCTCGTCTTGATCTACAATCTGAACAGGATCTCTAACCACAGTCAGTTTGGGTTCTACTTCTAAATCTACCTGAACAACTGGTTCTACCACTAACGATAGGTCATGAACAAATTTCCTCAAATGAGACACATGAAATACATTGTGAATCCCAGACATCCGTTCTGGCAATTCTATCCTGTAGGCTACAGTTCCAATTCTTTCTAGTATTCGGAATGGACCAATATATCTCGGAGCAAGTTTTCCCGTTTTTCCGAATCTTATAGCACCTTTGATTGGGGAAACTTTGATAAAAACTAAATCTCCGATCTCAAATTCCAATGGTCTTCGTCGCTTATCTGCATATTTCTTCTGACGATCTTGAGCAGCTTTCATCCTTTTCTTGATAAGCTCAACCTTAACAGAAGCTTCACGAATTAGATCGGGTCCGAGTACAAGTTGATCACTCGATTCAATCCAACAAGATGGGGATCTACGCGGTCTTCCATACAGAGCTTCATAAGGAGCCATCTTAATACTCGCTTGGTAACTGTTATTATAAGAAAATTCCACTAAATGAAGATGGTCTTCCCATGATCCACCAAAATCCAATACACAAGCTCGCAGCATATCTTCCAGAATTCGATTAAACCTTTCCGTTTGTCCGTTCATCTGAGGATGATAGGCCGTACTTAATCTCAAACTTGTTCCTATTGCTGATTGTAGAGCTTCCCAAATTTTACTAGTGAAAATAGGATCACGGTCACTTACTATGCTGACAGGAACACCATGCAATCTGACTATCTCCTTCAAGAAAATTTCTGCCAAGGAAACTGCAGTACGAGTTGCCTTGACTGGTATAAAATGGGCACTCTTCGTTAAACGATCCACAATAACCCATATTCCTTCATTTCCTTTCTTGGTTTTAGGCAAACCGTCGATGAAGTCCATCGAGATCATCTCCCACTTCCAATCTGGAATTTCCAAAGGTTGCAATAATCCGGCAGACTTCTGTTGATCTCCCTTCACTTGTTGGCAGATGGCACAACTATTTACAAAAGAAGCTACATCCTTTTTCATACTCGGCTACCAGAAAACTCTCCTCATATCTTTATACATCTTTGAAATTCCCGGGTGAATATTCAATTTGGAGCGATGACACTCCGCTAAGACTTCTTGTCTCAGTCCATCAATATTAGGCACACACAAACGACCATTAATCCTTAAAGCACCTTTATCGTCCATATTGAAATCCGTATATCACCCGTCCTTAGCTCCAAGAATTATTTCCTTAAAAGATTTATCCTCCATTTGCTTACTAACGATCTTTTCTTGGAGAGATGGAACGACTTCCAAAAGAGATAAGACCGCATTTCTACTAAGAGCATAAGCCACGACATTCGCTTTCCCCGGAGTATACAAAATATCCAAATCATAAGATGCTAAAAATTCGACCCATCTCTGCTGTCTCAAATTAAGATCTTTTTGAGAGAAAATATATTTCAACGGTTTGTGATTCGTGAATAACTCAAATTTTTCTCCCAAAAGATAATGTCTCCAGATCTTCAAAGCAAAAACAATAGCCAACAGTTCTAGATCATGCGTAGCATAGTTCTTCTCATGTGATTTCAATTGCCGACTAGCATACGCAATCACTCTGCCATTTTGCATCAGAACTGCTCCCAGTCCAACTAAACATGCATCCGTATATACTTCAAATTTGCTCTTCCCATCCGGAATAGCAAGTACTGGAGGACTAGTTAGCTTTGTCTTCAATTCCTGAAAAGCTTCTTCATACTGAGGTGTCCATTTGAATTTAGCTCCTTTCCTAGTCAGCTTGTTCAGATGTAAAGAAATCTTAGAATAATCCTTAATAAATTTTCTGTAGTAGCCAGCCAAACCCAGAAAACTGCGAACTTCAGTCAGTGTCTCCGGCTGTTTCCATTCCAAAATAGTTTCAACCTTCGCTGGATCTACAGAAATACCTTTACCAAAAACAACGTGTCCTAAAAATTTTACTTCCGATTTCCAGAAATGGCACTTTGAAAACTTTGCCTTCAACACATGCTTCCTCAGAGTCTCCAATACAATCCTCAAATGCTGTCTGTGCTCTTCTTCCGATTTGGAGTAGACCAAGATATCATCAATGAATACTAGCACGAACTTATTCAACACATCTCTAAAGACTCGGTTCATCAGGTCAACAAAATAGGCAGGAGCGTTGGTTAACCCGAAACGCATAACCAACCACTCATAAAAACAATTCGGTCCCCTAAATGCTGTCAAGGGAATACTATCTTCAGCTACTCTCAATTGATGGAATCCTGAAGCTAGATCTAGTTGAGAAAAGATAGAAGCTCCATGCAACTGGTCAAAAAGATCATCGATGCGAGGAAAAGGATATTTATTTCGAATGGTCACTTTGTTCAATTCTCTATAATCAACATAGAACCTTAGCGAACCATCCGATTTGGTGACAAACACCGCAGCAGAGCCCCAACAAGAAAAACTGGGTCTAATCAAACCCTTCTCCAAAAGATCTTGTGTCTGCTTAATCAAATCTTCTCTCTCTCTAGGAGGCATTCTCCTACTGGGTTGAATCACCGGCACTGCTCCTTGAATCAAATCAATACGAAACTCAATTTCTCGATGTGGCGGAAGACACTTAACTTCTTCAAAAACATCAGGAAAATCTTGAACCACATCGATTTCCTCAACTTTCTCTTGTGAAGTCTCAACTCCTAGCAAAAGACTACTCAAGTGAAATCCAGAACTATTGCACGACACTTTGGCAATCCTACCCAAATCAGTCTCCAATGAAACTGTCCTCTCATCACAATTCATGACTGCTTTATACTTATCGAGCCAATCCATTCCCAAAATAAGATAAAATCCCTTAAAATTTAACACATACGGATCACAAGAGAAACTATGGGACAAATAAGAAAGCTTCAAGTCCTTACCGATTGTATCCAATTTTGTTGCTCCACCTATAGGATTAGATACAACAATGGGACGATCCACCGTACCAGGGTTGAGAGAAAACTTTTCTACCGATTCCAAAGAAATGAAACTCGAAGATGCACCCGAATCAAACCAAACTTTAATATATTTGCCATCTAAGAGTAAGGTACCTTCCAAAACTCCTTTGCCTTGAGAAGACGAAGATGGACCTGCTTCCAGAGCAAAAACTTTATTCTGCAGTGTCCTCTGCAAAAGTGGACAATTCTTAATCATATGACCGGGCTGACGACAATTAAAACACAACGATCTTTGAACTACTGCCAATCCTGGACCACTCTGTCGTTGCTGTTGCTGAGATCCTCCTTGAGAACACTGATTTGCCAAATGTCCAATTTGCTGACAATTATAACACTTGCGGGGTTCTTTATTGCTTCCTCCCGTTTTCTTTCCCTTATCTTGCCTTCTCCAAAGTGGATTAAACTTCCTTTTATTTGGGTTAACGAAATTCCCTCTCAAAACTGTTGCTATTGCCTCCAATTTCTTGCTCATCAAATTTTCATACCTTAAAGCCATATCAACTAAATCAACAAAAGATCCTTTCAAGAGCACCGTCATCTTATCGTGGAATTCGGACCTCAATCCTTGCACAAACTTTTCATTCTTCTTGAGGGGAGTATCAATGAGTCCTGATCCATAACACAAAAGTTCGTTGAATTTGGTCTCATACTCAGAAACAGTCATGCTTTCCTGCCTCAAATTCAAAAAATCCTGGTACAATTGAGTTTTCCTTGCTGTAGGCATAAACTTTTCCTCAAATGACTCCTTAAATCTTTTCCATGAAATATCTTTCTCAAGAATATTTGCAATTGTTGCATCCCACCATGCTGCTGCGCCTCCCTGCAATTGCTACGATGTCATTTCCCTCTTCTGATCATCCGACAATCTCATACTCTTAAAAATGCGCTCACAAGAGCGTAACTAGGTTTGAACTTCAATTATCGATTCTGAACCTTTAATGGTTGGCCTCCGAGATCGATGAAATCTTGACATAAGGCTGCAAAACTAACTTGAGGCGGTACTGGATTTACAGCCTCTATAGCAATTTGACTTCGAACATTATCAATCGAAGTACTGGCCCTAACTCTGCCTCTTCTTTCAGAACTCATGTTGGTCACCTGAATAGGTGACTCAACAAATTTAGATAGGTATATAATTTTATGAAAATACAAATATGCATTCTCAAGATAAATATTACTCCAGAGCCTAGGTACTCGCTCAACATAGCACTCTGATACCAACTGTGACGACCCGGCTTTCTAACTCCAGAAAGACGTGTCATCAATAAGAAAGAAAGGGATAGAAATAGAAAAGAATAGAAAGAAAGAATAACAACATCAAAATCTCACAGCGGAATGGAACAAAATATAATACATCATCATAACAATTACATAGTTATATATATATATATATATCAGAGTTATACAATATCGTACAACATGACTATCATACACATATCTGTCAGAACATACATCTCAAATATCATATACTAACTAACACAGCGGAACTATATAGATAGATACATACGTCTGGTCTTCTGCTCCAACTCTTCCAGAAAACTCTATACTCCAAATACCTATCACTTGGCTACTCGTAAAAAATTTGAGTACCCAAGAGTTTATGAAAACAAAAATATAAACTCCGGGTCAGACATGGGTCTGGTATGAGTAAACGGGTTAAAATTGTTTAACTTCGAAATCATTTAAAATAAAGGTATCACGTAAGACTTCCCACACATAAATACGGGTAAGTTTTTACCTTATGCTAACGAAAACATTTTATAGGAAATTCAGTGATATTATAATAGTGTCTAGGGTTTTCAAGTAAAATACAGAAATAGCTGAAATGCTTACATCTCACATTCCAACATAGTTGGGCACAATCAAAACGTACGACACTTATTGGAAATTGGATCCCATACAATGGCAGGGCTACTGGGGTACCGCCCGTCACAGTACGTGGCCTAGATCACCGTATCGAGGAGCCACCCTAACTCCCCTGCAACACAAGGCCGGAACCATTCCTTACTGAACAGTCCCGAACAAGATAACCCTGCAGTTGGCTGTAGACCAACCGCCCACACAACCGAATAAAAGGGACATCTAGACAGGGGTATACCTCGTCCTGCTTAGGCATGACCCACCTAACCTTGGTGCACATCCCCTGTTTTAGCCATTCTCGGTTGATGAGGCTTGAGGCTGCGTTTACCTTTAGAACATATCTCTTAGAATGCTCATCTTCCGCCCGGCGATGTGCTGAAAGCATTCAATCCATACAAGTTCGTTCCGGGTTCGAACGAAACCGAAGGCATTATCTCGTTACACTCGTTTTGGAATCACCCTCAGAGTCAACGACAATAACCCTTGCATTCTGAAAACACCATCTCGATCTTCACTTGAGATTACACGACCTAACGTTTAATTTGGATCGATGTGGTTTTCGGACTATCAAATTGATACCCGATCCCGGTCTCATCGAAATCCAAACGCCATTTTAAAGGCCAAGTTGTCTAATTAACTTATACAGTTTAAATTCAACAATTGAATTCATATAGCAATTTAACACAGATGAATCATACACAGTCATCATAGATATATCCAGAATATCACAGAACATCACAGGATATAAAAAAATATCAGAGTCAATCAAATAGAATCATCGATTCATATCAACATTTAGTTTAATTTATCTTAAACTTAATTACATGCTTAAGAATAAACTATATTTCATTCTTGCTTAATCAATTACTAATTAATTAACTTATTTCAATTTATTAATTACTTATTAATTATTCACTTAATTAATTAATTATTAATCAATAACCTTAATTATTGATTTATAAAACTCAATCACATTTAATTATTACTAATTGCTTAATTAATCAATAATTATTAATTAACTTAATCGTTTAATCATTAATTAGTTATTTAATCAGTTAACTATGATTCGTTAAATTATTAACTTCAATGATTAATGAAATTCTTAATTACAAATGGGATTACACAAGATCATTAAAATCTTTAATTACAAATTTAATTAGATCTTGAATTACTTATTAAATTACAATTATCAATTTTATTACATTCTTAATTAACTTTGATTTAAATTATTTACTCATTCTTGTTTTCTGTAAAACTTCTTCATAAATTTAATCACAGCCTATTGACAACATTAATAACATAATTGATACTTAGCTTATTAACCCTTCAACATAATATTATAGTTAACTAATTCCTGGAATTAAATCCCGAAGTTAACAACATGATTAACTCGGGTTGAACTCGAGACCACCCAGAACCTCTCTCGCGTTCCTCACCGTCTTCTTTTCTTCTTCCCCTGTTCTATCTTCTCCTGTTCTTTTTTTTTATAAAGTTTAATTTTTTAAACCGTCGAATTATATTAATACACACGCGCCCACTCAAAATTCTCCCCAGAGAGAAACCCGAAGCTACAAGCGCACAAAGTCGAGTTTCACTCGAGTCGACACCCAGCGGCACTTCCCCGCCGCCGTGCACATGCATGGCGGTTCGCCACCGCTCCGGCGCCCCACGACGCCACCAACAAATCACTCGCCTTCCCCTCACGCGAAATCGCAGCCCAGTTCAACTCAATACTCACGCAATCAAAATTCGCGTGAAAATTCGAACAGGAATAAAAAAACATGGAAGAAGAAAACGCCTCGTCCACACCGTCTCTACCTTCTGCGATGACGTGGCTTCGGCCATACATTGCCGACAACACACTCTAACACCCTTCCAAGTCACATGGCACTCGGTTGAGCCGTGGCGACGCGAGCATCGAATCAACCGAACCCAAAAACACAAAACCCAAAAACCCTACTCTTGATCATTCCTCAAAAATCTTGCATTCGAATTTTTTTTAAACATTTTTCTGTTGATCTCACATCAACACTCAAGCTTCATGTCAAATTTCATCAATAATTATTGAAGGAATCTTCAGAATTTCGTAGACAAGCATATATGGCTTACTATCAAACTGCTCTCAGAATTGTTAACTAAAAATTATAATTTCGGTCTTAAAAATCATAGTTTTGTATGTTGTTTCAAGATATAAATTCGAATTTACAATTCATGCTATTCGAATTTCGACCATTGTTTTACTTTGTACTGTAAATTAATTTTACAGTAACTATGTTGTTATTAGAACAACTTCCAGATCCTTATGCTTTGTTTATTCCACTTAATAAGTTAAACTTTGAGTTTAAGTTGTTTATATGAGAGGTATAATCATCCTCTATTTCTTTGCCTCAGATTTATGAAAAGAAACTTGAAGAACAACAAAATACAGTTCATTCAGTAATTGCAAACATAACAGAACCTTGTTATATCAACATATTAATTCTTTCGTGAGATAATTACTAAAATTAAATTCCAAAAAGGGTTGGCTTACTCACCAAAATACTGTTGAAAACTTGAAACAGAGGATGTTTTGTTGATGGTGAAAGAAGACTGCAGTTGACGTTTTGAATTCTGTAACTCTTCTTTGCTTCCTGAATTTTTATTTAAGCTTGAAAATATGCTGTTATTTATATTTCTTTTGCTTTATCAGATTTTTCTTTTGAAGTTACAAATGAACTAAAGGATAAGAACAGATAGAATGACGAATATACATATATATAACTTTCAACAATGATGTCTTCTAGAACAAGCTTTAACTTGATATAATATTTGCTTTATTTTTTTTTATTTGTAATAAGGTACTGTAAATCTGAGCTAAGCAAAATATTTCGGCTGAAAGCTTAAATTTGACAGATTGTAATGCTAACTAAATGCCTATGTTTTCACTTATGTTAACACATAATTAATGTTTACTGACACATATATTTGTATAAAGATATTTGCAGGTTTTTGTGTTTGTACTAATATGTTTTGCTGGCAAACTTTGTTTTGTTTAAAGATATATACTGATCTTTGCATTTGTACAAAGATATTTGTCTTATTATAGTTAACATTTCTATTTATATCTTATTCATATCAAAGTTTTACACTTATGTTTGTAGACTTATGTATTATGGTTTCCTTATGTCTTCGTACTTATATTAATATCCATATTTTTATGTTATACTTATGCTAAATATTTATAAGCTTATTTTATTTTAATTATAAAAGCTGTTGTTAGAAACACTTCTTGATCTTATTTTTATTTAAAGTTAAATATTTCCAATATTCGATTTGTGACTTATATTTGCATTAATGTATTTTATATTTAATAGGAATATAATTGTGTTATTGTGAACATTATCATTATTATTAACTGCATTCATATATCTGATATTAAACGTCATTCATACATAACTTTTAATTTAATTGAATAGAACAGATTTAATTTTTAATATTGTTGAAAGAGTCTATTTTACATTTTGAAATTATAAATTCCTTTATAACACATATACAACTAATAATATTCAAAATCTTTGTTATTTATAAAAGAAAATTTGTATTTTATTTAAACTTGATTAAAAACTTATTATAATAATAGGGTTAAAATTCCGGGATGTCACAAAGGTCCTCTCCCAGCTAATCCGCATAACGAGCGCTTATTTTTAAAAATAAGTGTTCATTCAGATTTCAACAAATTACAACAATTTCCATTTTGATCTTTTAAATAAAAGATCTATCACAATTACAAAGATTCGATGTGGTTTTCGAATATCCACTTGGAATCCGACCCCCGGCCGCATCGAAATTCAAACGCCATTTAAAGGAAAATATTGATAGTCGGTTATTTAACTATTAATCAACATTCACAACAATTACCAGATTTAAATAATTTCTCTAATTATTTATTTTCAAAATATCTTCGTAGGATATATTTTTAACACTTCATCACTTTGAAAATCAAATTTCAAATCAATTTCCCATCCTTTGAAACAAGTTTCAAATCTTTTCCACACTTTAAAAATAAACCAATGTTTATTTTAAAACCAATTTCCCTTTCCCTTATAAATTTCCATTGTGGATTCAAGTTTCCACACTTTAAAAATAAAACTTTATCCTTTTAAAATTTCCTTCTTTTAAATTTATCCAATTCTCAAAAATAAAGTTTATTATAAACTTTCAACTTGAATTTTCAAAAATCCAATTTATTTATTTATTTTCGGTATCCAACGATACCAAAAATATATTCGGTTAAATTATAGCCTTTAACGATTTTAACCACAAATAAAATCACACAGGGATTATAAATAATCAACATACAGCATATGAAACAAATTCAATATTTGAGGAATCCAGTTGGATCCCTCCAACCTGTTTCCCTGCATCCATAGATGTTAGCACAACAAGTAAATACCAATTCCACTTCGAGGTGGAATATCGCGGTATATGGGATTTATAAAATATTATCCGCTATTATGCGGCGCAATAGGGTCTCATCCGCTATATAATACAGGAAATCAACAACTTAATATATATATATTATATATAGATATCCTACTATATCTAATTTCAAAATCAAACAGTCAATCAATAACTGAATTTTCAATTGAATTTTTGAGTGAGAAGATCTCACCTTTGCTTTTATTTGCAGTCCGTTTCTATCCCAGTTATTTCTCGATTTTCGACCTTGTATAAATGTTTATACAATTCATTAGTTTTCGAAATAAATCAAATAATCAATTTTTTCTTTTTGATAGTTTTAATTAACAAATTTCTCCTTTAGTAATTTTATTTAACTACAATTTAAAATTTAAAATTTAAAACTAAGTTTCCTTTAATAAATTATTTTTAGTGACAATAATTAAATGAACATTTATACAAATTAATCCCGCTGGTCGAAAAATTAATTTCCATTTCATAATAACTATTTGATTTAGAAATAAATTCCTGTTTAATAAATTAAATTAACCAATGATAAAATTTGATTTTAAACTAAAAAAATTTCTTTAATAGATTATATTTAGCAACTAAGAATAATTATATAAGTTCCCTATATAAATTAATCATCTTCACAAATTATTATTTTTTTAATTTTCGAAATACCTTATATATTTATTTTTATCTTTACTGTATATATATATTAATTTTGAAAAAAAACAAAAAAAATCTTAAAATTACCTTACTGCAAACTGACAAACTCGCCTTCAATCCCTAGGTCGGCTCGATTCCCACTGCCCTTCGCCACCCACGAGCATGCGCCGCACAAGCGAAACCTTCAGCTTCACGTGCCTCACAAGGCGACTGCGATGCCTCTCGTCTGCAACAATTTTGAGCCACCGCCGCCACGTCTCGCGACGGTGTTGCCCTCTAATCGCACGCGCTCGCCATAGTCGCTGCCGTTGAAATCGCGATTCATGAGATCCCCCTACCTTGCCGTGCTCGAGATGATGACAACATCGCGTGAATTCGATCGCGAAATTATTTCTTCGAACGAGGCTCCAACTACCAGGCTTCGGCCATTTTGATTTTTTTGATTTGAACGAAGCAGCAAGGAATGAGTTTTTTTTCTCTTTTTATTTTTTTCGTGAATGAAATTTGATTTCGAACTGAAATTTTAACAGCGGCCATTGATGTTGAGGCTATCGTGATTTTCTTACTTTTGAACGAAATGATTTCTTGCGTGAGATAAAAACGAGATGAAGGGGAGACAAGGATGAGATGTTTGCATGAAAAATATCTTCTGTGTATCGGCTTGGTCAGGAATATAGACGACTGATGGGAAGGAATTTTGACTGGGGAAAACATATTATATTATATTTTAAATTTTAAATTTAACTTGTCTTGAATTTTGCAACTCAAAAATTTAACCTCCTATCGAGGCGTGCCGCTAGGCGCTTATAACGTTATACCCCTATTTCGCACGCAATGGAAAAGGTTCCGGGTCCAAATTCGATCATATGAAGAAGATAGCCTTTCAGACCAGTTATTAAATTAAATTTCGATTTAATTTTCAACGCGTTTGCTTATCGTACAGCCAAAACGACAACTCCAAATGCTACAAAAATTGAAATCCGATAATAACTAACTATTACGGATCCAATGGAACTAGTTTCGTCGAATTCCGACATTGTGCCTCGGAAGGCTATTTTTAAATATCGATTTAAACGATATAATTTCACAACTGAACAAATCATTTCCAAATTCAATTCTGAAGCTTCCATTATCTTCAGTATTATCAATATAAAATTTCGAAGCCTCGAAAATATTTTTAACCAGTTTAAAAATCAAGGTTCAATATTTTTCCCAACTTAAAAAAAATTAAATTCAATAATTTAATTGCCAAATTCATTCTGATATTTGAAATTCAAGTTTTAATCGACTTCCAAATATTTAAAATCAATTAAATATTCCATTTCAAATGATCAAATTTTCTGGGTCGACACAAACCACTTCACTTTCCAAATTTCCAATTCAAATCAGTTCCAATTTCCATTTCGATTTAATCGATTCAATTCCGATTTCAAGTCGAATTTTAATTCGATTTCAAACAAATTGAAATGCCAATTCCAAATTAATTTCTACTCCAATTCCAAATTAATTTAAAATTCCAATTCAAAATTAACTTAAATTCCAATCTCAAATTAATTTCAACTCCAATTCCATATTTTAACCATTTTGATTTATATTAATTACAAGTTCGATTTCCAAAATATCGGTTCAAAACACTTAAATCAAATTTTTCTTCAATATTAAATTTAAAATCCCAATCTTAAAATATAATTAAATTCCAAGCTTAATTTCAATAGATCATTTTATATCACATTTTACTTAGAAATTTTTAAAGTTCGAATAAAAAGTCTAATCTTTTAAGCAAATCAATTTTCTAAAATTCACATCATATTTCAATTATAACTTAAAAATCTCAACTTCAATTATTTAAACAATTTTGTTTCGAATTTTAATTTCCACATTTCGAGTTCTAGTTCAAAAATAATTCGATTTCCATAAATTCGATTTTTTTTCTTTAAATCAAATCATTTAAATAATATCAAATCAAAATTTTACAATCATTTAATCGAACCAACCGGTGTCTGTATATAATTCTCTATCCTATGGCCAAGTGAATTAATTATTTCAATTTAATTCCAGGGATGAATATATATCGTTTTAATCCAAATAAATGCCATATGTATATATCATTTCGACCTATTTCTTAATTTATTCGTAATAATTCAATTTATAGTTTATATACCGTAAATAATATACAGGATGATAACATGATATATCAAAATAAATAAAAATCCAAATATCAACCAATAGCATCCATTATAAACAATCATCCAAACAGTCAATAAAATTCACAATAATTTCTTAATTATCAATATTCGGTATTTCACGGGCAATTAAATTTTAATTTAATTTAACTATCAATTCAAATCCTAACAAACAATTTAGACGTCAATTTAAATGTTGGTTAAACTTATCAAGCAACAATCAATAAATTTCACTCACTTTACGATATTAATTTAACTATCATAAAAATTATTTTAGTCAATGTGAGCGTATAAACACTCATCTATGATTTAATGGCGATTTAAAATCTAATTTAGGCCCAAAATTTGAACAACCTCAGAATGTAGCCAAACCAGTTCCATGACGCCCGCAATTTCGATACGAACACAATGGAGCAAACTGCACGTCGATCTGAGGTCGTATGCAAAAGTTATAACGATTAGAAGATTTAAACTTTGAATTAAATTAAATTATTAAATCAATGGCAATATTGTAATTATCTTCCTCTCCAAAACCCTACCCAGCAACTCGTACACGATCAACCCATATATACGCACGATAGCTGCCACTAGGATGATGAAAACGTCGCTTCCACAAGTGATATTACCAAGGTCAGCGGCCACCACTACACTCGCCAAAACATGCTGCCCCTATGTTATAGTCGCACCCAAACGCCACGGCTTGGATTCCATGTCGTTGTACAATCTCTAGCCATTGATGATCGACTTTTGGAAAAATCGATCACCTTCAACAAGATGTAACCGCATGGATCTGAAGATAAAATCGAGCTCTATACTTTCTCTCTTCGAGTCATCGAAAATCGATGAGCAGATTGAGAGATATTGAGGGGAAAGTCGAACTAATTCTGGCCATTGAAATAACATAGGCGGCAACCATGAATTAAACTAGGGTTTAGAATAATTTAATATAAAACTATCTCGATACGCATGCCATATTTATATAGTTAGGTCCAAAATCGTCCGAACTCCAATCGAGGCTTGCTGCCTGGCGTTTGTAATGTTTTACCCCCATTCCGAACGCAATGAAACTAGTCCCGAGGCCTAATTCGACCGTATACGGAAGATATTTTCAAATTCAAATTATTTTATTTAAATTCTGAAATAAATTTCTATGCGTTTCAAGCTCGCATGGCCAAACACAGGTCCAATCGCTAGGAAACTTGAAATCCAACAAATACTCACAATTGCGGATCCGATGAAATTGGTTTCATCGGAATCCGAGACAGTAACCAAAAATGGCTATTTTTACACGTCGATTAATATATAAAATTTCCAAATTCTAATTATTCACTTTTAAATCCAATTTTAAAAGTAAAGGACCTTTATTCATATTTAATTAAGATTTAAATTAACATTTGATACCATTTTCATTCGAATTAGATTCAGAATTCAATTATTCAAATAATTTTCAATATTTAAATTGAATCAATTTAACTATCAATAAATCACTATATTTGAAATATAATCATTGAATTTTATATCTAACTATTTTTTTTATAATTATATCAAATTCTATAATATGAAATAGTTAAAAAATATGGGTCGTTACACTTGTCGAGTGTACCATGACCATTAACAATACTCTAGGTACACCACAACAAGGTCGATACCTGGGTAGGTCATATAAGTCTATACCCTTGGTGTGTCACAACAAGTCAACACCAAACAAGTTATATATTACTCTTAAGATCGAAATCTTAAAGTACGACTCACTCTGTGTACAATATATGCAATCGTCACGAAGGGCTCCAGTCGCCATAGCCTAAAGCCCAATGGAAAACTCTAAAAAAACCCCATACTAACCCAAATCATATTCCAAATGGAATGCATGACTTCAATGTTGTAATACTCCTCAAATATACCCTTCCGGTCTACCTCAAAATCTACAGTTTTGGAACACGCGCCAGGGTGGGTTCCATGTGGCTCCCGAAATCAAATTACTACTAAACCTACCAAAATTTAACAGGTTGTAGCCCTCAAAAAATGATGAACAGTGGTCCAAACAACACCTTTATCCGACTTTATATGCGTAAGTTATTGCATTATGAAATTTGCACAACAGAGGTCAGCCAATTGAAGGGTGTGACTGAACCAGAGCCTAGATAGACTTTTCTTTCTCAACCAGTCGACTGAACGGACCAAGTTAGCTGACTAAACTTATAATTTCCAAGCAATGTGCTTGGGCAGGGAGTAGATTCCCCAAACAGATGTCGATTCGCGCGCTGTTTCCTCCAATGCTTCCTCGATGAGTCGCCTTGCTATTAGAGCCTGCTTCTATCCCATCAGACATCTGCCAAGGTTCATTTGTTGAAATTTTAGAAGTGGATTCCACAAGTAATCTGTAACAACCGTGCTTTTGAATTACTGTCGAAATAAATATTTAAAATGGAAATTTTAAATTGAAATTGAAAAGAAAAAGTGACGCAAATACATTTGCAAAGTCAGTTGCAAATTGCTTATTGCATTGAATATAATTAGGTTGCAATTCTTTCATTTTGCCTTGCAAGTGAGTATTGGTCCATATTAATGCCAATATAAACAAGTGTTGTCACCTAAGGTTGTAATCTTTTCTTGCCTTCTTCACATGCAACAAATATAGCACATTTCAAAACAAAGTGGTGCATATTATAACATTGCTGTGAACAAAGTTTTTAAAAGCTAGTGGAACATATTTTTTGTCTTGCTGTTAACACTTTGACAAATTGGTCCATATTGTAAAGCAAAGATGACATGTGCTGTCACTACATATTTTTAAAGCAAATATGTGTACACTTTTCACCATCATTTTATATATGCTAGCTGTGTCCTTTCCTTCACATAAGCACGTTTGCCTTAAATGTTTTGTACCAAAGGTATTGCCAGCACATCTTCAAGCATTAACTTGTACACAAATGGTGAAAGAAAAAGAGAAAGCTGCAACATTCTTTCTTTTTAAAATTTTTGCAGTAGCTTCATCATTTTATTGGTTGCTTTATTTTTGGCCTGTAAGCTTGGTAGAAGGAGCATTAACGACAATTCAACTTTGCTCCAAAACGTTCATTATCGCTAACTGGTTCGGAGGAAAATTAAAAGTGAGTTCAAAACTCACATCTTTAATTTATTAACTACTTTATTTTGTGTGTAAACTATGTTGCCAGTTGTTTGTATTATTTCATATTTTGCAAGAATATTTTTCACGCTGGACCATTTGTAAATTTATGCATGCCCATGTCCAGATTTCACAAAGTTGTTTGGAAACATTAAAGTACGTGTCTGCATGAATATTGCCTGGCCATCATCATTTTCTCTTCGCATATATTGTATTGCCCTGGTCCTTTTGATTTCGTTTAAAGGCACAAATGCATGCAAATAAGTATAGCAAGCCCAGGCCAATTTCTGTTGTTACGTGATGTGAGTAAGTGGAAATTTTCAAAATGAGTCCAAAACATTATTATTTTGATTAACACTTGCATGCAAATAGTATAACACGTTAGTGTAGCTCTGGTCACATTGCTTACAATTATTATTTATATGCGAAAGTGTGTTATCCAGGCCTTGCATCTTATTTATACGTACATCATTTTGGGCATGCGAGTTTGCATAAGTATTGCGTGGAATGTGTAGAGCCGTTACTTTTTACACGTCATATTCTATCTTTTACATTTCCGTGCATGCCATAAATTTTTTTGTGTGTGCACTAATATGTAATGCCCAAGCATAAATCACATGCATATAATTTAGGATGTGCGTGAGTATTAATATTCCAATAGAGACGTGTTTGGCCATATTTTAGTAAAAAAAATGTTGCCAGGCCTTTATAAAAGAAAGTAGTGTGCGTGCGTAGGAGAGGACCCTGGTTACATTTGGTTACACGCGTACAGTTTTTATATTTTGTGTATGAGTTTTGTGTTTTTTTACATAAGTTATTATGCACAAAAATACGTTAGGTGGTTGGCATTTTTGCATCAGTACGTGGGTAGACATGCAAATGAATCAAGTTTTGCAAGATACAACATTCTAGTCACATTGATCTGTTAGACTGCATTTTTGAGCATACACATGTGAGCATATATTGGCATAGTTTATTTTCACATGTGTTTACAGTTTGCATTACACAAAAATATATTTGGACATGTCATCTTAATCTTGCGCGCATGTATCAGTGTTGTGTGAAAATTTGTATACCTGCTTTGAAAATGTGTCCAGGCTAGTATATAAAAGTAATGCATAGACCACCAATTTCCATATGTACGTGCAAGTTGAATAGCACGGAAGTGTTTTAATACCAGTGTTTAATTTGCTTTGAACCGGTGTTTGGTTTTAAAACGAATTTTGTTGCCGTTATTTTTATAATGGATTTTTACGCCGGTATTATATTTTTGATGCGTATTGTTTTGATGAGATTTTGACGTATAAAAATTACTATTGTTTTGACTTTAATAACCGTCAATTTTAAAGTGAACTTTCAAGCAGTGATCCTGCAACGCTGTTTTGATAACTGTTTTTACGGTGTTTTAGGAAGCACAATTTCTTTATCGAAATTCCGATATGAGTTGCTGTTTTAATCACGTGTTTTAAAAATTGTTTTAAAATAAAATCGTTTCCAAAATTTTTATGGTTTACGCTTTCAAAAGAATGAGGAATCGATTTAAACATTTCAGCAAAATTAAGGACTATGAACCCTTACTTTTACTGATTCGGTTAATTCTGGACTTGTCCATTTGAGAACGTAAAATGTTATTTATACAAAATACACAATTTTGCACTTTCAAGGAAACGATGAAGAGATTTAAACGATTTAGCAAAAGTGCGGAGTATGGAACCATACTTTACTATTTCGGTTAATTCCGGACTCGTTAATTGAAATATTTACTAAGGATTTGCTGTTTGAAGATTTTGATGATTTTGTTGGGCTTTCGAGCCACTCTGCTGAATCTTCGGGTCATTTGTTGGACCTTCGGGTCATTTGATGGACATTCGGGTCAATTGCCAGTACTAGACCTTCAGGTCACTCTGTGGACCTTCGGGTCATCTGATGGGCGCCAAAAATTATAGTACTTGGTAGGCTTCGGCCATATGAGATGCAAGTGCGGCGTAGCTAAAACTCGCCATCTGCTGGGATCGATCCACTTTTATGTTGATTTGTCTAGTTATCTTATTTTGATTTCTAGATTTTGCGACTGTTGATTTGTCTAATTATCTTATTTTGATTTCTAGATTTTGTGACTGCTGATTTGTCTAGTTATCTTAATCGATTTCTAGATTTTTATGTACTGATGTTTCGAATTCAATTGTGAATTTGGAAATTTATTTTGATGGAGTTTAATGAGATTTCTTTATTTAAACAATGTTGATTACTACGTTGTATATTCTCTTCTGAGATTATAGTTTTGTGTATAGTCTCCTTTGAGATTATAATTTTGCGTATTGCTATTTTGAATTCAATTGGGAATTTTAAAGCTGATTCTGATGGAGTTTAAATTGAGATTTCTTCATTTAAACTATGTGGATTATTTATGTTGAATAGTCTCATTCGAGATTATAATTGATTTGCTTAAGTGTTGTTTAACATACACTTATTTCTGAAGTTTAAATTAGACTGAGCCGTTTATTATTTTCTTTTAAATAATACTCAGGTCGGACCGAGTTATTTTAGGGTAATCGCTACCTCTGATTCAGTTGCAGCTTCAGCTTTTGGGATTTCACCTCATCTTTTGTTTAGGCTTCGAGGTATTACTTTAGGTGTAATGATTCTCGTCTCAAGTATAATATGATGTCTTTGTATATGTGCATTTGGTTCACGAGAACCATCAATTGTTGTAGCATGTCTCCAGACTTGTCTTCCGTTATATATCTGATATTTCTATTCTGATGTGATTATACTTATCAGTGTTGTTATTATGAGTTGTTATGAATTTTTCTTAAGCCACCGTGGTTTCGTTTTAGATTTGGATTGAATATATATCTTCGGGAGTAATTTATGCAACTCTTATCGATGTAATCAATACTCGTCTAAAGCATAACTTACGGATGGTCGCTTCTAACAAGCCTTATTCTTCGCAATGGTAGACGTTATTCCTTATAATAACCTTTGTTATTGTGACCATAGAGATGGGGCGTCACAGCTTGATATCAGAGCTGAGATTCAGAGCAAGTTATAAAAAACACAGAACAGAAGCAGAATGGAACATGTGTTACAACTATTCGAGGGTTTTATTCGTGCCTTTCTAATCTTTTCCTTTGTTGTTCTTAAACTTTTATCCTCTCTAACAAGTTGGAATATGTCTAGGAATATATCTTAGATTTCCGTAGTATTCCATTTGGTAAGTTCCTTTTCAATCTTGCTTGTAGTTTCCTTGAGTTAAAACAAGAAAAGTCCTCTGTTTTCGATTGTTTTAACAACTCCTAAGGGTTTCAAATCTGGGAAGCTTAATGTTGCTAAAGCTTCTGGTGATTCTTCTCAGCCCAAAGGTATTTTCCTTCTATTTTGGAAGGTTTAATTTTATTTCATTGCCGTTCTATTAGAGTTCTTTTCGATATGGATGCGTCAAATTCATTCATGTCGAAGGAGCTTATTGATGTTATTCCTTTGGATGTTGTTAATCTTTACGACCCTTTGAGGATTGTAAATCCTATTGGTGAATCCGCTACTCTCGGTTTGTTGTGTGATGATGTTGAGATTATTCTTTGTGGTTTTTCCTTTCATGCAAATTTGCAAGTTATGGGTCATCTTGGTTTTGATATGATTTTGGGAATGGATTGGCTCGTCCGTTATGAAGTTCAATCCTATGCCCCGAAAGAACTTTATATCTCAAGCATCCCTATGCTATCGAGCATTTATCTATCATATTTCGAAGCATGGACCATACATCGAATGCTCTTATTTCTTCCTTCGAATCGGAGGATGTCAAAGCTAATATTCCAGTTGTTTGTGATTTTCTGATGTCTTCGAGCCTATTTCATGTTTGCCACCGAAGAGGGCAACTGAGTTCCGTATTGATCTTGTCTCTGGTGCTCATCCTGTCAGTCATCCTTCCACGAGGATATCTGCTAAGGAAAATGAGGAACTCAAGCAACAATTATCTGAATTGGAAGCGAAACGATTTATTCGTTCTAGCTCATCTCCTTGGGCCGCCGCCGTTGTCTTTGTTAAGAAGCCTGATGGTACTCTTAGGCTTTGCATTGATTATCGCAAGCTTAACGAGGTCACTATCAAAAATAGGTATCCATTACCTAGGATCGACGACATGTTCGATCAGTTAAGTGGCGCTAAGCTTTTCTCCCAACTTGATCTTGCTACCGTTTTTCATCAGTTACGAGTTGCGGAAGATTGCATTCCACTTACCGCATTCCGCACTCGTTATAATTCTTAGGAATGACTAGTTATGTCATTCAGTTTGCCCAGCTTATTTCATCCATTTTATGAATCAAGTATTCTACGAATATCTCGATGACTTCAATTGTGTATTTATTGATTTTGGATGAAAACAGCAATTTAAAAATTTTGCAAATCTTTTTCATAGGATATATTTACAAGTATAATTGGATTTGTGTTTATCATATAGAAAATGATTTTGTGATTGTATTGCCTATTGAGTGCTTTAAGAATTCTGGTCGATGCGCGTGATCAACGTTATCTATAGGAATCTCCTAAACGCTTTAATAAGACAATTTGACAAAATAAATTGACCTATACAAAGTAAATTTTTCTAGAAAATGATTTCATAAAGATAATTGTAAATTTGGAAGTTTTAGCTTTTCAGTAAAGAAGATTATCTGAAAGAACTCTTTTCTGATGCTCTTATCCTTGTGATTCCCGAAGGGAACCAAGACTTCATTATTTGTACCAATACTAGCCATATTTGTTTCGGTGCTATTCTCAGGCAAAAAGATAAAGTAGTTGCCTATGCTTCTAGACAACTAAAGTCTAACGAGATTCATTATGCTACCCATGATTTGGAGATAGCCACCATAGTCTTTGCTCTGAAGATTTGGCGACTTTATTTATTGGGAGAGCGTTTTATTCTCTTCACTGATCACAAGTCTTTGAAATATTTATTCACTCAGAAAGAACTTAATATGAGGCAACAACGTTGGCTCGAATTTCTTGCTTCATATGATTTCGATATTCAGTATACCTTTGGTAAGGGTAATCGAGTTGCTGATGTGCTTAGCCGCAAGCAGCAAGTTGTTGTTTCCATGATGCTAGCTATTAACCCTCTTCTTTCAATGACCCTGCGATCTAGAAAAAGTAGCGACCTAGCGACTCAACTAGTCAGCGATCTACAGAGCTCAGCGACCTAAAGGATTGAAAGGTCCATCGACCTAAAGTTATCAACGACCAAGCGACCTAAGGGATGAACGACCTAGCGAGTTAACAAGGGGAGCGACCTAACAGGGATAAAGTTCTGCAGCGAGTTAAGGTGAAACGACCTAACACAGCAAGCATTACGACCTAACGGACTAATGGACCAACAGCGGGTTAATGACCTAAAGTGTGAACGAGTTAACTTAGATGCGACCTAATAGGAATGAAGCTCTCTAACGACCTAGAGACCTAGCGAGCTATACAAAGCCGAGGTAACTTGTCTTCCTTATGTCGTTCCTTCCCTAGGTCGCCCACGATCTACGACTTGTTCGAATGATCAAGGGTGCTCCTGTTAGGCCGTAAACCGTGTCTACTAAGTCGCCCACGACTTACGACCTATACCTAAGTCGCTCACGACCTAAACATACCAAAGGAGATTCCTATGCCGCTTCCTACCTAGGTCGGCCACGACCTATGACTTGCTAGTTTCTCCAGAACGATGAAGTGTACCTTGTATAAGCTGTAAATGACCCCCACTAGGTCGCGGACGACCTACGACCTATCCAAGGTCGCTTGCGACCTACGACCTAACACCGAACTCTCCTATAAATACCCCGCCTACTCCATCTAAAAGGGGATCTTTTTGGCTCATTTCTGGAACGCCGATACTCTGCTGAATTCTTGACTCACTCGACACTTCAAACACGAAAGGCATCTCAACAAACTTCAAGAGGAAATCTAACGCAATCAACATGGATTCAAAGGCTTCTTCTACATTGGAGTTCTAGTTATTTGTCCCATCAGTGTTGTAATCAAAGATTGTTATAAAGTTGTAATCGATTCAGCAATAAAGAAGATTAAAGTGGACGTAGGCTTAACCTATAGCCGAACCACTATAAAACTGTTGTCTTTTACTGCTTTCTCAGTGGCTTTTCTACTTGTTTCTAATTCCCGTGTTCACGGGTGGTGCTTTCACTTAATCTCTATATACACCGGGGTGTTAGCGTTCAATTTTAAACGTTAACATTTTTGGTGCTTTCATTGAGAGCCCAACTCATGCTATCTTCGTCAATGCTTCGCTAAAGATTATAGAAAGAATCTCTCTCAAAACCAAAAGTCTATCGGAGATAATGGCTCCTGGAAGAAAGCGTGGATCTACAAGACCCAGTAATGTCCATGAAAATACCGCCGCTTCTCCTTCGTCAAGTCAAGCAGCACCTAGTGTCGGAATTACACGAGCGGAGTTAGATGCTGCAGTATCTAGATTATACCAGTAGATGGAAACTCAGAATGCTCTAATGCTTGAGAAGTTAAATTCATTGCTCGGAGCTAACCGTCAACTGGTGAGTAATGAAGAAAACCTTGCAGATGATGTTCATAATCCTGAAGAGAGGAATATTCCTAAAAAAGCAGCTAGTCCCGCCAAAGAAACACCTCCTTAAGATGGAGGATCGAGACCACAGCCAATTCTCCACGAACGTTTGTCCAGACAAACTTCCGAGAAAATGGCCGAAGTCTGTCCTGCAGATCCTTTAAATGATGAGGAATATCTTTTGGGCATGGTGCGACAAATCATGAAAGAAAGCATGCAGACGGATGAAGATGAGAAGGAATGGGGATTCGCTCCGAGCAAAACTCCGTTCATTGAAAAGATTCTAAAGTCGGACTTCCCAAGGAAGTTTGTTCCTCCTACCATCCCGGCTTATAAGGGAACAAGCGACCCCAATCAATTCCTGTATAAATACGATTGGCACATGACTGGTGCCAGGGCGTCTATGAGATCAAATGCCGGTACTTTCTAGTATACTTGGAAGGAGTGGCTCTGCTCTGGTTCACAAAGCTTCCGGTCCGATCCATAGACCAGTTCGCCGATTTGACTCGATAGTTTAAAGAGCAATTCAGGTTGTATGCTTCAAAGGCTAAGGATATTATGTCACTCTCGAGCCTGGAACAGAATCCTGGGGAATCTATCAGGTCTTTCTTGAACCGCTTCAACATAGCTTTGGCTGAAGTGGACAGTGTAGAACCACAGATGGTCTTGACATACTTGATGAGGGCAATCGACAAATCAAGCGATTTGGGAAGTGGCTGAAGATGAAAGAACCAAATTCGCTTGAGAAATTCTATAAGAAAGATGACGAATTCATGCGCTTGGAAAACCTTCGAGCACTAGTTAAAGTGGCATTGACAGAGGTTAAGAATAATACTACTGCTGCTACCAAAAAGGAATCCGGAAGTCAGAAATGGGAGAATAATGGTGGGAAGAAACAGAAAGATATGAAGAAACCTTGCTTCTTAAAACCTTCAGATTTCACTCCTTTGATTGACACTCCGGAGAATATCTTTTTTGCTACCAAAGATGCAGTAGAATATCCTAAACCGCCGGAGATGAGAGTTAACAAAAAAGCTGCTCAAAGTGGGGGATTCTGTCGGTTTCATAATCAACCCGGTCATGATACCAACGAACGTCGCCATATGAAAAGTTTAATTGAAGAACTATTGAGAGAGAACAAGTTGAAGCAATATGTTAAGAGAAGTAGAAATGACCCAACTTCATCCACTAAGGGCCAACAACTTCCTGCTCATCCATCTGTCTCGGGTGAGAGGAATACCGTGCATGAATTGGAAAGGCCTATTATCAATATGATTACAGGAGGTACTCATCCAGCAGGCAGAAGCTGGGGCGAGATGGAAAGATATGCCCGTGCCTTGAAGTATGCACCAACAGAAGAGAGTGTTTTTGTGCTAGAAGACGCTGCACCTTTGAAGCAGCAAAAAACTTTCAATGATGATATTGTGTTCAAAGCTAGGGACTCTATGGGTATTGAAGCTCCAATCATGGATCCCTTGGTCATCTCTGCAGGCATTGGGCCGGCTATTGTGAGAAGAGTGCTTGTAAACTGCGGCGCTTCTTGCAATATTCTCTTCAAAAAGACGTTCGACCAAATGAAAATTCCAATGGCTGATGTTCAAGCCTCATCTTAGAAAATTGTTAGGTTCAGTGGGGAACCGAAGCAGCCAATTGGAACTACTGACTTGTTCGTCGAACTTGGAGAGGGGCAGAAAAAGGTAGTTCGGAAACATACTTTTGTAATTGTTGACGAATTTTCTGCCTACAACGCCTACCTGGGCCAACCAACTCTTGCGGCTTTTAAGGCAATTCTCGCCCCGTGGTGCCTCACTATGAAATTTCCCACGGATAATGGCATTGGGGTTATTAAAGGAGATCAAATGCTGGGCGAGAATGTTACCTAATAGAGTTGCGTGAAGCGAGGAAGAGAGAGATGAGAAAAGATGCGGCAGCCCCAGTCCGCATCAAAGAACCAACCTTGTAGCAATTACAGCGTAGACCCTGCACTGGCGAGCATAGCGGGGCATGAAGAGAAATGGATCCCAGAAAAGCTAGTGCAGGGGAGAATAGAGTGGTGCCAGTGGAAGTAACGATGTCAGTACCTGTTGACCCGAAAGATCCGAACAAAGAGTGAATGTGGGTTCGCAACTTAATGTGACGGTTCAAAATTCCTTAATATCATTCTTGAAAGCAAATCTGGATGTATTCGCTTGGACTCACGCTGATATATGCGGAATATCCCCAGAAATTGCAGTGCATACCCTGAATATTGATCCGAAGTTTACACCGGTAAAACAGAAGAGAAGAACCCAGGGACCTGAAAGGTCAGCAGCGTTGAAAGAAGAGGTAGACCGGCTTATGGAGAATGGTTTCATCAGGGAGTCTACTTATCCGAATTGGGTTTCAAATCCAGTACTGTTAAGAAAGCTAATGGGAAATGGAGAGTTTGCATTGATTTCTCAGATTTAAATAAAGCCTGCCCTAAAGACTGCTTCCCGTTATCCAGGATAGATCAGTTGGTGGATGGAACAGCGGGGCATGATTTGTTTTCTTTCATGGATGCTTACTCCGGATACAACCAGATTATGATGCATGAGCCGAATCAGGAAGACACAAGCTTCATCACCGATGTTGGACTCTACTGCTATAAAGTCATGCCCTTCGGACTTAAGAATGCAGGGGCAACTTACCAAAAACTAGTCAATGCTATGATCAAACCGCAGATTGGCGAAACTATGGAAGTTTATGTTGACGATATGTTGGTGAAGTCAAAGAAAGCGGTAGACCATATGGACCACTTGGCGGAAATGTTTGCAATCCTCCGAAAGTATGGAATGAAACTTAATCCTTTGAAATGTTCGTTTGGGGTGGAGTCCGAAAAGTTCTTGGGTTTCATTGTGAGTGCTAGGGGCATTGAAGCTAATCCTGCTCAAATCGCTGCCTTAAGAGAAGTCAAAGCCCCTTGAACGAAGAAGGAACTGCAAAGTCTTACTGGAAAAGTCGCTGCCTTGAGTCGATTCATTTCCAAAGCTACTGATAAATGCATTCCATTCTTTGATGCTTTGAAGAAAGGAAGGAAATTTTTTGACTGGACTCCTGAATGCCAGAAAGCTTTCGATGAGTTGATTCGTCATATGGAAATGCCTCCAATACTTTCTGTGCCGGACAATGGTGAAGATCTTTTTGTATATTTGGCAATCTCGTCTCATGCTCTCAGTGCAGCGTTGGTAAGGAAAGATGCAAAAATTCAACGCCCGGTCTATTATATCAGCAAGAGGTTCACCGGGGCAGAGATGAATTATTCAAATTGGAGAAGCTCGCCTATTGTCTACTGATTGCATCAAGAAAGTTGAGGCCGTATTTCCAAGCTCATCCTATCAGAGTCCTCGCCGATCAACCTCTAAAGCAAGTCCTGTTTCGTCCTGAGACTCCGGGTCATCTTCTGAAGTGGAATATTGAACTCAGCCAATACGACATCACTTATCATCCCCGAAGAGCAATCAATGGACAAGCTTTGGCAGATTTCATCGCAGAATATACAGATAAAGGTGATAGTGAGGAAGAAGCGACTGATAATCCCCCAGTTCGATGGAAATTATATGTGGATGGCGCAAGAAACGATTACTGTTTCGGAGCTGGGGTTGTACTTGAAACCCCTGAAGGGCGGTCATTGTGCTGTGCATTGAGATTGGAATTGCCTTCGACAAACAATGAAGCAGAATATGAAGCTCTTATTGCCGGCTTGAGAATTGCTAAAGAATTGAATGTCAAAGTGTTGCAGATCTTCAGTGATTCACAGCTTATTGTATCCCGAGTCAAGGAAGAGTTTCAAACTAAAGGAGGAAATCTGCCCGCTTATTTGTCAAGAGCCTGGGAACTTCTCGATGATCTTGACCATTATACGATAAATCATATACCCCGGGAAGAGAACATGAAGGCCGATTCTCTCGCAAAATGCGCAAGCACTGGTGAAGCTCAATTATTGGGGTTAGTTCCTGTGGAAGTCCTGTCAGCTCCAAGCACTGATGAGATGGATATTGACTGGATCATAACTATATCTCAAGAGCAAGAATCATGGATGACTCCGATAGTGGAATATCTGCTCAACGGTTCTCTACCAGAAAGTTCAAAAGAACGACAGAAGTTGCTAAGAAAAGCCTCCAGATACATAATTCAAGATGGCCGATTGTATAGGAGGGGATTTTCAATGCCATTACTCCGATGTGTGACCAAGGAAGAAGCTAAGACAATTCCAGCTGAAGTACACGGAGGAGAGTGTGGAGACCATTCAGATGGTCAAACTCTAGCGAAGAAAATTCTCCGTTATGGGTATTTTTGGCCAGATATTAATCGTGATGCTGCAAGCTATGCCCGAAAATGTGACTGATGCCAGAGATTTGCAAAAATCCCAAGAGCACCTTCCACCGAGATAACACAGATGGTCAGTCCGTGGCCATTTGCTATTTGGGGAATAGATCTCATCGGGCCTTTGCCAACCTCCAAATCCGGAATCAGATATGCTATTGTTGCTATTGATTATTTTACTAAATGGGCTGAATCTGAACCATTAGCTACTATTACCTCTAAAAAGATGATAAACTTTGTAACTAAGAATATCATTTGCAGGTATGGTGTGCCTCAAAAGATAATCACAGACAATGGAACCCAATTCGAAAGTGAAGAGTTCCAAGACTTTTGCAAGCGATTCAAGATCCAGAAAAGCTTCTCAGCAGTGGCTCATCCGCAGGCAAACAGGCAAGTGGAAGCAGCAAACAAAATTATCAAATCAACCATCAAAAACAGCTGGAAAAAGCGAAAGGTGCTTCGGTCGATTAGCTTCCACTAGCACTATAGGCGTATAGAACTACCCACAAAACTGCGACCGGGCACACTCCATTTTCATTAGCATATGAATCAGAAGCAATGATTCTGGTGGAAATAGAAATCCCTTCGCATAGAAGAATTCATTTCAACCAAGCTGAAAACGAAGAGTTGCAACTTGAAGCACTTGACTTCCTTGATGAAAAAAGGGAAGAGGCTCAACTCAGAATTGCAGCCCATCAGCAAAGAATTGCCAGGCATTTCAATTCAAAAGTTCGCCAACGCAGCTTTGAGATTAGAGATCTAGTCTTGAAAAGGGTCATGACAACAACATGAGTGTTTGCGCCAAACTGGGAAGGGCCATATGTCATAGGCAAAAAACTTCTTGATGGCACTTTCAAACTGACAACTGCCGAAGGAGATCCAATTCCAAGAGCTTGGAACGACAATCACTTGCGTCCATATTTTACTTAAAAGCTTTGCTTAAATTTGTAAAAAGAATTATGAATATATGATTCTTGTATTGAAGGCCGTTGTAAAGCCAGTGCAAGTGAATAATAAGAACTATAAAGTGGATGTAGGCCCAGTTCTTGGCCGAACCACTATAAATCTTGTGTTCTCTACTATTATAAACTGCTTGTTTTATTTGGATATATAAAGCACTTCAATTGTATTGCTAAAATGTCGATTTAATATTACAGGCCGTTAAAACAAAGCTTACCCATCATAAGGCCGAGCGATCCCTGACATCACTCAACAAATGAATATCTAGCCACAAAAATTCCAGACTCAAATCCTATATAAGAAGTGCTTCAAGCAAACAGTTAGTGGTTCCGCCAGAGGTAGACTCTTCCTAACTAATTGTGATCGTTTGTGCAAACAAACATTCAATTAATTAGCCTGTGTCTGCCCCTGCGAACTCATTTAACAATGAAGTACACTTCCTTGGATAGAATAAGCTACTTGCAAAAGAAAGGAATGTGTGCTTGGAAATGATAACAGGGAACCACTGATATAAGCAAATGGCGAAAAGATATGGGCGAGCAGGCAGCAAACAGCAAAAGACCTCCTCGGAGGCACAAGCCCTCTTCGGAGGCACAACTCTTCGGAGGATAAAGACCTCTAATGGGACTTGCCAGAAAAAGAAAGTTCTCTTTCTCAAAAAAAAGTTGTGGACTGATCGGCGGCACATGACACTCGTTAACTAGCTGAGAACGTTTGTGCAAACAAACAATCCAAGTTACTTGTGTCCTCCCCGTGAATCCATCCAACCGAGAGAAGGAAACTTCCAGGCAAAAGCCCTACTCGGAGGCACACATTCCATCGAGATCTGAAATAAAACTTCACAAGTGCTGGAATGTGAAAAGCCCTCTTTGGAGGCCCATTTCACCATAGTTGAAATGCTAAAAGACCTCTTCGGAGGCACGCATTCCACCGAGATCTGAAATAAAACTTCACAAGTGCTGGAATGTGAAAAGCCCTCTTCGGAGGCCCATTTCACCATAGTTGAAATGCTAAAAGACCTCTTCGGAGGCACACATTTCACCGCGATCTGAAATAAAACTTCACACGAGTCGAAACGTGAAAAGCCCTCTTCGGAGGCCCGTTTCCCAACAGACAGGGAAAAATAAAAGCCTCTCCCCAAAGGCAAAAAAAAAGCCCTCTCCCCAGAGGCACACACACAAAAAAGCCCTCTTCCCAGAGGCACAGTCAAACAAAAAAAGCCCTCTTCCTAGAGGCACAATCGAACAAAAGCCCTCTTCGGAGGCACAAACAGGTCAAAGCCCTTTTTCGGAGGCCCACTTTACCACGAAGGAAAATTCACTTGCCAAAATAAAAGTGACTTTATCCAAAAGTGAAGTGTAAAAACTTCGCAACAAAAAAAAGAGAGAAGACTTCTCCAATACGAGTTGCATTCTACTAAATCAGAAAAATATTTCCTTAAAACGGAAATATTATCCTATAAAGTACAGATGCAAATCTCCTTCGAATGGAAAAGTTGTTCTCTAAAGAAAGATTACAAGTCTTCTCGAAACAGAAGAGTTGTTCTCCAAAATTTTGCCAATGTGAAAGAGATTGCAATAAACCATGGTATGGGAGCAATATAACATAGTTTCAAAAATAAAAACAATGCTCAAGCAACATACCATAGGTTTACTGCAACATCACACAGAGAAAATAAAGAAACTTGTATGAAAAAGAAGAATAAATGCATTCTCAAATACAGACAGAGGTTTGTACAAGTAAAAGAATCATTTTATTCCATACTATAATTTTTTTATACATGTGCAGGTTTCAAAACAAAAGAAGGCGGGGCCGGTACCCGCACAATCTTCGGTCAACATGAGTCTTTATATATACGAGCAAAAAAGCAAAAAACATGATGAAAAGCATAAGTCCTAAACCCATCACTTCTTCTTCCTGCCACCTTTTGAGCCTTCGCCTGGCCGGATGATTAACTTTTTGGGCCGGCTTGTGAGGGTAGGGGAGGAAAGAGTAAGGGGTGCAATTGGACTTTCTTTTGTTTTCTCTTCGCCAGCAGAAGCTTCTCTCCTTTTCTTTGAAACTACACGCTTCCCCTTCTTCCTTGAAGAAGAATCACTGCCCGGAGTGAAAAGTGAAGACAACGTTATGTCATCAGAAATAGTCTGCTCCGGGGTTCCTTCGCCTTCTTCAGGTTCCCCGACTTTCTGTTCTTGAGAAGCGACCGGGTCATCCAAGCCTTGAAGAGCTTCTATCTTCTCCTCTTGTGACCCCGGTTGAGAAACGGAAGGAGGAGTAATCTGAAGAGGCGGAGAGGAAACAGCTAGAAGAGGGGAAGGCTGAATAACACTTGGCGCTTTCACTACAGGAGAAGAGAAGTTAAAGTCAGTATCTCTCATAAAAAGAGGAGAAAGTGGCACGTCAAGATTTAAGTAATAATCAAAAGGTTCATCAAGCTCATGTGAAGAAAGCAAGCAGTCCACTTGAGCAAGATCAACATTGAGGTTACTTGGAGAAGTAGACTTTATTATGTCAACTTCGAAGTCCTGCACTTCAACGCTTTCTTGAGTGTCATCTCCAGTGTGGGCGGTGGCACTTTCAATAACAGCCTTAGCAGGAGGAGAATGGGAACTGGAGCCAGCAATATCGATATCGGCCGAAACTGAAGGTAGAACTGGGTCGGTTGAGATTGTCTTTCCTAAATGTTCTCCTTCTGTCATTTCGGCTCTCTCTTTGGCGAGTTGCTCATTTCCCTTGGCAAGAGTGGCACATGCATCATCATCTAGATAGTGTGCCATTAAATCTACTTCGGCATATCCGGCTCCTCCAAGCATATCAAGTATGGCCTCCCACACTTTGGCCAAAGTGATTTCATATTCAGGTCCCAAAAACTTAAGGCTACCGCGCCACAGAAAACTATGGATGTAAAACTCGAATAGAGTGGAGCTGACTTCAGCTTTAGTTGCCATGTGAGATTCTTCGCCTGCAGCTTTGCAGGCAATAGCTTCATCACGCTCCTTTTTAGCTTCAGAAAGCCGAGCTTTGAGCAGTTCAATCTCCAGGTGCTGGGAGTTAGTTTTCTCTCGAAGTTGAGCAACATCAGCTCGGTAGTTTTCGACATCTTGCTGCTGTGCTTCAAATTTAGCTTCAGCATCTCTCTGTTCCGCATGAGTATCTCTCACTTGTTTTTGAAGCACTTCTTCTCTTTGAGAATAAGAAATGGAAGAAGTGGCAAGCTCTTCCTTAAGTTTTTCGACCTCTGCTTCAAGCTTCTCATTATAAGCGGCAATACTCTTCATTTCGGCATCATGCTGATCGAGTGTTTTCTGCCACTCAGATTTATCATTTTCCATAGTCAGCATGGCTTCAAGGTTTGCGCGATTCACTCTTTGAAGCTCGTCAACGAGTTTCTACCAGCCAGACATTCTCTCGATGTCGAGTTTGACGGCATCAAGATTTCGCAACATGGCTTGCTTATCAATCGGGACCAAGTCAAGGTCAAAACGCACTCCCTTTAAGCACCAGTGCGGGAATCGGCTTTGAAGAGTAGCCGGACCCTACCCAACTTGATAGGGGGGCCTACTTATGATTGTTTGAATATCGGTTCTTGGAAGGGGAGGAGAGCCGGAAGGAATTTCCAAAGAGACGGGAGCAGCAGGCTTTTCAGAGAGTTCGGATGTCAGTTTTTCACCAAGTTTGGCCCGTTTACTCAGGTCCTCAGTAACATGGCTTTTTCCCTTGTCATCACGGGACTTTTGCTTGTGGGAATCATCCTCTCTTTGGGAAGAGTCATGTCGTTCGTCCCGTCTCCCGTAGCGCTCTTCATAAGCGCGCTTCTCACGAGCCTTCCTTGCAGCTCTTTCTTCATCAGTTTCCCAAGAGGCAGGAAGATACCTCCTGGGGTCATAAGAACCGCGCCTCCCATAACGCTGGAAATCATCGTAGTAGGAGCCTCTTCGTCCCATTGGAGAATCTGAAAATAAAAAATAACATAAACTCAGAAATCTTGAAAGCAAGAAAGTTGAACGCATATAAGTGCTGAAAAGTCCTAAGTGTGTGTAACGTGCAAACTACGCGCGTCAAACTACGAACCACTCCTGGGTTGGGAGGTGATGATGGATTTTACAGCCAGTGTCAGCTCTTGGGCTGATGAAGTTTGTTGCAAAACGGATGTCGCTTCAGCTGCTGGAGAAGTAACTTTAGCAGTGATAGGATCATCTTTAAAGAGCTCCTGTGAAGTAATCATTAGGTCACTCAACCCCTCAAAAGCATCATCACCGCTGTGCCTGGCGGGACTTGTTCTCTCAGTTCCTTCGTCACCAGATTTCCCGGATTGTTGGGGAGGTTCCTCTTCTTCGATGACCGGGGCAAGTGCAAAGTTTGCCGGATGACCCCGCAACGTCAATTGAAGTAGAACACTTTACCAATGTAGCCTCAACAGTATGTTCTTTCGAAGTAAGTTCTCCAACGGAAACTGGGGCATCCGATGTCTTTACTGGAGAGTCGGGGACTTCATGAGGTTGAGTAGAACGGGAGGGGTGCAGAAGCCCGTATTGGTGAAGAAGTTCATCTTTCAACAGAAACTTAATACTTCTCTCCTCAACCGGCACGACGCTTAATCTTTCAGAAGTCGTTTTGTGACTAGGATTTCTAGAGGGAGGAGGAAGTGCTGTAAAAGAAAAGAATAAAGAATGAAATTAGAACTTAGAAATTCAGATCTCGAAAAACTCAAAAACAGAAAGAACGGGGATGAGCAATCTTACTTCCTATTCTCCAGATGGCATAAAACCCTGGGGGGCAGCGAACGAAAAAGAATTGATTCAGAAAACCGTGAGCACTTTCGAAAAGATCGGTGATAAGTTTATGATTTCTGGCACTTCTCACGAGTATGATGGAGGGGTGGTCTTTATTCTTTGCGAATGTGCATAAATAGCAGATTTCTTCGAAGTTCGGAAGACGGTTAAGTGTCCTCCTGAATAAAACACACAATCCCATCAGGATGGCGTAGCCATTGGGATGTAGTTGAAAGGGAGAGATGGTCATTCGGTAAAGGAGTCGATGAAGGAATTCATTGAAAGGAGGAATGGCACCACAAAGGCACATCTGACGGTTGACGGCGACAAAACCGAGAGGTGGCCTGTCAGCAGTATCATTTGGGCCAGGAAGTATAGCATCCGCTTCGGCAATCCCAAATTGAATACGTAATTGGTTGAATGCTCGATGACTCAGGGTAGTTGGAGTCCTTTCCCGAGGATTATCCAAGGGGTCGGCTGACTCCTTCAGATTGCTCGATTATCTCTTCTTGAGAAGACATTCTACACAAGGAACTGGATATTCAAATATGAAGGTGCACGTTTCCTAAATGTGTGAAATGTTGTGTAGAACTAACAAAATGACAAGCAAATATAACTGAAATTAAGCTAACAGACATTTGTCAGTTACAAAGTTTCAGGTTTTGTTGTTTTAAATCCAAATGCAAGTGCAGTATTGATGCAAACAAATCAGTTTTAATTTATTAATATTTCTTTGCTTTAATACTTCGCTTGAATTTGTTGATTCATAGCACTTCATAAAATTTCTTTAAGTTGATTATCTTTTATCGACTAATCTGTCATTCGATGTGGGCAATCAATGGCAGTATATTCACCATAGTTTTCTGCAAATGATGTGTTCAGCAGGTTGTTAACTTACAAGTGAATATAATCCGTAAAGAAGTGCAGCAAAGTTTAAAACAGTTTAAAGTCCAGACAGTTCAAAGTTCTAGCTGTTCATTCTAGCAGTTCAAGTTAGAAGTACAATCAAGTTCTATCAAAATTCTGAATCTTTCAAGTTTTGTTCAAGTCCTTAAGTCACAATCTGAGTCAAGAAGTTCTCTAAGTCCTAGGTCGCTCACGACCTAACAGGTTGGGTTGAAATTGGTCTAGGTCGCAAGAGGCAACTCGGCAGTGAAAAATTGTTTAAGTCCTAAGTCGTTTGCACGACCTAGGCACTAAGTCGTTCACACGACCTAGAGCCTAAGTCGCTTATGCGATCTAAAAGTCTAAGTTGCTCATATGATCAAAAGCTTAAGTCGCTATGAGATAAATCGCTCAGCCCCTTTTTTGGGTCATAAGGATCCTCAGGTCACGCCAATTCTTTAAGCCGTTTGCCGAGTTAAGTCTCATGATTCACGTCTCGAACCGCTAAAGCCCTAAGTCGTTCAAGGATCCTAAGTCGAGCACGACCTAACCCCCCTTAACTCGCTAACTCTTCTTCTCTCAGCAAATCACCTAACCCGTTAACCCAATAACCTGTTAGCCTCTCTACAGTAAGATCCACCATATCTCCATGCCACCAGAACATCCAAAACCAATGCAAATCGCCTCAGATCCATCACAAACCCAATGTACTATTGTACTCTCATGAATCACAGCGACAACGTGTCCAAAAATATCAAAAGTTAATCGTGATATGATCCACAGCGAAATGCAGCATGCAGAATCGGGATAAGGCCGTAAACTGGGGGATTCATAATTTGATGGTGGTCGTGGTTGAACAGTGGTCGAATTCACTTACGTAGTGAGATTGAGGAGATGATGATCAGATCAACAGGTAGATTCGCTTCAAAATTCTTGAGCTCAAAGATAGTAATGGTGGCAGCAGAATACAATAAGGTGAAGGAAGGAGAGACGACCTAACGACTTATATAGGGGAGAGAAAGGAACACGAATCGACACGAGCGACCTAACTCTTTCATAAGTCGCCCGCGACTTAACAATCTAAGCTAGCACGGGTTAAAAGATATCGAAGCACACGACCTAACTCTTAGGCGTATACTTCGAGGGGCAAGTGTTAACCCTCTTCTTTCAACGACCCTGCGATCTAGAAAAAGTAGCGACCTAGCGACTCAGCTAGTCAGCGACCTATAGAGCTCAGCGACTTGAAGGATTGAAAGGTCCATCGACCTAAAGTAATCAACGATCCAGCGACCTAATGGATGAACGACCTAGCAAGTTAACAAGGGGAGCGACCTAACAGGTATAAAGTTCTGCAGCGAGTTAAGGTGAAACGACCTAACATAGCAAGCATTATGACCTAACGAACTAATGGACCAACAACGGGTTAATGACTTAAAGTGTGAACGAGTTAACTTAGATGCGACCTAATAGGAATGAAGCTCTCTAATGACCTAGCGACCTAGCGAGCTATACAAAGCCGAGGTAACTTGTCTTCCTTATGTCGTTCCTTACCTAGGTCGCCCACGATCTATGACTTGTTCGAATGATCAAGGGTGCTCCTGTTAGGCCGTAAACCGTGTCTACTAAGTTGCCCATGACTTACGACCTATACCTAAGTCGCTCACGACCTAAACATACCAAAGGAGCTTTCTATGCCGCTTCCTACCTAGGTCGGCCACGACCTACGACTTGCTAGTTTCTCCAGAACGATGAAGTGTACCTTGTACAAGCCGTAAATGACTTCCACCAGGTCGCGGACGACCTACGACCTATCCAAGGTCGCTTGCGACCTACGACCTAACACCAAACTCTCGTATAAATACCCCGCCTACTCCAACTAAAAGGGGATCTTTTTGGCTCATTTCTGGAACGCTGATACTCTGCTGAATTCTCGACTCACTCGACACTTCAAACACGAAAGGCATCTCAACAAACTTCAAGAGGAAATCTAACGCAATCAACATGGATTCAAAGGCTTCTTCTACATTGGAGTTCTAGTTATTTGTCCCATCAGTGTTGTAATCAAAGATTGTTATAAAGTTCTAATTGATTCAGCAATAAAGAAGATTAAAGTGGACGTAGGCTTAACCTGAAGCCGAACCACTATAAAACTGTTGTCTTTTACTGCTTTCTCTATGGCTTTTCTACTTGTTTCTAATTCCCGTGTTCACGGGTGGTGCTTTCACTTGATCTCTATGTACACCGGGGTGTTAGCGTTCAATTTTAAGTGTTAACACTAGCAGAGTGGAATATATTGGAAGCTTTATCTCTTTGTGATATTAGAGACCGTCCTTAAGTTTCTGATTCTCCCGTGCTTTTATTTAGCATGGAAGCTCGTCCTAGTTTGTTGGATCGTGTTACCAATGCCCAGAAACAAGATCCAGATCTCTCTTATCTTATTCAGAGTTGTAAATCAGAATCCCGAAGGACGATCTAAAGGATTTCGATATTGATATTCATGGTTGTATTCGAAAGAAGGGAAGGTTGATCATGCCTAATGTTCCTAATCTTAGAATGACATTTTTGAGGACTGTCATCGTTCTAAGTATACTATTCATTCGGGTAGTAGTAAGATGTATGCCGTTATGAAACGCTTATACTTTTGGGAAGGTATGAAGCGTGATGTTGCAAGTTGTGTGAGTCGTTACATGACTTGTCAACTTATTAAAGCAGAACACCAATGTCCTAGTAGTCTTTTGCAGCCTCTTGAGATTCCATTATGGAAATGGGATCGGATTTCTATGGACTTCATTGATGGTCTACCTTGTTTGAGGTCGGGCCATACTAGTGTTTGGGTGGTTGTTGACCGATTGACCAAATCATCCCATTTTATTCCCATCAAGTCTAATCGCACCGCTTCTTGTCTTTGGTGGTAGTTGGAAGATTTATCTCTTGTTGAATTTTCTTATAACAACAGTTTCCAATCCAGTATCGGTATGGCTCCTTTCGAAGCCCTTTACGGAAGACCGTGTCGATCAACAACTTTTTGGTTGTAATTCGAGGAAGCGATTATATTCGTGAATTTTCTGAGAAGATTGATATTATTAGACAGAGAATGAAAGAGGCTCAGAATAGACAGAAATCTTATGCCGATCATCGTAGGAAGCCTTTGGAATTTTCTGTTGGCGATCGCATATTCATTCGTGTTTCTCCATAAAGGGTGTGGTGCGTTTTAGTAGCTCTGGGAAATTGGCTACTCGATATAGTGGACCGTTTCCTATTATGGAACGCATTGGCCCTGTTGCTCATCGCGTATCGCTTCCTATCCAGTTTTCGGGAATTCATGACGTATTTCATGTATCCCAGCTTTGTCGATGCCTTTGAGATTTAGATTCTATTATTGATCCTCATGTGTTGTAAGATCTTGAGATCTCACCCAACTTGTCCATGGTGCAAAATCCCATTCGTGTGCTAGCTTCGGAGGTTAAACGCCTTCGGAATAAATAAGTTCCGCTTGTGAAAATTCAATGGTCCGCAAACTCCAAAGATAGCACTTGGGAAACCAAAGAATTCATCGAGCGTTCTTATCCCGGTTTTCACTCCTCTTCGGGTTGGGGTGAGGATTCTTATCCATCTTTTCTATTTTAAATATTTAAGTGATGGATAATTTGTGTTATAAACAACTTCTAGTATGAAAATTGCGGGGATGCAATTTTTATAAGGAGGGGAGTTTGTAACAACCGTGTTTTTGAATTACTGTCGAAATAAATATTTAAAATAGAAAATTTTAATTTAAATCGAAAAGAAAAAGTGATGCAAATTCATTTGCAAAGTCAGTTGCAAATTGCTTGTTGCATGGAATATAATTAGGTTGTAATTCTTTCATTTTGCCTTGCACGTAAGTATTGGTCCATATTAATTCCAATACAAACAAGTGCTGTCACCTAAGGTTGTAATCTTTTCCTGCCTTCTTCACATGTAACAAATATAGCCCATTTCAAAACAAAGCTGTAAACAGTTTGACAAATTGGTCTATATTGTAAAGCAAAGATGACATGTGCTGTCACCACATATTGTTAAAGCAAATATGTGTACACTTGTCACCATCATTTTATATATGCTAGCTGTGTCCTTTCCTTCACATAAGCACGTTTTGCCTTAAATGTTTTGTACCAAAGGTGTTGCCAGCACATCTTCAAGCATTGACTTGTACACAAATGGTGAAAGAAAAAGAGAAAGCTGCAACATTCTTTATTTTTAAAATTTTTGCAGTAGTTTCATCATTTTATTGGTTGCTTCATTTTTGGCCTGTAAGCTCGGTGGAAGGAGCACTAATGGCAATTCAACTTTGCTCCAAAACGTTCATTATCGCTAATTAGTTCGGAGGCAAATTAAAAGTGAGTTCAAAACTCACACCTCTAATTTATTAACTACTTTATTTTGTGTGTAAACTATGTTTCCAGTTGTTTGTATTATTTCATATTTTGCAAGAATATTTTTCACGTTGGACCATTTGTAAATTTATGCGTGCCCATGTCCAGATTTCACATAGTTTTTTGGAAACATTAAAGTATGTGTCTGCATGAATATTGCCTGGCCATCATCATTTTTCTCTTTGCATATATTGTATTGCCCTGGTCCTTTTGATTTCGTTTAAAGGCATAAATGCATGCAAATAAGTATAGCAAGCCAAGGCCAATTTCTATTGTTACAGGATGTGAATAAGTGGAAATTTTCAAAACGAGTCCAAAACATTATTATTTTGATTAACACTTGCATGCAAATAGTATAACACTTTAGTGTAGCCCTGGTCACATTGCTTACAATTATTATTTATATGCGAAAGTGTGTTATCCAGGCCTTGCATCTGATTTATACGTACATCATTTTGGGCATGCGAGTTTGCTTAAGTATTGCATGGACTGTGTAGAGCCGTTACTTTTTACACGTCATATTCTATCTTTTACATTTCCATGCATGCCATAAATTTTTTTGTGTGTGCACTGATATGTATTTCCCAAGCATAAATCGCATACATATAATTTAGGATGTGTGTGAGTATTAATATTCCAATTGGGACGTGTTTGGCCACATTTTAGTAAAAAAAAATGTTGCCAGACCTTTATAAAAGAAAGTAGTGTGCGTGCGTGGGAGTGGACCCTGGTAACATTTGGTTACATGCGTACAGTTTTTATATTTTGAGTATGAGTTTTGTGTATTTTTATATAAGTTACTATGCACAAAGATACGTTAGGTGGTTGGCATTTTTGCATCAGTACGTGGGTAGACATGCAAATGAATCAAGTTTTGCAAGATACAACATTCTAGTCACATTGATCTGTTAGACTGCATTTTTGAGCATACACGTGTGAGCATATATTGGCATAGTTTATTTTCACATGTGTTTACAGTTTGCATTACACAAAAATATATTTGGACATGTCATCTTAATCTTGCGCGCATGTATCAGTGTTGTGTGAAAATTTGTATACTTGCTTTGAAAATGTGTCCAGGCTAGTATATAAAAGTAATGCATAGACCACCAATTTCCATATGTACGTGCAAGTTGAATAGCACGAAAGTGTTTTAGATACCAGTGTTTAATTTGCTTTGAACCGGGGGTTGGTTTTAAAACGAATTTTGTTGCCGTTATTTTTATAACGGGTTTTTACGCCGGTATTATATTTTTGATGCGTATTGTTTTGATGATATTTTGACGTATAAAAATTACTGTTGTTTTGACTTCAGTAACCGTCAATTTTGAAGTGAATTTTCAAGCAGTTATCTCGCAACGCTATTTTGATAACCGTTTTTACGGTATTTTAGGAAGCGCAATTTCTTTACTGAAATTGCGATATGAGTTGCTGTTTTAATCACGTGTTTTAAAAATCGTTTTAAAATAAAATCATTTCCAAATTTTTTACAGTTTACGCTTTCAAAAGAATGAGGAATCGATTTATAGTTTCAGCAAAATTAAGGAGTATAAACCCTTACTTTTACTGAATCGGTTAATTCCAGACTTGTCCGTTTGAGAACGTAAAATGCTATTTATATAAAATACACAATTTTGCACTTTCAAGGAAACGATGAAGAGATTTAAACAATTTAGCAAAAGTGCGGAGCATGGAACCACACTTTTACTATTTTGGTTAATTCCGTACTCGTTATTTGAAATATTTGCCGAGGATTTGCTATTTGAAGACTTTAATGAATTTGTTGGGCTTTCGAGCCACTCTGCTGGACCTTCGGGTCATTTGATGGACCTTTGGGTCAATTACCAGTACTAGACCTTCGGGTCACTCTACGGACCTTCGGGTCATCTGATGGGCGCCAAAAATTATAGTACTTGGTAGGCTTCGGCCATATGAGATGCACGTGCGGCGTAGCTAAAACTTGCCATCTACTGGGATCGATCCACTTTTATGTTGATTTGTCTAGTTATCTTATTTTGATTTCTAGATTTTGCGACTGCTGATTTGTCTAGTTATCTTATTTTGATTTCTAGATTTTGTGACTGCTGATTTGTCAAGTTATCTTAATCGATTTCTAGATTTTTGTGTACTACTATTTCGAATTCAATTGTGAATTTGAAAATTTATTTTGATGGAGTTTAATGAGATTTCTTCATTTAAGCAATGTTGGTTACTACGTTGTATATTCTCATCCGAGATTATAGTTTTGTGTATAGTCTCCTTTGAGATTATAATTTTGCGTATTGCTGTTTTCAATTCAATTGGGATTTTAAAAGCTGATTTTGATGGAGTTTAAATTGAGATTTCTTCATTTAAACTATATGGATTATTTATTTTGAATAGTCTCACTCGAGATTATATTTGATTTGCTTAAGTGTTGTTTAACATACACTTATTTCTGAAGTTTAAATTAGACCGATCCGTTTATTATTTTCATTTAAATAATATTCGGGTCAGATCGAGTTATTTCAGGATAATCGCTATCTCTGATTTAGTTGCAGCTTCAGCTTTTGAGATTTCACCTCATCTTTTGTTTAGGCTTCGAGGTGTTACTTTTGGTGTATTGATTCTCATCTCAAGTATAATATGATGTCTTTGTATATGTGCATTTGGTTCATGAGAACCATCGATTGTTGTAGCATGTATCTGGACCTGTCTTCCGCTATATATATGATATTTCTGTTCTGATGTGATTATACTTATCAGTGTTGTTGTTATTATGAGTTGTTCTGAATTTTTCTTAAGCCACCGTGGTTACGTTTTAGATTTGGATTGAATATATATTTTTGGGAGTAATTTACACAACTCCTATCGATGTAATCAATACTCGTGTAAAGCGTAACTTAAGGATGGTCACTTCTAACAAGCCTTATTCTTTGTAATAGCATATGTTATTCCTTATAATAACCTTTGTTATTGCGAGCATAGAGGTGGGGCGTCACATAATTGAAAATCAATTTTGATATCAAATCCACTCTTTGCACGAGTATAGTTTTACGGGAGATTTTTGCGACCCGCCTTCCTCTAACATGCTAGAACGACATACACAGCCTTGTGCGTAGCCCATAGTGCGTCGATGCACTCATTTATGCTCATCTAAGCACATATGTATACTTAAATACACGCATCACAATAGAAATACACTCGAGCTTCATCGAGGCGATTACTCACCTGGTACTTTCCTATGCAACTTAGTGCACCTGATGGCCGCTATGGCTACATGAGATCGCTCTTAACATGACCACGTACACATACAGACATTCCCATATGCATATGAAATTTATTACATGAATATTCACCTCCTACAAATACAACTCTCATTATAACTCTAGCTACGATACTAGAGTTGTTTTCATCGTTGCTTAACTCCAAATGCACGTATATGTATACCCGCTCGTGCATGTATACACACACATACATCCAGTAGGAAATTCAAGTATTACTCAACCAAATATTACATATTTTTAGTAATTATTTTAAAACATCTCTCTGTATTGTTTTATAAAATCATAAACCATTTTATAAAATATTATACTGGCTTATAATCATGTTATAGCATTTACAATACTTAATCACTTCTTAAAAATCAAGTATTCACCTTTTTACTATTTTACAAAATATCATATCCATTTTATTAAATATATACTTCATTTAAATCATGAAACCATCTTATAAATACTAATTTAGGCTTATAGGGTCTCTAATCACTTTAATAATAAGTGTAGAGTTGATAAATCACTTAAATCAGCTTACTAACGTTTTGCAAATCAATTCTAATGAATTAATTAATACTTTATATTGACGTGCACATTATTACACTACTTAATTGATCCTAAATCAAATAATGACATCATGACAAATCACCCAATTATCCCAAATCAAATCTAGGGCTTACTAACTACTTTCAAAATATAGTATTAGGGTATTAAACAATTAATTAGTTGAGGGAAACATGTTTATAACATGAATACAAGCCTAAAAAATAGCATAGAAGTCTGCAAGTTATTCTATAATACTCTATAATTATAAAGAAAAGAATTAATGAAGTATAATACTCAAATTAAATAGGAGAATCATCCCACTCACATTCTCTTTCACTAAGACAAGCTTTAATTAGCAAAACCCATCTCTATGCTCTCTTGAAATCCAAAACAAAATTCCAAACTCCGAGTCAAGCCGATTCCTTCGTGGGTTTTATAGAGAATCCCATGAGAGGAATTATGGTTATTTTATCAGAATTTATCGGATTTTATATGGGTATAGATTAGTGGATCTAGGGTTAGTGGATTAGGAAGTAATTATGAAAGCGATTAGGAAAGTGGAGAAGAATGAAACATGAATGAGGAAATGAAATGAAAGTGGGAAGAGAATAACCACTTACAGGCTAGCTTATGCGCCAAGCCTAAATTCACTTCATTCTCCAAAAATCACTATTCACTCCGAAAATCCACCAACTTCAAATATAGTCAAGTTTATACTCATTTTACTCGTGTTGAAAAACGAACACAAGTATATCAAGTCCTAATTTGCTCATTTGTAAAAATCGAGTATAAAAGGCATTTCGTCGCTTAACAACTAAATATTTAAATTAATTATTTAAATACCAGTTCATTAAAATTATGGGGTGTTACACCTTCCCTTGGCCTATAGGGAGCATATCATCCTTACGCTACCTAGGGGACTCACGCCGTGGACTAGCCTCGCATCCTATGGGGTCGCTTAACATTTTGGGGAGAATGTCCTGCATTCCAGACTCCTTCCTGTTCATGTTCACCGTTTCATCTCAATATCATCTCAAAACCATATATAAACATTTCTATGTACTCTTTACATCACAAAAAGCCATTCAACATTTACATATTGTATAACATCATTGTATTTCATATTTTCAGTCATTCTGTATCATCATCACATTCTTACATTACTCCACTTCATAGCATCATCACTTGCCTCAATGCCTCCTAGGTTATCTTCCAAAATGCAGGAGAAAGTACAAACCAAATTGTGTCTTAATATATTAAGTTTAGGCCATTTGGACAAGGTTCAGGTTGTTAGAAAAAAGTGTGCACCGGTGCACCTGTTAGGTCCACCAGTTGGGGTATTTTTCAGTTTTTCCAAAGTTCGAGTGTTTGTGCATTTCAAGTCTTTTTCAATTCTGATTGCTACCACCTCATCTCAGATCATCGTATAACATCCTTCGATCCTATTTTTAGATTTCCAAGTCCAACTATATCAGTTATTTCATGGATACATGCATTTATATTTAGATTCCAAATCTTTTTATTATCTGCTTTCCTAATCAATTAATCACCCAAATACTTCCCAAACAACATTTAATTTGAAATTAAGAGAATATATATGTATTACTACACTAATTATAGTCTACAGATCATCTTATAACATTAAAATTGTATTATATAAAGGGTAGAGGGTAGATAAATCATTAAATAGCCAATTCCAGTCCAACTCCTCGATGTCCCTTCATTTTCCAGCTAAACACTTCCAAATTTGTTCCAGTTCTTTTTCCAGATCATAATCCTCATTCATACGATCATTTCAAGGGATGGATTACCAGATTTCATTAAGAATCGAAAGAGATGTGTTGATTAGAAGATTAATGTTGTTGGTAGAAAATTATGTATGTAAATCCAGCACTGCTTAACTATCCGGGTCTGCTGCATCCATAGGCTCTAGAATTTCGCCTTCTAATCATTTCACATATGTAGCCCTTTTGATAGCTTTGATTTTCCACTAATTTCGTTTGATTTCATGGAGATTTGAGTAAGATATGAAGTTTTAATTCTACATGGTTGAAAGGAGAAGAGAGAAGGAGGAAGAAGAGAAGTTACAGATTGGTTCTGAGAATAGAAAGAAAGGGAGTACGTATTTTCAGTTATAATTTAAGGAGGGAAATAACAATGTGTGCCAAATTCAAATCCAGCCCGTGTGGCACATGTTCGACCTAACCACCTTTTCGCTCATATCTCTCTAATACAGACTTCAAATGGAACAAACAAAAATACGTGCCAATTTCGTCATCGAATTCAATCATTTGTAAAATTACCATTTTGCCCCTCTTTATAATTAACTAAATTTAATTAATCCAATAAATCTGATGTTTTTTCATGATTTCATAATTTAAATATTTTATTAAAATTATACATAATACTCAGGATATTACATTCTCCCTCTTAAAAGAATTTCGTTTTTTGAATTCCTTAAGGATAAAGAATGTATCATATTTTCTCATAGTAGGAAAATATCTAACATACAGTCAATCATACAACAATTCATCCAAACAATCACCCATATAACAAATAAACCAATCAAACTAAGAATTCATATATATCATACAAAAATCAAAAATCAAAACCAGTAGTGCACGTACGTCTATCAACTTATATATACATATAATCATGCTTGTATACTTCATGAAATGCAACCAACAACATAACATCATGATATGTATGAAATTAACATATGACATTATACATACAAACATCTAACGTTTAGGCCCTTCTATACAAATGAGATGATGATATATAAATTATATACGCAAGCATCATAGGGTGGTCATATAAATCTATATGTATGCACAACCAATAACATTAACATATCACATGGTAAGCATTTATACAGTAACAAATCATGAAGTCACAACATACAAAACATACCAAGAAAATAACGAATCTTTACATAAATAAAAACAACAACGAGTTCAACCAATAATTCAGTCATACCTAGATATTAACTACACCAATACTCAATCAAATGGAAAAAGCTTTGTAAAGAAATCGAATTGAAAAGATCAGATCCACTCCTTCACTTTTCGGTTGTCCCTAACCAATTCGTTATCTCTGAAATACTCCAACAAAGTCTACTACTGGCACAACTCATCTCAAATTATCAATCTTAATCATACGTGTTTGTCTACAACTTTTGCAACTTATGCTACTGTCTTGAATCAATAATGCCACAATACGTAGCCTTAGCATAAAATGCCCACACAAAATTGCAGTTTCTCATATCATACACAACTTAACTTCTAAACCATCGAGTAGTAGATTCCTTAACTCATCTTTTGAGTTATTAAGGTAATGCAACTTGAATGTGGATGACATCTTATCCAAACAAATCCAAATGACCTAATCACCATACTATTTCTTCTTCACCTAAGAACATCCAAAACGATCAATGCCTTAATCTTATAAACATAACACATCTTCCATCCATACTTCTGATCTAACTCAAGTGGTATCATTATGCTTATGGTATCACTTCTCCCAATATCCAATGAGTTTTGATACTCAAAGTATCACCTCCTTAATTATCCAAATATTTCATCATAAGTTCTACAACCTACAATAGGCAAACATCCAACAAGAGAAATCCTATTCTACTCAACTAATGCAACTATAGAAATCAAAATCCTAAATCAAGTGCAGGTCTAACCTAAGAAAAATGCTAACCTAAGATAGAGGTAAATTTAAAAGGATCGACCATATAATACATTGTTTACATGCATCTTATATGAACTTTAACTCACTACTCCATAGAGTTTTTTTGAATAGATAGTATCTCTTCAGTTCGAGGGATGATTGAAAAGAATCCATCGACTCCTTACTCAAAGTAATATCTAAATCTTACAAATTCCAATATCCATAAAATCACGACTGCTTTTTCTATGTGTGCAAACTACATACCTTCTCTTTAATCTTTCCAACAAGTAATTTTCATCAATCATCACAAAAAACTAGAGTTCACAACACTCTATGGTACTTCTTTAATTTGGTTAATTTCCATTCAATCCGGTACATCTTTTCTTCAATTTTTCAAATTAGGTTCATCTCAATACCTCTGTCTACATCCGTTAGGAATACTTCTAATAATACATTTACGTAGATCTAATTTGGAATGTCCTTTACAAACAAGAGTCAAACTTCCAATTAATTATTTATTCTTGCTAAATTACATTTGTCCATACAATTCAAAGTATTCCATTTCGGTCATAAATAATATAAACTATCATAATCTCGACACTCCTTTACGACCAAGCATCTCTATATACTCATCCACCATACCATAAATACTCATCCAAATTAAATCTTAGTACCAAATCTAATCTGGGACATCCTATAATATTAAAAATTCAAACTCAATACTCTTCACAACCAAAAATGCAAGCTCAAATCATTTTCCAATAGAAATTCTTTTTTCAAAACAACTCCTTCTTTGAAATAATATTTTCTTAATGATCTCGTCTTATCCCATCTTAGTATTTCCTTGCTTAGTAAATTTTCCTTGAATAACTCTATCCTGAAGTATTCTAAAGATGGTTTGCTATAGATTTAGGTAGAAAACTATGAGTACTCGTGCTGCAAGTGCTAGAGGTGGTAGAGGCCATGGTGAAAGAGCTAATACCATCACCAATGGCGGGACTCATACTCCAAGGCCCACTACCCCTATAGCTGAACCTAGGGAGAATATAGTGGAGGAAGTGTTTCAACTTCAACTCCTAATGAACTTTGCTTCACTCTGTTGGGATTTCGAAAGACTTAGTGGTTCAATGGGACTGAATTGATTATGGAGGTTCAGATGTGGTTGAGGTTGTGTGAGAGGATCTTTGGGGACTTGGAGTTGGGTGATGCAATGAAGCATCACATGTTTCTCGTCATATTTCTGATGTTGCCATGGATTGATGGAGTTCTATTACTACAGATGTTCCAGATAATTACTTCTTTTGGGCCTAATTTAGGGAGGAATTTGAGAGGAAGTTTGTACTAGAGCCGGGGAAGATCTTGTTGTTTAGAAGCTTCTTGGATTTGAAGCAAGGTACAATGACTGTGGCAGCGTATGAGAATAAGTTTAACGCACTGTCTCATTTTGGGCCTAGTATGATAAACACGCCTTTAAAGAAGAATGAGATGTTTATAGCTTGTGTAAGTTTAAGTGAGACATGACTAACATCTCATGAGTTCGTTTGTTGATTGGCAAATATGAGTTTAAGGTTCGAAAATGTGGCACCTAAACCATTTGTTTCTACAATGAGGCCTATCATTTCTACAACAGCTAAGGATAAGAAGCGTAAGTTTCAGAAGAGGAGGGACAAGGTTATGTGATGTAGGAAGGTAGGGCATTATGATAGCAAGTGTAGGTCTAGTGGAGGGGGATCAATAGTTAAGGCACCAGTAGTGAAGGTGCCTTAGTTTGCACCATAGGGGTGTTATAATTGCCATCGGGTTGGTCATTTTGTTAGGAATTTCCCTATGCTCAAAATAAGGGAGTAGCTTAGGGCCTTTGCTATTACTTTAGCACCTTCCACTTCAGCAACACCTATGGGAAATAGGTTCTGGAAGGTACTTTATCTATTTTTGGCATTCCTATTCATGTCTTGTTTGATGCTGGTTCTTCTTCTAGCTTTATCTCTCATAGTCTTGTTAATAAACTTGGTATAGAGCCAGTTGTGACTCATAATTCTATTAGTGTGTCAAACCCAGTAGAGGTTCGATAAATCTTCATACGGTATGTGAAGGAGTTCAGATTTCTTGTTTCGATCGACTCTTTTCATGGGATATGTTCATTATGGGTCTTCACGGTTTTGATGTTCTACTAGGGATAGATTGGTTGCCTCATTATCATACCATCTTAGATTGGTAGAGCAGGACTGTGCTGCTGAATAAGGGGATGGAGGTCCATACATTATTATGTGAAGAGCCTGGTTCTCGTTTGAGTAGTTTTCTATATTCTCTCGATGTGGCAATGGAGACTTAGAGTCGATTTCTATCGATCGAGAATTTGCTGAATGTTCGAGAGGTTTCTATTTTACCTCCCCATCGTGAAATCTAGTTTCGTATTGGTTTGATTCCCCATGCTAAGCCTACTGCATTACCCATTCGTAGGTTATGTGAGAAGGAGAAGTTGGAGTTAGCCAATTAGATTAATGACTTGTTACAGAAAAGTCTGATCCGACCTAGCCGTTTAAATTGGGATGCACCCTTCGTATTTTCCACTAAGACAGGCGGCTCTCTAAGACTTTTTGTTGATTACCACGAGCTTAATTAGTGGACTATTCGAAACAAGTATTCTTTGCTCAGAATCAATGACTAATTTGATTAGCTTCATGGAGCTTCTGTATTCTCTCAACTTGACCTTGCTATAAGTTTCCAACAATTAAGGGTGGCAGAGGAAAGTGTGCCTTTAATAACTTTTCATTTTGATCAATTTTATGAGTGGTTGGTTATGCCATTCCATCTAACTAATGATCCATCTTATTTCGTTGACTTAATGAATCGTGTCTTTCATGATGTCTTGAACAAATTTATGCTTGTTTTCAATGATGATATTCTAGTGTGTTCCAAGATCGATGGACAATCTCGACACTTAAGAATTGTATAGAAGACATTAGGAGAACACATCCTTAAGGATAAATTCTCAAAATGTCATTTCTAATGGTCGGACGTAAATTTTTTAGGGCATATTGTTTCTAGAGATGGTATTTTAGTTGATCCCACGAACATTATGGCTGTTCAGGATTGGAGGAGACCTAAAAGCTTAACAGAGATTCAAAGCTTCTTGGGTGTGGTTAGTTATTATATGAGGTTATAAAGGATTTCTCCAAGATTGCTTCACCACTAATGGTTTTACAAACCTATTACTTTGAGAAAGAAAGATGTCAAATTCGTATGGAGTGAAAAATGCGAGATTGCATTCAGAGAGTCGAAGGAGAAGTTAACTAGCGCTTTCGTTCTGATTATTCCGAATGGAGGTGAAGGTCTTACTATTTATACTAATGAATGTGGAATAAGATTAGGTGCTGTGTTGATCCAACACAGGAAGGTTGTTGCTTATGCTAGTAGGCAACTGAACTCGCATGAGTCAAGGTATGCAACGCATGACTTAAACTATTAGCAGTTGTCTTTGTGTTAAACATGGAAAGCATCATTTGTTGGGTGAGAAGTTTGAGCTTCATTCAGACCATAAATCATTGAAGTACCTTTTCACTCAAAGGACTTGAACTTGAGGCAGCAGCATTGGTTGGAGTTTCTTGTAGCATATGATCTCAAGATTTCATATATGCCGGGGAAAGCTAATGTTGTGGCTGATGCGTTGAGTCGGAAGTATGATGTTATGGCTAGTATAAAGGTTCGTCCAACTCTTATCAGCCGTACGAAGGATAATCAACAAAAAAATGTTCTTCTTGCTCAGATAGCGAATGTTGTTAATAGGAATGTTACTCAGGATAGGTATCTAGGATTTGAGATAAACAACCGTGGCAATTTAAGGATGAACGATTGGTTGTGTGTCTAGATATTGACGACATCAAACAGGAGATTCTTACAAAGATTCATCATTCTAGATTGACAATACATCTAGGAGGCACTAAGATGTATCGGGAAATGAGACATACTTTCTAGTGGGAAGGCATGAAGAGATACATTTCTATCTTTGTGAGCAAGTGTACTAACTTCCAATAGGTGAAAAGTAGTCATTAGAAGACGGTCGGTTTGCTTCATCAATTAGAGGTTCCAAAGTGGAAGTGGGAGCAGATTTTCATAGCTTTTGTTGGTAGTTTGCGTAGATCGAGGAGAGGTAATGAATGCATTTGAGTTATTGTGGATAGATTAACCAAGAGCGCACATTTCTTACTAGTTAAGGCAATGAGGATGACATCTAGTTTGGCTCAGCTGTATGTTAGAGAGGTTGTTAGGCTTCATGGCATTCGATGTAGCATTGTGAGTGATTGAGATTCAATCTTCACAAGTCAGTTTTGAAAGGGTTTACATGATGCGCTTGGAAAGGAACTTGATTTAAGAACAAGTTATCATCCTCAGACTGATGGATGGACTGATAGGGTGAATCGGGTTTTGAAGGATTGACCTAGAGCTTGCATTCTTAACTTTGGAGGATCTTGGGAGGATCACTTGTCGCTTGTTGAGTTTTCTTATAACAATAGTTTTCAGACAAGTATTGGAATGGCACCCTTTGAGGCATTATACGAAAAGCATTGTAAGTCTCCTTCGTGTTGAGTAAAGCCAGGGGACCGCTTAGTGCTTGGGCCAGTTATGATTCGTGAGGCTACGAGTAAGGTAATAGGGATTAGGAATCACTTGAAGGTGGCTCAGGGTATGCATAAGAGCTATTCTAATGTGAGGCGTCGCGATTTGGAGTTCTCATTTGGGGACTTTGTGCTTATTAAAGTTTCTTCGATGAGAGGTGCGTAATTTGGTTTGGTTAGGGAGGAAAGTCAGCACCGCATTTTATTGGACCTTTTTCGATACTTGAGAGGTTAGGCACCCTTACTTATCGATTTAAGTTATAGACTAGGTTATCAGGTGTACATTATGTTTTCATGCATCTCATCTTCAAAAGTATATACATGATCCTACTTTGATTATCGAACCATCACAGCAGGAGGATTTGGAGGTTGAACTCGAATTGACTATTGTGAGACAGCCCACTCATATCATTGATCGTGATATGAAGAGATTAAGGACTAAGGTTACAGAATTGGTCAAGTTACAGTGGAGTGAGAATGATCGAGATTGCACTTGAGAGATAGATGAGAGTATTAGAGCCTCTTATCCAAAGTTGTTTCTTGGTCAATATATTTTGTTATATCTTATCTTTTGTTGTGTACTCATCGAATGTGGCGGAGTCACTTAGCATTATTCTAAGCATTATTCTATACATACACCCTCTCTTCTATTCTCCTTTTGTTATCATTGGTCAATAGTTTAAGCATTATTCTATAAATACACCCTCTCTTCTATTCTCTTTTGTTATTATTGTTTCGATTTCAAGGACGAAATATCCTAAGGAGGCAGGATATAACGATCCAGAAAATTCAAACACTTTATCTTCAAATATCTCAAGTTTTGGAAAATGGTTAAGTATTGAAAATAAGATTTTATAAGCTTATTAATTTTTTTAATTAATAAAAATGGTAGACAACTTATTTTTGAAATATGTTTATAAAAATATATTCTTTGAGCAAGTATTAAAAATGTGGCCGAAAAACGTTTCTTTAAAAGTCGACTTTTTGAATAATAAAAGCTGTCCAAGATCTTTTAGTTTATATAACAAAAAAATGAAAACATTAACAAGTGCTTAAACCTTCTTATTACTAATGGAAATTAATTAAGCTAAAAACTTCCAGAAAGAAGGAATCAAAGACCCTTGATTTAAGGATGAAAATGTGGTGTGACTTAAGGAAAGCATGGCGCGTAAAAGGCATGGATGCATGTAACTTCATATTTGACCAAGGAGGTTATTGCTGGCCTTTTCTACTAATTCTTAAGCTTATAGATAGGATGCAAGGGCTTTCCAATTCTTACAAATTCTCAAACTAAAAGTTCCAAGTTCTTACACTCCTTTCTCTTATCAAAGTTCTTAGATCAAAACAACTCTAAACTAGTTCAAACTCCTCCAAACTCAATCTATCATCTAATATAGCTTATAACATTATTCCATCACCTCAAAACTAAAATTTTTAGAGTCATCCTCTACAAATACTCCAAGGCCTTACCAAATCAAAGGTGGTAAGAGCTTGGCCATGCACTCCTTCTCCCCATCTTCTCTTGTTCGTGCTTGTTCGTTTGTTCATGCGTTGAAGGAAGAAAGTTATTGTGGTGTTGTTAGGAAGAGGTTGAAGGGAGTTAGCATTATTGGTTGACAAGTGAGTTATCTCACTCATTAAATAAAATCATAAACTTGACTTTTTTTATACCAAAACATGACAAGTCCGCTTGTTATAAACTATGATAATATGCCCTAACTATTTGTTTAGGTATTGTGCCTTGAAAGGCTTTGAATTTTGTTGTTAAATTAAGTCATGAAATTGGAAATTTGAACATTTAATTTGGACAAGTTATTTAGTATATATGTTACTACGTACTTCCTTTTGATATGAATTGAATTTGAGAATCATATATGTTTATATAAATAAATGATACTAAACATTAAATTGGATACAGAATTGTCCATATAGCGATTGTCGATATAAACACACTTTGAAATTCCTTTCTTTTGTCTCACTTTTTAAACTCCATATTTTTCTTATTTTCAAATATAACATTTTCTATACTTATAGAAGTGTAATGATAGTAAAAAGGTGAAATTTGAAAGCTATTTAGTTTACAAAACAAAGTTAGTACAATTATGCTCCATATAGCGCTTGTCGGTATGAATGCACTTTGGAAAAACAAGTTTTTTTTGTTATGTTTAAAAAGTTATTACTTTAGGTATTTTATGAAGTCTTTCAAGGGAATTTTATAAAAGATATATAATTATTCTAAAGGCACTTTATTTATATGCAAGTCTATAATACTATTTTCAACTCTTATTTAAAATAAGAACTTTTATACGCTTTCCTTTCTTAGCTTATTCTAAATTCTATATTCCTTACTAAATAAAACTATCATACATAATTATATCATTTTAAAGATCTCTAACTTATTTATACAGGTAATTTCAAAAGGCTATTTTTTTTAGAAGAGGGGATGAAAATTAACACTTACGTAATGACCTTAGTTTGATTGTTTATGGAATGTAGGGCCACATACTAGTATTACTATGCTTAACACTAAAAGCCAAACAAGATAAGCTTCTCTATTTGTGAGAGTCAAGATTGATGTTCGAGTAGGGACGGAGCTGTAACCAATTGAATTTTCGACCGTTGAAAATCGACACTAATACGTCCATTGTATTGTGTGCCAAGCAATCAAGTGTCCGAAACACCGATCGTTAAGGGTAAAAGAAAGAAGAGAGAATGAAAGACAAGAAGGAAGAGAAGAAGAAACTAAACAATCACAAAATCTGACAATGCAATGGAACAATATATAATATAACAATGATCTTTACAAAAGAAAAAAACTGTAATATAAATACATCTATCAGAGTACAATAACAAATTACTATTCATCAACCTGGATAGTTATAACAACATATTCTCACAAATGCGATAATTTTAAACAATCAATATAACGGAAATAAAATAATAACTTGCTATCGAAGAAGCCTCCTGCTCCATACTCCTCCAAAATGCATCCAATCTAATATATAAATATACTCGGTCCGACCTGAGCATTAAAAGAGAAGAATGCCTAATTTAATTCCCAAAACAACACTTTAAAAATGGTTTAAAAACCCATATAAACTTATATGACCTTTTAAATCATTAATTGTCAAAATAGAATTCAATTTCAAATTTTTGAAGTCAAATTTAAATCAAATTTCAAAAATAAATTAAGTTATTCAAAAATAACTTTTATCTTTAAAACAACTTCTCAAAAGCCTTTCACTTTAAATCTGATCTATTTCCCAAACCATTTGGATTTAAAATTCAAATTCAAAACTATTTTAAAAATCAGTGACTTAACCAATTTCCACGTGCAATCCATATTTGTGTGTGTATAGTGTAGTCCATAGGTTTTACAGAATAACACACAAAATCAATCATTACAGATTCAATCATATCAATATCGATAAGTGGTATAACCCATAACGCTTATCTTCATTCACAGATTCACTAATAAAGTAAATTTATCAATCATAAAGATTCACCATTATGATTCGATATGGGTTTCGGATAACCAACTGGAATCCGACTCCCCGTCGCATCGAAATTCAGATGTCGTTTTTTGGGTCAAGGGTTTTCATATTCATATAACAGTATATACATCACAGATATAACAGCTCAATACAAAGCATTACATAGCATCACATCACATACAACATTCAATAGAATATAGTCATCCATAAGTAAAGCCAATTAAAATGTCTGATTAATCTAAACCAAAATCATTTGCCTATGGATAATTCCCAGTCAAGGTTAATTAATAATTAATTAATTACAAACATTCAATTAATTATCCTTTAATACATCATTAATTACCCTTTAATTAATAATTAATCCTTAATTAATTATTCTTAATTAATTATAAAAATTAATTACTCCTTAATTAATAATTTTTTCTTAATCACTTTAATTAATTAATTATTCTTAATTTAATTACTTTAATTAATTTATCATATTAATTAATTATTCTTTAAATTAATTAACCTTTAACATTTGATTAATCAATCTTTAATCATTAATTATCTACTGTTAATTACTTTCACTAAGTAATTTTAGTTCACTCGTTCATTAATTACTTGATTAATTGTTAATTAGTTACTTTAATTACTTTCATTAAGTAATTCACTTCAAATAATAATTTTCCTTTAACATATATGTTAACTTAAACTTTGAAAGTTAATTAACTATTTTAAAAACATCCTTTATAATAATTATTCTTAATTATTAATAAATTAATCTCAATTATAAATTATTAATTACTTGATTATCATTAACAATATAAATTAACTTACCTTTAAGTTAAAAATTTAAAACATTTGATTTTTATTCCTAAATCACTTAATTAAGTTTTATTTAAAATAACATGCTAAAAATACAAGTTTAAACTTAATTGTTTTAAAAAAAAATCCTTTATTTCAAAACCTTTAATAGATACCTTCTAACTTAATAATAAAATCATCATTTATAAAGGAAATAATTCTTAGAAATTTATTTAACTAATTTGCTAAAGTTTCAAAACTTGGAAACATAAAACCCCAGGCACTCGAGTGAAACACTGAAGTACTCGAGCCCTACTTCGAGTTTTTCTCAACTTTACCCAAGTTTCCTCCCAGATCACCACTTTTCCTCTTTTTTTCTTCTTCTGTTTTTATTTAAAATTTTAAAATCCTGTACACATTAACTCTCGCGTACCATCCCAATAACACACCCGAGCAATACATCATCTTCCCCGAGCGAAACACGAGCTCGCCCTTTCTTCCCCAATACAGAGCCACAACACAAACATGTCAGAACCACGCGCACGTGCACCTCTGCCGCGATCACCTCCATCCATCGTCGCCATCACTGACAAGTCACTGACCATCTCCACTCTCGATCTCAACCACCCAAAACCCAAAGCAAGTTCGAAATCAAAATCGAGCTATCAACATCGAACTGGAAACCAACCCAGTTCACCCAAATCCACTCCGCGTGGCCACCTCTGGCCACCGAAGGTCTTGCGATCACCCCCACAGCTGCTCCACCATCCCACTCATCTTTTCTCAAAGTCCGGTCTACTCCGGTTCACCCATGAATTCCCAAATCGATCGCGTTGCCACCCATACACATCCGACCCTTAAACCCTAAACCGCCTTCTCGCCACCACCATGATCCACTATAAATTCCTCGAACAATTTTCCAGTGATCATCTATATGTAAACCACCTTCGACGTTCATCTCGAATCGCCTCCCACTGCCGAGTGACGACAATAGGTAAAAACGCAAATTCTGGTTAACTCCAGATTTCCCATTGAATACAAACTTAAATTTTTTGAAATGTTTTCCTAAAATCATCATTTTCTACTACTAATCAAATTATGAAACCCAAACTTGAATTCGTGAGCATTGATTTTTTTTCTCTTTGAGTATATTTACTGAAGCTCCACTTTCCCGGATAAATTACTCACTAATTTTACTTGTTTTTATTGTTAAAATTTGTATTACACCAACACGAACAAATTACTTTCAAACATCATAGGTTAAAAGAAATCAGGGGAAGAGGATTAGATTTTTTTTTGATTTTTAAAGTTTGCAACTAAGAACAGTGCCCTATTTCATATATACATACACATATACCCAGGCATTTGTGTGTGTGTGTGTGTGTGTGTGTGTGTGTATATAAACATGTAAGAAAATTCACATCATCACTCAAACATACTTCATATCATACTTCAAAAAATCATCAAGATAAGCAAGTTTAGGGACTTATATATATAAAAAGAAAAGTTTGCTCACAGTGAATGGAAGAACAGAGAGGAACAGAAGAGTCTCATGCTTGAATACTGGAAATGAAAATTTTGCTTAAGCTTTGAATTTGTTTTATTTGCTGCTGTTTGATTCCAGAACTTGATTGGTGTCAAGTTGCCATCTGCATGCTCTTTTGAACTTTATCTACTGTTTTTCCAGATTCTTATTTTCTTCCAGATTTTGGTTTTGATTCTGCAGCCTTGATAACTTGCTTTAATTCTTCAGATTCGATCTCTGTTTTTTTGTGTTTCCAGCTTTCAAATTTTCCTTTTGGTTTGCCAAATATGTTTCTAAAGTTTTGAGATTTAAGTTTGTTTTGGTTTTAGATTTTTTGAACAGAAGGATTTTGAATTTTTTTTTAGTTGAAGATGAATCTTGTTTCTTCTTTTCTCAGGTTTTAAGAAGCTTGAAACTTGACTTTTAACTCTTTTTTCTGGTTTCTTATTTCAGGCTTGAGAAGATGAATGGCCTGGTTTCTTTTTTCTTTTTGTTTCATTTTATTTATTTTTTTCAAAAGTTGAATGCCACTTGTAAAATTTCATTTGCATGTTTTACACTTGTAGTTTACATATCTTCTTTGATTTACAAATATCCATATATACATCTTTATGTTTATAACCTTGGTTCAAATTATTCTTGCAAATTTGGCTCTAACCCTTCATGTAAATATATTTCCATATATTAACATATGTCTTAATTTTTAAAATTGTTTACGTCTTTAATATTTTTACCTTTGCACAAAAAAAATTTATATTTACACAAATAAGATTTTTATCCCAATTGTTTTTTTCCACATACAATCCTTTAATTTAGTTCAACATATTTATATACTTAGTTTTTATACATTTTCATTCATACATTCTTTTATTATTTATTTTTGTATAACTTTTAAAAAGAAAAGAATGATTTAAATATTTTGATACATATTAACAAATGATCATCATTTTTTTATTTATATACGAGAAGATTAAATCTTGAAAATAAGTTTTTTGAAAATTTGTTACATCTTCCAAATACTAATATAATTAAAAATTTAGAAAACAAACTATTATTAGCTTTTTAAAGCTTTTTAAACCCTACTTTATTTTTAATACATTTTTATTTTTAAATTTAATATTTGTTTATAAAATACTTATTCTTATATTTCAAATCAATTCGCCATTTATCTTTAAATCAATATTTATTTTTAAATCCAATTTTATTTATAAAATTACTTATCCTTAAATTTTAAACCAAATTCTACTTATAATCTAAAATTATTTATTTATTCTAGAAATTTTCTAATTAATTCATGAATAAATTCACAATTTAATTCCAAAATTAGATTAATTGTCAAATTAATCTTGGTTGATTTTCAGGAATGTTACATTATTAATTACAAATTAATTTCTAATTACCAATTAATTAATCTCTAATTATAAATTAATCTAAATCATTAATTAATTAATTAAATTAATTAACTACTCCTTAATTACCTTATTAACTTAATTAATCATTAAACCTTAATTATCTTTAAGATAAATCATTTTCTTTATTAATGACTTAATTACCATTAACATGTGTATTTAAAACAATTTACACCTTTAAATCTACTTTTAAATTCCACTTTTAATTAAGATTTAAAAATAATTTAACTTATTAAAAATTAAAATAATTTACAAACTTCTTAAACAAATATATAGAAACATTATCACTTATAAAAGAAACTTATATAAGGAAAGGTTTAAACTAATTTAACTAATTATATTTTAGAATCAATCTTTTAAAAAAACTTAATTATTTAACTTGCAAATTTAAGTTAAACAAATTTATATAACTTCCCATTCAAATATTAAAGAAAACTTTTATAAGAGAATTATATACAAATAAAGTTTTAAATTTTTATTGGAAAACTATCTCATTTACAAATATACTTTAAACCTTTAAATTTGTTTAAACATTTTGATTTTATAAAACTTTATTTATTTCAAAACTATGATACAAATTTAATTTAAATCCATACTTAAAAATTTGATTTAAAACTCTGTTTAAAATCTTGCTTTCAGATTCTAAATTCATTTTAAAATTTAAAACCTGACAGGTTTATAACCTGTGACAAAACAAAAGACCCGAGCCTACACACTCAAATCCCCAAGCCAAAACCCACATGACTTCGAGCATCTCATGCAGCTGACTCGAGAAAACTCGAGTACGCCATCTCTTCGGTCCCAAACTTCACCAGGTACAAAGAAATGCACCGTGCACATGCACAGTGGCTCCGACCACTTTTGATCATCTTTGCGACCTTGTCGCAGTCGGGTCCACATCCTTAGATGAACCAAACCCCAAACCCATCGATTCATACTCGAAATCAAAATCGATTGGCTTTTCACCATACCTGGAACAACTATCTAACCTGGAACACAATCAAACTCACACCTCTGATCTCCAAAACATCAGACCCCCCGTCCATGACCTTGCCAACATCCCCTCTTCCAATTCCCAGAGTTCTGATGAACTCGATCCACCAGCGGGGTCTAGATGAACAAAATTTCACAACCTAGCCAAAACTAGGGTTACAGATCTTCCAGATCATCCCCCGCCGCCACAGTAATCTATACACCTTACTGACAATTTTCCCAAACTCTCCGTTCATTCTTCAACCACCAGAGAAACACCGACCTTCCCGAGCAAGTAGATCACCAGAAAACACCCAAAACACAATATCTGATCAACCCAAAATGCACATTCAAGCCTAATCTAAAAATTATGGTTATACTTCCAAAAATCATGATTTTGGATAATGTTTCAGATCATATGCCTGAAACAATAAATTAGGAGTTTGGATTTTAAACAAAACCCAAGCTTATCTGTTCATTTTGGTTTCCAAAGCATATTTAAATTTATTTTAACTTAAATAAATTTTTTAAACCCACTCTATGATCAAACAAACAAGTTTTGTTTGAAACTTAAGTCCTAACATAGATTAGTTTAAGAGGAAATGGATTTTAATCAAAATCTTGGCTTCTAAAACTAAGTAGAGGCAAAAACAGATACAACAGCAAGCATATATCTATACATTGATATACACACAGAAAAATTCAATCATATACATCCACACAATACATACTTTATTTCCAGATATTATCATGCAATGGATTTCTTATACTTAAACTTTTAAAAAAATGTTACTTACCTAAAAAAATGATGAACAGAGGGCAGTATACAGGCTTTTAGGCTAAAATATGGAATTTGAAAAAGAACTTGAAAACTTGAATAGCTAAGAAATATGCTTCGTTTTTTAAACTGCATGCTTGTTATTAAAATTTGCGGAGATGACTAAAGACTTAATTAACATGCTTTTGAAACTGCATGCACGGATTTGGAAAATACTTGAGTGCCATTGCTTTTGATTCCAGGTTAAAGAATGAGTTCAGGCTTTGATTCCAGGTTTTAAGAATTGCATAGGTTTTGGGTTTTGATTTGAAGATGATATTACAGGCTAGTTTTCCTTTGGAAAAAGATTTGCAGGCCAAAGATTTGATTTTGAAAATGAGATTACCGGCTTTGGAATATGATTAGTTTTTTTTGCTTTGAGGAGTGTTGATTTTCAGATTTTTGAAAGACTATTTTGAGTTTTTCTTAGCTTTGAATTATGAAGGTAGAAAAAGAAAGGAAGGTGAGAAGCAAATGTATTTATATAAGTTAAAACGTGGTTTATTAAGAATAAAAAAAAATTAAAAATTTAAGGTGACACTTGTTTTAAAGTTTAACATTTGTCATAAGTATTTACCTATTATTTAACACTTGTTTTAAACAAGCTTTCTTAGATTTACACATGTTATTTAAGTAATTCTTACTTATTTGAAATGTTCATAATAAAGCTTTTATATTTACTTTATAAATTCTTATATATATATATATATTACTCTAATTACTTTAAAGAAAATATTATAAACCAATTATTTACAAATAAAAGCTTATATATTTTTTTATACTCAAAATATTTTAAAATATCAATCTTTTGAATTTAAAAATTTAAATCCAAATCCAAATTCAAATTAAATTTGAAAATCCAATTTAAAGTCAACTTAAATATACATATATAATCAACACACATATGTATATTATATAATTTAGCTTTAAACAATTGTTTTGAATTTTTTTTGTATTTAATTCAAAAAATAACTTTCAAATTATATGTATACTAAAATTAGAAAACAAAATCTTACTAAATTCAAAACATAGTTTTAAATCCAGTTTATAATTCAACACATTTATATTCGAATTTGAATCCAAATTTCAATTTATTTTCAATATTTATTTTGAATCTCAAATCCAAATTCTATTTAAAAATCAATTTATATACATATATAATAAATAAACAAATATCTTGTTTCATTTTGGAAAAAATCAAATAAATTCACAACTTAATCCAAAAATTATGTTAATTACTAATTTAATTCAAATTTATCCCCAAAAATTTAAATAATTTACCAATTCAAATTTAACTCAAAACCAGGGTTGTTATAATTATATAAACCGGTTTATGTAAATACCTGTAATTTAACTTGGGAAGTTAAATTTAATTTAATGGTACCATTGCCGTCGTCGATCATTTTTGTGGATTTGGAAAAGTTATGGATTTATACTAACTTCAAATTTTATAATTTGAAGTAAAATGTTTTTGTAACGCCCCACCTCTATGCTCACAATAACAAAGAGTATTAAAGGAAATACTGTTCATTATCACGAAGAATAAGGCTGGATAGGAGCGGCCATCCGTAGTTAGGCCTTACACTAGTATTGGTTATCTCGATAGGAGTGGTATATATTTTTATTTTTCATCTCTTATTTATTTACTCCCATCGACATACCCAATTCCAATATAAAACGAACTACGATGGTTCATAATAGTTTAGGACAATAAATATAATAATAACACAGATAATATAAATGCGGAACACAGATAAAACAAAAAGTCTCATATATATAATAACTGATGTCAGTTACAATACATGTGATACAATACATATGATACAACTACAACTGTCGACACAGGAAGTTACATATACAAGTACATTATCGTATATAATATACATGAATACGTATCTTCCTATACAAATTCATTAACTACTATGAATGACAACGACTACTCCAAAAGATATAAAAAGACTTCAAAGCTCTAGTAGCAACCCAAAGCAAGATATCTACAACCTGTAATAACTCAGTCTGACCCGAGTATTACATTCAAAAGAAAATAATACACGGGCCAGTCTAATTCAAACTCAGTTATTAGTGCACAGTAGCAATAATAATTAAATAATCAAATAGATGACAGTTACAATAAATTTACTATCCGATTCTTAAATAAAGAAATTAGATAACGATAAATATAACACATAACAGTGCCAAACAACAAATCAGCATAATCAAATCATCAACAAAGATAAGTGAAAAGAATTTCAATGAAGATAATTTAGAAAAACATCAGAATTGCCTCATCGGCAACTAACAACAAAATCTAATTATTAAATAAATAATTAGAAACTCATAATCTAATTATCAAATAGATAATTAGACAACAACAAAATGTTTAATTAAACCAAATCAAAACATCATTCAAACCATTGAAATATCAATTAAAATATTAATTCGAGTAGGGCTGCAGTACACGGACGCGTGCACTGCCTCGCCTCTACAGCATATGGAATATGCAAAAGATCAATAAATCAAAACAAAATAGGATATCAATAAAAACAATACCGTGTGGCTGCAGTTCACGCTTGCGTGCACTGCCTTGCCACTACAGTGATAATGTGCTCAAAAGCTCAATACCGTGTGGCTGCAGTTCACGCTTGCGTGCACTGCCTTGCCATTACAGTGATGATGTACCCAAAAGATCAACGAACCAAAATTATATGAAGAATCAATTATTGATGCCATGGCCTCAACGTCAAAGCAGAATGACATGGAAAATGTGCACGATGTGCACAATGAAAATTCAAAATCAAGCATAAGGTCAAATCCAAAATATCGGATTCAACACAAGTACAAAAAAAATCAATGTAACTCAATATCCAACAAATGCAAATCATAAAGGCTGCAGGTGAAACAAGTACACACACCCACCAACCAAGGGTAAAACTGCAAACAAAAACTGCAACAACCCCTTGAATACAACATCCCAAGTTCCAAATATTACGAGCAGATGGCAACAGTGGTGCAGTAAACCACAATGAAACTACCAAAATGCATATACAACTACAAGGTGGAACAGAGCACATAGGAGTGCAAGACAAATAAAACCAGTACATATGTATATGTATACTACACATGACAGCAAAGAAAGAATGCAACAAGACACAAAATAGACAACAGCAAATTCTATAAAGGTCAGAGATCAATGAATATTGACGCACACATGACCAGACTCGACAACAATTGCAAATACAATGCAATAATGGGCAGAGCAAGATAGAGACAGTGGTCAGACAAAGTGCAGCCTCGACTAATTCAATGTGTGTATGAAGACACCTACACATGGAACTAGCAGTACAAAAAAAAAACAGTGCAACAGACACTCGGCTAGTATGAATGAAATAACAGGGACACTGGTGCAGTAGGCACAAACAACAGAATACATATACAATGAGTGACCAGACTCAACGAAACAACACTGCAGATGCAAGCACACTCGATGCACAGTGTACATCAATGCATATGAACTCAGGTGGACAGGAAAAACAGGTATAAGCATGCAACAGTGGACAAGAGCTCAACAAAGCAACTCAACTCACAATGGAACCATACTCAAATTCAAGGTAGCAGTCATGACAATGTCAACAGAGTAAGGTCAGGAGTAAGACTTTACAATTCAAAAGTAAGATGACCGAAGAAAATGCAAATCAAGCAGGGGTGACCATGGAATCACAATGGTGCCGTGATGACCGGACAACACGAATACATGGAGCAAGGCAATAGTCGACAGTGAAGACCGAAAACCGCGACATTGTTCCAATCAATTGAAGTTTCATGATAATTATCAAAGTCAACTTAAATCAATTGCCAGAAATTCGAAACAAGTGAGCCAGGAAATTATCATCATAGCAAAGCAATTTACAGAATTAAAGTGGAAATTCAACAATTTTAGGGGTTCGATTGTCCAAAACCCCAATTCACCAAATTCACTAAATCCAAAGCAGTAATTTCAACTAAAATCAAAGCCAAGGAAATCAAGTATCGTGATAGCCAAAGAAATCAACATCGGAAAAATCATTTCGAAAACCGAGGCCAACATTATCACATTTTAAAGTAATCAAAATAGCAGTCGTCACAAAATCAACTTATTTGCAACTAGCCAACCGAGAGTCCAAATCAACAGTTAATGACTGAAGTCAAGAAGAACGACAAGGCCGAAATCAAAAAGAACGACGTCAAACAAAATCAAACCGCCGAAGCTACTATAACTAGATGTGAGGGTCACTCACCTTCTTTCCCCCTAGCGCGAATCAAGCAAGAGTCGGAGCCGAGGCCAACAATGAATCGAGCGCGACGCCAAAAGCCCGAGCCGCCATTTTCATCTTTTTTGTTTATTTTGTTTTAGGGTTTGCAATTGAAAAATGAAAGGAAGGGGAGCAGGTAAAGATTATTATCACGGCCACAATCAAAAAGAAGTGGGCCAATTAAATTTTAAAGCCCGCCTAACCGCTTAGAAATTATTAAAAGAATTTTAACTTACTTAAAAACTCCAAATAGCATTTAACAACCAATTAAATCGTCATTAGACGATAATTAATTGTTATAAAATTCCGGGTTGTTACAGTTTTATTAGATTATGATTTTAACAAAGAATTTGTTAAATTTCTATTTTACAAAGTGTTTTGTAAAATTATTTCTTCGGTAAAGTTAATTATTATATCTATATTATTCTAAAATTAATTAATTATTTATGTTTTTCTAAAGCTAATTAATTACTTACCAAAGTTGTCCTAAGATAATAAATTATTTTATTATTAATTATTTGAAACTAATTAAATACTTTATCAGTAATGTTGCGTAAAGGTTAATTAATCATATTTTGAAAGTTGTTTCAAATTTATTTTATTATTTTTATTTAAATGTTTTAAAGGTTAATTATTGTATTTATTTAAGATGTTTTTAAAAGTTAATTACTATATTATTTACAATGTTTTCAAAATATTATTATACTATTTAAAAATGTTTAAAATTTAGCTTTATGATGTTAAAGTTTTTATTTATTATAATTAATAGTAAACTATTTATAAACGGATTTCTTTTTTAAAAAAGAATTATTTAAAGGAGTTAATAAATTTGAAAGAGGTTTGGAATTTGAAAAGAGATTGGATTTTGAATGATTTTAGAAAAGAGGTTTATACATGGTTTAGCGATTTGAAAGGGAAATTTTATAAACGGATTTTTGGAGATTTATAAAAGAGTTTTTACAAATAAATTAGAGATTTATAAAGAAGCTTTATTAATAAATTTGGAAATTTATAAAGGGGACATTTATTTGGAAAGTGATTTACAAAAAGGATTAGTACTTTGGTTTTTTAATACCCTTGTTTAGTGACATTTGGTTTGATCATTTTAATATGATTTTGAAATAGAAAATATTTCTAAGTATTTGGTGAAATACTTATATCATTTTATAAGTATATGGAAAAGTTTCCAAGTTTTGAAAGTGAAATGGTGTGTGAATATACTTATACCGTTGAGATAAGTGGATGGTTATATTTTCTAAGGATCGAAAATATAGTATTCTATGAATATACTTATGCTGTTGAGATAAGTATGTGGAAGTGATTTCCAAGTATTTACAAAGTGATTTTAATTAACGAAAGATTAATTTGGGAGGCTTGGTGGTTTCTATGGAAACCATAATCTCTGTTTGAATGTTGTTTATTTGGTAGTTAACCAACTATCAAATCTTGGTCTAAATATTCCTTCTAAATTTTGGTGGTACGAAAATATTCCCTAATTAAAACTGAAGGATTTAACTTTGAAAATATCTAGAAGAAAAATGGAGATTATATGGTACAGTTACCGTTGATGGTGCTATACTATATGTATTGACTCTTTTATTCTTCTAGGACAAATGATGAGGAAATCTGTCCAGATAAACGGTTAGGGGTTGATTACCACTCTTATGTATTATTTGACATTTTCTAATAGAACCAGTATTGACCATTCCGAAAATCGGTCGATTTGTTTTAGAACTTCTGGTAAGCCATGGAGTGTACTTGTAAGAGATGACTCGAAACCATGACCACTCCAGAACTATATACGGGTTCTATGCTTGGAAGAGATTCTTGATCTATTTTGGAATTCATGTGTGGTTCCAAGACCCATTGGGTTATGGGAATCCATTTGTAATTCCATGATCGTTTTTAAGATGTAGGAACCCATATGTGGTTCCGAGACCTATTGAGGTATGGGAATCCATGTGTGGTTCCGAGATATGTTCAAGTGGCGGTGCATGAGCTGGAATGCCGGATATAGCTTCACCAATGGTAATGACTAAAACCAGAGATATGTTGTATGGCTAGGGGTTTAGCTAACCCATAAGGGTGCAATCGGCTCCTTCTTAGTGTTACCTACACTTGTTATACAAGCATGGAGCGATGCATTTGACCTTGCGTGGCCAGCTACGTATCTCCTATTGTACATCACTAGGGATGTATTGTTACTTCAAAAGGATAACTCTGATCCTTATGCAGTAGGACCGTTCTCAAAATATTGAGAAACCTTCGTGGAATCCTACATAATAAGCGAACGCGCCTTAGTGATTTTTGATTATATACGTATTATTATTGTGATGTACACTCATGAGCATCACAGCTACTTGGTTATTGATAGTTTCACCCTTAGACATTATTATAATATCACTTGATTTTCTAATATAAATTATTTGGTTATTGTAAGATAAAAATCTGTTCATGTTTATGTGCTGCATGGTCTTACGAGATACCTACATTTAAAAAAATTTATTGAACATTTAAAATCCGATTGAGGTATGTTTTTTCATGATGGTTTACCAGATTGCTCCAGGTCTTATCTTCTAATAATGATCAGGTCAGACCGAGCATATTTACATATTTGCTTTGGAGCTCAGGAAACGAGCTGGATGCCTAAGACGTATCTATGTATTTCTTTGTTTTCTGTTGCATTGGTTTTTAAGTTTATCAGCAATTTATGAGGATGGGTTGTTATAACTGTCCAGGCTTATCATTTGTTTCGTATAGTCTGATTGATGTATATATTTTACAAATTTTCTTTGCGTAAAGATCTGTTGTATATTATATATTACTCATCACGATGTGAGATTCTATTTTGTCTTTTCTTTCTTTTTCCCCCAATAATGTATCTTTTTGGCACTTAGATGCTCAATACGTGAATACCACGGTTGTCAACTCCTGAAGGTCGAAAAGGCGGGTTATTACACGATTTATGAATGTACCTATACCATTGAGATAATTATATAAATATTTTGAAGTATTGAAAAGAGTATAAATGAATAGTGAAATAATAGGATATAAGTATATATATTTAATAAAGAGAAATTAAATATATGTGTGTATATATATATAAGTTAATAAAGTAGTTTTGATTAATAAAGGATATTTAATCAATAAAGGAGTTTAATTAATTAGAAGTTTAATTAGTTAGGAAAACCAATTGGAAGTTTTGATTAATGAAAAAAGTTTTATTAGATAAAAAAGGGTTTTTTTTAATAAAAAGGGCTTTTGATTAATAAAGGACAAATTAATTAAAAAGGGATTAAAAGCAGTTTAGGTGATTTGATCGTGCTTTATATAAATTGATAATGCTTATGTGTTTACTTGCTTTGGGAAGTATATGGGACTTAGTTTACTTAAGCGATCGTTCTAATTGTTATTGAAATCGACCAAATATTAACTAAGGAAATATCTAGAAGGAAGGTAAGATGATGCTATATACAATGCATAAACTTGCCTTGCCTTGCCTTTTAGGACAATGATAAGGCGATCCGTCAGGATAGAAGAGGATCTCTACCCTTATGTATTGTCTGTTTATGTAACAACCCGCATATTTTACGATTATATATTTAAATGTTTTATTTAAATATACCATCATTAGTCAGATTAAAGTCTGAAATACTACTTTTTGTAAACAGTCGAATTAGGACTCGTGACTACTTCCATTGAGTCCAAAACGACATTTGCTACCTTTTTTAGTATAAACATCGATATGTTTGGAGTTGATTAGAATTTTGGTATTTTCATTTAAGCTTTTGGGTTTGGGTTTTAGCCCACTAACCTAACAAAGAACCCAAACCCCTTACCATTACATCCCACTCCACTCCTCTCCTCTTCATTCATTTCATTTCTAAATTTCCTAACACCATCAAGCCTCAAAAAGAAAAATGGGGAAAGGAAAGGAAATCAAAATTCCTAAGCCTTAGATTCTTAGGAAATTCAAATTCAAGTTCTAAAAATCAAGGAGAAGCTTAGGTAAGCATCCTCTTCATCTTCTCCATCTCAATTCCTTTTCAATTTTCAGAAAGTTTCCTATAACCTAACTTAAGAAATATTTGCTTATGCGCTTAGATTGGATCTTCTAGAGTTGAATTGAAGAGTGGTTGATCTTTCCTAAGTGTTTGAGCTTCTCATTCGATGATTTTGGGTTTAAATGTGAGTTATTAAACTCATATCTATGTCTATACCTTTGATAGTTGTTAGGTATGAATTCCTAACATCGATTTCATTTCCATTTGCTTTTAAATTAAATTGGTTTGGTGAATTTTCCAATTTTTGGCATTTTGAAGTCAAAATCTATGAAAATCCTTATATGGATGTTTGGACATGTTGTTCGGAGTGTATTGGTGAGTCTATAGGGCTGGGTTGTTGCTTGGCATAAATCCCAAGCCATCGTCGCTCGTCCGATCATTTCCGATATGATTTGGTCATCATTGGCCTAGGTTGATTTTTGCCTAAGTTTCAGCTTAGATGTCTAGTATAATACTCAGATGTCTGGGCCATCAGAATAAAAAATTTAGATGTAAAGATCAGACGTCTGAGCTTATTTCCCAGACGTCTGGGCTATCTGGAATGAAAATTCCATTCTTTCAGCTTAGACATCTGGAAAACCACCAAAGGTCTGGAGCTGTTAAATTCAGCCAATTTGCCTATTTTATGTGGCTTTCCAATTTATATCGATTTTTGATTGATCCGGTTGGTTATTGTTATTTATTATCGACTTTGATGACTTCTTTTCTGGATTTTTGGGAATATCCATTTGATGGATTCGATATCGATTTTCATGATTTTGATTCACGTTTTCCTATGTGAATTTTTGGTGACTGATTGTTTTTACAATCACTGTTGTGATTTGTCACTTTAAAATACAAAGGTTCCTATACTAGTAGTAAATATTCAATCTCTTTCACAAAAATGATTTCAACGTTATTTTTAATACAAAGCTCGTTTTAAAAACCTTTTTCCAATTTATTAGTATAGACAAACCTTTACCTCATTCGTATGAGAAATCTAATTAAACGACTTAGCAAAACAAGTGGTATGAAACGCTTGCATTTTCTTTGTCGGTTAACTCTTGGACTTGTTCGATTGAAATCATGTGACCATTTTCGAGTGGAAATCTACAATTTGATCGTAAATATTTAAGTTAAGCCAGTGATTACGGGACATGAAGCCAAACTCATTTATATACTAGCTTAGTGTAATTCACACTTTTTATTGATCAATGATGATCATTTTATGGTTTAGACTAGTGATATGCGATGTCTCTTTTCCACGTGGGGGAATGTATATCGTTTTATTGAGTTACGTCTTATTTCTTTTATAGGCTAGCGACCTATGGGTTCTTTGGAATTTCAACCCACTTTTATAGGCTAGCGACCCATGTTCATTTATGGAGTTCGGTTCATCAGACATACCGTTGTACTACGTTGTTGTTCCGGCTTATCAGGTTCATCAGGGTACCCTTGTACTACATCATTGTTATGAATTATTTGAGTTTTAGCTTTCTCAGACGTACCATTGTACTCGTCGTTGCACCGGCTCTATGGTTAGTGACCATGGGATAGCGTCCCATTTGTGATACACGTGTTGGTGAGTTTTCGTTCTCCCGTTTTTGATAGGCCACCCCCTTTGCGATTTCTGTAACTAATGATTTCTAGAATTTGTGTTTCATAATTTTTGTGATTTAAATTGATAAGCTTTATCAATATTTGTGGTTTGGTGAATAAAATAAAGAATATGACATTCTTTTTGGTGTTTGAGAAAATTTGAGATATTGTATGATTTTTATTGTTATCTAATGTATACTTGTCACATTATGACATTATTGTTATCATACATTTTTATTATATCTCTTATTCTATCACATTTTATGTGATATTTATAGCTAGACGGATCCTTTTTTTATTTTCTTCTTAAATAATACCCGAGTCAGACCGAAGTATTTCAGGTGCTCCTACTTGACTTCTTATCAGGGCCCGTCATCTAACTTTTGGCTAACTACTTTAGCTTAGTAGTTTTTGCTTTTATACATTCGAGATAGAGACTCCTTGATGTATACATATTCTTTTGTCCAGCTCTTGTATCTATTCTTTTATGGTGTAATGGATCTTGTATGACCGCTACTATGATTGTAACGACCTGATTTTTCCACGCCCGAAAGTAGACATCAATATGTTCGCTGTATCAAATGCCAAACAATCGAATGCTGGAAAACTAAACCATTAGGGTTAAAGAAGAAGAATTTAGAAGAAGAAACAGAAACAATAACATAATCTAACATTTCGCAAAGGAAAAATATAATAGATAAATGAATAATCTTTAAAACAAAAGCACTATATCAGTTTATACATCACATTATCAGAGTTTACAACAACACAACAGCGGAAAACAAATATAACATATACAAGTGATACGCCTCGCTATCCAGCTTGTCTCCAGATCTCCATAGCATACTTTCCCGACTCCGCTCCAGAATAATGATAACCTGACTCTAGGCTGCCCATGTGGAAAATTGTGGACACTCGGAGTTTAGAAAGGGAATAATAAACTCCAGGTCAGTCATGGGACTGGTGTGAGTCTTAAAAACATTTATTTTCACAAAGAAAGGAAATGAAATCCGCCATGCTTTTGGAAAATGAAACTACCATAAGGCCTTCGCCACGCACATAATGCAAGCGCACAGTTGGTGGAGATTTCTCCTTATGATAGTCAAATATGATTGATATGCAAGATTCTTTTTAATACTATCATTAGTGCATAGTGTGGAAAACATTTCAAAAGTATAATATAAATCTTAGCCAGCATAAACATTTCGTAGTATGCCTACTATAGCTACCATATTCATTAGCAGGCTACTGCCACATTCCATGGCAAGTTGTGCAACTAAAACCGTACAGGGCGCGTATTGTTTCTTTGGATTTCCAACAAGTGGTCAGGCTAAGGAACTTCCTGGGCTATATGAAAACGCCTCTAGAGGGACACCCCGAGAACTTAACCAGCTCTCTACCAACACAAGGCCGAGTTACCTCACGCTTCCGATGCAATGAAGCTATAACTAGATAACTCCACACACGTGTATGCCATCCCCCGTCGTTACCGACCTTTATCCGAGGATCCTCAACCATAAAGCAACAACCATAAAGTAATAAATTTGCAGCAACCGCATAGGTTAAATATCTGGGTTCCTTACCATGATACCACCTTTTTCTAGAAGGAAATGGACATACCATGGGGACGCTACCCTATAAACAACAACCTTGCCGCATTCTTCCTGTTTCGACCATTTTTGGGGTGTGAGGTCCGACGAAGTCTCGTCCACAAAGCTATGCTTTTCACTAAATCCATGCTTCAATCAACAAATGATTAGCAGCACTTCGTATGCCACATTACCAAATTGGGAATGTATCACTTTTAACCATCAACTACATAACCTCTGAGCTCGTACGTCTCAGAGAAAGGTGTTAAGCTGAGAGAAAAATTCTACACCACCAAAAGACATGTATTTGATAGAAACCAGCTTTACATCTCAAAGTGTAACATCAGACAAACATCCATACAAGTCCGTTCCAGGTTCGAACGGAACTGAAGGCACTTCAAGGAAGCCCATGCAATCCGGATATCACTAAGCACATTCGAACTCCCCATCATAAAGGGTGATATAATCTCTATACCGGAGCAACTCAGTGCAGAGACATTCGACAGGTAATCCTTTCGCTTTCAAAAATACCCGGTCTTCAACACCATCTTCAAATGCAATCCCATTTCATCGTATCATTATTCGGAATGGGTTTTATGACACAATGTCCTCTCCTGGCTAACCCGAATAACGAGCGCTTGTTTTAAAAATAAGTTTTACATTCAGATTTCCAGTAAATCACAAAAAATTTCCACTTTGATCTTTTAAATAAAAGATCCATCACAAAGATTCGATGTGGTTTTCGAATATCCATTTTGAATCCGACCCCTGGTCGCATCGAAATTCAAATGCCATTTAAAGGCCAATATTGATAGTTGGTTATTTAACTATCAAACAATATTCACAACAATCACCAAGATTTAAATAATTTTCCCCCAATTATTTACTTTCAAAATATCTTCGCAAGATATATTTTCACACTTCAACCCTTTGAAAACAAGTTTTGAATCACTTTCCTCATGCAGAATATATTTCCAAATATTTATTCATTTCCACTGAAAATTTGCCGAGTTCAAATACTTTAAAATAATTTAATTTATTTATCCATACATATATACTTGGAAATATTTAAAAATAAAACTATTTTAAATCAATTTATTTAAAACATTAGTTATGAAATTTTATATCAATATCTCATATAAAAATCAAGTCCAAACAATTTGAAAAATAAAATTATTACATAAAGTGTAATTGTTAAAATAACCATTTTTTAAATCAAATACCAATGAAATCTTTAAAATAATCACTTCTATAATTAACTAAATAAATCATTACTTTAAAGTAAAAATAACTTAAGAAAATAAGTTCCCCAAAATATTCTTTTTTTTAAAACCCAACTTTAGAACTTTTATTTATATTTGAAAGCTACTTTAAAAACAGACCCAGCTTTCCAGGGAAAATACACTTTCCATTTCAAAATGGTCCATTTAAATCAATTAATAAATCCTTCTCGATTTATTTTACTTTACATTCCAAATCTGTAAATTTATTTCCACACTTTTAAAAATAAACCAATATTTATATTTAAAACTAATTTCCCTTTCATTTATAAATTCTCATTAGGAACTTAAATTTCCAAATATCCACTAATATACGATTTTCAAATCGATTTTCAAATATTGACTTTAAAATACCAAATCAAATTCCAAATTGATTTCTGAATTCATTTCAAACACCAAATCAAATTCCAAATTGATTTTCAAAATTATTTCTTTTTAAAATAAAGTCCTTTATCTCTTCCAAACTATTTAAAAATCCGAATTTTAAGTAAACTCTTCAACTATTAAACAATACTATTTAAAATTCTTTTATTAAAATCTTTTCCTATATTTTGGAATTAATTCAATAAGATTTCAAAAATCAACTTTTATATTCTAAATTCCTTCCTTTAAATTTATTCAATTCCCTAGAATTTATTTACTTAAATTCTCTACTTTAGTTCCCAAAAATCCAACCATATATATTTCTGGTATCCTACGATACCAAAAATATATTCAGCTAAACCATAGCCTTAAATAAATTCCAATTATCAATATAATCATTCACACCAATATAATCATTCATAGATTATCACATCACAACATATACAAATAAATTCAACAATGTGAGGAATCCAGTTGGATCCCTCCAACCAGTTTCCCTACGTCCATAGACGTTAGCAGAATAACTAAATACTAATTCCATTTTAAGGTGGAATATCGCGGTATATGGGATTATAAATATCATCCGCTATTATGTAGCGCACAAGGTCTCATCCACTGTATGATGCAGGAAATCAATAAATCCAAATACACACACACACACACACACACATACTATCATAATTAGAGAATCAATCAATAACTGAAATTTTAATTTTTCAATTTGAGTGAGAAGATCTCACCTTTGATTTTATCATTTGCAATCCATTTCCGTTCCGGCTTGATTTTCTTCACAATTTCAACCTTGTATAAATATTAGATGATGTAATAAATATCAATACAAATCAAACAATTCAATTGCCATTTTATAATTTTATTTCAACTAATATTTTAATTTTTTAATGATTTAATTTTAAACTAATGATTTAACTTTAAACTTATGATCTAATTTTAAACTAATGATTTAATTTTTAAACTAATTTTCCATTTTAAAATAATCTTTGGTAACTCAAATAATTAAATAGGTTAACCAAACAAATTAACCATTATAATTCATTATTTAAAATAACTAGTAAATTTAAAATAGGTATATGCATATATAAATCTTTGGGTTGAAGAAATAATTGACATATATGTATATATATATATATATATATATATATATATATTTATAGCTCACTGTAAAAAAATTATATACATTTTTTTCTTTTCTGTATATACTTATACATACATTACTAAATTTAAAATTTAAAATCAAAAAATAAATTGTTGTTATACCTTACTTTTAATCAAGCAACCCAGGCCACACAACGACCAAACCCTAGCCGATCGCAACCCCAGACAGGCGTCACCATCTCAAACCACGCCCCATCTTGACCACGCGACAATGCCAAGCCAATATACGATGCTCGAAATTGAGCAGCCACGATCACCAAAACCCTATTTGACTACGCCTCTTCGCGACTCCGGTGCCACTGACCACGATGCTGTCAACACCCATGCCTTGCCTTGCCAATTTCATGTTGTGCCGCTGCCCTCCGTTCAAACACGATTTACACCCAAACGCAGTTGCGCTTCTTTCCATCCTTATCGATTGAGACCGTGGCCGCCAAAGTGGAACAATCCAAAATACTGCCGAAGTTCTAATCCTTTTCGTGCGAAATTTTGATTTCGAAAAAGAGGAACACGATTTTCTCGTTCAGGCTTCGGCCTTGATTTCGTTCTGAACGAAATTGTTTTTAAAGAAAATGAAGTCTTGGTTTTAGTTTGAACGATAAAAAGCTCGGTCGTTATATTTTTTTCTTCGTTCGTTATTTTCTTTTTCTTATTTTAAAGAGAAAGAATGAACGCGTGTACACTATGAACGACACGTGGTTTAAGTCTTAACACTTGTTGCAAAGGCTTGCACCATTATCGAATGCAGTAACATTATATTTAAATTTAATTTCAAATTTAAATTGTCTCGATTTTGTAATTCAAAATCTCGACATACAATTGAGGCATGCCGCCAGGCGTTTATAATGTTATACACCTATTTCGAACGCAATGGAAAAGGTTTCGAGTCCGAATTCGATCGTATGTAGAAGATAGCTTTTTGGATCAGCTATTAAGTTAAATTTCGTTATAAGTTTTCAGTGCATTTGCTTATCATACGGCCAAACGACCACTCCAGACATTATGTAAATTGAAATCCGATAATAATACAATATTACAGATCCAATAGAACTAGTTTCGTCGAATTCCAAGACCGTACCTCGGAAGGTTTTTTTTTAAATATCGATTTAAACGATATATTTTCAAAACTGAACCAATCACTTTCAAATTCAATTCTGAAACTTCCATTATCTTCGGTATTGTAAATATAAATTTTCCAAACCATCAAATTATTTTTAACAGACTTAAAACTGAAGATTCAATATTTTTCCCAAATTTCAATAAATTAAATTCAATATTTTAATTTCCAAATAGATAGTGTTATTTGAAATTCAAGTTAAACTAATCTCCAAATATTTAAAATCAATTAAATATTTCAATTTCAAACGTTTAAAATTCTAAGTCGTCACATTGTTTTCCCATCAAAAGAATTTCGTCCCGAAATTACTAGTTAAGAAGAATGATCCTTAACCCGTTTTCATTTTCACAAAACCAAACAGTTTTATCAACTTGCCAAAACAAATATTTTTATTAAAGATCCATTATCATTTTAACTAAATTTCCAAAACCTTCTATAGGTTTCAAACAATATAGTTTGGTTAAAAATTCATTTTTTTTTTTAAATATCCAAATTTCTTAAAATTTTTCAGACTCCCTAAATTTTCGAGAAATTCCGCCAGCGTCTCCTTTGCGCTGCTAGCTGGGTACGACTACAAAATGGCATCACGGGCCCCCAGATTCAAAAAGAAAACGAAAGCCATGCGGCTAGAAAAGAAAGTCATCAAATTTCATACAAAAATTTAAATGCATACCTTTTTCGAGCAATTCAAATTTATCTTCGATATCAAAAATCCAATTTCCTTTTCCTTAATAATACCTATATGCTACTTAACAACAATGTCAAATTTCGACATTCAAAATCATTTTATACATTTCTTTACAAAAGTTTCAATATCTATTTCATTTAAGTCCGTACAATGTACACATATCATTCGTACACAATACCAAATTCGATCGCTCACTCGATCACACAATTTCACTTCCGAACTTGTATCGTTCACCCGAATTCCTGGTTGGACTCAGATCTGGTTTCTTGATCAGAAACCGTCATTCTCCTTTCATAGCCGTAAACTATGATAGAGAATTTCTAGAATCAACCAAAAATCCATATCCAGGTTTCGCCGTCGAAAATCGAGTGAAAAATTCCAACACGGATCGATATACTTATATCGAAATTCTGTGCTCGAATTCTGGATCAAATCGCTATATGAATAAAATAATATACATACATCCCACGTATTTATTTCTAATTGATTATTAGCTATATCAATTTTCTTTTCTTTTATTCGCATTAATTTTCATTCCCTTATTCACAACTACCATTTCACAACTTCCAGTTAAATCTTTATTCAATTATTAACTTAGTACATTATCCACTGCCAAATTTTACTTAAGAATTTTGCATTTATTCCTTAAGTTCGATATAAGTTTTTTTTTACATACTTCTTATATTTATTTTCAGTTACCACTTGGTTTTATACCTACTTATATTTAAACTAGATCTCCAATTCTATATGAATTCAATTTACCTTTTATTTATAAATATTGAATTCATTCATTTCAAACCATATTTAATTTGTCATTCTTCAATTAGTTTCACTTACTAATTTTATTTTAATACTTTGTTTTATTTGGTCCAATTTGACAAATTTCTCCATTTCACTTAATTTATCACAAATCAAATTCAATTTCCAATATTCAACATGAATTTCAACATAATTCAATTATCTTCCAATTAAATTAATTTTTTTAATATTTCTATATAAGTTTCCTAACATATTTACATTTCACACTTATTTTAATTTAACTTCTTTCAAGTTGAATCTTATTCCAACAAATTTCAAATTTTTATAAGTTATCAAGCTTATTTATATTCCATAAATATTTTAAATAGGATTTCAGAGTCTTTCCATCTTTTCAAAAAAAATTCAAATCAAATCAAATTATCTTTTGAATTTCCAAAACCAACCCCAGTTTTCCAAACAATTTCAATTTCTAAATAATTCGGCAGAATTCCTCTCTTGGAAACTCGAAAATGAACACCGATTAAGTCACGATCATCATTGGAATTACTTTCCAGCAACCCAGAAAAGTTTAGTGCTTTTATCCTTCCAAAATATTTTTCCAAAACCTTTAAAAACCATTTCCAAACTCCAAGGGAATCTAATCTTTTCCAAATTTCAAAAAATTTCATATCCTTTCAAATTCTTTCAAATATTTCTCTGGAATTCTATTTCAAATTATAAATCACATTTACAATTTACATTTATATGAATTTTATTTCTTAACTCTTTGTTATAATTTCAATTTCTTATTCAATAATTAATGATAGTAATTTAATATTATCACTTCCAAACAATCAAGCAACCATATACTACTATAATTTACGAAAAATGATTTCATTTCAATAAAAAATAGTTTGGGTAAAATTATCGCATTTACCCGATTTTAAAACAATACTGTGTCGATTTACCTTGTTTAAGAGTTTTGCAAACCCCTATCGATACAGTTGGCCAAACTGCACCGACCGGAATCTATAAACAATCAACCGATAAATCAACACAATATAAAACAAATTTATATTCACTAACAATTACGCGCTCATATCTATATTACACTCAAACTCATTCTAGAGTGCTACTGACTCTATCTCTAATGAGTAATCCCCACCAGAGCCAAGGTTGTCACTTAACCAAATGCTCTGATTTGTAACGACCCAATTTTTCGACGCCCGAAAGTCGGCATCAATACGTCAACTGTATCAAATGTCGAACAATCGAATGCTAGAAAACCAAACCGTTAAAGTTAAAGAAGAAGAAGATATAAGAAGAAACAGAAACAATATTAGAATCTCATATTTCGCAGCGGAACAAATATAATAGATAAATGAATAATCGTTAAACACTATATCAGTTTATACATCACATTATCATAGTTTACAACAACATAACAGCGGAAAAGAAATATAACATATACAAGTGATACGCCTCGCCATCCAGCTTGCCTCCAGATCTCCACAGCATACTTTCTCGACTTCGCTCCAGAATAATGATAACCTGACTCTAGGCTGCCTGTGTGGAAAAATGTGGGCACCCAAAGTTTAGAAAGAGAATAATAAACTCCAAGTCAGTCATGGGACTGGTGTGAGATCATAAAATCAGTTATGGCAACGACCCAAAATTTCTGTCATTTGAAATTCGTAAATTTAACTGATTTTTAATATTAACAAGTAAAAATTTGTGAGTCGAATAAATTTTATTTCCAATATCTAGATTTAATTGTTTAATTAAATCGATAATTTAATATTTGAAATTACAGAAATAATTGGAAATTGGGTTTAATGTGATTAAAATTGATTTATAAAGTTGTATTAAATCATATTGGAGTTAGAATGATGTTATAGAACTTTTAAAATCGAATTAAAAGTTAATTTGCAGAAATTGAATATTTTAATATTTAATTGACGAGTAAAAATAGCCATTTTTCAAACAGTCTCAAATTTCGACGAAACCAGTTTCATCGGATCCGTAATGTTACATTATTGTATGGTTTCAAATTTCGTGTCAATCGGACTTACGGTTTGTCCGGGGCAAGCTAAAACGCGTAGAAATCGATTCGTGTGAATTTTGAATTTAAATAGTCGATTCAAAAACTTATCTTCCAAATTTGATCGAACTGGCTCACGATATATATTCCATTGCATTCATAATGGGGGTAAAACATTATGAATGCCAAGCGACACGCTTCGTTTGGAGTTCGAAAAAATTTCGGGTGAATAGTGTCGCGAGAATTTCCTATATAAGGACCTCATATTTTCTAACTTGCAAAACAATTAGGGTTTCAGCCCCAGCCGCCGGTTTATTTTCAATGGCCGAGAATACTCGATTCTTTCTTCCTCATTTTCTTCAAATCCATCGAATTTTACGTGAAGTCATCAACTACAATATTGTAGACAACAACGAGAACCGCATATCCAATGGTTGTGATCGAAAATGACGCCACATATCAACGACAATTTGAGCTTGAAGCACCGACGTTCGCACACGATTCCCCATGCAGGGAGAGGGACGACCATGGTCGGCCTCTGGCCGAAGGTGGAGCACGAGATGGGCTTTCGTTTGAAGTCTCTGATCGTCGTCAGGTGGCTCGAGTTGGTCACGAAAATTTGGGCATAAGGGTTGCCTATGGGTTGTTGTCGCGTGCGTTACCTGGAAGGGAAGAAGAAAGTAAACGCGGCCTTGATTGGATGAAAGAAAATCAACGGCCATGATTGATTTTAGGGTTAGAAGGCTAAAATAATTGTAAATTTTATATATTTAAATTCGTTCAATGTTTAAATATCATAACTTGTTCATACGATGTCGAAAAATGACGAAACGAATTGCGTTAGGTTCGTATTGACGAGCACTACGCGATGGAGCTGAATTGGAGTTGATTTGAGGTAGCAAAAATTTTGGGTTAAATTAAACTCGCATTTAATTATATTCGAAATAAAACACTGCAAAGGTATTTGAAACAAGTTGAGAACTTCTCACTCAATCGAAATTGTTTCGATTTAAATTTTAAATAGTTAGATTTAAAACTGCTTGATCGTATGCTTGGATGACAAATTGCTATCTGTTGTATTGAAATAGACCCTGTACGCCGTATATTAAGCGGATGTTATTTATTAAAAACATATACCGCGATATTTCACCTTGAAGTGGAATTGGTATTATATATGTACTTGGAGTTGATTTCCCGCATTGTATAGCGGATGAGACCTTATTGTGCCGCATAATAGCAGATAATATTTTATATGAACCCATATACCGCGATATTCCGTATTGAAACGACAATGGTATTGTGCTAACATCTGTGGATGTAGGGAAACAAGTTGGAGGGATCCAACTGGATTCCTCAACAGTATTGATTTATTTACAGATATTTGTGATATATTCTGTTATCATATTGGTTATGATGTTTGGATGCCGTGATTGTTATATTTAGCGCTGTTGCAGCATTGGGCCTATTTTTGGAGTTTTAAAAATGTTGAAGTAATGATTTCGAATTTAAAAGGATTTTCAAGTGATTTTGGAAAGTATACGTTTTATTGAATTTTGGAATTTATTCATTTTAAATAAATAAACGTTATAATTTTTATGTTATAAAAATTATGATTTTGTGAAATATAACCGAAATGTGATTTTTGAAATAAGTAGATAAATAATTTGTGAAATGGTTTAAATTGGAATTTTTGAATTATTATAAACGGTTTACATAAAAGATTTATAAAATTGATATTTATAAATTAAAATATTGGAATTATAAAACGAGTTTTTATAAGTGTTAAAATGAAGTATAAATGGATTTCATAGGTGAATGAAATTTTATATTTATAAATTGTGACGTTATAAAATGAATAGATGTAGTAAAATAAAAGATTTATAAGTAATTAATTTATAAATTGGATTTTGGCATTTTAATGAGATTTGAATAGAATTTGTAAATTGAGGGATTTTATAAGTTGAAGTTTTGTAAAATTATATAGATGTGAATTTATAAACGTTGTTTTATAAATCCGAAACCAATTGAATTTGATAAGTGAATATGAAAGCTTATTAAAGGAGATATATCCATGATTTTGGACAGTGGATAATCCTTTAAATTAAATATGTAGAAGTGTTGAATTGGGTAAACAATTTATATTCACGATTTTGGAAGGTGAATAATATATTAAAGAAATGTTTTAGGAAGTGACCTTTTAAATGGAATTAAGATGATTTGAAGTTGTTTTAAAATGTGTTAAGGATCGAAACCATAGATTTCAACATTCATTGTTGAAATAGATGTTTTCGAGAAATAAGGAAAAGATGGACTATAACACTGTTGTTATAGTAAATGATTTCCGAAAGGAAATGTTTTTGTATAGTATTGGAATTTATATATCTATCTAAATTTCGAATCCCTATACTAGTGATTTTGGGTTGTCGTAACGATGTTGAATGCAACATTCGTTTTGACTCAAATGAATGTGTTTAAGAGAATGTTTTTCTTAAAGAATAAAATATATACTTAATCGTGTTTTAAGTATATTGGATATTTTCTAAGTATTGAAAATAAATAGATTTGTGAATTACTTATTATTAAATAAGTTTGAAAATGTTTTCCAATATGAAGTGAAATGTTTTGAGATTTTATCTTTTAAAAGATAAACTGAAAGTGAATATTTGAAGTCGATTTGAAAATCATATATCAATGGATATTTGGAAATTTAAATTCACGTGGAATTTATAAAGGAAAGCAAAATTTGTTTGAAAATAAACATTGATTTATTTTTGAAGTATGGAAATAAATTTACGGATTTGGAACGTAAATTTGAAGTAAATCGTTAAAGATTTATTTAATTGGTTTAAATGAACCATTTTGAAATGAAAATGACTAAGTATCTGGAAATGTTTTCCAATGTAGAAATTGAAATGGTTTAGAGAATATATCTTTTTAAAGATAAATTGAAGTGAATATTTGGCAAGTTATTTAATTTATGGAAGATTAATAAAAAGGGCCTAGTGATTATTATGGTGGTGAATATTTGTTAGTTTGCTTTGATGGTTAAATAACCGACTGTCAATATTTACCTTTAAATGGGTATTTGTCGTGATTAACTTGAATTTGGATGCTACACTTATTTTAAAATAAGCACTCGTTATTCGATTTAGCCGGGAGAGGACCTTTCGGTCATAAATCCCATTCTGAATAGTGATATGTCATAATGGTTAGCATTTGAAGACTGGTGTTGAAGACTGGGTATTTTCGAAAACAGAAGGATTACCATCGAATATCTCTGCATCGGCTGATCTCCGATATAGAGATTTTATCACCCTTTGTGATGGGAAGTCCGGACGTGACTAGTGAATACTTGGATTGCAAGGGCTTCTTTGGAAGTGCCTTCGGTTCTGTTCGAACCCAGAACAAACTTGTATGAATGTGTGTCTGACGTTACAATTTGAGATGTAAAGCTGTTTTCTATCAAATATATTTCTGTTGGTGGCGGAGAATTTATTCTCTTAGCTTAACACCCTTATCTGAGACGTACGAGCTCAAAGGTTATGTAGTTGATGGTTACTAGTGATATATTTGTAATGACCCAGAATTTCTGTAAATTGAATTTTTTATATTTTAATTAATTTTAAATATTAATAAGTAAGATTTGTAAGTCGAATAAGTTTTATTTCGAATAATTGGATTTAATTGGATAATTAAATCGATTATTTAATGGTTGAAATTACAGAAATAATTGAAAATCGAGTTTAATATGATTGAAAATGATTTGTAAAATTTTATTTAATTATACTGGAGTTATAGTGATGTTATAGAACTCTTAAAATCGAATTTAGAGTTAATCTGTGAAAATTGAATATTTTAATATTTAATTATCTGAAAAATAGCCATTTTTCCAACAGTCTCGATTTCAACGAAACAAGTTTCATCAGATCCGTAATGTTAAATTATTGTAAGATTTCAAATTTCGTGTCAATCAGATTTACCGTTTGTCCGGGGCAAGCCAAAACGCCTAGAAATTGATTAAAATCGTTTTAATTTAAAATCGATCGTTTATTGCCGTATCTCGCATAGATGATCGAATTAGCTTCCGAAACCTATTCCATTGTGTCCGGAACGCGGGTTAAACCCTAGAAACGCTGGTCACCGCGCGAGATTCGGAGTTTGGAAAATCCGGGTGAATAGTAAATTGGGCAATTTTCTATAAAAGGGCTCACATTTTTCATTTTGCAATAGAAACAAACCCTAGCCCTAATTTACATCTGCAGCCGCCATTAACAAACCCACGGCCAGAAATTCATTTCGTTTCTCCCCCATTATCTCTTAATCCACAAGCAATTACGCGAAGTGTTCAACATGAAAATTGTAGGGGACGGCGAGAGCTTAAAATCTATACGGGGATGATGGGATTTGGAGCAGTGTGGTAGGAGCTAGGGGGGCCGTCGGCATGCAGTTCGAGCACAATTCTCGTGGAGAGGAGGAGGCCGAGCTTGATGATCCTCTGGCCGATGATGGAGCTCACGTGGGGGGTCGAAGTGGTGGTCCCTGATCAACGTGAAGTGGTGTATATTGGCCGCGACATTTAGGGCATGGGGGGCGGCTTTGGGTTCAAGCTCTATCGTGAGTTCCTGAAGGAAGAGGAAGCAAGAAAGGCGGCCCAGATTCTTCAATTGCAAAAACGTGCGGCTGTGATAGGTTTAGAATTATAAAGAAAATTGTATATGTTTGTATGTTAATCCGTTCAAACTTTGAAATATTGTAACTAGTTCATACGAGGTCGAAAACGTACGAAACCAGTCGCGTTGGCTTCGTTTCGTCGAGCACTACGCTTTGGAATTGGATTGGAGTCGTTTGGAGCTAGTGAGAATTTTGGGTAAAATTAAACGCGTGTTTAATTTTATTCGAAATAAAAGCTGAAAACGAAATTGAAATCAAGGTGAGAACTTCTCACTCAATCGAATTGTTTCGATTTAAAATTTAAATAGTTAGATTTAAAATTTCTTGAATGTATGTTTGAATGATGATTGTTATCTATTGATTGTTAAAATAGACATTATGCGCCGTTAGTAAGCGGAGGTTATTTATTAAAAACATATACCGCGAATATTTCACTGTATAGTGAAATTGGTATTATATATGTACTTGGAGTTGATTTTCCCGCATTATATAGCGGATGAGACCCTATTGCGCCGCATAATAGCGGATAATATCTTATAAATCGCATATACCGCGATAATTCCGTACTGGAACGGAATTGGTATTGTGCTAACATCTGTAGATGCAGGGAAACAGGTTGGAGGGATCCAACTGGATTCCTCAACTATATAGATTTATTTACAGATATTGTGATATTTGTTGATTATCATATTGATATATGATATTTGGATGTCGTGATTGACTATTTGGTGCTGTTGCATCATCGGATCCATTTTTAAAGTTTAAAAATAACAATTTTGATTTTAAAGGGATTTTTAAAGTGATTTTTGAAATTATACGTTTTATTCAAATTTTGAATTGATTCATCTTAAATAAAATGAACGTTAAAATTTTAATATTTTAAAATTATGATTTTTGCTAAATATAACTGAAATGTGATTTTTGAAATAAGTAGTTGATAAATTATAAAATAGTTTAAATAGGGATTTTTGAATTATTATAAACAATTTATATAAAAGTTGTATAAAATTGATATTTATAAATTAAAATATAGAAATTATAAAACGAGCTTTTTTAAGTGTTAAAATAAAGTTTGAACCTAGATTCATAAGTAAATAAGAATTTTTGATTTATAAATTATTGTCGATATAAAAGAATGAATTTGTCAATAAATGAATTATAAGTAATTTACTTATAAACCGGATTTCGACATGTAAATGGAATATAAATAGAATGGGTTAATAAAGGAGATTTATAAAACTAAGTTGTTATAAAATATAGAAATGGAATTTATGGACATTGTTTATAAATCCGAAAACGACTTATTTTGATAAGTTAATTATTATAGCTTATTAAAGGAAGTATATTCACGATTTTGGACAGTGAATATATTGTTAAACAAAATGGATATGTTTTGGGAAAATGAATATTATCAAATGAAATTAATTGTTTTAAAGATGTTTTAAAATGGATTAACTATCGAAACCATAGATTTCAACATTTATTGTTGAAATAGACGTTTTCGAGGAATAAGGAAATGGTGGACTATAACACTGTTGTTATAATAAATGGTTTCCGAAAGGAAATGTTTTATATAGTATTGGGATTTATATATCTATTTTAATTTTGAATCCCTATACTAGTGATTTTGAGTCGTCGTATCGGTGTTTTACGCAACATTCGTTTTGACTCAAATAAACCTGTTTAAGTGAATGTTTTCCTTAAAGAATGAAATATATACTTAATTTCGATATTAAGTATATTGAATATTTTCTAAGTATTGAAAATAAATGGTTTTGTGAATTACTTATTAATAAATAAGTATGGAAATGTTTTTCCAATGTGAAATGAAACGTTTTGAGAATTTATCTTTTTGAAGACAAATTGAAAATGAATATTAGAAATCGATTTGGAAATCATATATTCATAAATATTTTGGAATGTAAATTCATTATGGAATTTATAAATGAAAAGGGGAATTTGTTTAAAGAAAATAAACGTTGATTTATTTTTGAAGTGTGGGAATTAATTTACGGATTTGGAACGTCAATATAAAGTAAATCGTTAAGGATTTATTTAATTGGTTTAAATGAACCATGTTGAAATGAAAGTAATCCCATATAGGGAAATGAATTGAAATTCGTTTTCAAAAGTGGTAAATGTGAAAAGTGATTTGAAAATTGTTTTCAAATGTTGAAGTGTGGAAAATATATATGTGACGACCCAGAATTTTGAGCAATATCAATTTAATAATCTTTGTTAATAATTAAATGTATTTGATCATTTACATTATAAATTGACAAGTTAAAATTTATTTTAAAGATTAATAATAATAATTGGTTAATATCTATTAATATTTTCTTAACAATATAAATAAGCAAGGTTAAATTCTTTTGAAAGTTTATAATAATTTGATTTGGAAATATTTATTTTGGTAAATAAGAAGTTTTTAATGTAATAAAACTTTATATTCAAATTGTAATATATATATATATATATATATATATATATATATATATATGAATGTATATATTGTGATTTGAGATTTGTTTTAAAATTTAATATGGAAATTAACAAATTTAATGTTAGAATGTTTCTATTTGAAATGTGTATATATATTTGTATATATATTTAAAATAGGAAAATTATTAATTTGAATTTAATAAGAGTTTTCAAACTTGAATATATTTAGTTTTGAAATTTGAAATGATAATTTGATTTAATGTCTTTGAAATGATATTGAAATTTAAATTTTAAATAATAAAGTTAATTTCTTATTTTATAAACATATATTTTAGCTTTTGTTTTTAATAAGATAAAAATTGTTTTAGAAATTTATATAGGGAGTTAAACTAAGTTTCTCCATTTATGAACAAATAATAAAATTAAATTAATTAAAATATAAGTTATTTAAAATGCCTATATGAATTTGTTTTTAAGATAATGAAAGCCTAAAGTTTATTTTTATAAGATGGAAGCATTTTATAATTTTCTAACATTACATAAAGGTATGTATGTAGCTTAAATAGATCATTAATAAGGAAATAACATTTAAAATATTAATTAAATATTAAAAACATTTGTTAAACATTAAATTAACAATAATAACACTTGTTAAACTTTTAAATATGTGTTAAGACAAATGTAAATTAATATGTATAGGTGTAAGCTAATTAGAATATAAGATAGACAAATGTCACTCTCTTGTAAATTTAATTTAAAATTAAATTGTAAAGTACAAATGAGCTTCATTTTCAGAAAAAAAATGAATACAAATCTGAGAACCAGATCCGGGAATAAAAATGAAACTTGAAACAAGAAATTTAAAAGTAAGTTCAACATCAATACAAGGTCTTCAAATGCAAAACAAAGTTCAGGAAAAAAAATCCGAAAGAAAGAAAAGAAGAAATCTGGAAATTCAGTCATTGCAAACAATTCAGAAGAAACATCAACATGCAAGGATAATCTAGGAGATTCATTCAACTTGAAAGAAAATTGAAGCCTGGAACAAAATGCAGTTCTATTCTCTGTTTTCTGGAAAGCATATAGTCTCTGTCTTCTGCTTTATACAAAGGTGAGTAAATAAATTTTAAAAACAGTTTTAAAACTTGAATTCTATCTTGGATTGTGAATAAATATTATGTCGTTGCTTGGATATCTGAATTGAATTAAATGCATGTTTGTATGTGAGTGTTTAATTGTATGTCTGGATATGGATTGAAATGGCTCTATGGTTAAAATTTTACTGTGTGTTTATGAAACAGTTTCAAAATCTATAATAAATTCAATAACTTGATTTTAAATTCGAATTAGACTTGTAATTGTAAATAAAAGTTGTTTGAAATCAAGTAGGCTATCATCTAAAAATAATTTTAGGTTTTTAAAATGGATAATTAGCTTAAAAACTTTGAATTTACAGTAAAATGGTAAATGGGGTCAAAAATTTATTAAAACAATTTTAAGTTTTGCTTGCACAATTGAAATGGCAATTGAAAATCATGAATTTTAGTGTGATTGTTACAATTTTTAATTGGGTAATTTGGGAGATGTCTGGGTTTATCTTCTTTGGGCTTTTTGACCAAATCACGGCGATCCATGGCGAATTGGGTTTTGCCGTTGGTCATGAAGGTGGAGGGGGCTCCAGTGTTCATGCAAAAAATGCTTCAAGAATTTTTAATTGAGTGGGATGGACGATAATCGAGGAGTTAGGGTTTTATTACCTGTTTTTGGCCGATGTGTTCATCGTGGTTTCGCGGTGTCGTGGGGATACCGGAGGCTGTCGCGAGTGGAGCTATGGGTTCGAGGCGACGTGGGGAAGTTACGGCAGTGGCGGCGAGGTTTCTCGAAGTTTGGATTGCCGTGGATATTGGGTTTTCTGGTGACGCTGCTTCAGACAGTTTGGGTTGAAGGTTGAAAACTCGTTCTCGATCGAGTTTGGATTTTCTGGGTTTGGTTTGTTGATGTCTAAGTTGAAGTCGACTTGGGGATGACCGGAAAAGAGTTCGCCAGCGACCAACGGGGGTGTGCACGTTAATGTGCACGGATCTGTGTTTCAGGGGGGGTTCTGGGGAGAAGAGGTAGGGAGACTCGAAGATGGTCTCGGGAGTTTTTTGGGTATTTCTCGAAGCAGGCTTGGGTAGGGGGGAAACTCGGAGTTAGTGTGTGTTTACACGGGGTGTTTGCTAGTTTTACTCGGTAGGCACGAGTTTCAGCAGTGTTACTCGAATATTCAGATATTCAGGCTTTAGAACTTAATGTTTAAGTTGTTAATTCAAAGGAAATTTTATTTTAGAAATAAAGTTTTTAAAACAAGGGTTAAACAAGTTTCAAATTAAATTTGTTTTCGAAGTTATGTTTTAAAACAAATTTATATATTTTAAAATATGGGAGTTTTAAAATAAAATAAGTAGATTTTAAGATAAAATTTGTATTAAACTTTAATAAATAAATTTGGAAAGGTTTTAAAGATTTGAAAAGTTCAATTTAAAATGTGTTTAATTATAATTGATTTCAAAATGTTATATTTTATTTTAAATAAAGTATAATGATTAAAATTTTTATAATCAATTATAATGAAGATTTATATTATGTAAATTAGAATTTATTTATCTAAAGATAAATAATTGTGATAATTCAATTATTATTCATAATTAAGTGTTATAGATTAATATGAATAATTTAATTAAGACAATGTTTTCTTAATTAAGAATCTTTAAAATATAAGAAGATTAGAATCATTTAATTAATTTTAAATGATTAAGTTAAATAGTTAATTAAGTAATTAACTTGTGATTAATTAAGATAATCACTTTGGATTAATCTAATATAATTACTTAGAGAAGTAATTAAAGTAATTAAGTGGTTAATTATTTGAGGTAATTAAGTAAAGGATAATTACTTTATGAAAATTAATTAGGTAAATGTGATTAAGGATTAATCACTTGAGTTATTAATTAAAGAATTAATTAATAATTAGTTAAAGGTTTAAATTATTTGATTAATGATTAATTAGTAAAAGGATTAAGAGTAATTATTATATGATTAATTACTTGTTAAGTAATTAATTTAGATTATAATTAATGAAGTAATCATTAATTAATGGAAATAATTAATTAATTGTTAATTAATAATTTAAGAATAATCAATTTATAATTAAGTTTTAATTACTAAATGTAATTAAAGTAATTAATCAAAGGTGATTAATTAAAAGTAATTAATTAAATATGATTAATTAAAAATAGTTAATCATGTATGTTTAATTAAAAGTAATTAATCAAGTAGTTTTAATTAAAAGTAATTAATCAAATGTGATTAATTAAAAGTGATTAATCAGGTATGATTAAAGGATAATTAAGGAATAATTATCAAAATAATTAGAGAATAATTAATCAAGGTTGATTAATTTAGAAAGTAATTAAGAGGTAATTACTTAGTATAATTTTGAAGTAATTAATCAGGATGATTAATTAATATGGCAATTAAGTAAGAATTTCTTAAAGTAATTAAGGAATAATTAATCAATAAAGATTAATTGAAATGGATAATTAAGTGATGTTAGTTAATTAGTTAATTTGTAATTAATTAATGAATAAGAAGTTGAATTGAAGATAATCCAAGTGATTAATTAAGGATTAATTTAATTTAAGGATTAATTAAATTAATCAAGTTTGAATCAAACTTGTTTATAAATGATTAATGATTGGATGATATATATCATTGGATGAGTTAATGATATTGGATGTTGTTGGATGACATTGATTGATATGCGATGATGTGAATATGCTATATCTGAATGTGATATATATGCTACTTTGTGATATGTATAGTTGCATGTGATAATAGATACTTATCTATCTGTGTTGTGAATACACCCATTTATGTTAAGTGATATTTCTAAATATCTATTGTTTAAATCACTTAAGAATAACTTGGACATTAAAATGGCGTTTGGTTTCGGTGAGACCGGGATCGGGTTTCCATATTTGGATATCTGAAAACCACATCGATTCCAATTAAACGTTAGGTCGTTAATCCAAGTGGAGCAAGTGAAGACTCGAGGTGTAAGGGCTATACGTCAGTATAACTCTGTGGGTGATTCCGTAATGAGTTTGAGGGAATAGTGCTTATAGGTTCGAGATGGTGATTCAGAGTGCAAGGGCTATGGTCATTGACTCTGAGGGTGATTCCAAAATGAGTGCAACGAGATAGTGCCTTCGGTTTCGTTCGAACCCGGAACAAACTTGTATGGATTGAATGCTTTCAGCACATCGTCAGGTGGACGATGAGCATTCTAAGATAATTGGTCTTATAAAGGTAATCGCAGCCTCAAGCCTCATCAACCCGGAATGGCTAAAACAGGGGAGGTGCAGCAAGGCTTCGTGGGTCGCTCCCACTGGAGAGCAAGATACATCCCTGTCTAGAAGTCCCTTTATATTTCGGCTGTGTGGGCAGTTGGTCTACAGCCAACTGCAGGGTGGCCTTGTTCGGGACTGTTCAGTAAGGAATGGTCCCGGTCTTGTGTTGCAGGGGAGTGGGAGTACTCCTCGGTACGGTGATCTAGGCCACGTACTGTGACGGGCGGTACCCCAGTAGCCCTGCAATTGATGGAATCCATAATCCAATAAGTGCCTGTACGGTTTTGATTGTGCCCAACTATGTTGGAACGTGAGATGTAAGCATTCCAGCTATTTCTGTATTTTACTTGAAGACCCTCGACACTACTATAATATTACTGGATTTCCTATCAAATGTTTTTGTTAGCGTAAGGTAAAAACTTTTCCATGTTTATGTGTGGGAAGTCTTACGTGATACCTTTTGTTTTCAAAGGATTTTCTAAAGTTAAGCAATCTTAAACCGTTTACTCACACCAGACCCCTGTCTGACCCGAATGTTTATTTTCTGTTTTATTAAACTCTTGGGTACTCATATATGAGTAGTCAAGTGATTCAGGTTATCTCTTGACGAAATCTGGAGGAGCTTTGGAGCAGGAGGCTTCAACGTGTAGATATATAGTTAGAGCTTTCGCTGTGTTGATATTCTATATGATTGTCTTGTATTGTATATTAGACAGGAATGTTATAACTGTCTAAATTGAGATGTTTAGTTGTGTACTCTGATGTGTATGATACTATGTATATGTTCTATATTATATTTAAATCGTTCCGTTGTGAGATTCTGATGTGTTGTTTTCTCTTTCTTCTCTTTCTTTTCTTCTTCTATCCCTTTCTTTCATAATTAGTGATGCGATTTTCCGAGAGTTGAAAGTCGGGTCGCTACAGCTGGTATCAGAGCATTAGGATGAGTGAATACCTAGGCTCTGGAGTGGTGTCTATCTTGAGAGAGCGTACTTGTATATTTATATATCTACCTAATCTGTTGGGTTATCTGTTCGGATTTTCCAACATAGGTTATAAAGGTAGATAAGGTAGGAGTGTGTGGAACACGACTACCACTAATGGAAGAGGTTTATATGTTGTGGTTGGAGGTGTTTATCGAGATTATAGATCTAATACAGTCTCGAATAAGTTTTGTAGATTGGCGGAAGGATTTCTTTGTGTCCAGAGGAAGTATTTTCAAGAATTGGAATATATTCTTGAAGTGTGAGGTTGATTTGCTCTCTAGTGGGCGGGATTTCTAAGAGTTGAGTTGTCAGCTGAGGAGAAGCAAGTGGTGGTATCTTGGTGACTTCAAGAAGGAATAGCTGTGTGATGAGGTGCAGTTTCCATAGATGGTTCTGAAGATGTTTCTTTTGGAGCCAGATTTAGATGGAGCTAAGGGAACTGTGATGTCTGGTGCAATGAAGATTCGAATGTTTAGGGATTTTCTGGATCTCAAGTAAGGGTGTCTTATCTTTATTGAAGTTAGACTAAGGTCGATGAGTTACCTCATTTCGGACAAGGTCTCATTTGTTTTCTTAAGAAGATAAGTGGTTGGTGATTGGTTTGGAGCCGAGTTTCTTTGAGGAGACGTCTACCCGTCTCAAGGCTTTTAGTGGAATTGGGTGATAGTTTTGAGTTTCAAGAAGCTTGTGGTTAAGGAAGATCTTTTGGCTCAGTAGTATCGTTGAAGTGAAGTTTGAAAGTAGCAGCATGGATCTGTTTCTTCGATGATTCAGTAATTTTTGGGATTCTTCTATCGGCAGACCAGGCTGATAGTGAAGGCTTATTCTTTTCTTTGGAAGGCTCAGCAGAGCAGGATATTTATTGGTGGTGATCTATCAGTTTTTCTGGTAGGTAAGCCATTCTGGAAAGAATGATCTTGATTAGGAAAGCTGTTCCAGTTGGGGAGATAGTTCTTTGGAGTTTGAACTGAGTAGGAATCGCAAAAGTGACTTGCGATTAGTTTGGGAAATCTTTGAGTATTCTTTGGCTTGGGAATTTAGGCATCTCGAGTAGAGGTGAAAGCTATGAAAGTAGTCAGAGGTTCTCCAGATGTTTTTGAGGAAATCAGAAAGTTGACCCGAATCGGAGATTAAGTTTTCTTATCAACTTGGAATTCAGGAGTAATTTTGATGGTTCAACCATGAAGAGGGATGACTCTTAGAGCGAGAAGAATTTGCTGAGGTGGCTCAAGATTCTTTGGAGAAGGATTGATCATCTTATTCTAAGTTGAGATTCTACTAAGATTCTTTGATCAAGAAGAATGGTCACTAAAGTTTTTATGAGTCGGATGAACTGTGTATGAAGAATGATTCTTCTTATGTTCTTCGATGGCATTCTTATCTGCTCTAGATCAAAGTTGTGCAGCGGAAGCCAGTTGGCAATTATTCTGGTATAGGAGCAACCGGATGTTTCAGTATGGGATTTCTATAGGAAATTCAAGTATGAAGGAATTTTCTGGATTTGGTAGGTAAGGTTGTCAAGTGCAACTGTTTGGCTATTCAGATAAGAGATATAGGTTTGAAGTCCATTGATGCTTGTATTATAGAGTCGTATTTTGGTTTGAGTCGGTGCTGATGTTTCATGGAGCAATCAGCAAGGGTTAGGCTGATCAGGAATATTGGAGGTGACTCAGGAGCATCTGAAGAGTTATGCAGTTAAGAATTGAGGAGATTTGGAATATGCAGTTGGGATCTGGATATTACTTTAGGTTCTACCCAATCAAAGGAATTATTAGAGATATAAGATTGGGTAAAACTGGAAAGCTAGCTCCAGAGGTATTTTGAGTTTTCCTGTGTCCTCTAGAGATCAGATTTTGATCTACAGGATGGAATTGCCAGTTTGGATAGCTGGAATTCATTAAATTTCACATATCTCTGAGGAATATGTGTATGATTCTTCGAGTGATAGAATCAGTAGTTAAGAAGGATTTGGTAGTTGGGCTGGTTTTGAGTTTAGTCTGATATCTTGTTCAGATTTGTAGGATCAGATGAGGGAGTTCGTGGTTTTAGTAGTGTAGTTACTTAAGATTCTGTAGAGCGAGTATTCCGGTATAGGTGCCTGGAAAACTCTTGATAATATTAGGAAGTTCTATTCAGAATTTTTCTGGATAGATAAAATTGTTTGTTTGAATTTGTTGCTATGATTGATTGTGAGATTGCTGTTTGAAATTTAAATTCTTTAACTGGGTTATTAAATTATCTTTGCTTTTAAATTTCGGGGATGAAATTCTTTTAAGGGGGGAGGAATGTGACGACCCGGAATTTTGAGCAACATCAATTTAATAATCTTTGTTAATAATTAAATTGATTTGATCATTTACATTATAAATTGACAAGTTAAAATTTATTTTAAAGATTAATAATAATAATTGGTTAATATATATTAATATTTTCTTAACAATATAAATAAGCAAGGTTAAATTCTTTTGAAAGTTTATAATAATTTGATTTGGAAATATTTATTTTGGTAAATAAGAAGTTTTTAATGTAATAAAACTTTATATTCAAATTTTAATATATATATGAATGTATATGTTGTGACTTGAGATTTGTTTTAAAATTTAATATGGAAATTAACAAATTTAATGTTAGAATGTTTCTATTTGAAATGTGTATATATATTTGTGTATATATTTAAAATAGGAAAATTATTAATTTGAATTTAATAAGAGCTTTCAAACTTGAATATATTTAGTTTTGAAATTTGAAATGATAATTTGATTTAATGTCTTTGAAATGATATTTGAATTTTAAATTTTAAATAATAAAGTTAATTTCTTATTTTATAAACATATATTTTAGCTTTTGTTTTTAAAAAGATAAAAATTGTTTTAAAAATTTATATAGGGAGTTAAACTAAGTTTCTCAATTTATGAACAAATGATAAAATTAAATTCATTAAAATATAAGTTATTTAAAATGCCTATATGAATTTGTTTTTAAGATAATGAAAGCCTAAAGTTTATTTTTATAAGATGGAAGCATTTTATAATTTTCTAACATTACATAAATGTATGTATGTAGCTTAAATAGATCATTAATAAGGAAATAACATTTAAAATATTAATTAAATATTAAAAACATTTGTTAAACATTAAATTAACAATAATAACACTTGTTAAACTTTTAAATATGTGTTAAGACAAATGTAAATTAATATGTATAGGTGTAAGCTAATTAGAATATAAGATAGACAAATGCCACTCTCTTGTAAATTTAATTTAAAATTAAATTGTAAAATACAAATGAGCTTCATTTTCAGAAAAAAAATGAATACAAATCTGAGAACCAGATCTGGGAATAAAAATGAAACTTGAAACAAGAAATTTAAAAGTAAGTTCAACATCAGTACAAGGTCTTCAAATGCAAAACAAAGTTCAGGAAAAAAAAAATCTGAAAGAAAGAAAAGAAGAAATCTGGAAATTCAGTCATTGCAAACAATTCAGAAGAAACATCAACATGCTAGGATAGATCCAGGAGATTCATTCAACTTGAAAGAAAATTGAAGCCTGGAACAAAATGCAGTTCTGTTCTCTGTTTTATGGAAGCATATAGTCTCTGTCTTCTGCTTTATACAAAGGTGAGTAAATAAATTTTAAAAACAGTTTTAAAACTTGAATTCTATCTTGGATTGTGAATAAATATTATGCTTTTGCTTGGATATCTGAATTGAATTAAATGCATGTTTGTATGTGAGTGTTTAATTGTATGTCTGGATATGGATTGAAATGCCTGTATGGTTAAAATTTTACTGTGTGTTTATGAAACAGTTTCAAAATCTATAATAAATTCAATAACTTGATTTTAAATTCGAATTAGACTTGGAATTGTAAATAAAAGTTGTTTGAAATCAAGTAGGCTATCATCTAAAAATAATTTTAGGTTTTTAAAATGGATAATTAGCTTAAAAACTTTGAATTTACAGTAAAATGGTAAATGGGGTCAAAAATTTATTAAAACAATTTTAAGTTTTGATTGCACAATTGAAATAGCAATTGAAAATCATGAATTTTAGTGTGATTGTTACAATTTTTAATTGGGTAATTTGGGAGATGTCTGGGTTTATCTTCTTTGGGCTTTTTGACCAAATCACGGCAATCCATGGCGAACTGGGTTTTGCCGTTGGTCATGAAGGTGGAGGGGGCTGCAGTGTTCATGCGAAAAATGCTTCAAGAATTTTTAATTGAGTGGGATGGCCGATATTCGAGGAGTTAGGGTTTTATTACCTGTTTTTGGCCGATGTGTTCATCGTGGTTTCGCGGTGTCGTGGGGATACCGGAGGTTGTCGCGAGTGGAGCTATGGGTTCGAGGCGACGTGGGGAAGTTACGGCAGTGGCGGCGAGGTTTCTCGAAGTTTGGATTGCCGTGGATATTGGGTTTTCTGGTGACGCTGCTTCAGACAGTTTGGGTTGAAGGTTGAAAACTCGTTCTCGATCGAGTTTGGATTTTCTGGGTTTGGTTTGTTGATGTCGAAGTTGAAGTCGACTTGGGGATGACCGGAAAAGAGTTCGCCAGCGACCAACGGGGGTGTGCACGTTAATGTGCACGGATCTGTGTTTCAGGGGCGGTTCTGGGGAGAAGAGGTAGGGAGACTCGAAGATGGTCTCGGGAGTTTTTTGGGTATTTCTCGAAGCTGGCTTGGGTAGGGGGGAAACTCGGAGTTAGTGTGTGTTTACTCGGGGTGTTTGCTAGTTTTACTCGGTAAGCACGAGTTTCAGCAGGGTTACTTGAATATTCAGATATTCAGGCTTTAGAACTTAATGTTTAAGTTGTTAATTCAAAGGAAATTTTATTTTAGAAATAAAGTTTTTAAAACAAGGGTTAAACAAGTTTCAAATTAAATTTGTTTTCGAAGTTATGTTTTAAAACAAATTTATATATTTTAAAATATGGGAGTTTTAAAATAAAATAAGTAGATTTTAAGATAAAATTTGTATTAAACTTTAATAAATAAATTTGGAAAGGTTTTAAAGATTTAAAAAGTTCAACTTAAAATGTGTTTAATTATAATTGATTTCAAAATGTTATATTTATTTTAAATAAAGTATAATGATTAAATTTTTTATAATCAATTATAATGAAGATTTATATTATGTAAATTAGAATTTATTTATCTAAAGATAAATAATTGTGATAATTCAATTATTATTCATAATTAAGTGTTATAGATTAATATAAATAATTTAATTAAGACAATGTTTTCTTAATTAAGAACCTTTATAATATAAGAAGATTAGAATCATTTAATTAATTTTAAATGATTAAGTTAAATAGTTAATTAAGTAATTAACTTGTGATTAATTAAGATAATCACTTTGGATTAATCTAATATAATTACTTAGAGAAGTAATTAAAGTAATTAAGTGGTTAATTATTTGAGGTAATTAAGTAAAGGATAATTACTTTATGAAAAGTAATTAGGTAAATGTGATTAAGGATTAATCACTTGAGTTATTAATTAAAGAATTAATTAATAATTAGTTAAAGGTTTAAATTATTTGATTAATGATTAATTAGTAAAAGGATTAAGAGTAATTATTATATGATTAATTACTTGTTAAGTAATTAATTTAGATTATAATTAATGAAGTAATCATTAATTAATGGAAATAATTAATTAATTGTTAATTAATAATTTAAGAATAATCAATTTATATTTAAGTTTTAATTACTAAATGTAATTAAAGTAATTAATCAAAAGTGATTAATTAAAAGTAATTAATTAAATATGATTAATTAAAAATAGTTAATCAAGTATGTTTAATTAAAAGTAATTAATCAAGTAGTTTTAATTAAAAGTAATTAATCAAATGTGATTAATTAAAAGTGATTAATCAGGTATAATTAAAGGATAATTAAGGAATAATTATCAAAATAATTAGAGAATAATTAATCAAGGTTGATTAATTTAGAAAGTAATTAAGAGGTAATTACTTAGTATAATTTTGAAGTAATTAATCAAGATGATTAACTAATATGGCAATTAAGTAAGAATTTCTTAAAGTAATTAAGGAATAATTAATCAATAAAGATTAATTGAAATGGATAATTAAGTGATGTTAGTTAATTAATTAATTTGTAATTAATGAATGAATAAGAAGTTGAATTGAAGATAATCCAAGTGATTAATTAAGGATTAATTTAATTTAAGGATTAATTAAATTAATCAAGTTTGAATCAAACTTGTTTATAAATGATTAATGATTGGATGATATATATCATTGGATGAGTTAATGATATTGGATGTTGTTGGATGACATTGATTGATATGCGATGATGTGAATATGCTATATCTGAATGTGATATATATGCTACTTTGTGATATGTATAGTTGCATGTGATAATAGATACTTATCTATCTGTGTTGTGAATACACCCATTTATGTTAAGTGATATTTCTAAATATCTATTGTTTAAATCCCTTAAGAATAACTTGGACATTAAAATGGCGTTTGGTTTCGGTGAGACCGGGATCGGGTTTCCATATTTGGATATCCGAAAACCACATCGATTCCAATTAAACGTTAGGTCGTTAATCCAAGTGGAGCAAGTGAAGACTCGAGGTGTAAGGGCTATACGTCAGTATAACTCTGTGGGTGATTCCGTAATGAGTTTGACGGAATAGTGCTTATAGGTTCGAGATGGTGATTCAGAGTGCAAGGGCTATGGTCGTTGACTCTGAAGGTGATTCCAAAATGAGTGCAACGAAATAGTGCCTTTGGTTTCGTTCGAACCCGCAACGAACTTGTATGGATTGAATGCTTTCAGCACATCGTCAGGTGGACGATAAGCATTCTAAGATAATTGGTCCTATAAAGGTAATCGCAGCCTCAAGCCTCATCAACCGGGAATGGCTAAAACAGGGGAGGTGCAACAAGGCTTCGTGGGTCGCTCCCACTGGAGAGCAAGATACATCCCTGTCTAGAATTCCCTTTATATTTCGGCTGTGTGGGCAGTTGGTCTACAGCCAACTGCGGGGTGGTCTTGTTCGGGACTGTTCAGTAAGGAATGGTCCCGGTCTTGTGTTGCAGGGGAGTGGGAGTACTCCTCGGTACGGTGATCTAGGCCACGTACTGTGACGGGCGGTACCCCAGTAGCCTGCCATTGATGGAATCCATAATCCAATAAGTGCCTGTACGGTTTTGATTGTGCCCAACTATGTTGGAACGTGAGATATAAGCATTCCAGCTATTTTTGTATTTTACTTGAAAACCCTAGACACTATTATAATATCACTGGATTTCCTATCAAATGTTTTGGTTAGCGTAAGGTAAAAACTTTTCCATGTTTATGTGTGGGAAGTCTTACGTGATACCTTTTGTTTTCAAAGGATTTTCTAAAGTTAAGCAATCTTAAACCGTTTACTCACACCAGACCCCTGTCTGACCCGAGTGTTTATTTTCTGTTTTATTAACTCTTGGGTACTCATATTATATATGAGTAGTCAAGTGATTCAGGTTATTTCTTGACGAAATCTGGAGGAGCTTTGGAGCAGGAGGCTTCAGCGTGTAGATATATAGTTAGAGTTTCCGCTGTGTTGATATTCTATATGATTGTCTTATATTGTATATTAGACAGGAATGTTATAACTGTCTAAATTGAGATGTTTAGTTGTGTACTCTGATGTATATGATACTATGTATATGTTCTATATTATATTTAAATCGTTCCGCTGTGAGATTCTGATGTGTTGTTTTCTCTTTCTTCTCTTTCTTTTCTTCTTCTATCCCTTTCTTTCTTAATTAGTGATGCGATTTTTCGGGAGTGGAAAGTCGGGTCGCTACAATATATATCTTGTAAAGATATTTTGGAAAGTAAATAATTTGGGAAATTATTTGGAATATGGTGATGTTGAGCATGCCTATTGATAGTTAGATAATTCGAATATCAATATTTACCTTTAAATAGGTGTTGTTGTGATTGCTTGAATTTGAATGCCACACTTATTTTTGAATAAGCGCTCACTATTCGGGTTAGCTGGGAAAGGACCTTGGGGTCGTATAACCCATTCCAAATATGTGATATGTCGTAATGGATTGCATTTGATGACCGGTGTTGAAGACCGGATATTTTTGAAAACGGAAGGATTACCGTTGAGTTACTCTGCATCGGCTGATCTCCGATATAGAGGTTTTATCACCCTAAGTGACGGGAAGTCCGGACGTGATTAGAAGTTATCCGGAATGCAAGGACTTCTTTGTAAGTGCCTTCGGTTCTGTTCGAGCCCGGAACAGACTTGTATGGATTGTATGTTTGACATTGCAAATTAAGATATAAAGCTGATTTCTTTCAAATATATTTCTGTTGGTGGCGGAGAATTTATTCTCTTTGCTTAACACCCTTCTCTGAGACGTACGAGCTCAGAGGTTATGTAGTTGAAGGTTATTAGTGATATACTCCCAATTTGGTAATGTGACATGCTGAGTGTTGATGTGAAATGATCATTGTTTGATCATTTGTGATATGATCATTTGTTTGATCATTTATCTTTGTGATCATTACTTTGATCATTTGTTGACCCAAAGCATGGCTTTGTACCAAAGCATGGCTTTATGGACGAGACATCGTCGGATCTCACACCCCGGAAATGGTCATAACAGGAAGGATGCAGCAAGGTTATTAGGGGTAGCGCCCTTTAGTGTATGTCATTCCTTCTGGATAGAGGTGGTATCATGGTATGGAGCCCAGATACTTAACCTATGTTGTAGCTGCAAATTTATTGCTTTGTGGTTGTTGAAAATCGAGGATCCTCGGATAGATCGGTTACGATCGGGGGATGACATATTCGTGTCAGTAGTTACCCAGTTAGGGGTAACCCGGCCTTGTGTTGGCAGAGATCCGGTTTGGTTCTCGGGTCGTCTTTCCAAAGGCGTACCTATGTGGCAATGGGAAGTTCCTTGGCCTGACCATTTGTTGGAAATCCAAAGAAACAATACGATCTTGTACGGTTTTAGTTGTATAACCTGCCATGGAATGTGGCGGTAACCTGCTATTGAACATGGTAGCTATAGTAGGCATAAGTGCGAAATGTCTATGCTGGCTAAGATTTATATCTTTACTTTCGAAATGATTTTTCCTACACTATGCACTAGTAATAATATCAAATGTTTCTTTTTAATGCGTATCAAGCATCTTTGACTATCATAAGGAGAAATCTCCTCCGATTCTGCGTTTGCATTGTGTGTGTGTGCGGGAGGCCTTATGGTGGTCTCATTTTCTAAAAAGCATTGCGAATCTATTTTAAAAATATCCTGTTCTTTGTTTTAAAGATAAACTGTTTTAGTTCTCACACCAGTCACATGACTGACTCGGAGTTTATTGTTTTCCTTCCTAAACTCTGGGTGCCCACCATTTTCCACACGGGCAGTCAAGAGTCAGGTTTATCAGGATATTCTGGAATTCAGGAGTTGCTGGAGGCAAGCTGGATGGCATGGCGTATTCACTAGTATATAGTATTTCTTTTCCGCTGTTTGTTGTTGTTTGTTGTCGTACACTCTGATGATATGATGTAATGTAATGTGATGTAATGTAATAACTGATATAGTTCTTTTGTTTAAAGATTATTCACTTATTTATTATATGTTGTTCCGCTGCGATTGTGAGATTCTGATATTGTTCTGTTGTTTCTTTCTGTTCTGTTCTATCTTTTTCTTTCTTCTTCTACCTTTTTCTTCTTCTTTAACCCTAAAGACTCGTAAATTTGTTCCTCTTTGGCCGGGTTGTTGTGGAATGTTGCCAGCTCAAAGAAGAACGGATTTGCGGTTCTTTACAATATTCCCAATTTGGTAACGTGGCATGCTGAGTGTTGCTGATCATTTGTTGATCAAAGCGTGGATTTTGGAAAAAGCGTAACTTTGTGGACGAGACTTTGTCGAACCTCACACCTCGGTAATGGTCAAAACAGGAAAGATGCGGCAAGGTTAATAGGGGATAGCGCCCCCTTAGTGTATGTCATTCCTTCTGGATAGAGGTGGTATCATGGTATGGAGCCCAGATACTTAACCTATGTTGTTGCTGCAAACTTATTATTTTGTGGTTGTTGGTGAATCTCGTGATAAAGGTCGGTTATGACCGGGGGATGGCATACTCGTGTCAGTAGTTACCCAGCTAGGGGTAACCCGGCCTTGTGTTGCCAGAGATCCGGTTAGGTTCTTGGGGCGTCTTTCCAGAGGCGTACCCATGTGGCGATGGGAAGTTCCTTGGCCTGACCATCTGTTGGAAATCCAAAGAAACAATACGAGCCTTGTGCGGTTTTAGTTGTAGAACCTGCCATCTAATACGGTAGCTATAGTAAGCATACTATAATGGTACCTGTGCTGGCTAAGATTAATATTGTACTTTTGAAATGTTTTCTACACTTTGCACTTATAGTAATGATATCAAAGAAATTTGCGTAGTAAGCATCTTTAGCTATCATAAGGAGAAATCTCCTCCAATTCTGCATATGCATTATGTGTATGGAAGGAGGCCTTATGGTAGTTACATTTTCTAAAAGCATTGCGAATCTAATTTAAAGTATTTCTTTGTTTGTTTTTTAAAGAATAAATGTTTTAAGTTCTCACACCAGTCCCATGACTGACCTGGAGTTTATTGTTCTCTTCCTAAACTCTGGGTGCCCACCAATTTCTGCACGGGCGGTCTAGAGTTAGGTTATTAGGTCATTTTGGAATTCAGGAGTTGCTGTAGAGATCAGGAGCAAGTTGGATGGCTTGGCGTATCAACTAGTATATAGTATTTCTTTTCCGCTGTTTGTTGTTGTAAACTCTAATAATGTAATGTAATATGATGTAATGTAATAACTGACATAGTTATTTTGATTTAAAGATTATTCATTTATCTATTATATGTTGTTCCACTGCGATTGTGAGATTCTGATATTGTTTCTGTTTTTTTCTTTCTTTTCTTCTTCTTCTTTAACCCTAACTGTACGGTTTTTTGACCTTCGATTGCTCGGCTGTTGATACAGTGGACGTATTAATGTCGAACGGAAGTCGAAGAATTGGGTGTCTACAAAGTGGTATCAGAGCATATGGTTAAGCGACAACCTTTGCTCTGTTGGGAATTACTCATTAGAGATAGAGTCAGTAGTACTCTAGAATAAGTGTGAGTGTAATAATAGTTATGAGCGCGTACTTGTTAGTGAATATGAAGTTTGTTTTGTATTGTGTTGACTTATCGGTTGATTGTTTATAGATTCTGGTCGGTGCAGTCTGGCCAACTGTTTCGATAGGGGTTTCTAAACTCTTAAACAAGATAAACCGACACGGTATTGTTTTGAAATAGGGTATATGAAATAATTTTACCCAAAACTGTTTTCGTACATAAAAGAAATAAATTTTCTGTAAATGTATATAATATATGATTGTTAGTTAGTTGTATATAATTCATTAAGTGTTGAATGAAGTTAATTTTATTTTCCAAAATTAAAAGTTAAATGGTGAAATTATATAAGAAAAAGGTTTATAAATGAGATTTACGAATAAAAGGAAATTTTTTAAAAGAATATTAAGCACTAAATTCACTACTTTTGCTGGGAAATAATAAGGGTGATGACTGTAACATCATCAGTATCATTTTCGAGTTTCTGTGTAATGGATTTGCTACCATGGTAAATTGGAAATTGAAGTTTTGTTGTGATAAACAAGTTTGAAATAAAAAAATCCAAGCTGTAATTGTTGAAAATAAGTAAAGCAAGTTTTGAGCTTATGATATGAGATAATAAATTTGACATTGGTAAAAGTTAAATAGAATTTACTTTAGAATTGGAATTTGAATTGGATTTATAAGGGAAATTTAAGTTAAGTTAAACAAATGATGTTTGAAATGGAATATGACTTAAGTAATGTTGAATGAAGTTGATTTTGGTATCGAAGTAAATTAATAAAGTGAATTAAATAGATGTGAACTTGAGTTATATAAATGCAATTCAACCTTATTTGTTAAATGAATTAGCAATTGAATTAATAAATGGACTGAATATTAATCAATCAACGTAAATGAATTGATATGAAATAATGGATGTAAGTGTTAATTCATTAAAGAAAATTAAAGGTGTTAAACCAAATTGAATGTGAATTTAATAATTTGGTTATGTTGGTTATGATTTGGTTGTTATATGATTGTTAGTTGATTGTATATAATTCATTAAGTATTAATGAAGTTGAATTGATAAAATTGGAAGCTATGAAATTTGATTTGAATGTGGAAGTGAACTAACTTGAATGTAAATTAGTGAATATAAACTAATTGAAAAATTGAATAAATGAATGTTAGTAAAGTCCAATGTTAATGAATCAAATATGATTAAATGAAAAACCAATTCATTGAATATTAGTGAAAAGTGAATGTATATTGATTTGATGATTGGAATTGTTGTTGGATGGTAGTTGTTTAATGGTTGGATTTGTTGCCTTTTGTTGCATTTGCTATATTGGCATATGTAGTTGTTGTAGTGATATATGTTGTATACTGATATTACTTTCATATATACATGTTTCTAATGTTTGTTGAGTGTTTAGTAGGTGCGGATGGCGCTTGCTTCGCATTTGGAGCTCGCTTTCACGCTATATTAGCCGTATATGCTCGCTAATAATATATAAGGTACATATCTCGGATTACATATCGTAATTTTACACTTTTTTCCCTGCGGGATGCCTCATTACTTTGATGAGATGTATATTTGTGATATATATATATATATATATATATATATATATATATATATATATTGCCATTTTTTTGGATCGAACCGCGCAAAGGAGACCATGGCGAAATTTTCTAAAAATTTAAGGCGTTAGAATATTTTTGAGAAAATTGGAATTTTTTTGAAAACTATAACTTTGATTTTGGAGTGAAAAGTTAAACGATATAGTGGTTTTGAAAAGATAACTAAGTATGATTTGAATACTTAGTAAAGTTATTGTAAGAAGTTTAACTATGGACTTTGAAAAAGTTAAAATGTTTAAATGAATCTGAAATTTAATTTAAACAAATGGTTTTGAAAAGTTAATGGATTTCATGACTTTTTCTTACATGTTAAATTTCGACGACGAAATTCTTTTAAGGAGGGAAGTTTGTAACGACCCAAAATTTCTTCATTTGAAATTCGTAAATTTATTTGATTTTTAATATTAACAACTAAAAATTTGTAAGTCGAATAAATTTTATTTGGAATATCTAGATTTAATTGGATAATTAAATCGATAATTTAATATTTGAAATTACAGAAATAATTAGAAATTGGGTTTAATGTGATTAAAATTGATTTATAAAGTTGTGTTAAATCATATTGGAGTTATAGAACTTTTAAAATCGAACTAAAAGTTAATTTGCAGAAGTGGAATATTTTAATATTTAACTGACGAGTAAAAATAGCCATTTTTCAAACAGTATCGGATTTTGACGAAACTAGTTTCATCGGATCCGTAATATTATATTATTGTGTGGTTTCAAATTTTGTGTCAATCAGACTTACGGTTTGTCCGGGGCAAGCTAAAACGCGTAGAAATCGATTTGAGTGAATTTTGAATTTAAATAGTCGATTCAAAAACTTATCTCCCAAATTTGATCGAATTGGCTCCCGATATATATTCCATTGCGTTTGGAATGGGGGTAAAACATTGTGAACGCCAGGCGGCACGCTTCGTTTGGTGTTCGGAAAAATTTCGGGTGAATAATGTCGCGAGAATTTTCTATATAAGGACCTCATATTTTCTAATTTGCAAAACAATTAGGGTTTCAGCCCTAGCCGCCGGTTTATTTTCAATGGCCGAGAATACTCAATTCTTTCTTCCTCATTTTCTTCAAATACATCGACTTTTACGTGAAGTCATCAATTACAATATTGTAGACAACAACGAGAACCACATATCCAACGGTTGTGATCGGAAATTACGCCACGGATCAATGGACATTTGAGCTTGAAGCGCTGACGTTCGCGCATGATTCCCCACGCAGGGAGGGGGTCGAGCATGGCCGGCCTCTGGCCGAAGGTGGAGCACGAGATGGGCTTTCGTTTGGAAGTCTCTGATCATCGTCAGGTGGCTCAAGTTGGTCACGAAAATTTGGGCATAGGGGCGGCCTATGGGTTGTTGTCGCGTGCGTTACCTGGAAGGGAAGAAGAAAGTAAACGCGGCCCTGATTGGATGAAAGAAAACCAATGGTCGTGATTGATTTTAGGTTAGAAGGTTAAAAGAATTGTAAATTTTATATGTCTAAATTCGTTCAATGTTTAAAATATCAAAACTTGTTCATACGAGGTCGAAAAATGACGAAACGCATTGCGTTGGGTTCGTATTGACGAGAACTATGTGATGAGCTGGATTGGAGTTGATCTGAGCTAGTGAAAATTTTGGGTAAAATTAAATGCGCGTTTAATATTATTCGAAATAAAACACTGCAATGGTATTTGAAACAAGGTGAGAACTTCTCACTCAATCGAAATTGTTTCGATTTAAATTTTAAATAGTTAGATTTAAAATTGCTTGTTTGTATGCTTGGATGATAAATTACTATCTGTTGTATTGAAATAGACCCTATACGCCGTATATTAAGCGGATGTTATTTATTAAAAACATATACCGCGATTTTCACCTTGAAGTGGAACTGGTATTATACATGTACTTGGAGTTGATTTCCCGCATTATATAGCGGATGAGACCCTATTGTGCCGCATAAAGCGGATAATATTTTATACGAACCCATATACCACGATATTCCGTATTGAAACAGGATTGGTATTGTGCTAACATCTGTGGATGCAGGGAAACAGGTTGGAGGGATCCAATTGGATTCCTTAACAGTATTGATTTATTTACAGATAATTGTGATATATTCTGTTATCATATTGATTATGATGTTTAGATGCCGTGATTGTTATATTTAGTGTTGTTGCAGCATTGGGCCTATTTTTGGAGTTTTAAAAATGTTAAAGTAACGATTTTGAATTTAAATGGATTTTCAAGTGATTTTTGAAAGTATACGTTTTATTGAATTTTGGAATTTATTCATTTTAAATAAATAAACGTTATAATTTTTATGTTATAAAAATTATGATTTTTGTGAAATATAATCGAAATGTGAATTTTGAAATAAGTAGATAAATAATTTGTAAAATGGTTTAAATTGGGATTTTTAAATTATTATAAACGGTTTCTATAAAAGATTTATAAAATTGATATTTATAAATTAAAATATTGGAATTATAAAACGAGTTTTTATAAGTGTTAAAATGAAGTATAAATGGATTTCATAGGTGAATGAAATTTTATATTTATAAATTGTGACGTTATAAAATGAATAGATTTAGTAAAATAAAAGACTTATAAGTAATTAACTTATAAGTTGGATTTTGGCATTTAAATGAGATTTGAATAGAATTTGTAAATTGAGGGATTTTATAAGTTGAAGTTTTATAAAATTATATAGATGTGAATTTATAAACGTTGTTTTATAAATCCGAAACCAATTGAATTTGATAAGTAAATATGAAAGATTATTAAAGGAGATATATCCATGATTTTGGACAGTGGATAATCCTTTAAATTAAATATGTAGAAGTGTTGAATTGGGTAAACGATTTATATTCACGATTTTGGACGGTGAATAATATATTTAAGAAATGTTTTAGGAAGTGATCTTTTAAATAGAATTAAAACGATTTGAAGTTGTTTTAAAAAGTGTTAAGGATCGAAACCATAGATTTCAACATTCATTGTTCAAATAGACGTTTTCGAGAAATAAGGAAAAGATGGACTATGTGACGCCCCACCTCAATACCCATGCTAGCCAAGAACACTACGGAGTAATGCTGTCAACTAGCGCGGAGAATAAGGCTGTTGAGGAGCGACCATCCATGTAACTTCTTTGTGCGAGCACCGATATGTCAGATAGTATAGCATGCATTTCGTTTAAGAAGGAAATCCGACATACCGATACAAAATCAAAGCTATCACACGGTGGCTATAAATAAATCTTCGGAAACAAATATAGAAATAAACATAACACAATCAGTCACAGACATCCATATCACAAAGACGGAAAAAGATATGAATATATAACTAACACACGAAAGTGTACATCAGAGTAGTGGTCATAAAAGAACCACATACACAAAAGTATAGCAACACGTGCTATACAAAAGAATACATCTATGAGTCTATATCTCAAGTGTAAGCGACAAAAACTGCTAATCTAAATGGTCATCCAAAAGTCAAAGTAGTAAATCCCTGGGGGAGAAGTCAAGCTGAAGCACCTGTAACATCTCAGTCTGACCCGAGTATTATTTATAAGAAAATAATAAATGGATCAGTCTAGCTATAAATATCAGATAATATGGTATAAAACAATAGATATGGCAAGAATATATAGTAACCATAAAGACATACTATGATAAGCACGTAAATGAAGATCATCAAGAGATCAAACAATATCAAAAGAATCTTCTAAAAGATTCAAATTCACCTAAACATAAAAGCTGGAAAATCATAACAATGAAAGTCATGAAAATAGGTGAAGCACAAATTCCAGAAGACTACTCAAGAAATCCAGAAATCACAATATAGGAGCATGAAAACTCACAAAATGGGAGCATGAAAACTCACCTACACGTGTAACACAATGCGAGACGCTATCTCATGGTTGCAAGCCACTAATTTTGACACACGAATGGCCCGAAGACCGTGGGGAGCTACCCCACATATGTGATGGCAAAACATCACACAAATGCGATGGCGAAACATCACAAGAGCGGGGTCTAGTCTCCCTCGCAGACAAAGAGACATTGCACAGTTGCTAGTCTAAAACACAAAAATGATCGTCATGATAATCAAGTAGTGTCAATCTCACCAAGCCAGTATATGAGTTTAGCCTCATGTCCCATAACCACTTGCTTAACTTAAATATTTACGAACAAACTGTAGATCGTCACTAGAAAATTGTCATAAAAGGTTCAATCGGACAAGTCAAAGAATTAACCGACGAAGCAAACACAAGCATTTCGTACTACTTGTTTTACTAAGTCGTTTAATTAGATTTCTCATCCGAGTGAGGTAAAGATTTGTATATACTAATATATTGGAAAATGGTTTGGGAAAAGAGCTTTGTATTAAAGTAGTGTTGAAATCGTTTTGATGAAAGAGTTTTGATATTTACTACTAGTATTGAAACCTTCATATTTCTAAAGTCGTTATCCCGCCTTTTTAGCAAGGCCGTGATACCATAAAATCGACCGAGAATCCCAAGATAGTTTGTCTCGAAGAATGGTCAACTCAGCATCTCAACAAAGCAAGTTCTGTTGAATGTTTTTTAGATAAGATCCCTTACGGAGGGGGGTCCAGGGGGTGGCAACCCCCCAAGGTGGGGGTGCGGGGGAAACATCCCTCTACGGGGTTCGACCTGCCCGGTCAGGTCATGGGGGTCCGGGGGCAGTGCCCCGTACAAAATGGTACGACCTAGTGAAGAGCTAAGGGAGGATAGGATCGAGCGACCTATTGGTTGCGACCTAACAGAGGCGAGCGACATAAGGGACTCGCGACCTAACAAAAGCACAGGCCAAGCGACCTAACATTTTAAGGCCGAATGACCTAATTAAACTCGTGACCTAACAAGGTACATGACCTAAAGGTATAAAGGTCATGCGCCTAACAGTATTAAGGTCTAACGACCTAAGGGAAATAGGGTCACGCGACCTAGAGGGTTAAAGGTCCAACGACCTATAGTAAATAAGGTACAATGACCCAAGGGTCCACGCGACCTAGTGGAACACGCGACCTAAAGGGGGCATGCGACCTAACTCAGTCGAGCAACCTATCTGAAGGCCGACCTAAATCGAACTAGACCGAGCATTTCAAGGCCAAACGGCCTACGACCTACGACCTAGTGCCGAGCGACCTACGACCTAGTGCCGAGCAACCTACGACCTGTGACTTAAGGGCGAACGAAATATGCAGGCCGAGACTTTTCCATGCGAATGACCTAGCATAGGCAGAACGACCTAAGTGCAGAAATTCACCAAGAACACTAAAAATTAGAGTTTTTCGCCAATCCAATCCAAACCAAATGCAAATGTACATGCTAAAGTGATGGGAGTTCATTCCCAACAGTCCAAGATAGTTATAGACAAGAACGTGAGATAAAAATCTCACCTTTTCACCAAGTTATGAAGGTAAAGCTTGAAGGTGAATGGAGAAGCAACTACAAGCTTGAATCCAATGCTTTTCCTTGAATTTGGAGTTGAATGATGGAGTTGGAGTTGAAATCTAGGCTTGGAGTTTCTAATATCCCTATCCACTCACCATTAATGTTAAAGTTTGTGTTTGGTAGTAATTTATGAAGCGTAAGGAGAAGGAGAGAAGTGGGTTTGAGTTATAATGGCTAATCTAACCCAAAGTCCAAAGCGGGAAAAGTAAGTGAAATTCCACTAACTCCAAACCTATCAATATTTATACTTAAAAAAGTTGTAAACGGCATTTCGAACTCAATGGGAGTGGTCTCGAGTCCTAATTTGACCGTTTGCAAAAAGTAGCTTTTCGGACCAATATCCGATTAACGACAAAATATTTAAATATAAAATCGATAAATATGCGGGTTGTTACAGACTATAGCACTGTTGTTATAGTAAATGATTTCTGAAAGGAAATGTTTTTGTATAGTATTGGGATTTATATATCTATCTAAATTTTGAATCCCTATACTAGTGATTTTTGGCTGTCATAACGATGTTGTACGCATCATTCGTTTTGATTCAAATGAATGTGTTTAAGATAATGTTTTCCTTAAAGAATAAAATATACACTTAATCGTGTTTTAAGTATATTAGATATTTTCTAAGTATTGAAAATAAATAGATTTGTGAATTACTTATTATTAAATAAGTATGAAAATGTTTTCCAATATGAAGTGAAATGTTTTGAGATTTTATCTTTTAAAAGATAAACTGAAAGTGAATATTTGACGTCGATTTGAAAATCATATATTAATGGATATTTTGAAATTTAAATTCATATGGAATTTATAAAGGAAAGGGAAATTTGTTTGAAAATGAACATTGATTTATTTTTGAAGTATGGAAATAAATTTACGGATTTGGAACGTAAATTTGAAGTAAATCGGTAAGGATTTATTTAATGGTTTAAATGAACCATTTTGAAACGAAAATGACTAAGTATTTGGAAATGTTTTCCAATGTGGAAATTGAAATGGTTTAGAGAATATATCTTTTTAAAGATAAATTGAAGTGAATATTTGGCAAGTTATTTAATTTACGGAAGATTAATAAAAAGGGCCTAGTGATTGTTATGGTGCTGAATATTTGTTGGTTTGCTTTGATGGTTAAATAACCGACTGTCAATATTTACCTTTAAATGGCTATTTGTTGTGATTTGCTTGAATTTGAATGCTACACTTATTTTAAAATAAGCGCTCGTTATTCGGTTTAGCCGGGAGAGAACCTTTGGGTCATAAATCCCATTCCGAATAGTGATATGTCGTAATGGATAGCATTTGAAGATCGGTGTTGAAGACCGGGTATTTTCGAAAACGGAAGGATTACCGTCGAATATCTCTACATCGGCTGATCTCCGATATAGAGATTTTATCACCCTTTGTGATGGGAAGTGCGGACGTGATTAGTGAATATCCGGATTGCAAGGGCTTCTTTGGAAGTGCCTTTGGTTCTGTTCGAACCTGGAACAGACTTGTATGGATGTGTGTCTGACGTTACAATTTGAGATGTAAAGCTGGTTTCTATCAAATATATTTCTGTTGGTGGCGGAGAATTTATCCTCTTAGCTTAACACCCTTCTCTGAGACGTACGAGCTCAGAGGTTATGTAGTTGATGGTTATTAGTGATATATTCCCAATTTGGTAACGTGGCATGCTGAGTGTAGCCGATCATTTGTTGATGAAAGTGTGGCTTTTGTGAAAAGCGTAGCTTTGTGGACGAGACTTCGTCGGACCTCACACCACGGTAATGGTCAAAACAGGAAAGATGCGGAAAGGTTATTAGGGGATAGCGCCCCCTTAGTGTATGTCATTCCTTTTGGGTAGAGGTGGTATCATGATATGGAGCCAGATACTTAACCTATGGCTACAAACTTATTATTTTGTGGTTGTTGGTGAATCCCGAGATAAAAGTCGGTTACGACCGGGGGATGGCATACTCGTGTCAGTAGTTACCCAGTTAGGGGTAACCCGACCTTGTGTTGGCAGAGATCCGGTTAGGTTCTCGGGGCGTCTTTCTAGAGGTGTACCCATGTGGCAATGGGAAGTTCCTTGGCCTGACCATTTGTTGGAAATCCAAAGAAACAATACGAGCCTTGTACGGTTTTAGTTGTAGAACCTGCCATCTAATATGGTAGCTATAGTAAGCATACTATATTGATATCTATGCTGGCTAAGATTAATATTGTACTTTCGAAATGTTTTCTACACTTTGCCCTTATAGTAATAATATCAAAGAAATTTGCGTAGTAAGCATCTTTGACTATCATAAGAAGAAATCTCCTCCAATTCTACGTTTGCATTGCTTGTGTGGCAGGAGGCCTTGTGGAAGTTACATTTTCTAAAAGCATTGCGAATCTAATTTAAAGTATTTCATTGTTTGTTTTTTTAAAGAATAACTGTTTTAAGTTCTCACACCAGTCGCATGACTGACCTGGGTTTATTGTTCTCTTCCTAAACTCTAGGTGCCTACCAATTTCTACACGGGCAGTCTAGAGTTAGGTTATCAGGTCATTCTGGAATTCAGGAGTTGCTGTGGAGATCAGGAGCAAGTTGGATGGCTTGGCTTATCAACTAGTATATAGTATTTCTTTTCCGCTGTTTGTTGTTGTAAACTCTGATAATGTAATGTAATGTAATAACTGATATAGTTCTTTTGATTTAAAGATTATTCATTTATCTATTATATGTTGTTCCACTGCGATTGTGAGATTCTGATATTGTTTCTATTTTTCTTCTTTCTTTATTTCTTCTTCTACCTCTTCTTCTTTAACCCCAACGGTACGGTATTCCGGCCTTCGATTGCTCGGCAATTGATACCGTGGACGTATTGATGTCGATTTTCGAAAGTCGAAGAATCGGGTCTTTACAATTATTTTCACAAAGAAAGGAAAAGAAATCCGCTATGCTTTTGGAAAATGAAACTACCATAAGGCCTTCCGCCACACACAAAATGCAAGTGCATAATTGGAGGAGATTTCTCCTTATGATAGTCAAACATGCTTGATACGAAAAATTCTTTTTAATACTATCATTAGCGCATAGTGCGGAAAACATTTAGAAAGTATAATATAAATCTTAGCCAGCATACAAGTTTCATAGTATGCTTACTATAGCTACCATCTTCAATAGCAAGTTACTGCCACATTCTGTGGCAGGTTATACAACTAAAACGTACAGGGCGCATATTGTTTCTTTGGATATCCAACAAATGGTTAGGCTAAGGAACTTTCTGGCCACATGGGAATGCCTCTGGAGGGACGCCCCGAGAACTTAACCAGCTCTCTACCAACACAAGGGCGAGTTACCTCACGCTTCCGATGCAATGAAACTGTAACTAGATAACTCCACACAGGAGTATGCCATCCCCGATCGTTACTGACATTTATCCGAGGATCCTCAACCACAAAGTAATAAATTTGCAGCAACCACATAGGTTAAATATCTAGACTCCATACCATGATACCACCTTTTTCCAGAAGGAAATGGACATACCATGACGACGCTAGCCTCAAAACAACAACCTTGCTGCATTCTTCCTGTTTTGACCATTTTCGGGGTATGAGGTCCGATGAAGTATCGTCCACAAAGTTACGCTTTTCACAAAAGCCATGCTTCGATCAACAAATGATTAGCAACACTTCGTATGCCACAATAACAAATTGGGAATGTATAACTAGTAACCATCAACTACGTAACTTCTGAGCTCGTATATCTTAGAGAAGGGAGTTAAGCCAAGAGAATAAATTCTCCGCCACCAACAGAAATGTATTTGATAGAAACCAGCTTTACATCTCAAAGTGTAACGTCAGACACGCATCCATACAAGTCCATTCCGGGGTCGAATGGAACCGAAGGCACTTCAAAGAAGCCCTTACAATCCTTATTTTCACTAATCACGTCCGGACATCCCATATCAAAGGGTTATATAATCTCTATACCGGAGCAACTTAGTGCAGAGGCATTCGACAGGTAATCCTTTTGCTTTCAAAAATACCCGGTCTTCAACATCATCTTCGAACGCAAGCCCATTTCGTTGTATCATTATTCGAAATCGGTTTTATGGCACAAAGTCCTCTCCCAGCTAATCCGAATAACGAGCGCTTATTTTAAAAATAAGTGTTATAATCAAATTTCTAGTAAATCACAACAAATTTCCACTTTGATCTTTTAAATAAAAGATCCATCACAAAGATACGATGTGGTTTTCAAATATCCATTTTGAATCGAACCCGCGGTCGCATCGAAATTCAAATGTCATTTAAAGGCCAATATTGATAGTATGTTATTTAACTATCAAACAATATTCACAACAATCACCAAGATTTAAATAATTTTACCCCAATTATTTACTTTCAAAATATCTTCGCAAGATATATTTTCGTACTTCAACCCTTCAAAAATAAATTTCAAATCACTTTCCTCACGCGGAATATATTTCCAAATATTTATTCATTTCCACTGAAAATTTGCCGAGTTCAAATATTTTAAAATAATTTAAATTATTTATCCAAACATATATACTTGGAAATGTTTAAAATAAAACTATTTTAAAAAACTTTATATAAAACATCAGTTATGAAATTTTATATAAATATCTCATATAAAACTCAAGTCTAAATAATTTAAAAAATAAAATTATTAGATAAAGTGTAAGTATTAAAATAACCATTTTCTAGATCAAATATCAATTAAGTCTTTAAAACAATCACCTCTATAATTAACTAAATAAATCTTTACTTTAAAGATCTAAAAACAACTTAAGAAAATAATTTCTCCAAAACATCCTTTTTTTAAAACCCAACTTTGGAACTTTTATTTATATTTGAAAGCTACTTTAAAAACTTGCTCGGCTTTCTAGGGAAAATATACTTTCCATTTCAAAATGGTCCATTTAAATCAATTAATAATCCTTCTTGATTTATTTTAATTTACATTCCAAATCTGTAAATTTCTTTCTACACTTTTAAAAATAAACCAATATTTGTTTTTAAAACAAGTTTCCCTTTCCTTTATAAATTCTCATTAGGAATATAAATTTCCAAATATACACTAGTATACGATTTTCAAATCGATTTTCATATATTCACTTTCAAATACCAAACCAAATTCTAAATAGATTTTCTAATTTATTTCAAACACCAAATCAAATTTCAAATTGATTTCCATAATTATTTCTTTCTAAAATAAATTCCTTTATCACTTCTAAGCTATTTAAAAATCCGTTTTTAAGTAAATTCTTCAACTATTAAACAATATTATTTAAAATTATTTTATAAAAATCTTTTCCCATATTTGGGAATTAATTCAGTAAGATTTCAAAAATTAACTTCTATATTTTTTAATTCCTTCCTTTAAATTTATTTAATTCCCTAGAATTTATTTACTTAAATTCTCTACTCTAGTTCCCAAAAATCCAATCATATATATTTCTGGTATCCTACGATACCAAAAATATGTTCAGCTAAACCATAGCCTTCAAATAAATTCCAATTATCAATATAATCATTCACACCAATATAATCCTTCACATATTAGCACATCACAACATATTCCAATAAATTCAACAACGTGAGGAATCCAGTTGGATCCCTCCAACCTGTTTCCCTGCATCCACAGACGTTAGCACAATAATTAGATACCAATTCCACTTCAAGGCGGAATATCACGGTATATGAGATTATATGATATCATCGCTATTATGCGGCGCATAGGGTCTCATCCGCTATATAATGCGAGAAACAAATCACTCCATATATATATGTATATACACACACACACACTCTACTATACATACTATCACAATCAGAGAATCAATCAATAACTGAAATTTTAATTTTTCAATTTGAGTGAGATGATCTCACCTTTGATTTTATCGTTTGCAATCCATTTCCATTCCGGCTTGATTTTCTTCACAATTTCGACCTTGTATAAATATTAGATGATTTAATCAATATTCGAAATAAATCGAACAATTCAATTGCCATTTTATAATTTAAATTCAACTAATATTTTAATTTTAAACTAATGATTTAATTTTAAACTAATGATTTAATTTTAAACTAGTGATTTAATTTTTAAACTAATTTTCCTTTTTAAATAATCTTTGGTAACTTAAATAATTAAATAGGTTAACCAAACAAATTAACCATTATAATTAAATATTTAAAATAACTAGTAAATTTAAAATAGGTATATTTATATATATAAATCTTTGGGTTGAAGAAATAATTGGCATATATGTGTGTGTGTATATATGTTACCGTTTATTTATAGCTTACTGTAAAATGTTTATATACATTTTTTTCTTTTTTGTATATACTTATACATACAGTACTAAATTTAAAATTTAAAATCGAAGAATAATTTTTTTTATACCTTACTGTTAATCAAGCAACCTAGGCCACGCAGTGACCATACCCTAGCTGATCGCACCCCTAGACAGGCGTCACCATCTCAAATCATGCCCCATCTTGACCACGCGACAATGCCTAGTCAACATACGATGCTCGAAATTGACCAGCCACGATCGCCAAAACCCTATTCGACTACGCTCTTCGCGACCCCGATGCCACCGACCACGATGCTGTCAGCACCCATGCCTTGCCTTGCCAATGTCGCAGTACGCCTCTGCTCGCCGTTCAAACGTGGCTGCGCTTCTTTCCCCCTTCATCGATGGCGACTACGGCAACCAAAGTGGAACAATCCAAAATACTACAAAAGTTCTAATCCATCTCGTGCGAAATTTTGATTTCGAAAAAGAGGGACGCGATTTTTTCGTTCAAGCTTCGGCTATGATTTCGTTTTGAACGAAATTGTTTTTAAAGAAAATGAAGTCTTAGTTTTATTTGAACGATAAAAGGATCGGCCATTATATTTTTTTCTTCTTTCATTATTTTTTTTTCTTATTTTAAAGAGAAAGGGAGAATGTGTGTACATTATGAAGGACATGTGCTTTAAGTCTTAACACGTGTTGCAAAGGCTTGCAACATTATCAAATGCAATAATATTATATTTAAATTTAATTTCAAATTTAAATTGTCTCGATTTCGTAATTCAAAATCACGACATCCAATTGAGGCATGCCGCCAGGCATTTATGATGTTATACGCCTATTCTGTATGCAATGGAAAAGGTTTCGAGTCCAAATTCGATCGTATGGAGAAGATAGCTTTTTGGACCAACTATTAAATTAAATTTCGATATAAATTTTCAGCACGTTTGCTTATCATACGGCCAACCGATCACTCCAAACATTACGAATATTGAAATCCAACAATAATACAATATTATGAATCCAATGGACCTCGTTTCGTCGAATTCTGAGACCGTGCCTCGGAAGGTTATTTTCAAATATCGATTTAAATGATATATATTCAAAACTGAACAAATCAATTTCCAAATTCAATTCAAAAACTTCCATTATCTTCAGTATTGTAAATATAAATTGTCTACACCATCAAATTATTTTTAACTGACTTAAAACTGAAGATTCAATATTTTACCCAAATTTCAATAAATTTAATTCAATAATTTAATTGCCAAATAGATAGTGTTATTTGAAATTCAAGTTAAACTAATCTCCAAATATTTAAAATCAATTAAATATTTCAATTTCGAATGTTCAAAATTCTGGGTTGTCACAATGATGTACACTTTTATGTATTATATTCATATCTGTTTCCGCCTTAGTGATATGAATATATGTGACTGATTTATGTTATGTTTATTTTATATTTGTTTCTGAAGATCACACAGCCACTTTATAGTAGTTTTGAGTTTGTAATCGATGTGTTAGATTTCCTCTTGAAAAGAAATGCATATAACACTATATGACATATCGGTACTCGCACAAAGCAATTACATAGATGGTCACTCAAGAGCCTTACTCATCGTGCTAGTCGACGGCATTACCCCGTAGTGTCCTTGGCTAGTGTGAGTATAGTGGTGGGGCGTCACAGCATGATATCAGAGCCAAACTTCATAACAATATAGAATATTATAGCAAGGATCATCGTCCTAAGTCTTTCTTAAGAATCGTGCCTTAGGATTTATTCGAGTCTTAGGACCCGTTCTATCCCATATTTTTTATGATGCCTTATTTTATTAATCAAGTTTGTTTGATATTCATTCTAAGAATAACATTTTTTCTCTTCTTTCTTTCTTTCTTTCTTAAAGAAGAGAAATGGTTAGACCTGGCCGTCCCAACGTCGGTCAATCTAGTGCTACTTCTCAGGATGGGGTATTCATGTCTGCCCAACAGCTTTTAGTTCTTGTAAAGAATGCTCAAGCTGCTGGACCTACTCCTGAGCCTACTCACCCTAAATCCGAGTTTGCATGTTTGTGTAGTGATTATACCAATTTGGATGGAAGGCCATTCAAGGGTTCCGAAAGCGTTATAGAAGTCCAAGTTTGGCTTAGAAAATGCGATCACATCTTTTCTCGCATGAATCTTGTTGATCTACATCGAGTCCAAGTGTCTTCTAGTATGCTCCAAGAGAGAGCATTAGATTGGTATGAGGTTTTGGTTTCTGAGATTATCGAAGCGGATCTTACTTTGGAGCAATTCCGGGAAAGGTCCAAATTAAAGTTTGTGACGGAAGTTGAAAAAGTAACTTTAGCTCGAGGTTTATTGACCTTGTTCAAGGTGAATCTTCTATGACAGACTATGTTGCATCTTTTGAACCTCTCTAAATATAGGGTTGAGTATATTAATACCGCGTTGAAGGAAAATTAAAGGTTTATTAATGGGTTGAATAAGAATCTCAAAAGGCCATTACTTCTGAAATTAGACGTTTCTTTTGATCGGCTTGTTGATATCGCTCTTCGACTTGAAGAGGCTGATAAAGAGAGTGACGTTGAAGTTGTGGGTGCCAAAAAGAATTTCAACAACAACAAGAAGATGCCTATTAAGTTCAAGCCTAATCCCAACAAGAAAGAGAAGCAAGCAACTTTGGTAGAAAAGACTCCTACCCTTACTCATTGACAATGCTACAATTGTGATTCTAAGGACCATTATGCAAATAAGTGTTCAAAACCTTTTTTTTCGTTATTACAAAAGTTCGGGTCATCTTATGTCCTCATGTCCCAAACTTCAAAGCAAGAAAGAGGGAAAGCTAAATGTTGTGCAAGTCCCCAGTAACACTTCTCTTGGTCAAGGTATTTCTCATTCTATCCTAGATGGCATTATTATGTTTCGTGATCATCCTATTCAAGTTCTTTTTGACACGGGTGCATCCCACTCTTTTATATTAAAAGAACTTGTTGATACTTTTTCTTTAAGTGTTATTGGCTTGATGACTTCTTTGAGAATTGTGAATCCAGTTGGTGGATCTGCAACACTCAGTTTACTTTGTAAAGATGTCAAGATTATTTTATGTGATAATGCTTTCCGAGGCGATTTGCATGTTATGCGTTACTTTGATTTCGAAATGATTTTCGGAATGGATTGGCTTAACCATTATGAAGCCCACATCCTATTTCCCGATAGGACTATATTCTTTGACATCCTCAAATGTTAAGCAGATTTCTATTTTTCTTAACGATTCGAATTCCAATTTGGTGGCATCCTTATATTCTCTAAACCATCATGATGATGATAATGATGATGAGAAAGATGTAATTTCCCTCATTCACGTTGTTTGTGAATTTTCCGACGTATTTGAGCTACCCCATAAGCGAGAACTTGAGTTCAGAATTAATCTAACCCCTGGAGCTCTACCTATCACTCGTCCTCCTTATCGTATGTCTAATAAGGAAAATGAGGAGATGCGTAAACAAATATCTGAATTGGAAGTGAAGCAATTTATTCGTTCTAGTTCCTTTCCTTGGGGAGCTTCAGCTATCTTTGTGAAGAAATCCAATGGTACACTTAGGCTTTGCATTGACTACCGCAATCATAATGACCTCACCATCAAGAATAAATATCCTTTACCTTGGATTGATGATCTACTCGATCAACTTAGCGATGCTATAGTCTTTTCACAGTTAGACTTAGCAACCGATTTTCATCAGCTTCGTATTACAAAGGATAGCATTCCTTTGACGTCGTTCCGTACTCATTATGGATCTTATGAATAGCTTGTTATGCCATTTGGTTTAACGAATGCTCCAACTTATTTCATTAACCATATGAATCGAGCTTTCCAAGACTTCCTCGATCGATTTGTTCTTATCTTTATAGATGATATTCTTGTTTATTCTAAAACCGAGGAAGAGCATGAAAAACCTCTTCGGATTGTGTTGGAAACTCTTAAAAGCAATCAATTGAAAGAATTTTTTTCTAAGTACCACTTTTGGCAATCCCGTGTGAAATTTTTAGGACATATCATTTCAGAATCCGGTATTTCCGTGGATCCTTCAAATATTGAAGCGATTCAAAATTGAAAGGGACCTAAGAGTGTGACAGAAATTCATAGCTTTCTTGGATTGGAGGGCTATTGCCGTCGGTTCATAAAAGACTTTTCTAAAATTTCCATACCTCTTACTAGTTTGAAAAAGAAGGGAGTAAAGTATATTTGGTCAGATAAATGTGAAGCTACTTTCCAAAAATTTAAAGAACTCCTTTCCGATGCTCCTATTCTTATGATTCCTAAAGGGAGCCAAGACTTGATTGTTTATACCGATGCAAATTGTGTTGGTTTGGGAGCCGTTCTCACGCAAAGGGAACATGTTATCGCTTATGCTTCTAGGCAATTAAAGCTTGCTGAGACTAGATATGCCACTCATGATTTAGATCTCGCAGCCATTTTTTTTGCCCTTAGAATTTGGCGTCATTATCTTTTAGGGGAGAAATTTTTTCTCTACATCGATCATAAATCCTTGAAGTACTTATTGTAACGACCCGAAAAGTTTGATCCTAAAATTTTCAGATAGCTAGAGAAAAAGAAGAAGAGATAGAAGAAAAGGAAGAACTAGAAACACCAAAACACAGAAACCTCAAATTCGCAGCGGAATCGAAATATAATATCACATAAATAATAGTTATACACAGGAACAATGTACTTGTCAAATTACACTTTAATATATCAGAGTTACCACATATTTACAAACACAGGACAAATAAATCAATCTATTTCAGATATTATAATACATCACTGCAGACACTCTCCATACGTCCCTGCTCTTCAGCTTGCCTCCTGAGTTCCAGAACATCCTTAACTGAAAATCTGTAATACTCGGTCTGACCCGAGCATTACATCAAAGTAACACCCAGGTCAGCCTGGAAACCAGCATGAGTAAACTCATCTAACATGGAAAACCAAAACAGGCAACTTATTTTAAACCCGGGTATCTAGTATCAATTTCCTTCATAAGTCGTTATATACATCTGACATCACACACCAATTTCTATGTACCAAAACTTAGATTAAATGGTCCAATTTACTTAAATCATTCTATACCAATTTATTAATTTCGCATATCAATCTGTAAAAGACTCGAAGTGGTTTCGGGCATTTGCTAATACCCGACCCCAGGTCTCTTCGAAACCAATGTCATCTTAGCCCAAGCTATTCAAATGAAATACAATTCAAACTTTAAATACAGGATGTCACTTTACACAGCAATGCATCTCAATAGATGACCACATTATCTCTATTCAACCTAAAAATACCACAAAGCATTTAATATCACAAAGCATCACAATTACACACCAGGGATAACAAAAAATCCAAGTTATTAAAATATCATTCAATCATCCATAAGTAAGATAAATTAATCATATTATTTCTAATTAATATAATTAACTGCCAATGAATTAAATTTAGTTACTTTACAAATCTTGCTTATTTAACATTAATTCATTACACTCGCTTAATTGAACATCCCTTAATTATTCATCTTGATTACTCATCCTTGATTAATCATTCTTTAATTACATGAAGTAATTTATCTTTTAATTAATTACATAATTATTCTCAAATCCATCACATTAATTACCCTTTAATTACCATCTTGATTAATTACCCAAATTAATTATCTGATAATCACTTACATTGATTAATTATCCTTTAATTAATCCACACTCATTAATTAACTCATCCTTAATTAATCTCCTTGATTAATAAATCCTTTAATTAATTACACTAAGTAATTAATTCTTAATTACTTCTCTTAAGTAATTAACCTCCCTTAATTTACCTTGATTATTAATTAATTTACCCTTTAACTACTCTCATAATTCAATTATATCATGCTTAATCACATTCAAGTAATTACCTTTTGATTAATTTACATTAAGTAATTAACTATTCTTAATTACTCACATTAATTAGTCTTATTAAATAATTATCCAACTTAAGTAATTATCTTTAATTAATTTCTTAAATTAACTATCCCTCATTAATATCCTTAACTAATCACTTAATTAAGTATACAAATTAATAACTTTGATTTATTATCCATTAATAAATCAAGCCCTTAATTAATTTTGAGAAAAACCATAATCTTAATTAACTACTTGATCAAATTATTATAAGATTTTTCTTTAAAATCTCATAGAAATAAAATCAAGTAATTAACTTATTATATAATTGTATTACCAACCAATTTATTTAAAACTGGGTTAATTATTTACTTTCATTTTCTTTGGCTTTTAAAACTAGATACAAAAAAAAAATCATTTTCTAGAGAACTTGGTTAAATCAAATTAAAACACTCCGGCCGCCCATGCTTACGAAAACAAAAACAACACATCTAACACCTTCTACTGATTAAGATTAGCAGGCCCAAATTCATCTGCCCAAATTCCGCTCCTTCTTCCTCTTAAAATCTTTCCAGTTCTTCTTCAATGCCTGTGCACGAGTGTGCACGAAAGTGTGCACCTGAAACCGAACCCCGACCATCGAAATTCGCCAACTATCGACGTCCTTTAACTCACACAACCGCTCGTATGCCTTTTTCCCTTATGCTCGAAAACCCAGACCGCGTTCAAAAATTGAACACCAACTCCCCACCAGAAAGACATCAGTGAAAACAGTTAGCTTCAACCTCCCAGGCGAACCACCACCGTGGTCCAACTCCTCCCAAATCTCACCGATACACTCACCATCGTTCCATCCTTCTCCTTGCCCAAGACCGCACCCCTGCCTTTCCTCTTCCACCTCGTAGTCGCCCAGAAGACGAGCTTCACCCAAACAACCCTTAAACCCTAGATTCTCCTCAACTGGCCAGGCCAACCAATAGAAAAATCAAATGACATTTTTCCCGAGCTACCAACCTCTGCAGCTACCCTCTGATCAAACTCTACCGTCAATTATCCACTAGATCACAAGGAATCGATGAACCAAGATTTTCGTTCATCATGCGGTATCTCGACATTCACAAGCCTAAATTTTTTGAAATTGTTCTCAAAATTCATTTTCCTTAAGTACGCATCTTGTTATGACATCAACACACGAAATTTAAATGTTTGATTTCAAACTTATATTAGATAATCACTGATATTTCTTCTTCCTGTAGAATTGCTTGCCAATTTTAACTTAATATAATTTTCCTTACTAGAGATCAAGACACAGAAATCATTTTAGGTTGATAATTTGAAAATTTAGACCATGTTTTTAAACCTGTAGCATTCAACAGAGACATGTTATGACAGCTTTAGGCATGTACTTAAAGATCATCATCCATATTTATACACAAATTAATTTTTAATGACATGCACAGCATAATGCTTTTCATATTTTCCTGAATCATCACCTACAATATTAAGATATTCCAGACTTCATGATTTACTCACCCTGTTTAAGGACAACAGAGAAGTAGGATACTTCCACGTTTTAAATCAAAGCTTTTCCCATACATACATATGTGTAGATATATATAAAATCACCTCTAACAACATGCAATTATACTACCCATCATAGTTTCCACAAATTATCACCTCCAGGCACATATAAAAACAGATTAAATAGATAGTAGTTTACTCACAATTTTTTTTGAAGAGGCAGAGGAACAGGTTCCCTGGATATGAAAACAGAATTTTTGAAACCTGAGATCTTGTTATGCCCCCTTGAGATTTACACTTGTTAAAGTCGAACTTGAATTTAAATTTGAGCTGCAGCTTACTCAATTGAAAACTTGAAGATAATACAGGTTATAGCTACAGGTTTGATTAAGAATGAAATATTGTTGATGATTGACTTAGCTACTGATTGTAAAAATGCTTTAGAGGCTTTGCTTTTCTGTGTTTGATTTGTTTACAGGCCATTTCTCTGGTTTCAGCCTTTACATGTTTTGATTACTGATCTGCTTTTTGTTGAAAGATTTTTGCAGCTGAATTCTTTTTTTTTCAAGCTTTGAAAAAGAATTGGAAAAAAATGAGGATGAGAAGAAAATGTGTTTATATAAGTGAATATTTGATTTCATTAAAATAAAAGAAAGATGAAAATTAAATAGGACACTTGTCTTAATGCATTAACATTTGTCATCTTGTTTTATTCATTACTCACAACATGTTATTAAGTTACTTAAGGTAATTACACTTGCCCCTTAACTATTTTCTTTTTATTTTAAATGTTAATAAAAGCTTTTTAACTTAATTTATTAATTTACAAATACTTATTTAAGTGCATAACAATTTCCTTTAAGATGAAAAATTATATATATTTTAAAATCCAAACATTTTAAATATCTACCCTTTTGAATTTCAAAATTAAATTCAAATTCAAATCATATACAAAAGTCTACCTTTAAAATCAAGTTGTGTGTGTGTGTGTGTGTGTGTGTGTGTATAACTGCATATTAAAATTTGAAAATAACAAATTTCATTTATATTAAAATCCATATATATATATATGGACAATACATTATTAATATTGGTTAAAATAAAAATTTATAAAAGAGATTATCTTATTATTATATTTTTCAAATCATATTTATCAAGAAATATTTAAAATGAAAATAAAACAAACCTTATAAACATTTATCTTAAGTATTTTAAACTATACCGTTATTTATTAATATCCTTGAAAAGCTTTATATTGAATTCAAATCAAAATTTCCAAATTACCAAGATGCATAATAGAATTTGAAAACAAGATTTATTAATTAATCAAATTCAAACCAAAGATTATCTATTTATAATATAGACAAATATATACATTATAAATAGAAAATAATTTATCAACTTATCCAAATATAAATATTTGTTCAATCTATAAATTAATATCCCATTAATTAACCCAATTATTTATCAATCATAGATGCCTAGAATTCCGGGATATCACATTCCTCCCCCCTTTGAATCTTTTCGTCCTCGAAAAGAAACAAAACCAGAATTTTAAAATTCTTATTATTAGAAAAAAGTTATTCTTTGAAACCCTTTTTAAAACACTTTTAAAATTTACATAATATCATAAAATAGTTTTATAAAAATACTTTTTATAACTCGATGTTTCAACCAGTTCATCCTTGTTCGGTCATACGTTGATCAGGCGTAAGACTGAAAATCTACAAGTGCTTGGCAGAGCCGTTTTCAACATCCAGTGAAAATACTTTTAAAATAATTTTATTGAAAATATAGAAAACATTTTTGAAAATAGAGGAAATATCTTTGGTGAGAATGCTCTGGAAATCATCACCCCCATCCATGGTTACAGTTACATTCCAGGGTTACGTTGCCCTCGCAGCAAAAGTCCATGTAACTGTAGGCTCTCCGCAGCCTCTCGATTACACCATCGATCCCACAACAGACCGCAGTTACATTCCAGGGTTACGTTGCCATCGCAGCAAAAGTCCATGTAACTGCAGGCTCTCAGCGGCCTCTGATTTTCGCTGTCGAAATGAAACTTCTCCACTCCTACACAGGTCATAGTCTACCGATATAAAATCAAACGCAGACTATTGGCCCTCAGCGGCACACACGACTTTCGCTATGTTACAATAGGTCGCAGTCTACCGATATAAATTAAACGCAGACTGTTGGCTCTCAGCGGCACACACGACTTTCGCTATGTTACTATAGGTCGCAGTCTACCGATATAAAATCAAACGCAGACTATTGGCTCTCAGCGGCACACATGACTTTCACTATGGTATTCACTACTCATAATCCCCAGGAACTGGTTTTGTCCAGAATCCTCACGGGATCAACTTTAGAACCCCCCTTGGGGACCCGGTGGCACTCCTGAGAAGTTCATTTCAAGGGAGCGCCTTTTTCCCTAGAGCCATCATCAAAACATTTTATATTATACACATATGGTATCTTCAAATCATACACCTAGTATGATCTCATACAAAGCTCCTTTATACAAAATAGATTATTCCAGAATCGATAATTCTCAAACTAGGCTTTCCAAATTCTCATATTGATTTTACCCAAAAATCAAAAGTCTTTCCAAATCCAAAGGTTCCCAAAACCTTTTCTAAAATCCTCATAAAATCCTTTATAAATATATACATACATATATATATATAATTTTTAAAACTTTGGATTATTTCAAACTTGTATAAAACTTCTTTTTATACTTCAAACATTTTCAAAAACCCTTTTCTTCTGGCAAAAGATTCATTAAGGGGAGTTTTATGTTATATAACAAAGATATATAACTTTGTGTACTCAAAATCAAATATTCAAATTTGATGACTCTCTTCAATATTATTTCAGTCAAATCCGTACGATGTACACATATCATCCGTACGCTATACTAATCTGATCGCTCACTCAACCACACAATTTCACTTCCGAACTAGTATCGTCCACCCGACTTCCTAGTGCGGACACAGATCTGGTTTCTTGATCAGAAACCGTCATTCTCCTTGCATAGTCATATCTATGATAGAGAATATCCAGAACCAATCAACAATACATATCCAAGTTTGCCGTCGAAAATTGAGTGAAAAATCCCAACTCGGATCGACATACTATCTCGAAACTATGTGCACGAATTCTGGATCAAATCACTATGCGAATAGAATAACATACGTACACCCTACGTATTTATCTCTATTGGTTATTAGCCAAATCAATTCCATTTCTATTCACATACACTTATTCATAATTGCTTCAATCCATTAGGATTATCACCTCTATTCTTATTTCGATTGGGTATTTAACCAATAACAGTTTGAACTCCGACCAGTTTATTTAGAAAATAGCTCGAAAAAAAATTAAAAATAGATAAGTAGTTGGAAAATAATCACTAGTTTATAAAATAGGTGTAAAATAGTTAGAAAATAGTTAAATAATTATAGAAATTTTAGATAATTGCAAAATAATAGTAGGATAGTAATTAGTTTTGTAAAATAGTTGGAAAATAGTAATTAGTTTATAAAACAATTGGAAAATTGTTAAACAGTTTCAAAAATAACTTTAAAACAAGTATAAGATAGTTTGGCTTTTAAAAGGGAAGGTTGTATATATAATGAATAGTTTGGAAAAATAGGTTTATATTAAAACAATTTATATTAAAAATAGTCCAGAGTCAAAACTGCTCACTTCCCAATCTCCATTCCCATCAATTCAATTTAAATTTCCACTTCCATTTAAATTGACCCAATTCCAATTTTAATAACTTCAATTTCCATTGAAATTGATTCAACCACAATTCAAGTTGAATTAACCTCAGTTTCCTTCCAAATTTAACCTCAAATTCCATTTGAATTTAAAACTATTCAACTTTAATTACAATTCCAAATTATTCAAATCAATTCTGACTAATTTCAAATTGAACCCACTACAATTTCAAATCGTTTCAAATTAATCCAAATCAAATTTTCCATTTGAATTTTATACTTATACATCTTTAATCACAATTTCAATTAACTCAAATCAAATTCAATTTGAACTAATTTCAAATTTTAAGTCCACATTTTAGAATTTCATTTTAAATCAATTTAATCTTTCAAAAACCAATTTATTATCCAAATTCAACCTTAAAACCAATTTTCAACAATTTCAGTTGAAACTCTATTTTAAACACCCAAATCTCAAGTCTAAAGTGATTCCATTTCTCTATTTCCAAACTAAAGTTAAATTTTCTTTTTATCTCAATAATAGATATATTACTACTGTCCAGTTCTTCATTTATCAAATCTAATCTCAGCTTAAAGATTATTAATAACAACATAATGATATCATTAAACTATTTTAAAACATCCATCCATTTCAATTTTTTTCGCATCTCAAACCCATTTTGAGATCACTCAAACTTCTTAATTCAAATCAACCACTTAATCTTCCCAAGATAAATCTTAATTTCATCCTGAAATTTTCGAATCAGGTTGATCATTCCAACTTATTTAATTTTTTCCCAAGTTAAACTCAATTCATTTAATCCAGTCAACCTTACCCAATTTGAACTTCCATTTCAAATTTTAAACTTCTCATAAATAAATCTTCCCACTTATTAAGTTCAAAAACTTATCACTTTGGGTATCATATGTAACGTCCCGAAAATTTTCGACTTTCGAAAATTCAACATCGATACTCACTTTATCGACTGCCGAGAAATCGAAGGCCGGAAACCGAGATGTTATGGTTTTAAGAAGAATTTAAGAAAAGAAATAGAGAGAAAAAAAGAGAAGGAAGAGAGAAAAGAAAATAGAGAGAAGAAAAGAATAGAAAATAAAGAAAACATAGAACGGAACAGAAAACAAAAGAACAACAACAGAATCTCACAATTCGCAGCGGAACAACATATAATAATAAATGAATAATCTTTAAACAAAGAACTATATCAGTTATTACATTTTATATATTACATTTCATTACATATATCATCAGAGTGTACAACATCATACAACAACAAACAGTGCAGCGGAAAAAGAAATACTATATAAATTAGTAATACGCCATGCCATCCAGCTTGCCTCCAGCAACTCCAGAATATCCAGAATATCCTGATAAACCTAACTCTTAACTGCCCGTGTGGAAATTGGTGGGCACCCAGAGTTTAGGAAGGAAAACAATAAACTCCGAGTCAGTCATGTGACTGGTGTGAGAACTCAAAACAGTTTATTTATCTTTAAAATCAAAATAGAAGAATATTTTTAAAGTTAATTCGCAATGCTTTTAAAAATGAGACTACCATAAGGCCTCCCGCACACACACACAATGCAAACGCAGAATCGGAGGAGATTTCTCCTTATGATAGTCAAAGATGCTTGATACGCATTTAAAATAACATTTGATATCATTATTAGTGTATAGTGTAGGAAAAAATTCATTTCGAAGGTAGAATATAAATCTTAGCCAACATAGACATTCCGAACTATGCCTACTATAGCTAACTATGTTCAATAGCAGGTTACCGCCACATTCCATAGCAGGTTATACAACTAAAACCGTACAAGTCTCGTATTGTTTCTTTGGATTTCCAACGAATGATCAGGCCAAGGAACTTCCCATTGCCACATGAGAATGCCTCTGGATGGACATCCCCGAGAACCAAACCGGATCTCTACCAACACAAGGCCGGGTTACCCCTAACTGAGTAACAACTGACCGAATATGCCATCCCCCGGTCCTTTGGGACCTTTTCACCGAGCGCTCGCAATCAATTCACACAATCATAACAAAGTGTTTTCAACATGAGTAAGTATCTGGGCTCCATACCATGATACCACCCTTTTCCAGAAGGAAATGCACACATCCTAAAGGGCGCTACCCCTCATAACCTTGCCGCATCTTTCCTGTTTTGACCATTCACGGGGTGTGAGGCTCGACGAAGTCACGTCCACAAAAACATACTTTATACAAAAGCCATGTTTTGGGTCAACAAATGATCATAGAAATGATCACAAAGATAGACGATCAAATAAACGATCCTATCACAAATAATCAACACAATGATCATTTCAGCAACACTCAGCATGTCACAATACCAAATTGGGAATATATCGCTGATAACTTCAACTATATAACCTCTGAGCTCGTACGTCTCAGAGAAGGGTGTTAAGCTAAAGAATAAATTCTTCGCCACCAACAGAAATATATTTGAAAGAAATCGGCTTTATATCTCAATTTGTAATGTCAGACATACAATCCATACAAGTCTGTTCCGGGCTCGAACAAAACCGAAGGCACTTACAAAGAAGTCCTTGCAATCTGGATATTCACGATCCTGATCGGATTCACCATCACATATGGAGAACTCAATACCGTAGCTACTCGGTGCAGAGTCAATCGACAGGTCATCCTATCGCTCTCGCAAATACCGGGTCTTCAACACCGATCTTCAATGCTATCATAACGACGTATCACATATTCGGAATGGGTTATACGACCCCATGGTCCTTTCCCGGTTAACCCGAATAGTGAGCGCTTATTCAAAAATAAGTGTGGCATTCAAATTCAAACAAATCACATCAAATACCCATTCAAAGGGAAATATTGATAGTCGGTTATTGAACTATCAATGGATATGCACACATCACCAGTTTCCAAATAATTTTCCAAATTATTTATTTTCCAAAATATCTTTACAAGATATATTATTTTCAATACTTCAAAAATAAATCAATATTTACTTTTAAACAAATTCCACTTTCTTTTATAAATTCCATAGTGAATTTATATTTCACAATATCTATGAATATACGATTTCAATTATTCATTTCAATTTATCTTCAAAAAGATAAATTCTCTAACATTCACTTTATATTGGAAAAACATTTCCATACTTATTTATTCATAAGTAATTCACAAATTTTATTATTTTTCAACACTTGGGAAATATTCAATATACTTCAATCGAAATTAAGTATATATTTCATTCTTTAAGGAAATTATTCTCTTAAACATATTTATTTGGGCCAAAACGAATGTTGCGTAAAACATCGTTACGACAACCCAAAATCACTAGTATAGGGATTCGAAGTTAAAATAGATATATAAATCCCAATACTAAACAAAACATTTCCTTTCGGAAATCATTTACTATAACAACAGTGTTATAGTCTACCATTCCCTTTTATTTCTCGAAAACGTCTATTTCAACAATCAACGTTGAAATCTATGGTTTCGAATCTCAACATATCTTAAAACATCGTTAGATCGTTTTAATTCTATTTAAAACATCACATTCAAAACATTTCTTTAACATATTATTCACTATTCAAAAACGTGAATATACCTTGTTAATAAATTTCATCACTTCTATTCATTTTATTTCAAAGGATTATTCACAGTCAAAACGTGAATATAACTCCATAAATAAATCATAACAATTTACTTATCAAAATAGGTCATTTGTGAATTTATAAAACAACGTTTGTAAATTCCATTTCTATTTATTTATAACAACTTCCTGTTATAAATTCCTTTATTAACCTATTCGATTTATAACTCAATTATAAACTAAAGGTTCATATTATAAGTTAAATGCTTATAATTTATTTGTTCACAAAAATCGTTCCTTTGAACTTCATAATTATAAATCTTATAACTTATAAGATTCAATTATTTATTCAAAACCATTCTTTTAATAAATTCACGAAATTTATAAATCTTACTATTTATAAATTCCATTTATAACTTCACCATTTATAATTTTATGAATTCCATTCATTTACAAAAATTCGTTTTCACTTCATTCAAACACTTATAAAAACTCGTTTTATAATGTCAATATTTCAATTTATAAATATCCATTTATAAATCTCTTAATATAAATTAATTTATATTATTCTTTAAAACGTCTTTAATCTCCTTTATTATTTCACCATTTTGATTCATAAAATAATTAAATTTTATAAATCCTATATTTAAACTTTTTACAATAAATTCTAAAATCCCGATTAAACTATTTTATAAAATCATTAGCATTATATTTTCAAAAATCAGTTTTTAACTACATTTCCCAAAAATCATAATTTTTATAACTTTAAAAATTATAACGTTTATTTATATAAAATGGATCAATTCCAAAAATATCTTATATTTTCAAAAATCACTTTAAAAATCATTTTTAAATTTTCAAAGTTTGGTCCAATGATGCTACACACCAAATAGTCAATCACGACTACAACGATATCATATATCGATATGATAATCCATCAAATATCAAAATATCTGAATTCAAATAAATACTGTTGAGGAATCCAGTTGGATCCCTCCAACCTGTTTTCCTGCATCCAAAAACATTAGCACAATACCAATTTCGTTCCAGTACGAAATTATCGCGGTATATGGGATTTAAAATATTATCCGCTTAATAGACGGCGCAATAGGGTCTCATCCGCTAAACAAAAAATGCGAGAAATCAATAACTCCAATATATACATATGCCAATATATATATTGCTATTACATATAATACCAATTTCACTGTTTATGAAATATTCGCGGTATATGTTTTTATTAAATAACATCCGCTTACTAACGGCGTATAATGTCTATTTTAACAATCAATAGATATCAATCATCATTCAAACATGCATTCAAATATTTTAAATCTAACTATTTAAAATAAAATCGAAACTGATTCGATTGAGTGAGAAGTTCTCACCTTGATTTTAAATTCCGTTTTAGCGATTTATTTCGAATAAAATTAAACGGACGTTTAATTTTACCCAAAATTCTCACTAAGTCCAAACGACTCCAATCCAATTCCATCGCGTAGTGCTCGTCCATACAATTCCAACGCAACTGGTTTCGCGCGTTTTCGACCTCGTATGAAAAAGTTATGAATATTTGAAGTTTACACAAATTTTTATTTATAATTTACAACATAAATCTTTATTATTTTAACCTCCATCAATTTAGAGCCATAGGATCCCACTCCCACATGATCATAGCCGCACGTCTTCTTCTCCCTCTCCCTTCGTTCTCTTCTACAGATAATACACACGCAAGCATGAACCCATATCCAAGAATTAGGGTTAAATTATTCACCTCCATCACTCGACTTGACGACGATCAGGGAGTTGCAAATCGAAGCCCCCAACTTCCACTATGCTCGGCCCCAATACCCTGCAACTCGGCCTCACCTCCATCCTAGAATTGCATGCATGAACTGTAGGCGTTGGCCTCCCCTAGCTCCCACCGTCCGACGTCGTTTCAGATCTCAACCGTATAGATCTCTAGCTCTCCTCATGCTCTTCGACTTCCGTGTTGAAGCTTCGTTGAATCGATGAATGGATTGGGAGTAATTGAGAGGAGATGCTTGTGAATTTCTGGCCTTTGATTCTTAAAGTGGCGGCTAGGGTTATAAATTAGGGTTTTATTATTATTATTTTTATTTCTAAAGAGGGGTGGGCTATTTATAGAGAAAAATCGAACGACACTATTCATCCGGAAATTCCGAACTCCGATTTACGCGCAGTGACCGACGTTCCTAGGGTTTATCCCGCGTTCCGGACACAATGGAATAGGTTTCGAAAGCTAATTCGGACATCTGTGCGAGTTATGGCTATAAACGTTCAATTTAAATTAAACCGATTTAAGCGATTTTCTAGGCGTTTTAATTTGTACCGGACAAACGGTAAATCCAATTGACACGAAATTTGAAACCTTACAATAATATCACATTACGGATCCGATGAAACTGGTTTCGTTGAAATCCGAGACTTTTGAAAAATGGCTATTTTAACTCGCCAAATTAAAATTAAAAATAATTCGATGCGTTTCGAGCTGCTACGATCAAACGATAGCTCCGATTGACACGAAATTTGAAATCCGGTAATAACTAACTATTATGGATCCAATGGAACTGGTTTCGTTCAATTCTGAGACTGTTCAAAAATTGACTATTTTCACTAGTCGATTTTAATATTAAAATATTCAATTTTCACAAATTAGCTTTTAATTCGATTTTAAAACTTCTAAAATATCGTTCTAACTCCCATATGATAAAATAAAATTTTACAAATCATTTACAATCATATTTAACTCAATTTTCAATTATTTCCATAATTTAACATATTAAATTATCGATTTAATTATCCAATTAAATCCAAAAATTCAAATAAAAATTTATTCGACTTATAAATTCACTTCTTAATATTTAAAATTAATTAAATATCCAAATTTTAATTAATTAAAAATTCTGGGTCGTTACATCATATCTCATTCCAAATTTAAAACTCAATATTTAGAGTTTATTTCAAATTATCCTTGATATCATGTATATCCATACATATATACATATTTATTCCTTGGCCCACCCAGCCAAATTTTAAAATTTAAACCACCCTTGGTTTTAATTCAAAACAAATTCCTTTAAATTTTCAAACAACTCTGGTTTGAAATAGGACCCAGATTTAAAGCTTCATTATTTAGATCATTTCTAATTCCAATTTATAAGTCATACTTCCCTAAATGTTTTATTTCCTTAAAACATTTCATTTTGCTTACTCATTAATACACATTATATTACAACAATTATTTATGATAATAACCAAGATTATCATATCTAGAAACCAATTCATTATTATCTTATTCTAAAATTCTTCTCCAATTTAAGATTTCAATTTCAGTTTGAATTCATTTCAAACTTATCCTTATTTAATTTTAGTTTGGTTGTATTTCTAATACCACTTAATTTAATTCCAATATTCAACATTCAATTACCTTAATATTTATTAGAAAGATATATTGCTTTATATATCAAAATATATTCTTATAAAAAATCATTTAAAATCTTTATATAAGAAAATAACAAGTACGCTCTCATACACACACTCACACACACTCTCAACTGATCCTAGGGTACCACTTACCCTATCCGTAATGAGTAATCAAACCAGAGCCAAGGTTCTCGCTTAACCCTCAGCTCTGATACCAAATGTAATGACCCGAAAATTTCGATCCCGAAATTTTCAGATAGTTAGAGAAAAAGAAGAAGAGATAGAAGAAAAAGAAGAACCAGAAACACCAAAACACAGAAACCTCACATTCGCAGCGGAATCAAAATATAATATCACATAAATAATAGTTATACACATGAACACTGTACTTGTCAAATTACACTTTAATATATCAGAGTTACCACATATTTACAAACACAGGACAGATAAATCAATCTGTTTCAGATATTATAATATATCACTGCAGAAACTCTCCATACGTTCCTGCTCTCCAGCTTGCCTCCTGAGTTCCAGAACATCCTTACCTGAAAATCTGTAATACTCGGTCTGACCTGAGCATTACATCAAAGTAACACCCGGGTCAGGCTGGAAACCAACGTGAGTAAACTCATCTAACATGGAAAACCAAAACAGGCAACTTATTTTAAACCCGGGTATCTAGTATCAATTTCCTTCACAAATCGTTATATACATCTGACATCACACACCAATTTCTAAGTACCAAAACTTAGATTAAATGGTCCAATTTACATAAATCATTCCATACCAATTTATTAATTTCGCATATCAATCTATAAAGAATCGAAGTGGTTTCGGGCATTTGCTAATACCCGACCCCAGGTCTCTTCGAATCCAATGTCATCTTAACCCAAGCTATTCAAATGAAATACAATTCAAAATTTTAAATACAGGATGTCACTTTACACATCAATGCATCTCGATAGATGACCACATTATCACTATTCAACCTAAATATATCACAAAACATTTAATATCACAAAGCATCACAATCACACACCAGGAATAACAAAAAATCCAAGTATTAAAATGTCATTCAATCATCCATAAGCAAGATAAATTAATCATATTATTTCTAACTAATTTAGTTAACTACCAATGAATTAAATTAATTACTTTATAAATCTTGCTTATTTAATATTAATTTATTACACTCGCTTAATTGATCATCCCTTAATTATTCATCTTGATTAATCATCCTTGATTAATCATTCTTTAATTACATGAAGCAATTTATCTTTTAATTAATTACATAATTATTCTCAAATCCATCACATTAATTACCCTATAATTACCATCTTGATTAATTACCCAAATTAATTATCCGATAATCACTTACATTGATTAATTATCCTTTAATTAATCCACACTCATTAATTAACTCATCCTTAATTAATCTCCTTGATTAATAAATCCTTTAATTAATTACACTAAGTAATTAATTTTTAATTACTTCTCTAAGAAATTAACCTCCCTTAATTTACCTTGATTATTAATTAATTTATCCTTTAACTACTCTCATAAATCAATTATACCATGCTTAATCACATTCAGGTAATCACCTTTTAATTAATTTACATTAAGTAATTAACTATTCTTAATTACTCACATTAATTAGTCTTATTAAATAATTATCCAACTTAAGTAATTATCTTTAATTAATTTCTTAAATTAATTATCCCTAATTAATATCCTTAACTAATCACTTAATTAATTATACAAATTAATAACTTTGATTTATTATCCATTAATAAATCAAGCCCTTAATTAATTTTGAGAAAAACCATAATCTTAATTAACTACTTGATCAAATTATTATAAGATTTTTCTTTAAAATCTCATAGAAATAAAATCAAGTAATTAAATTATTATATAATTGTATTACCAGCCAATTTATTTAAAACTGGGTTAATTATTTACTTTCATTTTCTTTGGCTTTTAAGACAAGATAAAAAAAATCACTTTCTAGAGAACTTGGTTAAATCAAAAGTTACCAAATGTAACGATCCGAAATTTTCGATCCCGAAAATTTCAGATAGTTATGGAAAAGAAGAAGAAAGAAGAAGAAGAATATCAAAAACATCAAACACATGACAGATAGGTAGAGAAAAAGAAGAAGAGATAGAAGGAAAAGAAGAACCAGAAACACCAAAACACAGAAACCTCACATTCGCAGCGGAATCAAAATATAATATCACATAAATAATAGTTATACACAAGAACACTGTACTCGTCAAATTACACTTTAATATATCAGAGTTACCTCATATTTACAAAACGCAGGACAGATAAATCAATCTGTTTCAGATATTATAATATATCACTGCAGGAACTCTCCATACGTTCCTTCTCTCCATCTTGCCTCATGAGTTCCAGAACATCCTTACCTGAAAATTTGTAATACTCGGTCTGACCCGAGAAAAAAAATGAGGATGAGAAGAAAATGTGTTTATTTAAGTGAATATTTGATTTTCATTAAAATAAAAGAAAGATGAAAATTAAATATGATACTTGTCTTAATGCATTAACATTTGTCATCTTGTTTTATTCATTACTCACCACATGTTATTAAGTTACTTAAGGTAATTACACTTGCCTCTTAACTATTTTATTTTTATTTTAAATGTTAATAAAAGCTTTTTAACTTAATTTATTAATTTACAAATACTTATTTAAGTGCATAACAATTTCCTTTAAGATGGAAAGCTTATATATATTTTAAATCCAAACATTTTAAATATCCACCCTTTTGAATTTCAAAATTAAATTCAAATTCAAATCATATACAAAAGTCTACCTTTAAAATCAAGTTATATATGTGTGTATATATATATATAACTGCATATTAAATTTTAAAAATAACAAATTTCATTTATATTAAAATCCATATATATATATATGGACAATACATTATTAATATTGGTTAAAATAACAATTTATAAAAGAGATTATCTTATTATTATATTTTTCAAATCATATTTATCAAGAAATATTTAAAATGATAATAAAACAAACCTTATAAACATTTATCTTAAGTATTTTAAAACTATACAGTTATTTATTAATATCCATGAAAAGCTTTATGTTGAATTCAAATCAAAATTTCCAAATTACCAAGATGCATAATAGAATTTGAAAACAAGATTTATTTATTAACCAAATTCAAACCAAAGATTATCTATTTATAATGTAGACAAATATATACATTGTAAATAGAAAATAATTTATCAACTTATCTAGATATAAATAGTTGTTCAATCTATAAATTAATATCCCATTAATTAACCCAATTATTTATCAATCATAGATGCCTAGAATTCCGGGATATCACACTTATTTTCTCAAAAGGAATTTAATTTGCGTCAACAACGTTGGCTCGAATTCCTTGCATCTTATGATTTTGATATTCTTTATACTCCCAGAAAGGGAAATCGTGTTGCAGGTTCCCTTAGTCGTAAGCAACAAGTGATTGTTTCTTTGATCATATCCAAATGAACTAATCTCAAGACTTTTTCTACTTGTGAGATTCGAGATCGTGATCCCAATTCATGTTCACCTCTTGTTTTATGTAGCATTGAGGCTCATCCTTCTCTTTTAGACCACATCCTTGAAGCTCAAAAGCTAGATCCTGAATTGGCTCTCCTTAGTTAAAGTTGTAAGGATAAAAATAAGGTTGATGGTTTAAAAGGCTTTGAAAATGATGCTCGTGGCGGCATTCAAAAATTAGATACACTTGTGGTGTCCAATATTAGTGATCTTCGTAAAGACATTTTAGAAGATTCTCATCGTTCTAAGTTTACCATTCATCCCGGTAGTAGTAAAATGTACGCGGACATAAAGCGACTCTATTATTGGGATGGAATGAAAGCTGATATTGCTAACTTCATTAAGCATTGCATGACTTGCCAACTCATTAAGGCCGAGCATCAAAGGCCCGGTAGGTTATTGCAACCTTTAGACATTCCTATTTGAAAGTGGGATCAAGTCTCCATGGAATTTATCGACGGTCTTCCCCGTTCTTGTTCGGGTCATGACAATTTATGGGTGATTGTAGATAGACTTACAAAATCCACCCATTTTATTCCCGTTCGGTCCAATCAGACTGTACCTCTTTTGCCCAAACTCTATGTTAGAGAAATTGTTAAATTGCATGGAGTTCCTACTTCTATTATTAGCGATCATGATCTATTATTTACTAGCGAATTTTGGAAGAGTCTTCAAATTTTTTTGGGAACGAAGCTTAATTTTAGCACACTTATCTTCCTCAGTCCGATGGACAACCCGAGCTTGTGAATCAAACTCTTGAAGATCTTCTTCGTGCATGTGTTCTCGATTTTGATGGAAGTTGGGAAGATCGTATTTCCCTTGTTGAGTTTTCCTGTAATAATAGCTTCCAATCTAGTACTGGTATGGCACCTTTCGAGGCACTCTATGCAAGGCCATGCCGATCTCCTTTTTGTTGGCTTGAGGTAGGTGAGAAGCTGGTTTTAGGTCCATATTTTGTTCATGATTCAACAGAAAAGGATTAACCTTATTCATCATAGGATGAAAGAAGCTCAAAGTAGACAAAAATCCTATGCCAATAACAGTAGAAGGAAACCAGAATTTTTTGTGGAAGATTTGGTGTTCATTCATGTTTCACCTATGAAGGGCGTTGTGCATTTCAGTCAATCGGGAAAACTAGGTACTCGATATGTTGGTCCATTTTCCATCATCGAACATATTAGTTCCATGGCTTATCGCCTTTTATTGCCGGCTCAATTTTCTGCTATTCATGACGTTTTCCACATCTCTCAACTATAGAAATGCCTTAGGGATTCTGATTTTATTCTTGATCCCGGTGTTATTGAAGAAATTGAAGTTTCACCTAATTTGACTTATGTGCAACATCATATTCGTACCATTGGTATGAAGGTTAAACGCCGTCGTAATAAAGATGTTTCGCTTGTGAAAGTTCGATGGTCCTCAGATATTAAGGATTGTTCTTGGGAATCCAAAGATTTCATAGAGCAAACACATCCGAACTTACTTTCTCGTGCTCCGTAACGTGAACTTCTCCTTTTGAAATTTCTTTTCTGTTGATATGCTTTTATGGTTCTTGCTCTTTATTTTCTTCTTACGTATTGCAAGGGTGCAATTTCTGTAAGGAGGGGAGTCTGTAATAACCCGCATATTTTACGATTATATATTTAAATGTTTTATTTAAATATAGCATCGTTAGTTGGATTAAAGTCTGAAATGCTACTTTTTGTAAACAGTCGAATTATGACTCGAGACTACTTCCATTGAGTCCAAAATGGAGTTTGCGACCTTCTTGAGTATAAATATCGATATGTTTGAAGTTTATTAGAATTTTGGTATTTTCATTTGGGCTTTTGGGTTTGGGTTTCATCCTATTAACCTAACAAAGTACCCAAACCCCTTACCATATACATCCCACTCCTCTCCTCTTCATTCATTTCATTACTAAATTTCCTAACACCTCAAGCCTTTAAAAGAAAAATGGGGGAAAAGAAAGGAAATCAAAATTTCGAAGCCCTAGATTTTTAGGAAATTCAAATTCAAATTCTAGAAATCAAGGAGAAGCTTAGGTAAGCATCCTCTTCATCTTCTCCATCTCAATTCCTCTTCAATTTTCAAAAAGTTTCCTATAACCTAACTTAAGAAATATTTGCTTATGCGCTTAGATTGGATCTTCTAGAGTTGAATTGAAGAGTGGTTGATCTTTCCTAAGTGTTTGAGCTTCTCATTCGATGATTTTGGGTTTAAATGTGAGTTATTAAACTCATATCTATGTCTATACCTTTGATAGTTGTTAGGTATGAATTCCTAACATCGATTTCATTTCCATTTGCTTTTAAATTAAATTGGTTTGGTGAATTTTCCAATTTTTGGCATTTTGAAGTCAAAATCTATGAAAATCCTTATATGGATGTTTGGACATGTTGTTCGTAGTGTATTAGTGAGTCTATAGGGCTTGGTTGTCGCTTGGCATAAATCTCTAGTCATTGTCACTCGTTCGGTCGTTTCTGATATGATTTGGCCATCGTAGGCCTAGGCTGAATTTTTCCTGAGCTTCAGCTCAGACATTTGGTATAATACTCAAACATCTGAGCCATCGGAATTAAAACTCCTGATGTAAAGATCATATGTCTGAGCTTACTTCCCAAACGTCTGAGTGATCTGGAATGAAAATTCCAGTCTTTCAGCTCAGATGTCTGGAGCTGTTAAATTCAGCCAATTTACCTATTTTATGTGGCTTTCTGATGCAGCACGAGATACAGATGAACAAAATTACCTTAAGTCGCGTCCCTTAGCAAAAAGCCCAAATTGACAGAATCCCTTTGTCGTGAAGCAGAAGGTCGCGAACGACATACTGATCTCACGAAAACCTATGTCGCGCTCCAGTCTAGGTCGCGGCATACGTTGTGTAACAACCCGCATATTTATCGAGTTTGTATTTAAATATTTTATTTAAATATTAACTCGTTAATCAGATTTTGGTCCGAAAAGCTACTTTTTGCAAACGGTCAAATTAGGACTCGAGACCACTTCCATTGAGTTCGAAATGTCGTTTACAACTTTTTAAGTATAAACATCGATAGGTTTGGAGTTAGTGAAATTTCACTAACTTTTTCCGCTTTGGACTTTGGGTTAGTTTAGCCTATTAAGCCCAAGTTCCAACCCTCTTCTCCTCACACTTCATAAATTTCCTAACTAATCAAGCTTTGGCATTAATGGTGGAGGGAATGGGAAATTAAAACTCCAAGCACAAATTCAATTGCAAATCCAACATTCAACTCCAAATTCAAGTAGAAGATATTGGATTCAAGCTTTGGATTGCTTCTCCTTGCTTTCAAGCTTCATCTTCATAAACTTTAGTGCAAAGGTGAGATTTTTATCTCACAAATCTAGTCTATATCAATATTGGACTGTTGGGAATGAATCCCTATCGTGTTTGCATGTATATTTGCATTTGGTTTGGATTGGGTTGGCGAAAAACTCCGATTTTTAGCGTTTTGGTGGATTTTCTGCTCCTAGGTCGTTCTGGCCTTATTAGCTCGTATCGGAGTTATGTCGTAGGCCGCATGGGCCTTAGGTCGTAGGTCGCATGTGAGTTAACTCCTAGGTCGTTCTGGCCTTACTAGCTCGTATCGGAGTTAGGTCGTAGGTCGCATGGGCCTTAGGTCGTAGGTCGCATGTGACTTAACCCCTAGGTCGTTCTGGCCACTTTTCGTGTGTTTGGGTTTAGGTCGTTGGACCTTTAGGCCGTTGACCCCCTTGAGTCGTTAACTAGTTAAGTCGCTCGCTACTTGACTCCATTAGGTCGCTCGTCACTGGATGCAGTTAGGTCGCTCGACTCCCTTACCCACTAGGTCGCGTACTTAGTTAGGTCGCGTGACCCCATAACTGTTAGGTCGTTAGACCGTTAACCCTATAGGTCGCTTGGCCTATTTGTTTAGGTCGTAGGTCATTGGACCTTACCTCGATAGGTCGTTCCCACTTTTGGACGTGTGCACTCTAGGTCGCTAGGCCGCCTCTCTTTAGGTCGCGTGACCCAATACAGTTAGGTCGTTTGACCTTATGTTCTTTTAGGTCGCGTCTCCTTTAGGTCGCGCCTCTTTTAGGTCGCGTCTCCTTTAGGCCACGCCTCTTTTAGGTCGTTCGAATGCTAGGTCGTTCGGCCCTTATTCCCTTAGGTCGCTCGGTCTCGTTTATGACCATAGGTCGCTCACCCCCTCTTCGTTAAGTCACGAGTCATCGTTAGGTCGCGAACACCTTTAGGTCGAACCCCGTAAGCGATGGCGTTGCCCCCGCACCCCCACCTTGGGGGGTTGCCACCCCCCCTGGACCCCCCCTCCGTAGGGGATCTTATCTGAAAAACATTGAGCTGATTTCCTTGGATTTTATTCGCATCTCCGTATGCGATCTTTGTGACTGATTGTTTCTACACTTGCTTGTGTGTTTTGTCACTTTATAATATAAAGGTTTCAATACTAGTAGTAAATATCAAAACTCTTTTAACAAACAATTTCAACTCTATTTTTAATAACAAAGCTCTTTTCTTAAACCGTTTTCCAATCTATTAGTATATACAAGCCTTTACCTCACTTGGATGAGAAATCTAATTAAACGACTTAGTAAAACAAGTGGTATGAAACGCTTGCGTTCACTTCGTCGGTTAATTCTTGGACTTGTTCGATTGAACCTCTTGTGACAATTTTATTAGTGAAGATTTACAGTTTGTTCGTAAATATTTAAGTTAAGCAAGTGGTTATGGGACATGAAGCTAAACTTCTATATTTACTAGCTTAGTGTAATTGACACTTCTCGTTGATCTTGATGATCGCTTTATGAATTAGACTAGCAATTGCGCGATGTCTCTTTCATTGCAAGGTTAGACTAGACACCACTTGTGTGATTCCATTCACACATACCTTTCTGCTTTTTGGTTAGTCTTGACCTCAATCTGTGTGATTCCATTCACACATGCGGGGTAGCTCCCCTTGGTCTTCGGACCGTCATGTGATAGGCCTCTTTCCCTTTTTATGATTTCTGGATTTCTCGTGTTGATTTCTGGAATTTATGTCATTGACTTGTTATGAGAACAAGTTTAGGGTATGATGCCCTCTTCGAATCTTTGAGAAGATTCTTGTGATATTGATTATCTCTTATTGATTGATCTTCTGTTGATCATTATTTACATACTTATAGTGGTATGTCGTTATGGATGTTTATGTTTATGCCATATCTTTTATGTTATATCATGTCATCTGATATTTATAGCTAGACTGATCCATTTATTATTTTCTTAAATAATACTCGGGTCAGACCGAGATGTTACAGGTGCTTCTGCTTGACTTCTTCCCAGGGATTCATCACTCTGACTTTTGGCTAACTGTTTAGATTAGCAGTTTTTGTTGTATACACTTGAGATATAGACTCATAGTTGTATTCTTTTGTATAGCACGTGTTGCTATTCTTTTGTATTATCGTGGATCTTATTGACCACTACTCTGATGTATACTTTCATGTGTTAGTTATATATTCATATCTTCTTCCGCCTTTGTGATATGGATATCTGTGACTGATTTGTGATATGATTATTTCTATGTTTGTTTCCGAAGATTATTTATAGCCATCGTGTGATAAGCAATTACATGGATGGTCGCTCCTCAACAGCCTTATTCTCCGTGCTAGTTGACAGCACTACTCCGGAGTGTTCTTGGCTAGCGTGGGTATAGAGGTGGGGCGTCACACGTTGAATCGCCCTCCTCCTTAAGTCGCGAACAACTCCGCCCCAGCTAAGTCGCGAGTCGCCCCTCATCCTTATGTTGAGAACGACATTCAAGTAGGTCGCTGAGGTCTTATGTTAGGTCGCGAACAACATCCATTAGGTCGCGAAGCTCCAGTTAGGTCGCTGCCGTGCTTCTCCTTAGGTCGCTGATTGAATGTCGCTTGTTGTTGAGTCGCGTAATGTTATAATGTTGTAAATCGTTTGTTGTAAGTCGTAGGTCGGGTTGATAGGTCGTTAGCGACCTAGCGTGAGTCGCTGTTTGTGTAGGTCGTGTATGTGTAAATATATTAAAGTCGTGAAGTCTCGTAATGTGTTGTGCTTTGTAATGTAAGTGTTTGTGTTGTGTTGTAAGCCTATAAATAGGCGAGTTGGGTCATTTGTAAGGTTGTTGAATTTTGACTAAAATTTTGTTTGTGCTTTGTGCCTCCATTAAAATTGGTAGTTGAGTGTAATCTCCTATCTCCACCTTCGGTATTCGAGTGCACTCGAATCAACAATCGTTGAAGCCAATTCACGGTATCAAGTGCGCTTGATCAACGTTTGAAGAATTGTAGATCTTCTCTCACGGTATCGTGCACGATCAACGTGTCGAAGATAGTTAGAATTCGGTATCTTTTGGAGATCAACGAATTTGGGCATTCGGTATCTTTCAATCCATCGATTTATATTGCTTCATCTAATCGTTCTTCGATTAGTTTGACACGAAATCTTCATTTCGTCGTCAATCGTTTATTTCCGCTGCATCAGTTTGGTATCAGAGCTTGAACTTAGCCAATCATAGCTAAGCCGAGCCTGTTCGGAGCAGAGAAGAAGTATTGGAGTTGTGCATCACTTGTTGTTTGAGCTAAGTAGAGAAGGAACCGAGCTTGTTACAGAAATCATGCCTCCGAGACGTGCTAACCGATTTCAAAATATTGGAGATGTGTATAGAAGACAAGAAGCTGAGCAAATGGAACAACGTATTAGTGAAAAGTTTGATGAAGGTATTGGAAAGTTGGAGAAATTGATGATCGAATGTAACATCCCAGAATTTTGAGTATGGGATTTGTGAACATTTAATGCATTTTAAATGTTTACTATGAGTTTAAGATTTATTTTAACTAAAAGGATTTGGTTGAATTCATAAACTTTGTTTAAATTTCAAATATGACAATTAAATTGAAATTGGAATAATAATAATTTAATATTAGGATGGGGTTAATTGGTAATTAGAGTGTAAATAGATATGGAAATGAGTTAAAATTTATTTTTAAGACTAGTTGGTCACTAAATAATGTGGTTGGATTTTTAGATGAATTTAAAAGTCGATAAATAAATATTTGGAATTATATATTAATTTAAAAATGAATTTAATATTATTAAAATGCAATTAATCAGATTTTAGTCCGGAATGAGCCAGAATGATTTTTAATGTGATTATAAATTTTATATGAATTATTGTCAAGTTAATAACATATTAAAAGTGGAAATTTTAAGTGTTTCCGTAAATTTCGGAAATCGCTCGATTAAATAGACGAGTTAAAATAGCCTTCCAGGGCACAGTCTCGGAATTCGACAAAACTAGTTCCATTGGATCCGTAATAGTTAGTTATTATCGGATTTCAATTTTCGTAGCAATCGGAGTTGTCGTTTGACCATGGCAGCTCGAAACGCATCGAAATCATTTTAATCGGTTTAAATTAAAATTGATCGTTTAATTTCGTAACTCGCACGTATGCTCGAATTAGCTTACGAAACCTGTTCCATTGTGTTCGGAACGCGGAAAAACCCTAGGAACGCCTGTCGGAACGCGTAGTTTGGAGTTCGTTTGCATGCGATGTTAAATTGAGAAGAATATTATTAAAATAATATTAAAATTATATTATATATTCATTATAATCTTCAAAACCCTAGCTAATATCACAGGCCGCCGCTAATATTCATTCTATGGCCGGTAATCGCTCATCTTCTTCCTCTTTTCTCTTGAAATCCACACATTAATTCGCAATTCCTCCAACTGGAGAATCATAGCACTCGTCGAGATCTACGATCTGAATGGTAGAGATTGGGTTTAATCGATCGGAGAGGTAGTTATGGGGTGGCGTTCGTGACCGGTTCGTGCGCGATTTGCGAGTCCAGGAGGGGACCGAGCTTGGCCGTATTCTAGGTGGAGGTGGAGATGATATAGGGCGACGCGATGGAAGCGTTTGATCGGTGTAGCGGCGATCGTAGGTGGTGCGGCCCCTAGCCCTAATCGGCAATTGATGGGTTCGAACGTCCTGTGTCGCGTGAGGAAGAGAAGCGTATGCGGCTTTGATATCTTTTGCTAAACGAACGGCCTTGATTATTTTTGGTAATTAAATAAAAGAAAATTTATTTTAAAGAATATCCATAGGTTATAAATTAATAACTCTTGCATACGTTATCAGAATTCAACGAATTCGGTAGCGTCGGAATCGCAGGAAAGAGTACTTCGCAGTGGTACAGATCCGATCCATTCCGGGCAAGTAGAAATTTGGGTTAAATCGGACACCGTCCGGTTTAATTTAAAATTTCGAACGCTCGTCGGAACTCAAGGTGAGTTATTCTCACTCACATCTGGATATTGGCTGATTTAAATAATAAATATTTAAATATCTATGTGATTGGTTGCATATTATTGTTATTATCAGTCTGGATTGATATTTATATATGTGATGTGCTAATATTTGTGGATGCAGGGAAAACAGGTTGGAGGGATCCAACTGGATTCCTCAAAATGTAGTAATTATCTTTATAATTGATGATGATGCTTGTTTATATATTGTGATTTGATAAATGTGGAATTAAATTGTTTTGTGATATTGTGGTGTAAATTACAAACCCGAAATGTTAATTATAAAGAAATTTGGAGTTTAATTATAAAGAAATTAAATTGGGTTTCAAAAGAAATTAAGAAATTAATAAATAAGGAATTTAAATGAATATAAAAATTAGAATCTGTTTGAAGGGAAATTGAAATAAAATTTTTATTGGAATATTGTTGAGTAAATTATAAATCCATAATTTATTATAAATGGAGGAATTGAATTCTAGAGAAATAAAAGATATTGTTAAATAATGAATTTTAAAGAATTAAAATTTGAAATCTATTTAGAATGGAAATTGAAAATTGGTAAAATCTGGAATGATAAACAAAGAGAAATGTTATCAATTGATAAATGTGAAAGTAAATTTATGTTATTAAACCATACAACTAAATTGAAATAAATCGACAGAAACCATGAGAAGGATTTCTGTGATGTTTAAGTGGAAATGAGATTCTTTGGGATAACCAAGTTCGAGTTTAAACTGATTTTATAAAAGTTAAGTTTTAAAAATTCAAACTTGTTTAAAAGTGTGTTTGGAAAATTATTATTTTAAAATAATTATTAATAATTAGCAATAGTAAATTTTATAAATACTTTAATAATTATTTTGACAAATGGATTTGTTTAAAAGACTAGTTTTGGACTTAAGTCATTTGAAATTAGTATTTATCTTATTAAAACACTACTTTTAAATTTAGTTTATTAAAAACCTTATTTAAAATCAAAGTTTATATCTTAATAAATGGTTTTACTGTACATATTTTGAAATTATATTTTGAGTAAGTAACTAGAAGTGAATTTACATATTTTAAAGTATATTTCAATATAAAATGTTTTAACTGTTTGCAAACTGAGTTGTTTTGAACTTGGTTATTTCCAATGGAAATATATGGTAAAGGATTTACCTTGTATAGGAAGAGTTTTGGGAAATTGTTTTCAAATGAGTTTTGAAAGTTGCAAAATATATCTTTTAAAGATATTTGGGTAAATAAATAATGTGGGAATTATTTTTGTGTGATGGATGCTTATGGATGTTTATGAATATAAATTGATAGTTAAATCACCGACTATCAATATTGGACAAATGCGATGATCGTTTCGAAGAGAACGGGATCGAGATTTATTTCTCGAAAACCACTTCGATCCGGTTTGTACGTTTCGTACGAAAAACGTGTTCGGAGTCGGAGATGGAGCAGTGAAGTGCAAGGGCTAGTCGCTACTAATCCTGAGGATATTTCCAAAATGGATGTAGTAGGAGTAGTGCCTTCGGTTCCGTTCGAACCCGGGACGGACTTGTATGGACGAATGCATGCGAAACATCGTCAGGTGGACGATGGGCATTCTAAGTGAAACGTTCTAAAAAGGTAACGCTTAGCCTCAAGCCTTATCAACCAGGAATGACTGAAAATCAGGGGATATGCAGCAAGGTTAGGTGGATCATGCCCAAGCAGGACAAGATATTTCCCCTGTCTAGATGTCCCTTATATATATTTCGGCTTAGTGGGTGGTTGGTCGCGCCAACCACGGGGTTTATCTTGTTCGGGTCTGTTCAGTAAGGAATGGTTCCGGCCTTGTGTTGCAGGGGATGAAGGGAGTAGTCCTCGGTACGGTGATCTAGGCCCCGTACTGTGACAGGTGGTACCCCAGTGCCTAGTCATTGTTGGAAATCCATTCTCCCTACGAGCCTTTTACGAGTTTTGTTTGTATTACCCACTTCGGTGGCTAGTAGATGGAATTTAATAGATGTAACAATTTCGGCTATTTTATAAGTATTTGTAAATAGACCCTATTATAATATCAGAGGATTTCTATAAAAAGTGTTTTAGCTATCGTAAGGTAAAAACCCGACATGTTTATTTGTGGCATGGTCTTACCAGATGCTTTTGTTTTCAAAGGATTTTTGAAACTTTAATAATCAATTTGGATGCATTATTTATCAGCTGGTATTCCAGACTGACTCGGGTGTTATTTCATTATAATGCTCGGGTCAGACCGAGTATTATATGTTCAGGACAGGTTGCTATGGAGCAGGAGAGGAGCTAGAGTCCGAGACGTATTATATGTACTTATATATATATATCCGCTGCTATGATTGTATGGTATGTCTGATTGGTATTTGTTGATGTCTGAGATACTCTGATGATATGACGTATAAGACAGTAATAGATTTCATTTAGTGTAAAGTTCTATATTTACTATTATATTTTATTCCGCCGCGACTGTGAGATTCTGATATTGTTTTAGTTTCTTCTTCTTCTATCTCTTCTTCTTTAACCCTAATGGTTCGTATTTCTGTGCCACTTGAGTTAATAGAGGTAGAATAGTGTAAATTCAAGGGGTACGGATTTGCGGGCTGTTACACTTGGTATCAGAGCTTAGGTTGGCGACAACCTAGGCTTTGGTGGGAAAATTACTCATTTAATAGAGTAGATAGTACTCTATAATGAGTCGAGTGTAATAATAGATATGAGAGCGTATTTGTTAGTGCATATAAAATTGTTTTTGTACTGTGTTGATTTATCGGTCGAGTGTTTATGAATTCTGGTCGGTGCGGGAAGTACAACCGTATTGATAGGGGTTTCTAAACTCTTAAACAAGATAAACCGACATAGTATTGCTTTTTTTAAAAGGGGGTAAATGAAATAATTTTACCCAAAATTATATTTTGATATAAAAGAAATGATTTTCTAGCTTATTATATATTGGGTGTTTGTTGGATTGTTAATACCATAATTAAGCAAGAATCTAAAATTTGAAATGGTTATAACTAAATAAATTTTATGAGTATAAATTATATAAAGAAAGAATAACTAAAATTTAATTAAACCAGAATTTAAATCCCGGAAGTTTTGAAAAGATTTTAAATGTATTGAAAACCAAGTTTGGAAATTTAAAATCTTGGGAAGTTTGAAATGTTACTAAAGTGTTTGAAGGCAATGTTGGAATATTATTTTGGGGTAATATGTTTGAATGGAAACTGTTTGAAATGAATTTGGGAAATAAGAAAGCATTGAACTCACTTCAGTCGCTGGAAAATAATCCTGATGATGCTGGCCACATCATTAGAATTCATTTTCGAGTTTCTAAAGTGATGGATTGCTTCCCTAATATTTGGTTATGGTATTGTTTGGGGCTTGTTGGATATAACAAGTGTTTTGGAAAATTCACAATGGAGGAATTGTTTTGATACAATTAAGTTGTTTAGAGATCTGGAAATTTGATTTGAATATCAAATGGGAATGTGCTGACTTTTGTTTCAAAATGGTTTTGAAATAAAAACCGGGTAAAATGAATTCTGATAAAAATTCTAATTAAATAATGTGTAAAGTTGAAATGAATTAACTATTGAACTTATTAAGTGAAGTTGATATTAATAAGGAAGAAATGAGAATTTTAATCTTGGAGTTAAAATTTAAATTAAATAATTGTGTTGTGAATAAAGTATGTTGAAGTGAGTAGAAGATCTGAATTTAGCTTGGATAAGTAAAATAAATTAGACTTAAAATAAAGTTGATTCGAATTAAATTAAGATGTAGTTGACTTTGAGATTTTGGGTCATTGTGAAATGGAGTATACCCTCAAGCTAGTAAGTGTTATGCTTTAGTTGAGATTATGAATTTAGAATTGTGCAAAGTATTAAGGTGAAAGAAAATTTGTATCCTTAGAAATTCAGTAATACATATATATGTAAAATTTGAAATTGTGATTATATGATGTAGATGGATTAAAATGAGCTTTAAAATAAAAAGTTGGTGAACTTATATAAATAGAAATGAAATTATAATCACAATTGGGGAATAGTTGAATGGTATGGTGGATTCAAACTTAATCTCTAATGAAATGTAAATTGAAATAAGGTAAAGTGAGATATATGGGAAATGAATGAACTTAAATTAGTAAATATGTTTTGAACTAGTATATGGAGATTAAAATTGAGAATTTGAATTGAATATAAGGTGGAATGTAAATTGCTTAGAATTTCATAATGAAGTTCATATTCTTAAGTTATTAAGTGTTATAATTTGAATTTGTGAATATAAAATGGAAATGGACTTAAGTAAGCAATCTAAACTCTGAGTGGAAGTGAAATTGTAATTCATTAATGGAAAGGGTTGATTGGTGTGGCAAATTCAAAACTTGACTATAAATAAAATGTAAAGTGTAATGAAGTAGGTGAGAATATAAATGTGGAAGTTCTTAAATTAGCAAATAAATCTTGAACTTATGAATGAGAAAACTGAAATTTGTTTTGATAATAAAATTGAAATTAAATTCCAGTTGTGTAATAAATAATATTGAATGGAGTTCAATCCTTATATGAGGGGTAAAAGAAGTGGGATGAATTTAATTTGGCTAAATAAAATTTAAGGAAACTTAAATTAAATTTGGATAAGGATCCAATGGGAAGGAAATTTAATTTAGTTGGAATGATGTTGACTGAAATAAATGCATACTCAACTAAATCCAAAAAAATTGTTAAAAATAAATTTTGTATAAGCTAAATTAAATGGAATGTGTATGGTAATGAATAGAATTTTGATAATTGATCAAAATTTGGAAAGTAAATGGAAATCCAATTGTGGCATGGGATTTAAATTTGTGGTAACAAATATTGAAGAGTGGATGAAAAATGGAATTAGATCATAATGGTGATAGTTTGAAGTATAAATAAATTCAAAAGAATGAAATAATGTAAAGTAGTTTCTTTGCTAATAAAATAAGTCTAAAATAGATTTAATAAATAGGCAAAGTGAATTAAAGTTGTTAATGAATTGGAATTTGATTTGGATGAGAATCAAATGAAAATAAAATAAAATTGATAATAATAAGATAATGGAAATGTTGTGAAAGAACTTAAGCAACTTGAAAAAAAAAAGATTGTGAATAGACTCTATTAAGTACTCTTGAATGAAATTTGTTAGATAATAAAATTGAATTGCAAGTGAAATGGTATTAATTAATATAAACCTGAATTGGTTAATGAAATAAAAATATAAGATTAAAAAAAAAACACACATTTATTGTAACAATTGCATTGGAATAAAAATACCTGGCTTGTGAACCAGGCAAAATTTAATAAACTCAATATAAATCTAAACTGAAATTAATTTTAAATGGTTATAAGCTTAAGTGGTGATTATTTTGGCTTGAATGACATGAATATTTGAATGTATTCAGAATTGAGTTGTGTAAACAACAACTGAATTGGTTTTGAATAAATTGGAATAGATTGAAATGTTATTAAGTAATTTTGCATAAGGATGAAAATGCTTCAACACTGAAAATATAAGTGGTTTGTAAATCAATTTAGAATTGAATTAAAACAGATTGATGTTAGTGAAGCATATGTTAATCATATGGAAATAGAAGTGAATTGGTTGAAATTAATATAAATGGTATATAACAAACTTGAATGTAAATCATTCAAGAGTAATAAAATGAAGTTAGTTTGAATGAAAATAGAATGGGCTAAATCTTAATAAATGGATTGGAACCTATTTAGTAAGTTATTTGTAAATGCAGGCTAATTAAAAAGAAAAGTAAATGGATTAAAGGCACATATACATAATATTGAAGTGAATATGGTTTGGTGGTAGTAATTACAAATTGAGAATGGTAAACCTGTATGAAAATCATTTGTGTGAAATGAAATGGAGTTTGGCATTAGAAATGAACCTTGTGCATGTTATAAAATATGATTAACTCATGAGATCATACAAAGTTGTTGAATGGATTATGAATTAGATATGTTGACTTACATTATATTGGAAATGTTGTTATAATGTTCAAATCTTTGAAAACTAATGTGTTTGTTGAGTATAGTACAGGTGCGAGAGGCGTTCGAGAGAGTTGGAGCGCGTATATGCGATAATATTAGCTGCTTGCTACTAAAATTTTGCTAAAAAGGTACGCCTACGCAAATATAATTGGGAAATGATATATATATATATATATTATGGAATATTTTGGTTTCCGACCGTGTGGGTCGATGTATGTATATTTCTTTGTATCGCGATATCGCGAAAGCTCCTCCGTACAGGGGAGACTCTGCCAAAATTTTCCGAAAATTTTGGGAGTTAGAATTTTTTTTTGGGAATTTTGAAAATTTAAATTAGCTTGGAAAGTTATAAGTTAAAAGTAAAGCTTTAGAGAAATGAGGCGCATGGGTTTGGGATTGAGCTATAGAGTTTTTTGGAAAGTGTATATAAGTTTTAACTAAAGAAATTCGGTTAAGTTAATGAGTGTACGAACATTTTCTACCTTAGCAAATTTCGGGGACGAAATTTTTATAAGGGGGAAGGAATGTAACATCCCAGAATTTTGAGTATGGGATTTGTGAACATTTAATGCATTTTAAATGTTTACTATGAGCTTAAGATTTATTTTAACTAAAAGGATTTGGTTGAATTCATAAACTTTGTTTAAATTTCAAATATGACAATTAAATTGAAATTGGAATAATAATAATTTAATATTAGGATGGGGTTAATTGGTAATTGGAGTGTAAATAGATATGGAAATGAGTTTAAAATTTATTTTTAAGACTAGTTGGTCACTAAATAATGTGGTTGGATTTTTAGATGAATTTAAAAGTCGATAAATAAATATTTGGAATTATATATTAATTTAAAAATGAATTTAATATTATTAAAATGCAATTAATCAGATTTTAGTCCGGAATGAGCCAGAATGATTTTTAATGTGATTATAAATTTTATACGAATTATTGTTAAGTTAATAACATATTAAAAGTGGAAATTTTAAGTGTTTCCGTAAATTTCGGAAATCGCTCGATTAAATAGACGAGTTAAAATAGCCTTCCGGGGCACAGTCTCGGAATTCGACGAAACCAGCTCCATTGGATCCGTAATAGTTAGTTATTATCGGATTTCTATTTTCGTAGCAATCGGAGTTGTCGTTTGACCATGGCAGCTCGAAACGCATCGAAATCGTTTTAATCGGTTTAAATTAAAATTGATCGTTTAATTTCGTAACTCGCACGTATGCTCAAATTAGCTTACGAAACCTGTTCCATTGTGTTCGAAACGCGGAAAAACCCTAGGAACGCCTGTCGGAACGCGTAGTTTGGAGTTCGTTTGCATGCGATGTTAAATTGAGAAGAATATTATTAAAATAATATTAAAATTATATTATATATTCATTATAATTTTCAAAACCCTAGCTAATATCACAGGCCGCCGCTAATATTCATTCTATGGCCGGTAATTGCTCATCTTCTTCCTCTTTTCTCTTGAAATCCACACATTAATTCGCAATTCCTCCAACTGGAGAATCATAGCACTCGTCGAGATCTACGATCTGAATGGTAGAGATTGGGTTTAATCGATCGGAGAGGTAGTTATGGGGTGGCGTTCGTGACCGGTTCGTGTGCGATTTGCGAGTCCAGGAGGGGACCGAGCTTGGCCGTATTCTAGGTGGAGGTGGAGATGATATAGGGTGACGCGATGGAAGCGTTTGATCGGTGTAGCGGCGATCGTAGGTGGTGCGGCCCCTAGCCCTAATCGGCAATTGATGGGTTCGAACGTCCTGTGTCGCGTGAGGAAGAGAAGCGTATGCGGCTTTGATATCTTTTGCTAAACGAATGGCCTGGATTATTTTTGGTAATTAAATAAAATAAAATTTGTTTTAAAGAATATCCATAGGTTATAAATTAATAACTCTTGCATACGTTATCAGAATTCAACGAATTCGGTAGCGTCGGAATCGCAGGAAAGAGTACTTCGCAGTGGTGCAGATCCGGATCCATTCCAGGCAAGTAGAAATTTGGGTTAAATCGGACACCGTCCGGTTTAATTTAAAATTTCGAACGCTCGCAAAGGAACTCAAGGTGAGTTATTCTCACTCACATCTGGATATTGGCTGATTTAAATAATAAATATTTAAATATCTATGTGATTGGTTGCATATTATTGTTATTATCAGTCTGGATTGATATTTATATATGTGATGTGCTAATATTTGTGGATGCAGGGAAAACAGGTTGGAGGGATCCAACTGGATTCCTCAAAATGTAGTAATTATCTTTATAATTAATGATGATGCTTGTTTATATATTGTTATTTGATAAATGTGGAATTAAATTGTTTTGTGATATTGTGGTGTAAATTACAAACCCGGAATGTTAATTATAAAGAAATTTGGAGTTTAATTATAAAGAAATTAAATTGGGTTTCAAAAGAAATTAAGAAATTAAGAAATTAATAAACAAGGAATTTAAAAGAATATAAAAATTAGAATCTGTTTGAAGGGAAATTGAAATAAAAATTTTATTGGAATATTGTTGAGTAAATTATAAATCCATAATTTATTATAAATGGAGGAATTGAATTCTAGAGAAATAAAAGATATTGTTAAATAATGAATTTTAAAGAATTAAAATTTGAAATCTATTTAGAATGGAAATTGAAAATTGGTAAAATCTGGAATGATAAACAAAGAGAAATGTTATCAATTGATAAATGTGAAAGCAAATTTATGTTATTAAACCATAAAACTAATAAATCGACAGAAACCGTGAGAAGGATTTCTGTGATGTTTAAGTGGAAATGAGATTCTTTGGGATAACCAAGTTCGAGTTTAAACTGATTTTATAAAAAGAAAGTTTTAAAAATTCAAACTTGTTTAAAAGTGTGTTTGGAAAATTATTATTTTAAAATAATTATTAATAATTAGCAATAGTAAATTTTATAAATACCTTAATAATTATTTTGACAAATGGATTTGTTTAAAAGACTAGTTTTGGACTTAAGTCATTTGAAATTAGTATTTATCTTATTAAAACACTACTTTTAAATTTAGTTTATTAAAAACCTTATTTAAAATCAATGTTTATATCTTAATAAATGGTTTTACTGTACATATTTTGAAATTATATTTTGAGTAAGTAACTAGAAGTGAATTTACATATTTTAAAGTATATTTCAATATAAAATGTTTTAACTGTTTGCAAACTAAGTTGTTTTGAACTTGGTTATTTCCAATGGAAATATATGGTAAAGGATTTACCTTGTATAGGAAGAGTTTTGGGAAATTGTTTTCAACTAAGTTTTGAAAGTTGGAAAATATATCTTTTAAAGATATTTGGGTAAATAAATAATGTGGGAATTATTTTTGTGTGATGGATGCTTATGGATGTTTATGAATATAAATTGATAGTTAAATCACCGACTATCAATATTGGACAAATGCGATGATCGTTTCGAAGAGACCGGGATCGAGATTTATTTCTCAAAAACCACTTCGATCCGGTTTGTACGTTTCGTACGAAAAACGTGTTCGGAGTCGGAGATGGAGCAGTGAAGTGCAAGGGCTAGTCGCTACTAATCCTGAGGATATTTCCAAAATGGATGTAGTAGGAGTAGTGCCTTCGGTTCCGTTCGAACCCGGGACGGACTTGTATGGACGAATGCATGCGAAACATCGTCAGGTGGACGATGGGCATTCTAAGTGAAACGTTCTAAAAAGGTAACGCTTAGCCTCAAGCCTCATCAACCGGGAATGACTGAAAATCAGGGGATATGCAGCAAGGTTAGGTGGGTCATGCCCAAGCAGGACAAGATATTTCCCCTGTCTAGATGTCCCTTATATATATTTCGGCTTAGTGGGTGGTTAGTCGCGCCAACCACGGGGTTTATCTTGTTCGGGACTGTTCAGTAAGGAATGGTTCCGGCCTTGTGTTGCAGGGGATGAAGGGAGTAGTCCTCGGTATGGTGATCTAGGCCCCGTACTGTGACAGGTGGTACCCCAGTGCCTAGTCATTGTTGGAAATCCATTCTCCCTACGAGCCTTTTACGAGTTTTGTTTGTATTACCCACTTCGGTGGCTAGTAGCTGGAATTTAATAGATGTAACAATTTCGGCTATTTTATAAGTATTTGTAAATAGACCCTATTATAATATCAGAGGATTTCTATAAAAAGTGTTTTAGCTATCGTAAGGTAAAAACCCGACATGTTTATTTGTGGCATGGTCTTACGAGATGCTTTTGTTTTCAAAGGATTTTTGAAACTTTAATAATCAATTTGGATGCATTATTTATCAGCTGGTATTCCAGACTGACTCGGGTGATATTTCATTATAATGCTCGGGTCAGACCGAGTATTATATGTTCAGGACAGGTTGCTATGGAGCAGGAGAGGAGCTGGAGTCCGAGACGTATTATATGTACTTATATATATATCCGCTGCTATGATTGTATGGTGTGTCTGATTGGTATTTGTTGATGTCTGAGATACTCTGATGATATGATGTATAAGACAGTAATAGATTTCATTTAGTGTAAAGTTCTATATTTACTATTATATTTTATTCCGCCGCGACTGTGAGATTCTGATATTGTTTTAGTTTCTTCTTCTTCTATCTCTTCTTCTTTAACCCTAATGGTTCGTATTTCTGTGCCACTTGAGTTAATAGAGGTAGAATAGTGTAAATTCAAGGGGTACGGATTTGCGGGCTGTTACAGTTATGAATCAAAGTCAAAGGAGAAGGTCACCAATCTCGAACCATGGAGGAAACAGAGTTTCGCCATCGGTTACGGAAGCGAGGAGGGTGTCGCCACAATCTTATCGAGATAGAAGAGAATCGTCAGTTTCGATGAGGAGAGATCACCATGACTATCGAAATGAAGAACGAAGAACTCAACATGAGTTTGAGTATGAACCATATCGTGATGCTGAAAGACATAGTCGAAGAGATATGCATGATCATAGAGATGTTGATGGTTGAGATCGATATCGAAGTACATGTGATTTTGATGAAGAGGGTGATGATGGAGCTAGCATTCATTATCGAGATCGAGACCAAGTTCGAAACTCATATCGGGATGTTGAGGATGACCGACGATGGGAGTCGGGTATGAAGATGGAAATTCCAGAATTCAAAGGTGGAATGGTAGCAGAATAATTTCTGGATTGGTTGTCTAATGTTGAAGAGATTTTTGACTTCAAAGAGGTTCCTGAGCATAGAAGAGTTAAGTTAGTTGCTACAAGGTTGAGAGGGAGAGCTTTAGCATGGTGGCAGCAAACTAAACTTACGCGGGAGAGAATGGGGAAGTCAAAGATTGAATCATGGGAGAAGATGAAGAAACTGATGAAGGCTACATTCTTGCCTTACAATTATCAATCCCTCATGTATCAGAGGTTGCAGAATCTGAGGCAAGGGACGAAGACTGTTAGTGATTATGCTTATGAATTTTATCAACTGATTTCCAGGAATGACATCATGGAGACAGAGGAACAATTGACTGCTAGGTTTGTTGGAGGGTTGAGAATGCAGATATAGGATATGGTGAATATGTTTGATCCTAGATCTGTAGCTGAAGCGCACCAGAAAGCGCTGGCTTAGGAAAAGCAGGGAAGGCGAAGAGGTGGTGTGTTTCCAAGTTCCAATACTCAGAGCAAGGGTGCTAGTGGGAGTTCCAATGTTTCTAAAGCTGTCAGTAAACCAGTTGTGAATGAGGTTGCAAAGGCAAAGGTCAACAACAGTATCAAATGCTTTACTTGTCAGGAATTTGGTCACAAAAGCAATGAATGTCCGAAGCCGAAGAAGCGAACGATGATTGCTGAGGTTGAGGGTGAGGACGTTGGTGAAGGTTATTCTAGTCCAGTTGAGGAGAATGAACAGGATATCACGTTGGGAGATGAAGGATGTAACTTAATGATGAGGAGATTATGTTTGACACCGAAACAGGAAGAAGAGGCTAGTTGGTTGAGGAGTAATATCTTTCAGTCGACATGTACTATATTGGGAAAGGTTTGTAAATTTGTGATTGACACGGGAAGTTGTGACAATATCATTTCTACCGAAGCTGTGAGAAAGTTGAAGTTGAAGACGGAGAAGCATCCAAATCCATACAAGTTAGCGTGGTTAAGGAAAGGAGGAGAGGTGAAGGTGGACAGGCGAGTTCATGTTCCATTTTCTATTCGGAAGAAGTATAAAGACGAGATCTGGTGTGATGTTGTGGAGATGGATGTTTGTCACCTGCTTTTGGGAAGACCATGGCAGTATGACCGAGCAGTGCAGCATGATGGTCGAACCAATAGCTACAGCTTTATGTTTAAAGGTACTAAGATCATTTTAGTTCCGAAGAAGAGACAGCAAGGAGAGAGCAAGTCAGAAGAGATTGAAGAGCTAAAGACTTTGTTGACTTTGAAAGAGTTTATTGAAGAAGTAGAGGAGAGTCCAGAGGTATTCTTGTTGATTGGACATGAAGCTAGTGAATCTGTAGAAGTTCCAGAGGGAGTAAAGCCAGTATTGGAGGAATTTGAAGACGTGTTTCCTAAAGAGTTGCCAAAGGAGTTACCACCATTGAGGGACATACAACACCAAATAGATCTTGTTCCAGGAGCAGTATTACCTCACAGGCCATATTACAGGATGAGTCCTAAGGAGCATGAGGAACTGAGAAGGCAGGTGGAGGAGTTGTTAGAACAAGGGCGTGTTTAGGAGAGCCTGAGTCCTTGTGCAGTGCCAGCCTTATTGGTACCGAAGAAGGATGGGACTTGGCGGATGTGTATGGACAGTCGGGCTCTAAACAAGATCACTGTGAGATACAGATTTCCTATGCCGAGGTTCGATGATTTGATTGATCAATTGAGTGGGGCTGTTGTGTTCTCATAGATTGACTTGAAGAGTGGATACCATCAGATTCGTATTAAACCGGGCGATGAGTGGAAGACTGCTTTTAAAACTAGAGAAGGTCTATACGAATGGCTGGTTATGCCGTTTGGCTTATCAAATGCTCATAGTACTTTTGTGAGAGTGATGAACCAGATTTTCAGACCATTCATTGGGAAGTTCGTAGTAGTTTACTTTGACGATATTTTGATCTATAGTGGGAGTATGGAAGAGCATGTCCAACATTTGCGAGAAGTGCTGTTGATCCTACGACAGGAGCAATTCTATGCAACAACGAAGAAGTGCGTGTTCATGACGCACAGTGTTTTGTTTCTGGGATATGTCCCATCGAAGGAAGGTATTCAAGTGGACGAAAGCAAAGTGGAAGCTGTCAAGAGTTGGCCACAACCCAAGGCAATTACTGAAGTGAGGAGTTTTCATGGGTTGGTATCTTTTTATCGAAGATTCCACATTTTAGCAGTGTGATGACACCTGTAACCGATTGCATGAAAGGAAAGAAGTTCGTGTGGATAGAGGAAGCAGAGTTAGCTTTTGAGAAAATCAAGACACTTTTGACGTCAGCACCAATTCTAGTTTTGCCGGATTTTCAGATATTGTTCGAATTACACACTGATGCTTCGAAGGTTGGGATTGGTGGAGTATTGAGTCAGAAGGGAAGACCAATTGCGTATTTCAGTGAGAAGTTGTCTGGAGCCAAACTGAGATATAACACTTATGACGTGGAATTTTACGCGATTGTTCAAGCTGTGAAGCACTGGAGACATTATCTGTTTCAGAAGGAGTTTGTTCTTTATACGGATCATGAAGCTTTGAAACATTTGCAAGGGCAGGACAAAATTTCAGCTAGGCACGCTTCATGGGTCGCGTATCTACAGCATTTTAATTTTGTTGTAAAGCACAAATCAGGGGTGACGAATCGTGTAGCTCATGCATTGAGCAGAAGGAATCATTTGTTGATGACGATGAAGGTTGAAGTGACAGGATTTGGACTATTGCCAGAGTTGTTTGCAGAAGATCCTTACTTTACGAAGATTGTTGAGAAAGTCAAGGATGGGAGTACTGAAGAGTTTGTGATGGTAGATGGATTCTTATTCAAGGGGGAATCGATTATGCATACTAGATTTTAGCTTGAGAATGAAGATTATCAAAGAGTTGCATGAGGAAGGACATGTGGGCCGTCATCGTACTATGCAGTTGATTGCAAATTCTTATTTTTAGCCATCAATGAGACAAGAGGTTGAGAAATTTGTGGAGAGATGCCATATCTGTCAAGTTTCGAAGGGAATCGCTACGAATGCAGGATTATATATGCTGTTGCCTGTACCAACTAAACCATGGGTGGATGTTAGCATGGACTTTGTGTTGGGATTGCCGAAAACGCAACGTGGCAATGATTCTATTTATGTGGTGGTTGACCGATTTTCCAAAATGGCACATTTTATTACTTATAAGAAGACTGCAGATGCCGTTAATGTTGCTCAGTTATACTTCAGAGAAATCTATAGACTTCATGGATTGCCTGAATCTATTTTTTCTGATAGAGATACTCTTTTTGAGCTATTTTCGGATGAGTATATGGAAAATGGTTGGAACTAAGTTGAAATTTAGCAGTGCTTATCATCCGCAGACGGATGGACAGACTGAAGTTGTGAACATATCCCTAGGTAATCTGTTGCGATGCCTTGTGGACGGTAATATGAAAAGTTGGGATTCGAAGTTATGTCAACCTGAGTTTGCACACAACCACGCAGTTAATCATAGCAGGGTTTCAGTCCATTTCAGGTTGTTTATTCAACAAATCCAAAGGGACCATTGGATTTATCGATAATTCCATTTCCAAAAGGAGTTGTCAAACGAGCTAGTGATTTGGTGAATGAGTTGCAGGAATGCCACAAAGTTGTACATGAACGATTTCTTAAGGAAAATGAGAAATACAAGCAATCAACAAATGTTAAACGACGAAGTGTCGAATTCAAAGAAGGAGATTTTGTGTATGCAGTGCTGACCAAAGATCGATTTCCTGTTGGAACCTACGACAAGCTAGCCGCTATAAAGATTGGTCCTTTAGAGATCATGAAGAAGATCAATGAGAATGCGTATCAGATAAGGTTGCCAGACAATGTTCATACTTCTGATGTTTTCAACGTCAAACACTTGATTCCATACCATGAGGATAAGCATGTCGAAGAAGAGGAAAATGAGAATTCGGGACGAATCTTTTTCAACCCAGGGAGGATGATGCAGTGCGGGATACAGATGAACAAAATTACCTTAAGTCGCGTCCCTTAGCGAAGAAGCCCAAATCGACAGAATCCCTATGTCGTGAAGCAGAAGGTCGCGAACGACATACTGATCTCACGAAACCCTTTGTCGTGCTCCAGTCTAGGTCGCGGCAAACGTTGAATCGCCCTCCTCCTTAAGTCACGAACAACTCTTCCCCAGCTATGTCGCGAGTTGCCCCTCATCCTTATGTCGAGAATGACATTCCAGTAGGTCGCTGAGGTCTTATGTTAGGTCGCAAACAACATCCATTAGGTCGCGAAGCTCCAGTTAGGTCACTGCCGTGCTTCTCCTTAGGTCGCTGATTGAATGCCGCTTGTTGTTGAGTCACGTAATCTTGTAATGTTGTAAATCGTTTGTTGTAAGTCGTAGGTCGGGTTGATAGGTCGTTAACGACCTAGCGTGAGTCGCTGTTTGTTTAGGTCGTGTATGTGCAAATATATTAAAGTCCTGAAGTCTCGTAATGTGTTGTGCTTTGTGATGTAAGTGTTTGTGTTGTGTTGTAAGCCTATAAATAGGCGAGTTGGATCATTTGTAAGGTTGTTGAATTTTGAGTAAAATTTGGTTTGTGCTTTGTGCCTCCATTAAAATTGGTAGTTGAGTGTAATCTCCTATCTCCACCTTCGGTATTCGAGTGCACTCGAATCAACGATCGTTGAAGCCAATTCACGGTATCAAGTGCGCTTGATCAACGTTTGAAGAATTGTATATCTTCTCTCACGGTATCGTGCGCGATCAACGTGTCAAAGATAGCTAGAATTCAGTATCTTTTGGAGTTCAACGAATTTCGGCATTCGGTATCTTTCAATCCATCGATTTATATTGCTTCATCTAATCGTTCTTCGATTAGTTTGACACGAAATCTTCATTTCGTCGTCAATCGTTTATTCCCGCTGCATCACTTTCCAATTTATACCGATTTTTTGTTGATCTGGTTGGTTGTTATCATTTATTATCGACTTTGATGACTTCTTTTCTGGATTTTTGGGAATATCCATGTGATGTTCGATATCGATTTTCATGGTTTTGATTCACGTTTTCATATGTGAATGTTTGGTGATTGATTGTTTTTACAATCATTTCTATGATTTATCACTTTAAAATACAAAGGTTCCTATACTAGTAGTAAATATTAAAACTCTTTCACAAAAATGATTTCAATGTTATTTTTAATACAAAGCTCATTTTTAAAACCGTTTTCCAATCTATTAGTATATACAAACCTCCACCTCATTCGTACGAGAAATCTAATTAAACGACTTAGCAAAACAAGTGGTATGAAACACTTGCATTTTCTTTGTCGGTTAATTCTTGGACTTGTTCGATTGAAATAATGTGACCATTTTTGAGTGGAAATCTACATTTTGTTCGTAAATATTTAGGTTAAACCAGTGGTTATGGGACATGAAGCTAAACTCATTTATTTGCCAGCTTAGTGTAATTCATACTTTTTATTGATCAACATCATTTTTTGGTTTAGACTAGCAATATGCGATGTCACTTTGTCCACGTGGGGAATGGTACCTCGTTTTATTGAGCTTCCTCTCATTTCTTTTATAGGCTAGCGACCTATGAGTTCTTTGGAGCTTCGACTCACTTTTATGGGTTAGCTATTAGGAAATCAAATCTACGGTTTCGATGACAACAACTATACAATGGAAATCAAATATGCATATATATATATATATATATATATATATATATATTTATAGGTACTTGGTAGAGTAACATCGATAGAAAGACAAGAACAAGGCTCAAAGAATATTACAAGAGACTGCAAATCTATAGGATCAAAGAAGCAACAAGAAAGATGCACAAAGAAGACATGCATAGTTTTCAAACGTCTGGGTGCACTAGCGAGACGTCTAGAAGAACCCTATGGAACAACGAAACAGACATGATCAGACGTCTGGTAGATGCACTCAGCCGTCTGAAAGACTACTATATACAAAAAAATATAGTGTTAGATGTCTGATACAAATACCAGACGTCTGATTTTAAACTCAGAACTTATATTTAAAATTCAACTATCAAATTTGAAAAGACATCTTAGCTTCTCTTGCAACTCTTCATCATCAACAGAAGCAACTGTAGAAGCACTTGTTAATGGATGCAACTACTCAAGGAATCTCTCTACAACTACATATATCATCAAGAATCAATGGAAACAATGACCTTACTTACTTATGCTCTTTACTTATATACTCTATTATATTCTTGATCTCTAGCAATCTATACTTGTATTTCACTCTTCCATATATTCAGTTCTTCACAATCAATATTCTCTAGATATATATTGGAAGCATTTTTACTTTTTAGTCAATATCCATGTTATAGAACACATAATTGACAAGAATAAGCTATTGTAACAAGGCCAATTCCTCCGGGCAAAGTGAGGGTGTTATAGTTGAATTCCGAAGGGGTGCTTCCGGACTAGACGTAGGACGGGAGGTCCAAACCAGTACAAAATCCTGGTGTGCTTATTCTTTACTTACCTAGATTAGTATTGTTTTCGTTGCATCATATATTTTTGTCACATATACTTGCATATACACTACACGATCCACCCTGTAGACTTTCAATTGGTATCAGCGCAAGGTTAGATCAAAATACAGTAACACGCTTTTGAATCAATAAAATATGGCAAGTATTTTTCAAGAAGATCAATCCACAGCACGACCCCTACTTTTTAATGGTTCTAACTATGCATATTGGTCAACACATATGAGATCTTTTATGGAAGCTAATGGATTAGAAATTTGATCAGCCACTCAAATAAATATGAAGCACCTGACACTGCTATGAACACATGGACCGATGCACAAAAAACTACAGCTTCTAATAATGCCAAAGGTATGAATATTCTATTTTGTTCACTAGATAAGAATGAATTCTCACGTGTCATGTTATGTAACACTGCATTTAATATTTTGCGTACCTTACAAGTTACACACGAAGGCACAAACAAAGTTAAACAAACTAAGATTTCAATTTTACAAAACCAATTTCCATCATTTAAAATGAAACAAAACGAATCAACAGTAGACATGTACTCTGGATTCCAAACCATTCAACACAATTTAATGGCACTTGGAGTTAAATCCACAAATTTTGATTTAGTATCCAGAATACTCGATTCTTTAACTCCAGAGTGGGAAAGAAAGGTATTAGCTAACGAAGAAGCTAATGATCTCTCAGCACCCATAGTTGAAGAGTTGATAGGAAATTTGATGTCCTATGAAGCTAATTTACAGGCACGAAAAGAACTAAATTCAAAAAAGAAGAACATAGTATTTACAGCAACAAATGAAGACACCGACTTAGATGAAGAAGAAATTGTATTTATTGCCAAAAAATACAACAAATTTAAGAAATTTAGGAAAATGACTAAATTACAGAAAGGAGGAAAATCAAGCTCAACAAATCAAACATCAGTCAAATGCTATGAATGTGATCAATTTGGACATATGAAGAAAGACTGTGCCAAGCTCAATAATGATAAAAAGAAGAAAAAATTTGAAAAATTCAAGAAGAAGGCTTTCAAAGTAACATGGGATGACTCAGATTCTTCATCATCGTATAGTGATAGCGATAGTGACGGAGAATAGGCTAATGTGTGCTTTATGGCACAAACTGATGAGGTATGTCTCGAACTTAGTTATGATGAATTATTAGAACTTAGCATGGAATTAGATGATAAATTTAGACAAATTAAAAATTTGAACAAAGAACATATAGCCAAAATAAATAGATTAGAACTTGAAGTAGGAATGTTAAAAGATGAAAAAAAATATTTTACAAGAGGAACTAGAATTATCTCAAGAAAAAATTAAAAATAATTTGGTCAAAAATGAGGCTATTGCTATTGATTTTGATAAAACTAAATTAGAGAAGGATAACTTGTTAAAATAAAATGTCAACTTGAAGAGTAATATTGAAATATTGAAAATTAAAAATTTAGAATTAAAAGAAAAATTCGATAAAGTTACAAGTAATGTTTCAAAATTTAATAAAGGAAAACGGGATTTGGAAAATCTTATCAAAACTTCTAAATCATAAGGTAATAGAAATGGAATAGGATTTAAAAATACTCCTAAACAAAGAGGGAATGATATTAAGAAATATAGTTGTATTTATAAAGAGACTAAAAGTTCACCTAAGTCTAATACGGATACCAGAAGTATAAAAATTTGGATTCCTACGACAAATAATAATTTTATTAGACAAAAACAAATTAATAATTTTTCAGAAAATGTTGTCTATAATAAGAATTATATTCATAAAGGCACCAAACCTTCTTGGGTATGGCTATCTACTTCTCCTAACATCTAGGACCCTAACAAAGTATATGGGTGTCAATTAAATCATCTTTTATTTTTGTAGGTACCCGAAATAAAAAATAAGGAGAAATTGATACTAGATAGCGGATGCTCCAAGCATATGGCCGGAAATTCAAAAATGTTATCAAATATAACATACATCGATGGTGGAATGGTAACTTTTGGAGATAACTCAAAAGGATACGTCGTGGGCATTGGAGAAGTCATCAACTTAGGTATTTCTAGCTCTCCTATTATTACAAGTGTTTTGTTAGTAGAAAATCTAAAACGAAACCTACTAAGTATTATTCAATTATGCGATAAATGTTTTCAAATCAATTTCCAAAAAGATAGATGTAATATTTTCGATAATAATAAACAACTTATATTTGAGGTTTTAGAAACAAAAATATTTATGTCTTAAACCTAAATATAAATTCAAATTCAAATGTGTGTTTAACCGCTAAACATGACGATCCATTGGTGTGGCATAAACGATTTTTTCATATTAACTTTAAATATATTAATAAATTAGCAAAATATGAACTGTTTAGAGGTTTACCTAAAATAAATTACAAAGTAGGAAATTTATGTGATGATTGTCAAATTAGAAAACTAAAGAAAAGCTCTTATAAATCTAAAAATAATATTTCTACAAAACAACCATTAGAATTATTACATTTAGGTTTATTTGGTCCAACGCAAGTACGATTTATAAATCACAACAAATAGGTTTTCGTAATAGTTGATGATTTTTCAAGATATACATGGACTTTATTTTTAAAACATAAAAGTGACGCCGTTGGCATGTTTAAAAGTTTTGCGAAAAAAATTTAAACACAAATGGATTTGAAAATTAAAAATATTCGAAGTGGTCATGGTGGATAATTCAAAAATGATCTTTTTATTAATTTCTGTAATAACAAAGGAATAAGTCATAATTTTTCTTTTCCCCGCACACCTCGATAGAATGGTGTAGTAGAAAGAAAAAATCGTACGTTACAAGAATGTGCACGAACACTATTAAATAGTAGTGGTCTACCAAAACATTTTTGGCCTAAAGCTATTGCCACAGCTTGTTATGTTTTGAATCGAGTAACCATACATCCTATGACTAAACAAACTTGTTTTGAAATATTTTTTGTAGAAAACCTAAAGTTTGATACTTTAGAACTTTCATATCAAAATGTTTTATATTAAATACAGAAGATAATTTAGGAAAATTTGACCCGAAGGCCGATGAAGGAATCTTTGTTGGATATTCAAATCACAGCAAAGCATATAGAATTTTTAATAAACGAAATAACACTATTGAAGAAAGTTTACATGTATCATTCAATGAAAATCTTCTTAATCAGCATACTAATGACGATGAAAAATAATTCCAATAACAAATACAATGAATTCTCTTAATAATATGACAAATGTGAAAAATAATACTTTGATATCATCTTCTAGAATTCTTAAGGCTCGTCCAAAAGATAATATCATTGGAGATCTCAATTCTAAAGTAACTAGAAATCAACTCAATCAAATAAGCCATATAGCATTCGTGTCAAATTTTGAATCAAAAAATTGTAAAGAAGCTTCAAATGATAACTTTTGAATAATAGCTATGCAAGAAGAATTAAATCAATTTGAACGTAATAATGTTTGGGAATTATTACCAAGACCAGAAAATCAATCTGTTATAGGAACAAAATAAGTATTTAAAAATAAAGTAGATGAAAATGGAAATATTGTTAGAAATAAAGCACATTTAGTTGCTCAATGTTATAATCAAGAAGAAGATATCGACTATGATGAAACTTTTGCTCCAGTAGGAAGATTGGAGGCCATACGTACAATACTCGCTTTTGCAAATCATCACAATTTTAAACTATTTCAAATGGATGTCAATAGTGCCTTTTTAAATGGTTTTATTAAAGAAAACGTATATGTTGACAACCTCCATTGTTTGTTCACGAAAAATATCCTAACCATGTTTTTAAATTACAAAAAGCCTTATATGGTTTAAAACAAGCCACCCGTGCATGTTACAAACGTCTTAAAAATCATTTAATTACATCTGGTTTTCAAATAGGTAAAATTGATACAACTTTATTTATTAAACGAGAAAATAACGATATTTTAATTGTACAAATTTACGTGGACGATATTATTTTTGGTTCAACTAACGAAAATCTCTATAATCAATTTTCAAATATTATGAAAAATGAATTTGAAAAGTCTCATATGGGAGAATTAAATCTCTTCTTAGGTTTAAAAATAAAACAACTCGAAAATGGTATTTTTATTCAACAAGAAAAATATTGTAACGATCTGTTACGTCGTTTTGAAATGGATAAAACTTCAAGCAAACCAACACCAATGAGTACTAGCGTTCACTTAGAAAAAGATGATAATGGAAAAGATTTCGATGAAAAATTATATCATAGCATGATTGGTTCCTTACTCTATTTGACGGCTAGTCGACCCGATATTATGATGAGTGTATGTCTTTGTACCCGATTTCAAGCAAAACCAAAATAATCTCACCTAAGAGCTGTTAAATGTATCTTACGATATCTATCTAGTACTAGAGATCACAGTTTGTTTTATCCTAAAGGATCATCATTTGAACTTTCATATAGCGATGCGGATTTCGGTGGATGTAAAACAGATCGTAAGAGTACTAGTGGAATATTTCACTTTATCGGGCAATCATTAGTTTCATGGTTTAGAAAAAAGCAAAATTGTGTCTCCTTATCTACTTGCGAAGCCGAAAATATTTCAGTAGCTCTAGCATGTGCACAAGTGATATACATGCAACAAACACTTACAGATTTCGGCAAAGTTATCATTAAATCACCAATATATTGTGATAACACGAGTGCAATAAATCTATCAAAAAAAACTGTAAATCACTAGCAAACTAAACATATAGATATACGACATCTTTTTTATGTGACAATGTAGAAAAAAGAATTATTTCATTAGAATACGTAAATACTGAGAATCAAATAGTAGATATTTTCACAAAACCACTAAACGAACAAACTTTTGTTCAACTGCGACGCGATTTAGGAATATGCTCTCTTAACGATCTTCTAAACTAATAACCACATCTTTATTTATTCTCTGTTCAGCTAAAAAAATTTATCCGAAAATTATAATTCATAACTCCTTCACCTTATGTTTTTTAGGTGGTTAGTTTTTAAAAATTATCTATAAATAATTTTTGAAATTATATATAAATCTTTACACAATAAGAAGGAAAAATATATACATTTCCCATTTTTTACAACAGAATATGTAATCATGTCTTCTGAAAATTCTCATATATCATTCTCAACACCTACAACGGATAGCTCAGCAAATACACCTTAATGCCTTCCTACCCCTTCACCAAATCAAGAACCGACGTATAAGTGGTCCTCCTATCACACGGGATTCACTCTCGATAACAAGAAGTCCAAACGAGCTCTATTTGTTTCTCCTAACACCAAGTAGAAAATTGATGAGATACGTCGTAATCAAAAGCAACAAATAGACCTACAACGAGAATTATATTTTGAACAAAAAGTCATGGCGCAATGACTAAGTTTTTTGGAGCAAGTTGCGATAAAATTTTGTAATTCACGGAAGAAGGATGTGCATGAACCACTTTCGATTCCTTGCAGTTCTTTGGATCCCTCACTCTCCTATCATACAACTTTGTATCCTTCACCAAGGCGATTCTCTGGTTCCCCGAGAACCCACGAACGTGAAAATATATGGTCTCCACTTAAGCCATGGAGGGATGACAAGTCTGGAGATCGCAAAACTCCATCATCATCTAAATGGATTAATTTCATTGTATTTGTATCTACGTATATTTGTAATTCTGTTTCATAGGTATAATACTATATTTTTTAAACAAAAAATAAAAGGTCGAAAAATAAGCAACACCTTTCAAATTTAAGCTAGTTTTAGATAAATTGGTCATTCAGTCGTTTGGACGTTGCCCTCAGATGTCTAACACTCTGATATCACACAAATTTTACACCATCATGCATTTGTCAGATGTTTGATATAATCTTCCGGACGTTTGAAAATTGTCTCTGCTTACTTAAAAATAGATACCAGACTATTTCAGACGACTGAACAATGAACCAGACTTCTGAATAAAGTCTCTGCCACCATATTATAAAAATTCGATCTATTTCAGATGTCTTATATTTAAATCAGACGTTTGAGAAACCTATCTGTCATTTATAAATGACAATTCGATCTATTCTAGACGTCTGATAATACAAACAGATGTCTAATAAATCTCTCTGACTATCAAATTTTACAACTTGACCAAATCCAGACGTCTACCAAAGCAAAGCAGACGTCTAAATCAATTTACTTTCTTAAAATTAGGTCGAACAGACGTTGGAATTACCTTCCAGCTGTTTGAAATTCAACCGACACTCTTATACGCCCAAATAACGTCTATTTTTTACCTTTTCTTACTTCATTTCATTTTATTCATCCTTCAATATTGATTTTTTGCCAAAAAACTTTTTCTCTTTCAAACTCAAACGAATTTAATGGCTCCAAAAATAAAAAATCCTAAAATCTCCAAGAGAAAACAAGACCAACCAACTTCCTCAAACCCTTAAGTTTGCTCAGATGATCAAATCGAACGATGGATGAATTGAGCACCATAATCACTCAAGAGATATAGGGATATTCAGAAGAAGAAACTCCACACAGGTCTATTTTATAACTTACTCAAGTTCCCAATGTACGATTTAGATGAATGTGTGAGAATGCAGGTTTAGAAACTTTGATATCTTTCAATCCCAATAACATCCCAATTGATCAGTTGGTTATATTTCTACTCAACGCTAATGCTTATAGCACAGCCGTTTGGAACACTGAAAACGAAGATAATTGGCTATGGTCTATCGTTTATGGCAACATGATTAGGCTCACTCCAGGAACCATAGGATGAACTCTCGGATGATCTGACACGGGTGATGATTTATATAATATTCCCGATATGCGTTTCAAACCAAGGGACAATATAACACATCAAATAAGGGAGGATGAAATGCCTAAATTCACATCCAAACATCTACGACCTAAAGCGAAACTTCTTACTCGAATGATCATCAAGACTATCATTCCTCGCATAGGTAGTCATGAGAAGATAATGAAGTTAGAACACAAGGCCTTATATGCTCTATTCAGCGGAACAAGGGTGAATTGGGCAAAATTTATATTTGACGAGCTCAAACATTTTTGGACTCGATCACGGCCATCGACTATCTACCCCACATTCATCATGAGACTTTTACATGCTCACAACATCCCTTCCTATTTATCCACTTCTGAAGAAATTTCTCAGAAATATGCTTCCACGAAGTTTTTCTCACTAATGCACCTACCGGAAAATCCTTTGGAGTTTATATCTTTTGAAGACTAGACGCAATGTCGTCACGCCAGACAAGCTGGGCCTCCACCTCAACCACACCATGAACCATCACAGGAGGTGGAACAACATCGTGAGACAACTCCTCCTCCTCCTGCACCATTTGATTATACGAGCCACGATGAGATTTTGGAAACTCGAACAGAGATGAATCCAAATGAAAGTATTCGAGATCTCACTCTTCAAAATTAACATATCTTGTCTCGAAATCAAAAAGTTTTGGCTAAGCAATTGACAGCTTTGAAACATCTTTTGCCACACGCCTAGCCACAGTTGAAACATCACTTTCAACTGTATTATTGGTTCTCAAAGAGGTTCTTTAAAGGGTTCGTGGCCCTGCACCCCCTTCCGAAGATTGGTCAACCCCAGTGCCTTCTCCTCCTTCGAAACATACCAAACTTTTTGAGGAGAATGGACATCTAGAACAAGCTCCGACATCTCGTACAAAGCAACCTAGCTCTTCCAAAAATAAAGATAAAGGATATGATCAAGAAAAAGCTTCCTCAAAAGACTCATAGATTTTTTAGGACTTCACCTTATGTACAATTGAAAAAAATCTATGAATATACTCGATTACAATTATTAATGAAATTTGTTTTTTGGTGTGTTATCTCTTACATATCTTTATCTTACATTGATTTGTCAATATTTTTTAAAAAGAGTTAGTTATCCTTTTTGATATTGCCAAAAGGGAGAAATAAAAAATATAAATAATAAGCACATATTCGGGGGGAGATTTATAAAATTATATAAAAGTATATTGTATAGTTGTCATCATCAAAAAGGGGAAGATTGTTAGGAAATCAAACCTATAGTTTCGATGACAACAACTATATAATGGAAATCGAATATGCATATATATTTCTATTTACAGGTACTTGCTAGAGTAATATCACTACAAATACAAGGACAAGGATCAAAGAATATTACAAGAGACTACAAGTTGATAGGATCAAAGAATCAACAAGAAAGATGCACAAAGCAGACATGCACAATTTTCAGACGTCTGGGTGCTCTAGCCAAACGTCTGGAAGAACCCTTTGGAACAACAAAACAGATAGGATCAGACATCTGGTAGATGCACTCAGACGTCTAAAAGGCCACTATATACAAAAAAAAATATAGTGTCAGACAATTGATAGAAATACCAAACGTCTGATTTTGAACTCGGAATTTATATTTAAAATTCAACTGTCACATTTGAAAAGACATCTTCGCTTCTCTTTGTTGCAACTCTTCATCATCAACAGAAGCAACTGGAGAAGCACTTGTTAATGAATGCAATTACTCGAGGAATCTCTCTACAACTGTATATATCATCAAGAATCAATGGAAATAATGACCTTACTTACTTGAGCTCTTTACTTACATACTCCACTATATTCTTGATCTCTAGCAATCTATACTTGTATTTCACTCTTCCATATATTCAGTTCTTCACAATCAATATTCTCTAGATATATATTGGAAGCATTTGTAATTTTTAGTCAATATCCATGTTATAGAAACATAATTGACAAGAACAAGCTATTGTAACCAAGCATATTCCTCCGGGCAAAGTGTGGGTGTTTGAAAGTCGAATTCCGAAGGGGAGCTTCGGGACTGGACGTAGGACGGGAGGTCAGAACCAGTATAAAATCCTGGTGTGCTTATTCTAAATTTACCTGGATTAGTATTGTTTTGGTTGCATCATATATTTTGTCACATATAATTGCATATACACTACACGATCCACCCTGTAGACTTTCACTAGCGACCCATGTTCTTTTATGGGGTTTGGTTCATCAGACGTACCGTTATACTACGTCGTTGTTCCGGCTTATCAGGTTCATCGGACGTACCATTGTACTACGTCATTGTTCAAAATTATTTGAGTTCCAGGTTTCTCGGACGTACCATTGTACTACGTCGTTGCACCGGCTCTATGGTTAGAGACCATGGGATAACGTCCCATTTGTGATGCATTGGTGAGTTTTAATGCTCACATTTTTGATAGGCCTCCCCCTTTGTGATTTCTGGATTTCTAATTGATGATTTCTAGAATTTGTGTTTCACTAATTTTTGTGATTTAAATTGATAAGAGTTATCAATATTTGTGGTTTGGTGAATAAAATTAAAATATGATATTCTTTTTGGTGTTTGAGAAAATTTGAGATATTGTATGGTTTTTGTTGTTATCTAATGTATAATTGTCACAGTATGACATTATTGTTATCATACATTTTTATCATATCTCTTATCCTACCTCATTTTATATGATATTTATAGCTAGACTGATCCATTTATTATTTTCTTCTTAAATAATACTCCGGTCGGAACGAAGTATTTCAGGTGCTCCTGCTTGACTTCTTATCATGGTAGTTATCTAACTTTTGGCTAACTACTTAAGCTTATTAGTTTTTGCTTTTATGCATTCGAGATATAGACTCCTTGATGTATACATATTCCTTTGTCTAGCTCTTGTACTTATTGTTTTGTGGTGTAGTGGATCTTGTATGAGAACTACTATGATGTACACTTTTATGTGTTATATTCATATCTGTTTCCGCCTTAGTGATATGAATATCTATGACTGATTTATGTAATGCTTATTTTATACTTGTTTCCAAAGATCACACAGCCACCGTGTAGTAGTTTTGAGTTTGTAACTGATGTGTCAGATTTCCTCTTGAAGCTAAATGCATATAATATTATCTGACATATCAGTGCTCGCACAAAGAAATTACACATATGATCACTCCTCAACAGCCTTATTCTTTGTGCTAGTCAACGACATTACCCCGTAGTGTCCTTAGCTAGTGTGAGTATAGTGGTGGGGCGTCACAATTTATTTCTGCAACCCAGGATTTTAAATGCTTTATTTTTGAATATCATAATTATCTAAATATTTAAATCTTGAATTTGATGTAATAAAATTGATTTAATAAGCCTACTTAAATTCTTTTTAAATGGTAATAATTGATAGTGGTAAACTTTTTATTTATAATTAAAGTGATTAAACTTGTTTTAATAATAATTCTTTTCAATCAATGTATGGAATTATCATCTTAGAGCACTATCTTAGTTTTGATGAAACTAGTGCCATCGAGGCGGTAATATTGAGTTGTTGTGCATCGACGATTTTCGTAGTGATCGGACGTCCCGTGTGATTGTGCGAGCTCAAAACATTCGACGATTAAATTAGGCGAATAGGATATAATATAATTTTCATTATAAATACCCCTTACTTGACCCTTCTCTCTCACTTCCTCTCTTTTTCTTTTTTCTTTTTCCTGTAAACAACCACCGTTATTGCACCCTCTTCGATCAATTATTTCCCGAGCTAGGATCAATGAAATTCGATGATTTTGGATCCTTTGAACTTGTGTGGTTGATGGCGTCTCATTCATAGCTCAATAATAGGTGCGTCTCAACTTAGGGTTTCTCGACTTTGTTGGCCAATATTAGGGTTGTAAATAGTTGATGCTTGGACCATCAATTGAGAAATCAGAGGGTAGCATTGTTCAATGTAGGCAAAGGTGAATTTGTGGACGTAGTTTGAGGTGGTGCGGCTTAGGAATGTGGAATGCGACTTTGGGTTGTTGTGTAGCTAGGTTGGGTCGCGATGAGGTAGAAAACGCCGGAGATGAAATTGAAGGTGACGTTGGACACGAGGCATGAGAAGGAGTTTATTGATGGTGGTTAGAAGTGGTACAGTCTAGACTTGGAAGAGGATGTCGCACTGTAGTAGCAACAAAGGAAAAGTAGCAATCTGATTTGGAAGATTGAGCTTAGGTTTGTCGGGTCTATTGCAAAGCTCGGGCGAAGAGAAATGTAACAACCTAGAATTTCAGTATTCAAATTTAGAATATTTAATTTATTTTAAATATAATTTTTTATAAGTTAAATAACTTAAATTTCAAAATATAAAAATTTATTTGATAATTAAATTATTGAATTTAATGTCGGAATTGTTTAAATAATTGAATCTTGTATTTAATATGAATGAAAATGATTTGGAAAGTTAATTTAAAGGGATAGTTTGGCTCACATCCCTGCAAAGTTTCAAAATAGAAAAAACATCCTCCCCAAACTAAATTTACATTTTCAGTCCCTGTTTTCGAACCCGCGTACGCAAAAGGACCCAAATACCCTTTACGTTTTTAATATTTTAACCGTGTATAACTTTTTGTAGAAACATCGGATCAACATACCATTTTCACCAAAAAATCAAAAAAATTATGATCTTTAAAATGGGATACATTGTTGATACCAAAAAAATATTTGCAGTAAGGCTGTAATTATTCCATATATTTGCAGAGAATTCTGCAGTTTTTGAACATCGTTAATTTTTCTTCAAATGTCAGCAATTATTCCATATAATTGCAAACTTTTATACAATTATATGGAATAATTGCAAACTTTTATGCAATTATTCTATATAAGTGCATACTATTATACAATTATGTCAAATAATTGTAGAAAACTCTACAATTATTCCAAGTACAGAATTGTCTATAATCATACCGTACAATTGTAGGATTTCTACAATTATTGCATATAATTGCAGACATTTTGCAATTATTTCCGACATTTTTACAATTATTGCATATAATTGCAGACATTTCTGCAATTATTGCATGTAATTGCTGAATGGTCTACAACTGTACCATATAATTGCAAACATTTCTGCAATTATTGCATATAATTGCAGATATTTCTGCAATTATATTATAATTACAGAATTGTCTGCAATCATACCATATGTTGTTTTTACATATGCACATGCCACTCATTAGAAAGATATTAAAATTTGTGATTTAATGGTGAAAATGGTTTGTTAATCCGTCGTTGCTACAAAAAGTTATTGTGTTTTAAAGATTGATAATTAAATGAGGTGCAAAATTTAGTTATGCATGTGAGGATAACATGCACGTATGAAGAATGCAATGGAACAAAGGGGTATCTTAGGAAAGAAATTTGGAGTATTTGAAAATAAGGATGCAATTTATATCTTTTTTTTGAAGGATGTTTTGTGTATTAAGTTTGATTCTAGGGATGTGTCCCTTATTTGCACTAATTTAAATTTTGTTTCAATAAGGAGAAATATAGTAAGCTTTTAAATTGGATTCAAAACTAATTAAACTAATTTTTGAAATTACTCGTTTTAATCAACGTATGAAAATAGCCTTCCGGGGCACTGTCTCGGATTTCGACGAAACTAGTTCCATTGGTCCGTAGTAGTGAGTCATTGTATATCGTCGAATTTCGTGATGATTGGACATATCATTTGATCGTGTGAATTTTAAACGCGTTGAAATTAATATCAAAAATTTAATATAATAACTGGGTCTAAAAAGCTACCTTCTGTATGTGATCGAATTAGGCCTCGAGACTAGTTCCATTAGGTTTGGAATAAGGGTATAACATCTAGAACACCAGGTAGCACATGTTGTTCAGAGCTCGAGATTTTCAGACGTTCAAATTAGGATATTATAATCTAATATATATATATATATATACACACACACATATATATGGCCATACCCACTCTCCATTAGCTCATGCGCGAGCCCACACCGGCCGGCCATGCCCCTCTCCTCCCTTTTATACCATGTTCAAATCAGAAATGAGTTTAATTCTTAATTTTAATCTCTCAAATTCTACGGCTCACAATCATCCGAGCCAATCAAAGGCTGATTCAGGCTAGGGGCCCACTACAAAAATGTCCATGACATAAAGGTGAGGGAGTTCAACAATGCGATTAGGCTCTAGCATGGTATGGAGGGAGAAATTGGGCCCCGTTCATAATGGAATTGGGTTTGATTTTGGGCAAATTTTAGCATCGATGGTAGGGCGCATGGTGGGTTAAGGTTGTATGAGTCACAACGGCGGCGGTAGGTGCGATAGGTGACAACGACATAGGTCGAGGAGGTCGCATTTTGGATTTGTGGATCAAGGTCATGTTTTCTGGTGCATGCATGAAAGTGAAGGAGATAGAGGGCAATAGATTTTAAACGTTTCAATTTTAGTTAATTAATTTAAATTATATCAAATGTTTATTTACCCATATCAAACTCGTACGAGGTCCAAATCTAGCATGACGATTCGCGTTGCGATTGATCGACGAAGGCTACTTAATGGAATTGGATTGGACGAATTTGGAGCTAATTTAAATTTTGGATTAAAATTAGACGTTCGTACAATATTAATTCAAAATGGATTTTTTCGATGAAACAAAAATCATGTGAGTTAATCTCACATTTTTGGTTTATTAGAAAATTTATTAAATCACCCTTTTGGTTAATCAAAAAATATATATAGTCAACAAATACTATTTATTGGATATTTATCTTTGATTGTTATTTATTGTTTGGATAATATACTAAAGTATATTGTTAGTTGGATATATTACCGCCTATTGGAGCAGATGCGACCCTATTTTGTTTCCGTGTAATAGCTGATGACCCTCTGTACACGAATCCCGCCTCAAAGCTGTTGATTTTTATATTATTGATTATATACTGTATGTGATACAAGGGGACAGGTTGGAGTGATTCAATAGGATTCCTCACACTGCTGATTTTGTTTCATATGTATGGTGATATATGAAATATTGAATGCCATATTGGTGACATAGATATGATTTTATTTAAATAGTGCTTTGGTAGCACCGGGCCTCATTTTGGGTATTTTAAAAACTATAAAATGATGATTTGATTTAAATAAATTTCAAAGCAATCTGAAAACTAAATATGGTTTAAATAATTTGTCTTGAATTATTTGAAGGATTAATTTATTTAAAATCAAAGGTATAATTTTTAGATATTAGAAATTGATAGATTTAAAAAATATTTTAGATAGAGATTTCCAAATTGTAAAATAAAGATTTTATAAAATTTCCAAAAAAATAAGTCCGTCTTTTATAATGAAGGGATTTGGTTAAAAGGAAATTAGAAATATTTTTTTACATTAATATTTATTAACCATTTTAGACAAAGTAATATAGAAATGTATGTATGTGTGTGTACATATATGAAAGATTAATTAAAAATGTGAGATTTTGTAAATGTAATAATTTATAAAAGTATTATTTTACAAATGAAGTGAAGCTTTTGTAAATCATGTTTTGTTAATAAAAATATGGATTTATAAATGGCGTTATAAATCAAAAGAAATTATTATCGTTTAACGAATTGGAGAATAAATCAAATGGTGAATTTATTATAAAATACAGAATGGAATTTTATAAATAGTTAACTCTATTTTGGAATTGAAGGCGAGAATAAATTTGGGACGATTAAACGTTATTTTGTAAATAGAAAGCAATTTATAAAAGGAATTTATCTATATAGAAGCAATGTTAAAACGAATGGAGATTGACATTTCAAACGAGATTTATGAATAAATGAGATTTATAAACAAAATAAGTTGTAAATGGAATTCATAAATAAATGGTTCTAATGGAAGGAAGTTGAATATAGTTTTATAAATACGGAAATGACTGGGTTGAAGATTTAAAAATGGATTCTTACCAAGGAAAAATATATTGTTTTAAAGTTGGTTAATATTTCTTAAAGTTGTTTATAAATATTAAAATAATTTTGAAAGGTTAATTGTTAAAATTATTAATATGGTTTGAAATTAATAGATTATTAATAATGTTTTGGTTATTTAATATCATTATTTATATGGCAAAGATTAATGATTATTTTATCCATAATGGTTTGAATTGTTAATTATATTTTTAATATGTTAAAAATTAATAATAATTATTTATTTATGATGGTTTCGAGATTCATAAATAGCGTTTTGCAAACGGACTTGGATTTTTATAAAAGAAGCTTATAAAAGGTTTGAAGATTAAAGGAAGACTATTTCCAAGGTAAAGAGGATTATAAATAGATGGATATTTATAAACGAATTTTAGAAATGGGTTTAGAGATTTATAAAAAGTAGTTTTACAAATAACTGCATGGTTTATAAAGTGTTTATAAAACCCTTGGAAAATAAATTATAAATGGTTCATAAAGGGTTTGGAAAATTGTAACGACCCGGGATTTTGGACAATCCCGAGTTGCGAATATTAGTTTATAATATTCAATAATATTGTATTTTAATATACAATATTTCCATTTATCAATGATTAATAATTATATACAATTTTCAGAACAATATAACTTGAGTTTCAAATCTATATTTTATCCAGATTGATTAATAGAATATCATAAATGTATATTTTGTTTTAAAGTAAAATATGTATATATAGTTTTGGATTAAGTATATGTATTTTGTTTTAAAGAAAAATATGTATATTTTATTCTAAAGATGAAATACAATAGAATATTTAAATTTATTGATAATCATATGCATTTATTTTACTTATAAGAATAATAACTTTGTACGTAGTAAAATTGGATAGAAATTCATAGTGAAGTAAAAATGATATTTTTGATTTTTGGTATATATAAACAAATTTTTTTATATTAAATAAAGATGTTTTAAATTTCTTAGATAATATATATACATTGAATAAGGTTATGTGTTATGTTAAGATAAAAAGGAAGATTTATAATATATAATAGATAAAAATGTTGTAAATTGATGTGTATAAAAATCACTTAAATAAATAGGAGAGACTAAATATATATAGATAACTAGTGAATTTATTTTATTTGAATGATGTATTTCTATATAATAAATAAAAGATGTATAAATGGTTTTATATATATATATATATATATATATATGTGAAGGATTGAAAAATAATTTAATATCACTTTGTAATCCTTGTTTTAAAGTAACATATGTATATTGGGTATTTAACAATAGAATGTTATTTCTTTTTAAAATACGTGTATTTATATATATATATATATATATATATATATATATATATATAAACTAAGAGGTTATTTTAATTTACTAGTTTTCACCTTTATTTTAAAATATATTAGTGACAAATGCAAATACAACTTAGTCAAAAGAAAAGGATAATTTTTAGATATTTGTAGTCTTTGTTTAAATTAACACATATATTTATATAAGATAAATTAACTAAGAAGTGTTATATTAATATAGTTTCTCATTTGCATTTTTATTTTTAAATGTACAGAAACAACACAAACATTACTTTGACAAATAATGTAAATTATGGGTTGCTTAAAATCTTGGATATACTTGCATATGCTTTTAATAGTGTGTGGTTTACATTATTATATATATATGATAAGAGAAAAGCTGTAAATTGTTTACTGTAAGTAAGAAACCAGAAAACATTAATAAGTAGCAAATAGTTTCTAACAAATTATGTAAACTATGGGTAAGTTGTACTAAAATTTCGAATCTGTAAATATATTAATATATTTGGCAGTAAACACCTTTACATTTGGTAGGGATACAACCGTAAAATCTAACACAGTCATTTTAATTTCTTTTCAAATCTTCTCGGCCACCAAAAAGTCTTTTCTGCCATTTTCTTTTGTTTGCAAGTTAATTGTAACGACCCAGGATTTTTATTAATTTAAATTTGAATATTTAATTAATTTTAAATATTAATAAGTGAATTTATAAGTCAAATAAATTTTTATTTGAATTATTGGATTTAATTGGATAATTAAATCGATAATTTAATATGTTAAATTATGGAAATAATTGAAAATTGGGTTAAATATGATTGAAAATGATTTGTAAAATTTTATTTTATCATGTTGAAGTTAGAATGATATTTTAGAACTTTTAAAATCAAATTAAAAGTTAATTTGTGAAAATTGAATATTTTAATATTTAATCGACTAGTGAAAATAGCCAATTTTTGAACAGTCTCAGAATTGAACGAAACCAGTTCCATTGGATCCGTAATAGTTAGTTATTACGGGATTTCAATTTTCGTGTCAATCGGAGTTATCGTTTGAGTGTGGCAGCTCGAAACGCATCGAATTGTTTTTAATTTTAATTTGGCGAGTTAAAATAGCCATTTTTCAAAAAGTCTCGAATTTCGACGAAACCAGTTTCATCGGATCCATAATGTGATATTATTGTAAGGTTTCAAATTTCAAGTCGATTGGATTTACCGTTTGTCCGGTACAAATTAAAACGCCTAGAAATCGATTTAAATCGGTTTAATTTAAATTGAGCGTTTTTGCCATAACTCGCACAGATGTCCGAATTAGCTTTCGAAACTTATTCCATTGTGTCCGAAACGCGGGGTAAACCCTAGAAACGTCAGTTTCGGCGCGTAAATCGGAGTTCGAAATTTCCGGATGAATAGTGTTCGATTTTCTTCTATAAATACACCATAAACTCACAAATTTTAGAAAAAAAAAAACCTAAATCTAAAAACTGCAGCCGGCCCTAGAAACAACGGCCAGAAACTTCAATCTTTCTTCCTCATTTATCTTCCAATCTACTCAATAATTTCACAAACTTCCAACTAGAAACTCGTAGAGGATGGTGAGATCTTGGGTTTCAACGGTTGTGATTGGATTTGGTGCGATGGATTGACAGCAAGGAGGCCGCGTTCGGCCACGCTTGCGCACGCAATTCGATGAAAAGGGGGAGGCCGAGCTTCTCATGCTTGGGGCCGAATATGGCTCTTGCGTAGGGGGTCGAAATGGAGTAGCTTGATCGATGCAAAGGCTATTGATTTGGGTGCAAAAATCAAAACCCTAAATGAGATAATGGGTTCATGTATACTGGGTGCGTACGCATGAAGAGGGAGGAGCATATGCGTGCGGTCTTGATCATGGGGTTTGGGATCCTACGGCTACGATCTTGTGAGGGTTTAAAGATAATTAATTATGTTGTAAATATTAGTTTTAAATCGTGTAAACTTCAAAAATCAATATCTTTTTCATACGAGGTCGAAAACGCGCGAAACCAGTTGCGTTGGAATCGTATGGACGAGCACTACGCGATGGAGATGGATTGGAGTCGGTTGGAGTTAGTGAGAATTTTGGGTAAAATTAAACGTCCGTTTAATTTTATTCGAAATAAATCGCTAAAACGGAATTTAAAATCAAGGTGAGAACTTCTCACTCAATCGAATCAGTTTCGATTTTATTTTAAATAGTTAGATTTAAAATTATTGAATGCATGTTTGAATGATGATTAATATCTATTGATTGTTAAAATAGACATTATGCGCTGTTAGTAAGCGGATGTTATTTAATAAAAACATATACCGCGAATATTTCATAAACAGTGAAATTGGTATTATATATAATAGCAATATATATATATTGGCATATGTATATATTGGAGTTATTGATTTCCCGCTTTTTTTTAGCGGATGAGACCCTATTGCGCCGTCTATTAAGCGGATAATATTTAAATCCCATATACCGCGATAATTTCGTACTGGAGCGAAATTGGTATTGTGCTAATGTTTGTGGATGCAGGAAAACAGGTTGGAGGGATCCAACTGGATTCCTCAACAGTATTTATTTGATTTCAGATATTTTGATATTTGATGGATTATCATATCGATATATGATATCGTTGTTGTCGTGATTGACTATTTGGTATGTAGCATCATTGGACCAAACTTTGAAAATTTAAAAATGATTTTTGAAAATATACTATATTTTTGGAATTGATCCATGTTAAATAAATAAACGTTATAATTTTAAAAGTTATAAAATTATGGTTTTTGTGAAATAAAGTTAAAAGCTGATTTTTGAGAAATAAGGGTTGATGATTTTATAAAATAGTTTAAATTGGATTTTTGAATTTATTATGAAAAGTTTAAATATAGGATTTATAAAATTTAATTATTTTATGAATCAAAATGGTGAAACAATAAAGGAGATTAAAGATGTTTTAAAATAATAGTATAAATTGATTTTATAAAAGATTTATAAATGGATATTTATAAATTGAAATATTGACATTATAAAACGAGTTTTTTTTTGTGTTTGAATGAAGTGAAAATGAATTTCATAAATTGAATGAAATTTATAGAATTATAAACGTTGAAATTATAAATGGAATTTTATAAACAGTAGGTTTATAAAATTATAAAGTCATTATGAGAATGGTTTTGGATGAATAATCGAATCTTATAAGTTATAAGATTTATAATTATGAAGTTCAAAGGAACGATTTTGCAAACGAATAAATTATAAGTATTTCACTTATAATATGAACCTTTAGTTTATAATTGAGTTATAAATCGAATAGGTTAATAAAAGAGATTTATAAAAAGTTGTTATAAATAAATAGAAATGGAATTTATAAACGTTGTTTTATAAATTCACAAACGACTTATTTTGATAAGTAAATTGTTGAAACCTATTAATGGAGTTATATTCACGTTTTGACTGTGAATAATCCTTTGAAATAAAATGAATAAAAGGATGAAATTTGTTAACAAAGTATATTCACGTTTTGAATAGTGAATAAGATGTTAAAGAAATTGTTTTGAATGTGATATTTCAAATAGAATTAAAACGATCTAACGATGTTTTAACATGTGTTGAGATTCGAAACCATAGATTTCAACATTTATTGTTGAAATAGACGTTTTTGAGAAATAAAAGGAAATAGTGGACTATAACACTGTTGTTATAGTAAATGATTTCCGAAAGGAAATGTTTTGTATAGTATTGGGATTTATATATCTATTTTAATTTCGAATCCCTATACTAGTGATTTTGGGTTGTCGTAACGATGTTCTACGCAACATTCGTTTTGGCCCAAATAAATATGTTTAAGAGAATGATTTCCTTAAAGAATGAAATATATACTTAATCTCGATTTAAGTATATTGAATATTTTCCAAGTGTTGAAAATAAATGGAGTTGTGAATTACTTATTAAATAAGTATGGAAATGTTTTCCAATATAAAGCGAATATTTTGAGAATTTATCTTTTTGAAGATAAATTGAAAAGGAAATTGAAATGAATAATCGAAATCGAATATTCATAGATATTTTGGATTATAAATTCACTATGGAATTTATGAATGAAAAAGAGAATTGGGTTTAAAAATAAATGTTGATTTATTTTTGAAGTGTTGAAAATAATATATCTTGTAAAGATATTTTGGAAAATAAATAATTTGGAAAATTATTTGGAAACTGGTGATGTGTGCATATCAATTGATAGTTCAATAACCGACTATCAATATTTCCCTTTGAATGGGTATTTGATGTGATTTGTTTGAATTTGAATGCCACACTTATTTTTGAATAAGCGCTCACTATTCGGGTTAACCGGGAAAGGACCATGGGGTCGTATAACCCATTCCGAATATGTGATACGTCGTTGTGAATTGCATTGAAGATCGGTGTTGAAGACCGAGTATTTATGAAAGCGATAGGATGACCTATCGATTGTCTCTGCACTGGGTAGCTCCTGGTATAGAGATTCCTTAAGTGATGGGAAATTCGATCGGGATTGTAAATACCCGGATTGCAAGGGCTTCGTAAGAAGTGCCTTTGGTTTTGTTCGAGCCCGAAACAGACTTGTATGGATTGTATGTCTGACGTTACAAATTGAGATATAAAGCAGATTTCTTTCAAATATATTTCTGTTGGTGGCGGAGAATTTATTCTTTTAGCTTAACACCCTTCTCTGAGACGTACGAGCTCAGAGGTTATGTAGTTGAATGTTATCAGCGATATATTCCTAATTTGGTAATGTGACATGCCGAGTGTTGCTGTAAATGATCATTGTGTTGATTATTTGTGATAGGATCATTTATTTGATCGTCTATCTTTGTGATCATTTCTATGATCATTTGTTGACCCAAAGCATGGCTTTTGTATAAAGTATGTTTTTGTGGACGTGACTTCGTCGAGCCTCACACCCCGTGAATGGTCAAAACAGGAAAGAAGCAGCAAGGTTATGAGGGGTAGCGCCCTTTAGGATGTGTGCATTTCCTTCTGGAAAAGGGTGGTATCATGGTATGGAGCCCAGATACTTACTCATGTTGAAAACACTTTGTTATGATTGTGTGAATTGATTGCGAGCGCTCGGTGAAAGGTCCCAAAGGACCGGGGCATGGCATATTCGGTCAGTTGTTACTTAGTTAGGGGTAACCCGGCCTTGTGTTGGTAGAGATCCGGTTTGGTTCTCGGGGATGTCCATCCAGAGGCATTCTCATGTGGCAATGGGAAGTTCCTTGGCCTGATCATTCGTTGGAAATCCAAAGAAACAATACGAGACTTGTACGGTTTTAGTTGTATAACCTGCTATGGAATGTGGCGGTAACCTGCTATTGAACATAGTTAGCTATAGTAGGCATAGTTCGAAATGTCTATGCTGGCTAAGATTTATATTCTACTTTCGAAATGAATTTTTCCTACACTATGCACTAGTAATAATGTCAAATGCTCTTTTAAATGCGTATCAAGCATCTTTGACTATCATAAGGAGAAATCTCCTCCGATTCTGCGTTTGCATTGTGTGTGTGTGTGCGGGAGGCCTTATGGTAGTCTCATTTTTAAAAGCATTGCGAATTGATTTAAAAATATTCCTCTATTTTGATTTTAAAGATAAATAAACTGTTTTGAGTTCTCACACCAGTCCCATGACTGACTTGGAGTTTATTGTTTTCCTTCCTAAACTCTGGGTGCCCACCAATTTTCACACGGGCAGTTAAGAGTTAGGTTTATCAGGATATTCTGGATATTCTGGAGTTGCTGGAGGCAAGCTGGATGGCATGGCGTATTACTTATATAGTATTTCTTTTTCCGCTGCCCTGTTTGATGTTGTATACTCTGATGATATGATGTAATGAAATGAAATGTATAAAATGTAATAACTGATATAGTTCTTTGTTTAAAGATTATTCATTTATTATTATATGTTGTTCCGCTGCGAATTGTGAGATTCTGTTATTGTTCTGTTGTTTTCTGTTCCGTTTCTGTTCTCTATTCTCTTTTCTTTCTATTTTAAAATGATCTATTTTTCTTTTCCCTCCATTTTCTACCTTCTTATCCCTTCTTCTGTCTTTTTCTTTTCTTAAATTCTTTTTAAAACCCTAACTATTCGGTTTTTCGGCAACGAAAAATCGCGTACGTTACATTAATGAATATATACAAGCATTTGAACCTGAGTTGTGGTTTAGATTTTTAAACGAAAAACTATAATTTGAAAGAAAAAGCCTCTGTTCAAAAATTTTAAGCAACTGGAAATCAAAGTTTTAAAGAAGAAGAAAACATGTACTCTGTAACCTGTTGAAAGCTCAAAGAAAACACCCTCTGTTTAAAAGAATTAAGGTACCTGGAAGTAAATTTGGTTTTCAGTTTTAAAGATTTCAACTTTCCAATCAAGACTTCAACATCAAATTTTACAAAAGCTGCTGGAAGAAATGTTTAAGGTGAGAAAAATTTAGTTTAAAATTTGAAAATGAAATGCATGCCTGTGACGGTGAACGCAATATCCATTTCCACTTCAAAAAGCTATATCCCTTCATCTAGTGCAAATCTAACTATGTTGTAAACTAGGAATATCTTTAATTGCAAGTATAGTATAAGTTAAAAATAGTTAGGAATTAAATTTTTCTGTGTAATTTATGATTATCAGTTTTACAGTAAACATCAAATTTTAGTGAAATTTCAATGTTTTTAAATTATAAATTCATGCATGCAATTAGGATACTGGTGTAAAAAAATGAATTTTAGTAGGAAATTTGTGATATTCAGTGTTTGAAATTTTATGTGATTGATAGATGAACATTCTCTGTTCAAAAAATTATTTTCCGTCGATCTAGGCAAAGAGAGACGGTGCAACTTGACTGAAGGGTGCTGGTGGTCTTTGGGTAGAGATCGACCATGGACAATTGTTTGTTTTTGTAACGACCCGAAATTTTCAAACCCGAAAATTCCAGATCGTTATGAAAAAGAAGGAAGAGATAGAAGAAAGAAGAAGAACAAAATCAACCACACCTCACTTTCACAGCGGATAAAATATAATAAATAATTAAATACTACCAGTTTACAAAAGAATACTATATCTCTCGATTACATTTAATATACATCAGAGTTTCACATTATATACAGTCACTGAATATTTACAATTATCATGTCTCAGGTTAACAATAATATAAATACAGCGGAATACTCTATACGATATTGCCATCCAGCTCCCCTCCTGAGCTCCAGAACGTCCTAACCTGAAAATATGTAATACTCGGTCTGACCTGAGCATTACACCAAAGTAACACCCGGGTCAGGCTGGAAACCAGCGTGAGTAAACTCAACTGACATGGAATACAATGTATACAACTCATATAAAAACCCAGGATCTTTTATTAATTCTCAAAGCCAAATTTTATTTTAGACAACACTTATTCCACATATAAGTTTCTAAATACCAAAGCTTTAGATTTTTAAATAGTCCAATTCCTCAGATTCACTTATTCCACACTATAGATTTACATATCAATCTATAAACATTCAAAGTGGTTTTCGGCTATTTACCCAATACTCGACCCGGTCTCTTCGAATCTCATATTATCCTATCCCAAGTTATCAAATGAAATACACAACATTTTATATCGGAGTTATCAACTCTTTCAAATCATACAATTCCATCCAATCATCCATAAACAAATTTAATCACTCCCAAAATAATTCCATCAATTCTAATTGGATTTTCAAATCTAAATTCTTCGATTCCTTCCTTTAACATTAATTTATTCCAAATAATTTAATTAGTCAACTCTTCATTATCCATCTTTAATTAACCACCTTGTATTAATTATTTTTAATTATATTCGAGTAATTATCTTACATTAACTTCATAATATTAGTTAGTCTCAACAAAGATCATTAAGCAATCTTAATTACTTCATGAATTAATTAATTATTTAATCGCATGAATCCTTAATTACTTATACTAATTAACTCCCATGAGTCACTTATTCAAATTAATTCATCTTAATTAATTGATTCTTCACTTACATCGTTAATTGTATTAATTAATTATTTCCAATTATGGTTTAATTTGTTCCAATCTAAATTAATTACTTTAATCCAACCACAATATTAATCACTTTCGATTAATCTCAAACTGTAATTGACTATTCCCTTCTATTTAATAAATTTATTACTCTTTTATTTAACTATCTTAATTTCTTTCTTGATTAATTTCACAAGGTAATTATATTTTATAAATTTTATTAAGTAATTACCTATCAACCATCAATTTATTATTCCAAATTAATTAAGCTAAATAAATTAACTTAACCCTCAATTGATTTGGTTCAAACTCTTAATTTCTAAATTTATCAACTCAAATCATCAATTAATTTAATTAATTTGTTATCCATTTACATTACCCTACAAATTTGTTGAATCACAAATCTTAAGCCCTTAATAGTTTACCCGAAGCAACCCTACTGTGCTTCGAGTCCAAGCCCCACTGTCCTGAGTAAAACTACAATATTCTTAGAGTCGCACAAATGCACCCAAAAATTTATCCAAGCTTAAAGCTGTTATAGTACAATAAATTAAAATAATTTTTTTTTATTAAAGTACTCGCCATCGATGCATGATACCAGAACGTCACCAAAACTGCCGCGACCTTCCTCCTCCACGCGTTCGAATCGAGCTCGTATGCCACCGATTTCAATTCGTGAACCCCCCTACTACTCGACCCGCCACCATGCCTCGAGCTAGGCAAAACCACGGACGTAGCTACTCACGAGAGACTCAAGCTCGACCCACTACGGCTCGGACGACGTGTCCGTGCTCGCCCTAGATCGCCCCAATTCGCGATTCGATTCGAATATAGCTTCGGACCTTTACCCCTGTCGCAACAAAGCCCTGCAATAATCGAGCATCATGACTTGATCGAGAGTGAACGGCACGATTCTCCCCCCTTCCGGTCGCCATATATTGTTTTTTTTTAAACTCGGTTCGACTCTGTTGAAGGTGAGAGAGGCGATGATAAATACTAATTTGGGGTTTACTTCTTGGATACGAGTGTGGTTAGCTTCTTGAATACGAGTGTGGTTAAATATTTAAATATTGAAAATATCTCTCGTTACATAACGCAAAATCCCGAACCCCAAATCAGACATGCAGACGGGCTTTTATAAGGTTTTACCCGCGTTCCGAACACAATGGAACGTGTTTCGGAACCCAATTCGTTCATCTGCGCGAGTTACGGAAATAAACGATCAATTTAAATTAAATCGATTAAAATAGTTCTAAGCGTTTTGAGCTGCCAGGGTCAAACGACGACTCCGATTGCTATGAAATTTGGAATCCGATAATAACTAGCTATTACGGATCCAACGGAACTGGTTTCGTCGAATGCCGAGACTGTGCCTCGGAAGGCTATTCTTAAATTCCAATTTAAACGATATACTATTAAAACTGAACAAATCATCTTTAAATTAAATTCCAACCATTCTATTATCTTCAGTATCATCATTATAAATTTTATAAGCCTTCAAATTATTTAAACTGGCTTAGAAATATCAGATTCAACAATTTACCAATTTTTCAATTATTAAAATCAATATTTAAACTATACAATTCAATTATTTCATTATCAAGCAAGCATTGATATCTTGACTTTAAATATTTTAAAATCGATTAATTGCTCCAATTTAATTTATTAAAATTTCCGGGTCATCACAGTTTTGGGTTTGGATTGGTTGGCGTGTGTGAAACGACCCGCAGTTCCGTACCCCTTGAGTCGACACTATTCTCCATCAATCAAATCAAGATGAACGGAAATACGGACCATTTGGGTTAAAGAAGAAGAGGTAGAAGAAGAAAATAGAAAAAAAAACAGAATCTAACCATCACAGCGGAATTAAATATGATAGATAATAAATGATCTTTACACAAAAACAAATCTGTTTATACATTACATCATCAGAGTATACATAACACACAACTGGACAGTAACCATAACCTGTCCTCACAATCAGAATACACAGCGGAATATTTAACACAAATATGGAAGTACGTATCGCCATCTAGCTCGTCTCCTGAGCTCCACAGCATCCTTTCCTGTATTCTATAATACTCGGTCTGACCCGAGCACTATAGTGAAATAACACCCGAGTCAGTCTGGAATACCAGCGTGATAAAATTACACTCAATTTGATTATTAAAGTTTCAAAATCCTTTGAAAACAAAAGCATCTCATAAGACCACGCCAAAAATAAACATGTCGGGTTTTTACCTTACGATAGTCAAAACACTTTTTATCAAATCCATCTGATATTATAATAGTGTCTATAGAAAGTAAAATAGAATCTAGTTGAAATGCTTACATCTCACGTGTCAGCAATAGTTGGGCACAATCAAAACTGTAAAGGCGCATAGGGAGAATGGATTTCCAACTAATGACTGGGCACTGGGTACCACCTGTCACAGTACCTGGTCTAGATCAGCGTACCAAGGATCCATCCTAAATCCTCTGCAACATAAGATCGGAACTACCCCTTACTGGACAATCCTGGGTAAGACCACCCCACGGTTGGGATCAACAACTGCCCACACAGCCGAAATAAAAAGGGACATCTAGACAGGGATGACCTCACCCTAATGGGTGCTACACACTTAGCCTTGTTGCATAACCTCTGATTTTTATGTCATTCTCGGTTGATGAGGCTCGAGGCTAAGCATTACCTTTTTAGAACACATCTCTTAGAATGCTCATAGCCCACCCGACGATGTTATGAAAGCATTCAACCACACAAGTCCATCTCGGGTTCGAACGGAACCGAAGGCACTATTCCTACTACATCCATTTTGGAATCACCCTCAGGATTAGTAGCGATTAGCCCTTGCACTTCACTGCTCCATCTTCGACTCCGAACTCATTTCCCCACGAAACGTTCAAAGCAGATCGAAGTGGTTTTCGAGAATCTAATCCCATCCCGGTCTCTTCGAAACGATCAACGCATTGTCCAATATTGATAGTTGATTATTTAACAATCAATTAAAATTCACAAACAACAATCGAACATAAATAATTCTCCAAACTATTTATTAACCTCAAAATATCTTCGCAAGATATATTTCCACTTTCAACCCTTTTGAAAACAGTTTTCAAACCACACTCTTCTCATGGAATAAATTCCCAAATATTTATTTCCACTGAAAACACCAAGTAGAATACTTTATATTTTTAAAATAATTTAACACACTTTATTATAAATTATACTTTAAAACATTTAAAATAAAAAATCCTTTAATACTTTATTTAAAGATATATGCTTTAAGAATATTAAAGATAAAGCTACTTAATAAAATAATAAAACTAAATTTTTAGCCTTTTAAAATATAATACCAAGTCACCTTTAAATAATTACTACTAAAATAAATTTGAAAAAAATACTTACTTTAAATTTTAAATTAAATTCCTAAAACATGCTTTTAAAAAAACTTTAAACTTTTAACTTATACTTAAAAATTTACTTTGAAAACGTACTTGGCTATCCAAGAAAATACACTTCTCTTTCACATCTTTAATAAATAAATCACTATTTATTTTTAAACAAATTTACCCATTCATTTAATATCTTCCCACCGTGAATTTATTCTTCCAAATATCCACTGATATATTACTTTACTTTTTATAAACCCAGTTTATAAATTTCTTAGTCCCATCCTTCTTTTAAAATTCCAATTTCAAACACTTAAATCAATTTTCAAATTAATTTCCAAATTTCTCCATTTTAAAATAAATTTCTTTACTTGCTCAATTTATTTCAAAACCCAGTAACTTCTGATTTGATTTCTTAATTATGATTTAAAATCTTTTTAACTGAAAATACCAATTTCAGATTTCCCAAATTCCTTCTTTATCCTTTTCACTTATTTCCATTTATTCAAAAATCTCATTTCCCATACTTGGAATTTTATTTATTAGAATTTAAAAATCAACTTTTATTCCTTTCCAATTCATTCTTTAATTTATCCAATTTCTACAATTATTTACTTAAAATTCTTTCCTTCATTTTCTTTCAAAATCCAAATCTATACATTTGGATAACTCGGAATATCCAAATATATCCAATCAAACCATAACATCCAACATTTCTGTTACCAATATAATTTATTACAGATTAGCAATGACCGAACCGTAGAATATTAAAACATTCTAAATAAATTTGAGAAATTCTATTGGATCCCTCCAACCTGATTCCCCGCATCCACAGACATTAGCACAATATAAAATACCAATTCCACTTCGAGGTGGAATATCGTGGTATATGGGCTTATAAAATATCATCCGTTATTATGCGGCGCGTAGGGTCTCATCCACTATATAATGTGGGAAATCAATCACTACAGTATATACTATATACTACTATATATAATATTACACATCAAATCAATCCAACCATTCAACCAATTATTTAAATTTAACCATTTAAATTTAAATAGCAATCCAGAAGAGTGAGAGTAACTCACCTTAAATTTGTTGCAATCCATTTCCAATCCGGCTTGCTTCCTTTCAGATTTTGACCTCGGATAAACATTTACAATTTATTAACATTTGATGTAATCGTATGATTTATTACTAATTATTTAATTAACAATTTAATTTAACTAAAAAAATTTCCTTTTAAAAGTCCTTTAGTAATTGAAATAACTAAACAAATTAATTAACCAAATAAATTACCCAGATACGTATTTTTAAAATAAACTAGTAAAATTTAAAATTAATATTTGATATATATATTTTATTTATTTATTAATTTTTTTTCCAAATTAAAACAGCATATATAAAAAAAATTATAGATTTAAAAAAAACAATTTTTTTTATATAAACTTCCAAAAAAAAATTATTTAAAATTCTATATTCCCAAATCTTGTCTATATACTTTTTCTGTTTACTTATACAAACAGAACTTGTAAAATATAATTGTTTTGCATCCTTCAATAAGTTAAACCCTATATATATTAAGTAAATAAAAACAGAACTGCTTAATATTTTACTACAATCTATCTGCAATATATTTTCTTACCCAATTTATAAATATTTTATTTAATTAAAAAAAAGAATTATACCTTACTGCTCTCACCACTCGCGCTTCGCAAAATCACCGAGTAGTCCCCCTTTGCGAACGCCATCACGCTGCCACACCCATCTTGAGCTAGCCAAAACACGACGTTCCCAAACCCTGGAACGAAATCATGGCCCTGACTCGACGATCGGTCGTCAACAGACATTGCGATCGAGAGCTGCTACCACGCCTAGACTGCCGAGCCTCCCTTTGGTTCGAAACCCTAGCTTACAAAACCATACTCCATCGCTTCGAGCGACGACGTGCTCGATTTCCCACGCGATGATTTTTTTGACGTCACCAAGTCGCTAGGTCAGGTCGCGATTTGAAATTGATTTCTGAAGCGAGGATTAGATTTTGATTTTCGTACCGAAGAAAACTCAGCCGTTTTTATTTCGCTTGATTTCTGATTTCGAAAAAGAATTAGAGGGGAGGAGAAGTCGCATGATTTTAACAGAACGACCGCGTGTTGAAAAAGGTGAGCGACCGTGATTTGATTTCTGCGTTGAAAATATTAGCGTGTAGGGTTGCTGGCTACAGGGAACTAAAAAAGAGTTGATGGTGAAAGAAAACAGGCTGGTGGGAGGGAATTTCGGCTGAATGAAATTTGACTGGACAAATTATATTTTATTTTGAATTTAAATTTAAATTGTCTCGATTTACGTAGCCTAAAATCGCGAACCCCTATTGAGACTTGCCGCTAGGCATTTATAATGTTATACCCCTATTCCGAATGCAATGGAAAAGCTTTCGAGTCCTGAGTCGATCGTATGGAGAAGATAGCTTTTTGGTTCCAGTTATTATATTACATTTTCAATATAAATTCAGCGTGTTTATATATCGTACGCTCACACAACAACTCCAAACATTACGAAAACTAAAATTCAATAATAATACAATATTACGCACCCAATGGAACTGATTTCGTAGAAATCCGAGACTGAGCCTCGGAAGGCTATTTTTAAATATCAATTTAAACGATATATTTTCAAAACTTAACAAAACACTTCCAAGTTCAATTTTAACACTTTTACTACCTTCAGTACTATCAATATAAATTTTACAAGACTTTAAAACATTTTTAACAAGCTCGAAACTCAAGATTAAATATTTTACTTAATCTTCAATTATTGAATTGAATAATTATTTTATTCAACAAATTGCTGTATCTACATTCTAAATGGATAAATCCAAGTTTTTCTTATTCAAAACCAATTTATAATTCAATTTCAATATTTAAAACCATTTAAGTATTCTGAATTAAACATTGAAAAATCTGGATCATCACATTCCTCCCCCCATAAAAGAATTTCGTCCCTGAAATTGCTAAGGCAGAAGAATATCCCAACCCCACTACTTATTAAAACACACTTAGTGAAAATCCCATATTCACTTTTTTTAATCCTTTAGTTCCAACTAAACGATTAGCTTAAATTACTATTTCCAAAGTCCCTTATTTCAATTCCAATTTGAAACCGTTTTGTCGCTAACAAAAAAATTTCAAAAATTTTCAAAAATTTTCTAACTCCCAAAATTTTCGGAAAATTTGGCAGAGTCTCCTTTGTATGGAGGAGCTTTTGCAATGACAAGAGATATAAATATATATACATCGACCCACACGGTCGAAAAACAAAAAAACAAACAATAGTTCATATTTCCTAGCTTTTATTGCGTAGGCGTACCTCTATTTAGCGTTTTTAAACAAGCGGCTTATTATTTTAGCAATTAGCGCAACCAAATCCAGTCACACGGCTTCCTTGTACATGTACTTACTCAATTTAGATATGTAAGTTCTATATATATGAAATTCATTATAATTTCACTCTTTTAAAGCACTACAACTCATGATTACTAAAAGCAATGCAAACTAAACACTTTTCAAAAGTAATTTCAATGTCCCAACATTAATTTTAATTGCTTACAACCAATCACACATCGCTTTACTTAATCCAAATGGTTAACAACTCACATGCTTACATCCAATTTATTTTTAAACAAAACAAACTCATATTCAATTCAATTGATCTCAAAATCAATTTATTTAACCTCTCTCAACTCATAGAATTTTAATTACCTTCGTTTACGTCAAATGACAATTCATTCTCTGCAATTTGATGATATCCATGTGAATAAATAATTACTTAAGTTTTATAAACAATTTAAATTGATTCTGACTCAATTTATATTTAATTCCATTCCATTTTAAAATTTATTCATAATCATTCACTTGCATTTCATATTCGCATAGGTTTCATTCGAAACCATTTATTGGATTTGAAAACATACCATGTTATTCAGTTAAATAACTATTTTACACTTACTTATGTTATTTCAACCCGTAATAATTCCATTTCTATCCTGCACAAATTCTATTTTAATTTTATTCTCATCCAATCAAACTCCATCCATTTAAATTTAACTAGAATATTCATTGAATCAATATAAATTCTAATTCACATTCAATAATTTATTTCTGAATTGTACTTTATTAATAGCAAGGCCACTTCAAATCATTTCTACTCACTTGAATTTATTTACAATTCAAACCATTACTATTATAATCCAATTCCATTACACTTTCAATTTTTTATTACCAATTTAAATCCCATTAACATATTCAATTAACTAATTTATTCCAAATTAGTACACTCCCATCTTACAATTCAATCATTGATTTTTACCTCAAAAAATCAATTTAGTTAATTTTCTCGAGTTTGATCTATTTGTACTTCATGTTTGGACTTTTATTTTATTCTAAAATACCAAACAAATTTGTTTTGGTCCTTATTTCACTATTCAAATTCTCATAGGTCACGCGCTTATATTTCATACTTCAATTCATTTATAATTAAGCACATTCCTATTTCATTTTAACTCGAGATCCCTACTTAACCCAAGCATAGTTTTATTTATTCCAATCCAATTCAACTTACTTCCATTTATTTAAGTAAGAATTTTTTTTATTTCATTCTATATTACCAATAACAACTTTAATTCATTTTAATTCAATCCCATTCCAACTTTATTCAAATACCTCTAGATTTTATTTTCCGTTTAATTCAAATCCAACTCAATATTAAACTTAGCTTAAGTTTATTCATTTCAACTTAATTTTATTCCTCCATCCAATTCAATTCCAATTTATATCAAATTTAATCCATTTACTTTGCTAAAAATCTTCCATTCAAGCCGTAATCAATCAAATTTTCAACAATTTAATTCCTTCACCATTATCCAAGTTAAATTTATTTTAACTCTCTTCTTTTTTTTGCTTTAAATTTTGATTACAACATTCACATCTCCTATTTTCCTTCCTTATTTAAAAAAAATCATCTCAATTTATAAGTTTATAACTTATCTCATCCGGATTTTCGATTCAAATAAGGATTCAGGATTTTAAACACCCGGCTTTTAGTTCTCAAATCATTTTGAAATCACCATTATCTCAAAATCACATTTCTCAAATTTTTAAACCAATCCTGGTTTTTATTCCTAACAAATTTCTTTTGAAATTTCAAAAACAAAACTAGTTCTTCTGAACAAATCAATTTGGCAGCAACCATCACTTAGAAACTCGAAAATGAACATTGATGATGCTGCAGTTATCACCGAAGTTATTTTCCAACGACTGAAGTGAGCTCAATGCTATATGCATTCCCAAAATTTATTTGAAACAATTTCCTTTTAGAAATACCTCCAAAATAATAATGCTATTATTTATCTTCAAATGACTTCGAAAAACACTTCCAAAATATCCAGGATTTTAAATTTACAAATTTGATTTAAATCAAATTTTAACTATAATTCATTTGTATAATTTGTACAAATTTCCATTTGATAATACAAGTCACTCCAATTTTTATAATCTTGTTTGTTTAAAATATTATCACACAAACATCCAAGTTATATAACAATTTAAGAAAATATTTCTTTTATATCAAAATATATTTTGGGTAAAATTATTTCATTTACCCGCTTTCGAAAACAATATTGTGTCGAATTATTCTATTCAAGTGTTTAGAAACCCCTTCGATACAGTTGTCCAGACCGTGCCGACGAAGGTTCATATGCCACTCAATAAATCATTCAACACAATATAAAACCTTTTTTATACCCACTAACAAATAAGCAATCATATCCAATGATACACTCAAACTCATTCTAGAGTGCTACTGACTCTAACTCTAATGAGTAATCCCTACCAGAGCCGAGGTTCTCGCTTAACCTTTCAGCTCTGATACCAAGTGAAATGACTCGCAGTTACGTACCCCTAGAGTCGACACTATTCTCCATTAATCAACTCAAGCTAAACGGAAATACGAACCATTTGGGTTAAAGAAGAAGAGGTAGAAGAAGATAATAGAAAACAACATTAGAATCTAACCATCGCAGCGGAATAAAATATAATAGATAATAAACGATCTTTACACAAAAACAAATATGTTTATACATTACATCATCAGAGTATACATAACACACAACTGGACAGTAACCATAACCTGTCCTCACAATCTGAATATACAGCGGAATATTTAACACAAATATGGAAGTACGTATCGCCATCCAGCTCGTCTCCTGAGCTCCATAGCATCCTTTCCTGTATTCTATAATACTCGGTCTTAACCGAGCATTATAGTGAAATAACACCCGAGTCAGTCTAGAATACCAGCGTAAGAAAATCACACTCAATTTGATTATTAAAGTTTCAAAATCCTTTGAAAATAAAAGCATCTTGTAAAACCACACCACAAATAAACATGTCGGGTTTTTACCTTACGATAGCCAAAACACTTTTTATCAAATCCATCTAATATTATAACAATGTCTATAAAAAGTAAAATAGAATCTAGCTGAAATGCTTGCATCTCACGTTTCAACAATAGTTGGGCACAATCAAAACCGTAAAGGCGCGTAGGGAGAATGGATTTCCAACTAATGACTAGGCACAGGGGTACCACCTATCACAGTACCTCGTCTAGATTATCTTACCGAGGATCCACCCAAAATGCCCTGCAACACAAGACCGGAACTACCCCTTACTGGATAATCCCGAGTAAGATCACCCCGCGGTTGGGATCAGCAACCGCCCACACAACCGAAATAAAAAGGGAGATCTAGACAGGGATGACTTCACCCTAATGGGTGCTACCCACTTAGCCTTGCTGCATAACCCCAGATTTTCAATCATTCCCAGTTGATGAGGCTCGAGGTTAAGCGTTACCTTTTTAGAACACATCTCTTAGAATGCTCATCTCCCCCCTGACGATGTTCTGAAAGCATTCATCCATACAAGTCCGTCCCGAGTTCGAACGGAACCGAAGGCACTATTCCTAATACATCCATTTTGGAATCACCCTCAGGATTAGTAGCGACTAGCCCTTGCACTTCATGGCTCCATCTTCGACTCCGAACTCATTTTCCCCATGAAACGTTCAAACCGGATCGAAGTGGTTTTAGAGAATTTAATCCCGATCCCGGTCTCTTCGAAACGATTAGCGCATTGTCCAATATTGATAGTTGGTTATTTAACTATCAATTAACATTCACAAACAACCATCGAACAAAAATAATTCTCCAAATCATTTATTAGCCTCAAAATATCTTCGCAAGATATATTTCCACTTTCAACCCTGTGACGCCTCACCTCTATACCCACGCTAGCCAAGAACACTACAGTGTAATGCTGTCAACTAGCACGGAGAATAAGGCTATTGAGTAGCGACCATCCGTGTAATTGCTTTGCGCGAGCACCGATATGTCAGATAGTATAACATGCATTTTATTTCAAGAGGAAATCCGACATACCGATACAAACACAAAGCTACTACACAGTGGCTATATATAATCTTCGGAAAGAAATATAGAAATAAACATAACACAAATCAGTCACAGATAATTCATATCACAAAGGCGGAAGAAGATATGAATATATATATATAACACATAAAAGTGTTCATCAGAGTAGTGGTCTAAAAAGATCCACAATATCAAAAAAGAATAGTTACACGAACTACACAAAAGAATAAGTATAGATTATGGAGTCTATATCTCAAATGTATACAACAAAAACTACTAATCTAAGTAGTTAACCAAAAGTCAAGGAGGTAATCCCGGATGTAAAGTCAAGCAGAAGCACCTGTAACATCTCGGTCTGACCCGAGTATTATTTAAGAAGAAAATAATAAACGGATCAGTCTAACTATAAATATCAGATGAAACGATATAGAGTAGGAGATATGACTAAACACATAATAATCACAATGCCAAGCTGTGATATATATAAGTAATTGAAAATCAACAAGAGATTAATCAATATCACCAAATCCACACAAGAATCAAAGAAAATGTCATACTCCTTATTTCGTTCACCAAACCATAAATATTGACGATTATATCAATGTCAATCACAAAAGTCAATGACACACAAATTCACCAATGCACACATTTTGATAAAACTTATCAATGGAAATCACGAAAATTGGTGAAGCACAAATTCTAGAAATCATCTCAAGAAATCCAGTCAATGACACACGAATTCACCTATGCACAAAAATTGATAAATCATATCAATAGAAATCACAAAAATAGGTGAAGAAGAAAATTCCAGAATTCGACACACGAAATCCAGAAATCACACAAAATGGGGGGGGGGGAGGCCTATCACACGAACGGGAGCATGAAAACTCACCAACATATGTATCACATGAACTAGACGCTATCTCATGGTAGCTAGCCATTAATTTTTGACACACGAACGGCCCGAAGACCATGGGGCGCTACCCCATCAATTTGAGTCGAAACTACAAAAAACGGGGTTTAGTCTCCCTCGTAGACAAAGAGACATCACACATTGCTGGTCTAAATCACAAAAATGATCGTCATGATCATTAAGAAAGCGTCATTTACACTAAGCTAGTAAATATATAAATTTAGCTTCATGTCCCATAACCACTAGCTTAACTTAAATATTACGAACAAATTGTAGATCTCCACTAGAAAATTGTCACAAGAGTTTCAATCGAACAAGTCCAAGAATTAACCGACGAAGTAAACGCAAGCGTTTCATACCACTAGTTTTACTAAGCCGTTTAATTAGATTTCTCATATGAGTGAGGTAAAGGTATGTATATACTAATAGATTAGAAGTCGGTTTGAGAAAACGAGCTTTGTAATAAAATAGTGTTGAAATCATTTGAAGAAAGAGTTTTGATATTTACTACTAGTATATAAAACCTCTATATTTTTAAAGTGACAAATCACAAAGAAGATTGTAGGAACAACCAATCACTAAAATTCACATACGAAGATGTGAATAAAATCCAAAGAAACCGATAAAGAATCCATCGAAATGGATATTCAAAAATCCCTAAAAAGGAGTCATCAAAGGCATAATAAATGATAACAACAAATAGGATCATCAGAATCGATTTAAATTGGAATTCTCAAGCGAATAGGCAAATAGGCAAAAAGAGTGCAGATTCAGACGTCTGAAATCAAGGATTCAGACGTCTGAATCTGGAAAATAAATATTTTCCAAAGACAGAATTCAGACGTCTGAATCCTTGAATCCAAACGTCTGAAATAGGCACTTTTTAGCCTATTTCCTTTCTGGTTCAAAATGAACCAACTCAGACGTCTGAAATCATATATTCAGACGTCTGAATCTGGGAATAGAAGACTTCCCAGAACAATATTCAGACGTTTACGTTTCAGACGTGTGAATGAAGGGTTCAGGGCATTCCCTGAACCTAGGCCAAAAATGGCCAAACGGATACCGGAAGCGATCGATCGAGCGACGATGACTAAGGAATTACGTCGAGCGACAACCCAGCCTAAACGGCTCTTCGATACGCTTCAAATATCAATGTCTAGATATCCATAATAGGATTTTCATAAATTAGACCAAAACACCAAAAATTGGAATATACACAAAATCAATCCAAACCAAAATCAGTTGCACAAGAATAAGTGTTAGGAATTCATACCTAACAATCGAAGATAATTATAGACAAAGATGTGAGATAAAAATCTCACCTTTAAACCCAAATCAATGAATGAGAAGCTTGAAGACAAGGGAAGATCAACCACACTTCAATCTCAACACTAGAAGCTTGAATCTAAGCTTAAAAGAAGAACATTCCCTAAGTTAGGTTTAGGAAATTTCTGAAATTGAAAGGAGAATGAGTTGGAGATGAAGAAGGAGATGCTTACCAATGGGTTCTCTTGAATTTGGAGTTAGAAGTTGGATTTGCAAAGAAAGCTAGGGCTTAGGAATTTCCATTTCCCATCTCTTCCACCATTTTTACTTTAGCTTGAAGTGTTTAAGTAAAGAGGAGAAGTTATGAAGAGAAGGGATTGGGCTGAGCTAATAAGGGTGCAGTCCAAACCAAAGTCATAAGCGGGAAAAAGTAGCAAAAATCAACTATCTCCAAAAATATCGAAGCTTATACTCAAAAAGGTCGCAAACGGCATTTTGAACTCAATGGAAGTGGTCTCGAGTCCTAATTCGACTATTTGCAAAAAGTAGCTTTTCAGACCAAAATCCGACGAACGATAAAATATTTAAATAAAATATTTAAATATAGAATCGATAAATATGCGGGTTGTTACAGACTCCCCCTTAAAGAAATTGCGTCCTCGCAATACTTAGGAAGTAAATAAGAAGTAACAACCATAGAAGCATATCAACACAAAAGAAATTTCAAATAGGAAGTTCACCTTAAAGAGCATGAAAGAGTAAGCCTGAACCGGATCGCACGGTGAATTCTCTGGATTCCTAAGAGCAATCCTTAGGATTTGAGAACCATTGTACTCTCACAAAAAGAACATCTTTATTTCGAAGGCACTCAACCTCCGAAGCAATGATGCGAATAGAATATTGCTCATAAGTCAAATCTGGTGAAACTTCAATTTCCTCAATATCACCGGGCTCAAGAATAAAATAGGAAACCTAAAACCATTTCCATAGGTAAAAGACGCAGAAAACGTCAAGAATAGCAGAAAATTGAGCCAGTGCAATGGTGTAGTATAGAAACGGTACGCCCGAGAAACTAAAAACTCGAATAATTTGGAACACCGACGTAGTACAAAAATGGTACGTCCAATGAACCGATAAACCGGAACAACGATGTAGTATAACATTGGTACATCCATTGATCCCGATAAGACGGAACATCGATGTAGTATAATAACAGTACATCCGACGAACCGAACACCATAAAAGAACATCAGACGCAAGTCCATAAAAAAAATGTGATAAAGCTCAATAAAGAGAAGTACATCAAAACGTCCGATGAACTTGATAAAAAGATAATTCCATTCAGACAACATCAAAGAATCAACAACTTGTTGCCTACGACAAAGCGCATTGGCAACACGATTTCCCTTCCGGGAATAAAAAGAATATCAAGATCATAAGATGTAAGGAACCCAAGCCAATATGAAGTTCCTTATGTGAAAATAAATATTCCAAAGATTTATGATCGAGGTGGAGAACAAATTTCTCTCCCAAAAATGATGATGCCAAACTCTACAAGCGAAAACAATAGCCGTGACCACTAGATCATGAGTGGCACACCTAGTCTCAATCGGCTTTTAATGATTTAGAAGCACAAGTGATAGCATGTGCTCTTCCGCAAGAGGATGGTACCCAAACCAATACGACTAGCATTGGTACAAAAAGACAAAGTCTTGGTTCCCCTCGGGAATCACAAGAATAAGAGTATCGAAAAGAAAGAACTTCTTCTAAATAATTTTCTTTCCCGAAAAGTTAAAACTTTCAAAATTACATTTTTATTTTTATGTAATAATCTTTCTACAAAATTTTACATCTTTACAAGTCAATACATCGTGTTTGATTGTCTCATCAAAACGTTTAGGAAATTCCTATCGATAACGTTGATCAAGCGCATCGACCAAAATTCTTAAAGCACTCAAAGGGAAATAAAATCACAAAATCATCTTTTATAGGATAAATAAGTCTCTTAAAAAGTTTTAAGAATATTCTTTGCTCGTTTTAAGAGCAAAAAATCAAATTGTACTTATAAATAAATCTTATGAGAAAGATTTGCAAAATTTTTAAATTTCTATTTCCATCCAAAATCCATAAATAAGAATGGTCTCATCGAAATTTTCATAGAATATTGGATTTATAAAATGGAGGAAATAATCTAGACAAATTGAATGACATAATAAGTCATTCAGAAGAATCATAACGAGTGCGGAATGCGGTAAGTGGAATGCTAACTCCCGTAACTCGTAGCCAAATTAAAAATTCGGTGGAAAGGTCGGACTAAAAAGACCTTAACATCACTCAAAAACTTGCTTAGGAGATAATCCTAAGACAAGCTCAAAAATACCGGAAAATTCACAAACTACATGAATGAGAGAATAACACTTTCCTCATCATGAGGGTTTAAATAATAAAATGATGCCATCAAATTGGAATCAAAATCACAAAGGAAAAATAGAAATCTGCTTAACAGATTGAAAATGTCGAAGATGAATAGTCCACTCGACAATATATGATATTGCTTCACAATGATTAAGCCAATCCTTACAAAAAAATCTATTCCAAAGCCTAAGTAAAAATCGGCTCGGAAAGAAAAACCACATAAAATAGTTTCGACATCAATAGAAAGCAAATTGAGTATTGCGGATCTACCATCCGGATTCGCAACTCTCAAAGAAGTCACCAAGCCCAAAATATTTTCAAAGAAAAAGAATCAACGAGTTCTTTTGATATAAAATAGTGAGATGGAACCCATATCAAAAAGAACTCAAATAAGAAGATCATGAAATAAAACAACAGCATCAAGGATTGAATGTAAAATACATTGACCAAGAGAAGTGACACATGGGGCTTGCACGACTTTCAACTTTCCCTTCCTCTTGGTAGGGAGTTTGGGACATGTAGATAAGTAATGACCCGAGTCTTTGCAATAGCGACAATAAAGGGGTTTTGGGCACTTAATTACATAATGGTCCGTGGAACCACAATTGTAGCATTGTTTACGACTTGGGGTAGGAGTCTTGTCTACCAAAGTTTCTTGTTCCACCTTCTTCTTGCTTTGAAGTATGGGGCAGACAGAAATATGATGACCTGTATTTTTGCAATAGCGACAAAAGAGTGGCTCTGGACACACCTTTGCATAGTGGTCCTTAGAATTACAATTATAGCATCCTCCACGATAAGGGATTGGAGTCTCTGCTACAAAAGTAGTTTGCTTCACTCTCTTATTGGGATTAAGGCTCTTGAACTTAATATGCCTCTTCTTGGAAGTCCCAATATCACAAACACTTCCTTCACCAACCTCTCCATGAAGAAGAGTAACATCCACAAGCTAATTGAAAGAAACTTCAAGTTTCAAAGGTAGAACCATTTCGGGGTTCTTACTCAAAGCACAAATAAACTCTTGATTCTTTACAAGATCCAAAAGTTGTTGGGCAGACATGAATGCGCCATCCAGAGAAGGGCTACTGGATTGACCAGCGCTAGGACTGCTAGAAATAACCATTTCTCTTCCTTTAGAAAAGAAAGAAGGAGAAAAGTTATTCTCAAAATGAATATCAAACAATAATGATTGATAAAACAAGGAATCACAAAAGAAAATAGGATAGGACGGTTCGAAGACCCGAATAAAATCCTAAGGCTCGACTCCTAAGATGGACTTAGGACGATGATCCTTGCTAGATTATTCTACACTGTTTCGAAGTTTGGCTTTAATACCAAGCTGTGACGCCCCACCTTTATACACACGCTAGCCAAGAACAATACAGTGTAATGCTGTCAACTAGCACGGAGAATAAGGCTCTTGAGGAGCGACCATCCGTGTAATTGCTTTGAGCAAGCACCGATATGTCAGATAGTATAACATGCATTTTATTTCAAGAGGAAATCCGACATACTGATACAAACACAAAGCTACTACACAATGCTATATATAATCTTCGGAAACAAATATAGAAATAAACATAACACAAATCAGTCACAGATAATTCATATCACAAAGGCGGAAGAAGATATGAATATATATATAACACATAAAAGTGTTCATCAGAGTAGTGGTCTAAAAAGATCCACAATATCACAAAAGAATAGTTACACGAACTACAAAAAAGAATAAGTATACATTATGGAGTCTATATCTCAAATGTATACAACAAAAACTACTAATCTAAGTAGTTAACCAAAAGTCAAGGAGGTAATCCCGGATGTAAAGTATAGCAGAAGCACCTGTAACATCTCGGTCTGACCCGAGTATTATTTAAGAAGAAAATAATAAACGGATCAGTCTAACTATAAATATCAGATGAAACGATATAGAGTAGGAGATATGACTAAACACATAATAATCACAATGCCAAGCTGTGATATATATAAGTAATTGAAAATCAACAAGAGATTAATCAATATCACCAAATCCACACAAGAATCAAAGAAAATGTCATACTCCTTATTTCGTTCACCAAACCATAAATATTGACGATTATATCAATGTCAATCACAAAAGTCAATGACACACAAATTCACCAATGCACACATTTTGATAAAACTTATCAATGGAAATCACGAAAATTGGTGAAGCACAAATTCTAGAAATCATCTCAAGAAATCCAGTCAATGACACACGAATTCACCTATGCACAAAAATTGATAAATCATATCAATAGAAATCACAAAAATAGGTGAAGAAGAAAATTCCAGAATTCGACGCACGAAATCCAGAAATCACACAAAATGGAGGGGGAAGGCCTATCACACGAACGGGAGCATGAAAACTCACCAACATATGTATCACACGAACGAGACGCTATCTCATGGTAGGTAGCCATTAATTTTTGACACACGAACGGCCCGAAGACCATGGGGCGCTACCCCATCAATTTGAGTCGAAACTCCACAAAACAGGGTTTTGTCTCCCTCGTAGACAAAGAGACATCACACATTGCTAGTCTAAATCACAAAAATGATCGTCATGATCATTAAGAAAGCGTCAATTACACTAAGCTAGTAAATATATAAATTTAGCTTCATGTCCCATAACCACTAGCTTAACTTAAATATTTACGAACAAATTGTAGATCTCCACTAGAAAATTGTCACAAGAGTTTCAATCGAACAAGTCTAAGAATTAACCGACGAAGTAAACGCAAGCATTTCATACCACTAGTTTTACTAAGCCGTTTAATTAGATTTCTCATACGAGTGAGGTAAAGGTTTGTATATACTAATAGATTAGAAGTCGGTTTGAGAAAACGAGCTTTGTAATAAAATAGTGTTGAAATCATTTAAAGAAAGAGTTTTGATATTTACTACTAGTATAGAAAACCTTTATATATTTTTAAAGTGACAAATCACAAAGAAGATTGTAGGAACAATCAATCACTAAAATTTACATCCAAAGATGTGAATAAAATCCAAAGAAACCGATAAAGAATACATCGAAATGGATATTCAAAAATCCCTAAAAAGGAGTCATCAAAGGCACAATAAATGATAACAAAAATAGGATCATCACGAATCGATTTAAATTGGAATTCTCAAGCGAATAGGCAAATACGCAAAAAGAGTGCAGATTCAGACGTCTGAAATCAAGGATTCAGACGTCTGAATCTGGAAAATAAATATTTTCCAAAGACAGAATTCAGACGTCTAAATCCTTGAATCCAGATGTCTAAAATAGGCACTTTTTAGCCTATTTCCTTTCTGGTTCAAAATGAACCAACTCTGACATCTGAAATCATATATTCAGACATCTGAATCTGGGAATAGAAGTCTTCCCAGAACAATATTCAGACGTCTGAATCTTACGTTTCAGACTTCTGAATGAAGGGTTCAGGGCATTCCTTGAACCTAGGCCAAAAATGGCCAAACAGATACCGGAAATGATCGATCGAGCGACGATGACTAAGGAATTACGTCGAGCGACAACCCAGCCTAAACGGCTCTTCGATACGCTTCAAATATCAATGTCCAAATATCCATAATAGGATTTTCATAAATTAGACCAAAACACCAAAAATTGGATATACACAAAATCAATCCAAACCAAAATCAATTGCACAAGAATAAGTGTTATGAATTCATACCTAACAATCGAAGATAATTATAGACAAAGATGTGAGATAAAAATCTCACCTTTAAACCCAAATCAATGAATGAGAAGCTTGAAGACAAGGGAAGATCAACCACACTTCAATCTCAACACTAGAAGCTTGAATCTAAGCTTAAAAGAAGAACATTCCCTAAGTTAGGTTTAGGAAATTTCTGAAATTGGAAGGAGAATGAGTTGGAGAGGAAGAAGGAGATGCTTACCAATGGGTTCTCTTGAATTTGGAGCTAGAAGTTGGATTTGCAAAGAAAGCTAGGGCTTAGGAATTTCCATTTCCCATCTCTTCCACCATTTTTACTTTAGCTTGAAGTGTTTAAGTAAAGAGGAGAAGTTATGAAGAGAAGGGGTTGGGCTGAGCTAATAAGGGTGCAGTCCAAACCAAAGTCATAAGCGGGAAAAAGTAGCAAAAATCAACTATCTCCAAACATATCGAAGCTTATACACAAAAAGGTCGCAAACGGTATTTTGAACTCAATGGAAGTGGTCTCGAGTCCTAATTCGACTATTTGCAAAAAGTAGCTTTTCGGACCAAAATCCGACGAACGATAAAATATTTAAATAAAATATTTAAATATAGAATCGATAAATACGTAGGTTGTTATAAACCCTTTTGGAAACAGTTTTCAAACCACACTCTTCTCATGGAATAAATTCCTAAATATTTATTTCCACTGAAAACACCAAGTACAATACTTTAGATTTTTAAAATAATTTAAAACACTTTATTATAAATTATACTTTAAAACATTTAAAATAAAAACTGCTTTAATACTTTATTTAAAGATATATGCGTTAAGAATATTTAAGATAAAGCTACTTAATAAAATAATAAAACTAAATTTTTATCCTTTTAAAATATAATACCAAGCCACCTTTAAATAATTACTACTAAAATAAATTTGAAAAAAAAATACATACTTTAAAATTTAAACATTTAAAAATAATAAATTTCTAAAACATGCTTTTAAAACAACTTTAAACTTTTTACTTATACTTAAAAATTTGCTTTAAAAACGTACTTGGCTATCCAGGAAAAATACACTTCTCTTTCACATCTTTTAAAAATAAATCACTATTTATTTTTAAACAGATTTACCCATTCCTTTAATAACTTCCCACCGTGAATTTATTCTTCAAAATATCCACTGATATATTACTTTACTTTTTATAAACCCAGTTTATAAATTTCTTAGTCCCATCCTTCTTTTAAAATTCCAATTTCAAACACTTAAATCAATTTTCAAATTGATTTCTAAATTACTCCATTTTAAAATAAATTTCTTTACTTACTTAATTTATTTCAAAACCCAATAACTTCAGATTTTATTTCTTAATTACGATTTAAAATCTTTTGAACTGAAAATATCAATTTCAGATTTCCCAAATTCCTTCTTTATCCTTTTCACTAGATTTAAAACTTGAATTTTTTAAAATAGATTCTTCATTCCTTTAGATGATAATACTTGATTTTTTTTTTTAAAAATCACTTATTTTCATTTATTCAAAAATCTCATTTCCCATACTTGGAATTTTATTTATTAGAACTTAAAAATCAACTTTTATTCCTTTCCCAATTCATTCTTTAATTTATCCAAATTCTATAATTATTTACTTAAATTCTCTCCTTTATTTCTTTCAAAATCCAAATTTATACATTTTGATAACTCAGAATATCCAAATATATCCAATCAAACCATAGCATCCAACATTTATGTTACCAATATAATTTATCACAGATTAGCAATGACAAAATCATAGAATATTAAAACATTCTAAATAAATTTGAGGAATTTTTTTGGATCCCTCCAACCTGTTTCCCTGCATCCATAGACGTTAGCACAATATAAAATACCAATTCCACTTCAAGGTGGAATATCGTGGTACATGGGTTTATAGAATATCATCCGCTATTATGCGGTGCATAGGGTCTCACCGCTATATAATGCGGGAAATCAATCACTTCAATATATACTATATACTACTATATATAATATAACACATCAAATCAATCCAACCAATCGACCAATTATTTAAATTTAACCATTTAAATTTAAATAACAATCCAGAAGAGTGAGATTAACTCACCTTAAATTTGTTGCAATCAATTTCCATCCGGCTTGCTTCCTTTCAGATTTTGACCTTGGATAAACATTTACAATTTATTAACATTTGATTTGATCGTATTTATTACTAATTATTTAAATAACAATTTAATTTAACTATAAAATTTCCTTTTAAAAGACCTTTAGTAACTGAAATAACTAAACAAGTTAATTAACCAACTAAATTACCCAGACGTATTTTTAAAATAAACTAGTAAATTTTAAAATGGCTATCTGATATGTATATTTTATTTATTTATTATATTTTTTTCCAAATTAAAATATCATACATAAAAATAAATTATATTTTCAAAAAAACAATTTTTTTTATATAAACTTCCAAAAAAAATTATTTAAATTTCTATATTCCGAAATCTTGTCTATATACTTTTTCTGTTTACTTATACAAACAGAACTTGTAAAATATAATTGTTTTGCATCCTTCAATAAGTTAAACCCTATAAAAATATATTAAATAAGTAAATAAAAACAGAACTGCTTAATATTTTACTACTATCTATCTGCAATATTTTTTCTTTCCCAATTTATAAACATTTTATTTAATTAGAAAAAAGAATTATACCTTATTGCTCTCACCACTCGCGCTACCCAAAATCACCGAGCAGTCCCCTTCGCGAACGCCATTGCGCTACCACACCCATCTCGGGCCCCAAAACACGACATTCCCAAACCCTAGAACAAAATCCTTGCCCAGACTCGACAATCGGTCGTCAACACACATTGCGATCGACAGCCGCTACCACGCCTAGACTGCCGAGCCTCCCTCTGGTTCAAAACCCTAGCTCACAAAACCATACTCCATTGCTTCGAGCGATGACGTGCTCGGTTTCCCACATGATGATTTCTTCGACGTCACCGAGTCGCTAGCTCAGGTCGCGATTCGAAATTGATTTCTAAAGCGAGATTAGATTTTGATTTTCATAACGAAGAAAACTCGGCCATTTTTATTTCGTTTGATTTTTGATTTCGAAAATGAATTAGAGGGGAGGAGAAGTCGCGTGATTTAAACAGAAAGACTGCGTGTTGAAGAAGTTGAACGACTGTGATTTGATTTCCGCGTTGAAAATATTAGCGTGTAGGGTTGCTGGCTATAGGGAAGGCAAAAAGCGTTTATGGTGAAAGAAAACAGGCTGGTGGGAGGGAATTTCGGATGAATGAAATTTGACTTGACAAAGTATATTATATTTTGAATTTAAATTTAAATTGTCTCGATTTACGTAGCCTAATCGCGAACCTCTATGTGCCGCTATTTGTTTAAAATGCTATACCCCTATTCCGAACGCAATGGGATAGGTTTCGAGTCCTGATTCGATCGTATGGAGAAGATAGTTTTTTGGTTCCAGTTATTATATTAAATTTTTGATATAAATTCAGCGCGTTTATATATCATACGCTCACACAACAACTCCAAACATTATGAAAATTGAAATCCGATAACAATACAATATCACGGACCTAATGGAACAGATTTCTCGAAATCCGAGACTGTGCTTTAGAAGGCTATTTTTAAATATCAATTTAAACGATATATTTTCAAAACTTAACAAAACACTTCCAAATTCAATTTTAACAGTTTTACTATCTTCAGTACTATCAATGTAAATTTTACAAGCCTTTAGAATATTTTTAACAAGCTCGAAACTCAATGTTAAATATTTTACTCAATCTTCAATTATTGAATTGAATAATTATTTTATTCAACAAATTGCTGTATCTACATTCTGAATGGCTAAATCCAAGTTTTTCATATTCAAAACCAATTAATAATTCAATTTCAATATTTAGAACCATTTAAGTATTCTGAATTAAACATTGAAAAATCCAGGTCGTCGCAGTGTGGCTTTAGGGTTTTGGTGTCCTTGATTTTGCCACGGGTACGCAATGATCTGGGTAATGATTGGAGTAACCGGAGTTCGTGAATTTTGGCAACGCAGGAAGCTGCTGGAGTGGCATATCCATCGAGTTTAGTGGTGTGTGCAGTAGTGGCCAGACATGGTGTAGAAGCTCGATTCCCAGTGGTTTTTGATTTTTTTGTTTGGGAATTTGTGGTGCTGAAGATCGATTATTCGATCGGAGGTTTTTTTTTTCTTTGGCGATGTGAAGTTTTGTGATGGGTAGCATTTTGTGACTTGACTATGGTGTAGCATCGATTGGATGGATGGAGGAGAAGGCATGCACGTGCACAGCATGCACGAAGGTTGTCTGGTCGGGATGTTCGGTAGGAGGGTCGAGTTCGATATGGTTTTTTCTGGGTTCGTGAGCTTTTCGATGTTCGTTCGAGAGAGTCGTTTGAGTTGATCAAAGATAAATCTTCTCCAATTGATAGCGTTGATTTTAGGGTAGTTTAGGATGTTTCCTGGAGGTAGAAGAGGAGAAGGGATAGCGAATAGGCGGGTTTCTTTCTTTGTTTTATGGGCTTGGTCCGTTTACTTTGTATTGCGAAAATAATTAAAGAGAAATATGGGTTTTGCTTTTGGGGTTTGGGCTCTACTATTTGGTCTAGGTTTATTTTAAACTGGGTTTAAAAATAATAATAACATGTTATATTATAAAGGTATATTATAGCGAATTGTTTTCCGAGCATGAAATAAGGAGGTGATCTAAGTATATGTGATGAATCAATTCCTTTTTATTAAAATGTTACTAATTTTTAATTTAGACAAGGAAATTTAAAATAATAAAATTATATTGCCTTAAATCTATTTAATTAGGGTAATTTAAATAGAATTGTTTATCATAGGTTAGTCAAGTTTTTAAACAATTTTTATTTTAGTCGTGAATTTTATCTGAAAATTTGAGGTATAGTTTAATAGATAACTAAGGGAAATAAATGTCTAAATTTTGAAATTTATTTAAAGTCTTAAGTAATTTTATATATAACAATTTTATTCCAAATGTTAAATAAGTAAGTATTATTAAGAAAGGGGTTGTATCGACGGATGTTGCACCGTCGTACGATCCATTGTGAAAACTTAATAAGTGAAACTTTACAAACTTTTACAGACATAAATAATCACCATTGGTAATGAATGCCATTGTAAAATTTTATGGACTAACTATTAAGATGTTCCCAAACTGAATAGGTGTCTTATTGAAGCCTATTCAAACCCTTTGACATCTGGTCAGCGGAGACGGGCACCTTTTCGCTAAATAGTTAACTAAATTTCTGTGAATAGTATAAGCCATTTATCTGATGCTATCTGTGAAGTTGTTACTAGCAATGATAATCTATGATTTGTTATTCATGCATATATATGTTATTTGCCTGTTAATTATATTTGAGAATATAATGTGAATCGATCTATGGAAGCTGATTGATTTGAATATCTGTGTGAATGTGAATAGTGAATTTTGAATTGGTAAGTACCGTTGAGACTGATAAGCCCTATTCTGTTTGGATTGGTTTTGAAACTAGTTTTGCTTTTAAAAATAAATATTATTTTTAGAAATGTTTTAGAAGAATTGATAAATATTTTTGAAACATCAAAAGTAGTTTATTTATTTTTGGAAATCATTATAAGGTATTAATTTTTAAGAATGCATTATTTAAATTATTTCAAGTATTAAACTATTTTGTGATGATTCTTTAAAGGATAGTTTTTATTAAATTAGTATTTAAGTATATTTTCTTCAATATAAAACTATTTAATATAAATGTTGTTTTAAATAATACTTTATAATAACTTTTATAATGAATATTTTATTTAATAAACATGGAAATAATATTTGGGAACTTCATAAGTATGATTTGAAAAGAAATGGCTGTATATGTATATATATTTACCAAATGAAATAAGCTTTCTTAGTAAATTTTAATCCGTTAGGATTATAAATGTGAACAAGGCTTAAGGGTTGCAACGGGAAATAACTTGGATGAATTGATTGATTGTTTGATAGTTAAATAACCGGCTATCAAATTTGGATAAAACCTAACTTTGGAAATATCTAGAGGAGACTCGAGAATTATATGGTACGGTTACCTTTCGAGGTGCTATACCGTACATATAAACTCGTTTTTTCTCTAGGATGAATTATAAGGAGGCCCATCCACTAACGGTTAGGAGGTGAACTCCGATCTCGTATTTCATCTATGTATTTTCTAAAGAACCAGGATTGAGTTTACCGAGAAATAGCGAACGTTGTTTTGAAGTGACCGGGATCGGATTTGAAATCCAAAAACCACTTTGATCCAACGAGTATGTTTTCGTGATGAAGACAAGAGCTTGGAGTCTAAAATAGAGCAGTGAAGTGCAACGGCTAGTCGCTACTAATCATGAGGGTAATTCCAAATGGATGTAGTAGAAATAGTGCCTTTGGTTCCGTTCGAACCGGAGATGGACTTGTATGGATTAATGCTTTCAGAACATCATCAGGTGGACATTGAGCGTTCTAAGTGACATGTTCTAAAAAGATAACGCTTAGGCTCGAGCCTCATCAACCGGGAATGACTAAAAATTAGGGGATATGCAGCAAGGCTAAGTAAGTAGCACCCAAGTACGGTAAGGTCATCCCTATCTAGATGTCCCTTTATATTTTCGGCTGTGTGGGCAGCCGCTGATCCCAACCGTGGGGTGATCTTACTCGGGCTATCCAGTAAGGGATAGTCCGGTCTTATGTTGCAAGGGAACGGAGGGGTCCTCCGTATGATGATCTAGACCAGGTACTGTGATAGGTGGTACCCAATGCCTAGTCATTCATTGGAAATCCATTCTCCATACGAGCCTTTTACGGTTTTGATTGTATAACCTACTTTGTGGCCGGTATGCTGGAATTTAATAATGTAACAATATTAGCTATTTGAATAAGTATTTGTATATATACCCTATTATAATATTAGAGGATTTTATAAGAAATGCTTTGGCTATCGTAAGGTAAAAACCCGACATGTTTATTTATGGCGGGGTCTTACGAGATGCTTTTGATTTTCAAAGGATTTTTAAACTTTAATAATCAAGTTGAGTGTGTTTCTCACGCTGGTATACCAGACTGACTCAGGCTTGGTGTTTTTCCTATATGTTCGGGTCAGATCGAGCTATTTCCAGGTTTAGTTGGAAGAGAGAAAGCTTCAAGAGAAGGAGCTGGAATCAAGAGCCGTATTGACATAAATGCTTATATTCAGTCTACATTTGGTTATGTAGTCATGTTGTAAGGACAGGATTGTTATAAACTGTCTGAGTCATGTGGTTGTAACTCTGGTTTAAAATCTATGTATATTATTAAAGTAACGGTTTTTGGTTTCATGTAAAGATTTATTTATACTATCGCTTATTCGATCAGCTGTGAGATTCTGCTTGTTCTCTTTTCTTCTATCTTCTTTCTATTTCTACGTTCTTTCTTTCTTTCACTATCCGTCTTCCCGTGCGGTTTGGCTGACAAGTGTGGTTTAATGTCGGTTTAAATCAGTATGGAAAAATAGGTTCTGACATTGTGCTATCAGAGCCAGGTTAAGTGATACCTAGGTTTGGGTGGGTTGCTCATTAGGAATAAAGTCTGTAGAAATCTGTTGAGTCTGAGTGTGTGTATATATACGAGAGAGCATATTTGTTAGTTATATAAAAATGATTTTTATATGTGTTAATTGATCGGTTAAGGGGCATATGGATTTTGGTCAATACAAGTAGCTAACGTTATTGATAGGGATCAAATTTGCTTCAGCATAGCATGGTAGGAGGTTCTCGCTTTGTGTTTGGTGGCGAGCAGGAGACTCTTACCCCTACATGTCCCTGAGAGGTAGTATAAAGCCTTGATGGGTTGGTTGCGAGTCGAGAGGCTGGCCGTAAAAGCAAATTCGAGGTACCACTATGTGCCACGACGGATTGTGGCCACTGAGTTTTGAATGTTCTTCTTAATAACACATTATTATATGTGAAATTAAAAAATTATATAAATATCGAATCACTTAGGAATCTGTATTAATTTAAAAGCATAACACTTATTTTCCCTTAATATATTCAATTATACTTTACTTAATTCGAAACTCCAGGGTTCATAATAAATTATTTAAAAAAAAAACTTTACTACTTAATGATAAATAACTTATTTAAATAAAAATCTCAAAGCAATATAAGTTTAGTTCCCAAACTTCCTTTGTCTATATGAAACTTTAAACAAAACATTTTCATTAGAATAAATTGGTTTTTAAAACATTTGTTATAAAACAACATGTTTGTTATAAACATTTGTAAAGTCAATTGGTTATGGATTTTATTTTGCTTTATAACCAAATTCCGTTATTACTAAATCTTTCTTAAATTAAAATACAGTCCCATTGGGCCGAAGCCCATAATCAAAAACAAAAACAACCCTGCACCTAGAATTCGCGTACGAACCAATCGGCCGAAGCTCAAACCCACAAAACTACTTCTTCCCAAAAACACTTCTCCTCTTCTCGACTACCGGACAAATCATCTCAACCAATCATTTTAAATACCTTTTATATTTATAAAATCATACCTTATTATATAGAAAATATATTTTGGGTAAAATTATTTCATCTACCACTAAAATTCATAATTCCACACAAGGATCAAGATTGCATGCTTGAATTCTAGAATTAACAGCATTTATTCTCAATGGTAATTAAATGTCACAACCCATTTTTAACTAAAACTATACTAGGAAATAGCTATTTTCTTAGTTTACAACAACATGCAAAACGAACTAGATGAAAAGATTTGGATTTTTGAAACACAATATATACTGTCAGCAAGATAGCATATCAATTCATTTTAAAATGTAGATTTATGTTTCTCACCTTAAACATAGATTCTAGATGTTTAAAAATTGATTGAAGCCCTTTGAATTGAAACCTGAAATCTGAAACTTGAATCTTGCTTTTTAAAGATCTCTTGATGACTTGAATTTAAAATAGAGATGCTTTCTTTTCTTTTTAAATTTTTTTTCTGATGCTAACAATTTAAACAGAGGCTAATTTTCTTTAAGTTATAGGTTTTTAATCTTTAAAACCATCACACTGATCTCAATTGTTCACATATATATATACAACTTTGCAACACAGTTGCGGGATAAAGATGACTACTTGGGTTTGAAAAGATATTTTCTTTTCGCTGAGTGAAATTTTTAAAAGAAAGAAATAGTTATCATAACAGGTTTCAGATGTTTTACTGCCAAATGTTAGTTTGTTTACTGATAAAATTAATCACGTTCTACCCATTGTTTTATATTTGTTAAAACTGTTTTCTGGTTTTTTACTTATAGTAAATGATTTACATCCTTTCTCTTATTATATTTATATAGACTATACAATGTTCAAAGTACATGTAACTATGAAGTTAGATAACCTATTGTTATTATTGACAAACTATTGTTGTATTTATACATTTATTACAAAACAAGAATTGCAAAGTGATTTTTAAAACATCTTCAAAGCTTTCATTTATCACTTGTACATTTTAAAATAAAAACGAGAAACTATTGTTTGAATGATATAGCTCTGTTAACAAGTGTAACGACCCGATTTTTCGACATCCGAAAATTGACATCAATACGTCCACTGTATCAAATGCCGAACAATCGGATGCCAGAAAATTGAACCATTAGAGTTAAAGAAGAAGGAGGTAGAAGAAGAAATAAAAAATAATATCAGAATCTCATAATCGTAGCGGAACAATAAATATATAGATAAATGACTAATCTTTAAAACAAAGAACTATATCTGTTTATATATTACATCATCAGAGTACAACACAATTCAGGACGGTTAAAATATCTCGTTCTTTCAAAACTGAATACACGGCTTAAGGTACAGCGGAATATACATCCATGGAAATACGTCTGTAACGAATGCGATTTTTCGACGTTTGTTATCCCGCCTTTTTAGCAAGGCCGTGATACCAAAAGATCAACAGAGAAACCAAAGATAGTTCACCTCAAAGCAACTCAACGATCTAACACGGCAACAAGCTTAGCGACCCGACTTCCTACGACCTAGTGATCAACGACCTAAAGGATACGACCTAACAAGCGAAAGGTTCCAACGACCTAAAGGCTCAACAACTTAAGCAAGTTATGAGGTGAAACGACCTAGAGATTCCAGAGATTCAACAAGTTAGCGATCTAAGAAGGAGCGACCTATGCTTTGCCTCATCGAAGTTAGGTCGCTCACGACCTAAACACTACTCCTTGAAAGTTAGCTCGCTTGCAACCGATGTACTGCTCTTTCAAAGATAGATTGCTCGCGACCTATCCAGATCAAGACCGCTCCCTGCACCGTAGCTCCTTAGATCGCCACTCCCTCTCCTGCTACCCCTTAGGTCGCTAACGACCTACGACCTACCTCTGGGTCACTCCACTTGATACATCAACGTGTTTAAGCCGCTTACCATTCTCCTTAGGTCGCTGACGACCTACCCATCTCTTTGCCGTTGTTCCTTATGTCGCCAGACCCTATGCCGTTGCTCCTTAGGTCGCCCACGACCTACGACCTAACCCTTAGGTCACCACTGCCGACCTAACACCAAGATTCCCTATAAATGCTCCCCCTACTCCAACTAAAAAAAGGACCTTTTCCGAACTTTGAAGCGTCAAGACTCTGCTGTTTTCCCGACCTCCACAACACTTCATTTACCAACCACATTCCAAAGATCCAAGAGAGGAGATCAATCATATTCAACATGAATCCGAAGAGCAATTCATCATCAATGTTCTAGCTACCTGTCTAGAACGTGTTGTAATCGAAGGTTGATTGTAAAAGCTGTTAAAGTGTTGTAATCAGAGAGTTGTGTTGTCAAAGTTTTGTAATCTCGAAGTTGAGTTGTAAGAGTGTACTCAAAGATCGTAATGGAGGATGTAAAGTGGACATAGGCATGACTTAGAGCAGAATCACTATAAAAATTGTTGTCTCTTTTACTGTTTTCTATTATTTTCTGTTTACTCTTAGTTCCCGTGCAAATGGATGGTGCTTTCACTTCGTCACGACTCGCACCGGGGGTGTTGGCGCACATTTTTAGCTTTAACACTTTTTGGTGCTTTCACTGAGAATTGAACTTAGGAACGCTTTCATCATTGCCTCGCAAAGATTTGTTGGACTCTCTTTAAGAACCAGAAGTCTATCTGAGATTATGGCTCCTGGAAGGAAAACAAGTAGAAGACAGAGACCAGAAAGAAGTCAGCACGAAGGGAGTCAAGGGGCTTCCTCAAGGGAGAACCAAACATCAGTCTACATCACCAGGGATGAGATGGAGACAATGATGAAAAGGCAAGAGGAGTTGATCCAGAATTTGTTTCACCAGATTAGGCAACTTGGAGCGCAAAATCAAGGAGCGACTGGAGTTCAGAACAGAGCAAGACTATCTGAGGCAGCACCAGAGCTAGGGGAACTCATCTAAAGCACACTGACCCAGTACCGAGGAAAACATCTGGTGGATTTGAGCAACATGGCATTAACAGAGCAACAGGAGCTCAACCAGGAGAACAGATTCCAAAATTCCCTCGTGAACTCGGGGGGCAGGCCGAAGGCAATGGACGAGGACTACAACTAGGAGACAACGACAGATTGGTAGAGATGGTCAAAAGAGCTATGAGAGGTGGCTTGGTAAACAAGGACTTGGAGGATGTGAATAGGAGTCCTTTTACCACAACAATCAGGCGAGCTAAGAACCCACCAGACTTTAAGCTACCATCGTTGGATATGTATAATGGAAGAACAGACCCTACAGTTCATCTAACAAAATATATGAGGCATATGGAAGTGCTGGGGGCATCCGAGGAAGTTATGGCCCGGTGCTTTCCATTGTATTTGACAGATATTGCGGCATTGTGGTTCAGACAACCGGAGAATGGATCTATCGGGACGTGGAATGATCTGATGGAAAGGTTTATGAGGCAACTCAGGGTTCACATTTCGAGACCTAAGAATGTTATGAGTTTGGCGGCATTGAAACAAAGAAATGGGGAATCTTTGAGAAGCTTTTTGACGCGATTCAATGCAGCTGCAGCATCGGTGGATCGACCGGATTCATCCATGGTCTTGATGGCAGCTGTGTCGTGCGTAGCTGATGGTACAGAATTTAAGAATTTGCTGACAAGAGATCCCCCTATGGATCTAGGGGAATTTTTCCATGAGGCTGAAGGATTTCTATGGTTAGAAGACGCAAAGGCCAAAAGAGAAGAAGGAGAAGGAATCAATGTTTTTGTGGTCAAAGGTGGGAATCCTCCTGAGAAAGGTGTGGAAACAAGCAAAGGTAAACGAAAGGCTGAGGATAACAACGATAGGTCAGCGCGACAGCGAAGAGAACCAAGATTCACTTCATACACGGAGTTGAATGGGACATTGGAGCAAATCTACCAAAACACTAAGGGACAGGTTCCTTACCGAAAGCCGATAAGGAGAGATCCAACTAACAACGAGAAAAAGTCAGACAAGTATTGCTTATTCCATGAGTTGAATGGTCATAGTACAAATGACTGCAGACACTTGAAAGATGAAATCGAGGGGCACATCCGAGATGGTTTGCTGTCACAGTATGTGAAAAAGAAGATTGCAACGGTGGAACAAGAACGAACACCACCTGAACCAACTGGAGACGGCTCAAGATCGAGGCGTCAGCTTGTTATCGATTGATTGAGGTTATGACGAATGAGTGGAAAACTCTACATCGACACAATTAAGTTGTTCACACATGTACGGGACCGTGAACGATCCCCAGGCGTGCTCTGATACAACTATAAATCACATTGATTTAGGTGTTTGCACTCGGACGTCAATACTTTGCTTTTATGTTTTACTTCTGATGATTGATTACTTTTGTTTCATGTTTTACTTCTGATTCTGATGATTGATTACTTTGCTTTCATGTTTTACTCCTGATGATTGATTACTTTGCTTTCATGTTTTACTCCTGATGATTGATTACTTTGCTTTCATGTTTTACTTCTGATGATTGATTACTTTACTTTCATGCTTTACTTCTGATGTTGGGATTTGACTTTTTCAAACATTTTGACTTTGAAACTCTTCAGTTGAATATTTGATTTTGATAATCTTGAGATGGCTAATCCCTCCCCGGGCACACTTATTCGCCTTCAACAGGCACATAAACAATCCAGAAACTCACCTGAACGTGAATCTGGCATTGATGACACTAATTCCCCCCAACACTAAGTCCCCTCCGGGCACACATCAACTCACCTGACCTCGAATGGCTCGATCCCGAACGGTCGTCATTTGAGGTCAGGACAACTCGCCTCGAACAGGCACCCGACTACGAACAGTCACAAACTCGGCTCGAACAGGCACCCGACTACGAACACTCACAAACTCACCTCGAACGGCATCTAACTCCAACAGTCACAACTCGCCTCGAACGGCATAATACTTTTCACCTCAAATGGCTCGATCACGAATGGTCGTCATTTGGGGTCCACCACCAGACTGCCAACGGTCGCACCTTACCACGAATGACTTGATCCCGAATGATCGTCATTTGAAGTAAGGCGCTTGACCATGAACGGTCACAATCCTCCTTGAATGGCTCGATCATGAACAGTCGTCATTCGAGCTCTGCCACTCGACCGTGAACGGTCGCACTTTACCACAAATGGATCGATCACGAACGGTCGTCATTTGAATTAAGGCGCTTGGTCGCGAGTGGCCACATTTCACCTCAAATGGCTTGATCCCGAATGATCGCCATTTGAAGTCCGCCCCCTGACCGGGCACGGTCGCACTTTACCTCGAATGACTCAATCCCGAACGATCGTCATTTGAAGTTAAGCGCTTGACCGTGAACGATCACATTTCACCGCAAATGACTCGATCCCGAACGATCGACGCATGGATATAGACGCTTGACCGCAAACGGTCGCACTTCACCTCAAATGACTCGATCACGAACGATCGTCATTTGAAGTTAGGCGCTTGACCGTAAACGGCCGCACTTCTTCCCAAATAGCTCGATCCCGAACGGTCGTCATTTGGGGCCATATAAAACTATCAATTCCTTTGCAGGTCATCAATAGGATATGAACATGCAGCTTATGGCATAACAAAACACACCTTCCTACCGCAAGGCCTGTTTTGGGAGGCAAGTGCTATCCCGCCTTTTTAGCAAGGCCGTGATACCAAAAGATCAACAGAGAAACCAAAGATAGTTCACCTCAAAGCAACTCAACGATCTAACATGGCAACAAGCTTAGTGACCTGACTTCCTACGACCTAGTGATCAACGACCTAAAGGATACGACCTAGCAAGCGAAAGGTTCCAGCGACCTAAAGGCTCAACAACTTAAGCAAGTTAAGAGGTGAAACGACCTAGAGATTCCAGAGATTCAACAAGTTAGCGATCTAAGAAGGAGCGACCTATGCTCTGCCTCATCGAAGTTAGGTCGCTCACGACCTAAACACTACTCCTTCAAAGTTAGCTCGCTTGCAACCGATGTACTTCTCTTTCAAAGATGGATCGCTCGCGACCTATCCAGATCAAGACCGCTCCCTGCACCGTAGCTCCTTAGATCGCCACTCCCTCTCCTTCTACCCCTTAGGTCGCTAATGACCTACGACCTACCTCTGGGTCACTCCACTTGATACATCAACGTGTTTAAGCCGCTTACCATTTTCCTTAGGTCGCTGACGACCTACCCATCTCTATGCCGTTGTTCCTTAGGTCGCCAGACCCTATGCCGTTGCTCCTTAGGTCGCCCACGACCTACGACCTAACCCTTAAGTCGTCCCTGCCGACCTAACACCAGGATTCCCTATAAATGTTCCACCTACTCCAACTAAAAAAAGGACTTTTTCCGAACTTTGAAGCGCCAAGACTCTGCTGTTTTACCGACCTCCACAACACTTCATTTACCAACCACATTCCAAAGATCCAAGAGAGGAGATCAATCATATTCAACATGAACCCGAAGAGCAATTCATCGTCAATGTTCTAGCTACTTTTCTAGATCGTGTTGTAATCGAAGGTTGATTGTAAAAGCTGTTAAAGTGTTGTAATCGGAGAGTTGTGTTGTCAAAGTTTTGTAATCTTGAAGTTGAGTTGTAAGAGTGTACTCAAATATCGTAATGGAGGATGTAAAGTGGACGTAGGCTTGACTTAGAGTCGAACCACTATAAAAATTATTGTCTCTTTTACTTTTTTCTATTATTTTCTGTTTACTCTTAGTTCCCACGCAAACGGATGGTGCTTTCACTTCATCACGATTCGCACCGAGGGTGTTGGCGCACATTTTTAGCGTTAACAACGCTTGAAAACCGACATCAATACGTCCACTGTATCAACTGCCGAGCAATCGAATGCCGGAAAACCAAAATGTTATGGTTAAAGAAGAAGAAAAGAGAGAGAAAGATAGAACAGAACAATATCAGAATCTCACAACCGCAGCGGAACAACATATAATAGATAAATGAATAATCTTTAAACAAAGAACTATATCAGTTATTACAGTACATCATATTACATTACATTACATCACATCATCAGAGTGTACAACAACAAACAACAACAAACAGCGGAAAAGAAATACTATATACTAGTGAATACGCCATCCCATCCAGCTTGCCTCCAGCAACTCCTGAATTCCATAATATCCTGATAGCCTGACTTAAGACTGCCCGTGTGGAAATTGGTGGGCACCCAGAGTTTAGGAAGGAAAACAATAAACTCCAAGTCAGTCATGGGACTGGTGTGAGAACTTAAAACAGTTTATTTTTAAAACAAAGAACATGATAATTTTAAAATAGATTCGCAATGCTTTTTGGAAAATGAAACTACCATAAGGCCTCCCGCGCATACACACAATGCAAACGCAAAATCGGAGGAGATTTCTCCTTATGATAGTCAATGATGCTTGATACGCATTAAAAAGAAACATTTGATATTATTACTAGTGCATAGTGTAGGAAATATCATTTCGAAAGTAAAGATATAAATCTTAGCCAACATACGACCATTATCATATGCCTACTATAGCTACCATCTAAACAGTGGTGACCACCATAAGTAAATGGCAGGTTCTACAACTAGAACCGTACAAGGTGCGTATTGAAGTTTGGATTTCCAAAAAATGGCCAGGCCAAGGAACTTCCCATTGCCACATGGGTACGCCTCTGGGAAGACGACCCGAGAACCTAACCGGATCTCTGCCAACACAAGGCCGGGTTACCCTTCAAACTGGGTAACTACTGACACGAATATGTCATTCCCCGATCGTAACCGATCTATATCTAAGGATCCTCGATTCCAACAACCACAAAGTAATAAATTTGCAGCAACAACATAGGTCAAGTCTCTGGGCTCCATACCATGATACCACCTATATCCAAAGGGAATGACATACACTAAAGGGGCGCTACCCCCTAATAATCTTGCTGCATCCTTCCTGTTTTGACCATTTTCGGGGTGTGAGGTCCGACGAAGTCTCGTCCACAAAGCCACGCTTTATACAAAAGCTGTGCTTTGATTCAACAAATGCTCAACAACACTTAGCATATCACACTACCAAATTGGGAGTATATCACTAATAACCTTCAATTACATAACCTCTGAGCTCGTACGTCTCAGAGAAGGGTGTTAAGCTTGGAGAATAAATTCTCCGCCACCAACAGAAATATATTTGAAAGAAATCAGCTTCATATCTCAATTTGTAATGTCATACATACAATCCATACAAGTCTGTTCCGGGCTCGAACAGAACCGAAGGCACTTCCAAAGAAGCCCTTGCAATCCGGATATTCACTAATCACGTCCGGACTTTCCATCACTAAGGGTGATAAAACCTCTATATCGGAGATCAGCCGATGCAGAGTCATTCGACGGTAATCCTTCCGTTTTCAAAAATATCCGGTCTTCAACACCGGCCTTCAAATGCAATCCATAACGACGTATCACATATTCGGAATGGGTTATACGACCCAAAGCTCCTTTCCCGGCTAACCCGAATAGTAAGCGCTTATTTTGAAAATAAGTGTAGCATTCAAATTCAAGCAAATCACAACAAATACCTATTTAAAGGTAAATATTGATAGTCGGTTATTTAACTATCAATAGGCGTGCACAGCATCACCAGATTCCAAATAATTTTCCAAATTATTTATTTTCCAAAAATGTCTTTACTATATATATAATTTCCACACTTCAACCATTTGAAAACAAATTTTCAAATCACTTTTCACCTTTACCACTTTTGAAACCAAATTTCAATCATTTTCCTTGCGCGGAAATACTTTCATTTCAAAATGGTTCATTTAAACCAATTAAATAAATCCTTACTGATTTACTTTATATTTACGTTCCAAATCCGTAAATTTATTCCCACGCTTCAAAAATAAATCAACGTTTATTTTTAAACAAATTTCCCTTTCTTTTATAAATTCCATAGTGAATTTACAATTCCAAAATATCTATGAATATACGATTTCCAAATCGATTTCTAATATCCATTTTCAATTTATCTTTAAAAGATAAAATCTCAAAATATTCACTTCATATTGGAAAACATTTCCATACTTATTTAATAATAAGAAATTCACAAATCCATTTATTTTCAACACTTAGAAAATATTCAATATACTTAAATCAAAATTAAGTATATATTTCATTCTTTAAAGAAAACATGCGCTTGAACACATTTATTTGAGTCAAAAACGAATGTTGCGTAAAACATCGTTACGACGACCCAAAGTCACTAGTATAGGGATTCGAAATTAAGATAGATATATAAATCCCAATACTATATAAAACATTTCCTTTCAGAAATCATTTACCATAACACCAGTGTTATAGTCCACTATTTCCTTTTATTTCTCGAAAACGTCTATTTCAACAATGAATGTTGAAATCTATGGTTTTGACACTTAATACATTTTAAAACAACTTCAAATCGTTTTAATTCCATTTAAAAGATCACTCCCTAAACATTCCTTTAATATATTATTCACTGTTCAAAATCGTGAATATAAATCATTAACCAAATTCAACACTTTTACATATTCAATTCAAAAATTATCCACTGTCCCAACATCGTGAATATACTTCTTTAATAAGCTATAAAAATTTACTTATCAAATTCAATCAATCTTGAATTTATAAATCAATGTTTATAAATTCACATTTATATATTATAAAAACTTAAAGTTATAAAAATCTCTTTATCAACCAATTCTATTTAAATCTCATTTAGATGTCAAAAATCAAATTTTCAAGTTAATTATTTATAATTTTCTATTTTACAAAATCTATTCAATTTATAACTTTACAATTTATAAATTTATAATTTCATTCACTTATGAAATCCATTTTTGTTTCATCTTAACACTTATAAAAACTCGTTTTACAATTCCTATATTTTAATTTATAAATATCAATATTATAAATCTTTTATATAAATCGTTTATAATAATTCAAAAATCCAAATTTAAACCATTTTATAAATTAATTTACTATTTATTTCAAAAATCACATTTCGGTTATATTTCTCAAAAATCATAATTTTTATAACATTAAATTTATAACGTTTATTTATTTAAAATGAACCAATTCCAAAAATTCAATAAAATGTATATTTTCAAAAATAACTTTAAAAATCCTTTTAAAATAAAAATCTTTACTTTAACATTTTTAAACTCCAAAAATAGGTCCAATGATGCAACATCACCAAATAAATCATGTATCATCATATGATAATCAACAAATATCACAATATCTGTAATCAAATAAATACTGGTGAGGAATCCAGTTGGATCCCTCCAACCTGTTTCCCTGGATCCACATACATTAGCACAATATCAATTCCGTTCCAATACGGAATATCGCGGTATATGGGATTTGTAAAATATTACCCGCTATTATGCGGTGCAATAGGGTCTCATCCGCTATATAATGCGGGAAATCAACTCCAAGTACATATATAATACCAATTCCAAACAAGATGGAATTATCGCGGTATATGTTTTTAATAAATAACCTCCGCTTAATATACGGTGTATAATGTCTATTTCAATCATCAACAGATAATAATTTATCATTCAGGCATACAATCAACAATTTTAAATCTAACCATTTAAAATTTAAATCGAAACTATTCGATTGAGTGAGAAGTTCTCACCTTGGTTTCAATACAGTTTCAGTGTTCTATTTCGAATAAAATTAAACGCGGGTTTAATTTTACCCGAAATTATCACTAGGTCCAAACGACTTCAAACCAGCTCCATTACATAGTGCTCGTCAAAACGAAGCCAACGCAATTCGTTTTTCGTGCGTTTTCGACCTCGTATGAAACGGTTATCGATTTTTAAACATCGTACAATTTTTATAATATAAAACAATTTAGTTTTCTTTTTATTTTTTTCAACCTCAACACAATCCTGGCTGTTCATCTCTTGCTTCAACATCAGGCCGTCCCCTTCCTCCTTCCTCTCCCAGGTAACGAACGTGACAAAGAAGGCAATAGCCGCCCCTATGCCCTAATTCGCGCGACCACATACGACGTCGAGAAGTTGATCGGCAAGCACCACTTCGAAGCCAACGTCGAGCACTACACTCGACTGCAATATAGTGGAGCTCGGCCCCCCCTCCAACCTCAAAAACCGTGCGCGACCTGATGTGAACGCGCCCTCCTAGTGACCACCACGACGCTCCAAATTGGATCATCACCATATCGAATCGAAGCTCTCATCATCCTCTAGAAGTTTGTAGTTGAACGTTTCGTCTAATTATTCACGGATTGGAAGAGATTAAGAGGAGAAGACGATTAAATTCTAGCCATTAAAACTGTAGGTGGTGGCTAGGGTTAGATTAGGGTTAGGGTTTTGCTTTGTATCGCAAATGGAAATAATGGAGGCCTTTTATAGAAAATTCGCCAAAACACTATTCATCCGAATTTTCCGAAATCCAAACGAAGCGTGCCGGCTGGAGTTTCTAGGGTTTAACCCGCGTTTCGAACACAATGGAATAGGTTTCGGAGGCTAATTCGATCATCTGTGCGAGTTACGGAAATAAACGATCAAATTTAAATTAAACCGATTAAACGAATTTTCTATGCGTTTTGGCTTGCCGCTGACAAACGGTAAATCCGATTGACACGAAATTTGAAACCATACAATAATATAGCATTACGGATCCGATGAAACTAGTTTCATCGAAATCCGAGACTGTTTGAAAAATGGCTATTTTAACTCGTCAATTAAATATTAAAATATTCAATTTTCACAAATTAACTTTTAATTCAATTTTAAAAGTTCTACAACATCATTCTAACTCCAATATGGTATAATAAAATTTTACAAATCAATTTTAATCATATTAAACCCAATTTCCAATTATTTCTGTAATTTCAACTATTAAATTATCGATTTAATTATCCAATTAAATCCAGATATTCGAAAAATAAATTATTCGACTTATAAATTTCACTTGTTAATATTTAAAATAAATTAAATATACAAATTTTAATTAACAGAAATTCTTGGACGTTACAAACTTCCTCCCTTAAAAGAATTTCGTCCTCGAAATTACCAAGTAAGAAAAAGTTATAGAATCCATCAACTTTCCAAAACAATTCGTTCGAATTAAATTTCAAATTCATTTGAGTGTTTAACTTTCTCAAAATCCATAGTTAAACTTCTTACAAAATCTTTACTAAGTTTCCAAATCCAAACTTAGTTTTCAAAAATTTCCTAATTTTCTCAAAAATATACTAACGCCTTAAATTTCTAGAAAAATTCGCCAGAGTCTACTTTGCGCAGCTCGATCCGAAAAAAAAATGACAGTATATATATCATAAATATACATCTCATCAAGTGATGAGGCATCCTGCAGGGAAAAAGGTGTAAAAGTACGGTATTCAATCCGAGATATGTACCTTATATTTTATTAGCGAGCATATACGGCTAATATAGCACGAAAGCGAGCTCCAAATGCGAAGCAAGCGCAATCCGCACCTACTAAACACTCAACAAACCATGAGAACATGCATATATGAAAATAATATCAATATACAACATATAGCAACATAACAACTACATGTGCCAACATAGCAAATGCAACAAAAGCAACAAATGCAACCATCAAACAACTATCATCCAACTAACATCCAACAAATCAACGTCCATCCAAATCAAATCATAACCAAATCAATATACATTCACTTTTCATTATTATTCAATGAATTGGTTTTTTCCATTTAATCACATTTGATTCATTAACATTGGATATTTTTACTAACATTCACTTATTCATATTCAATTAGTTTACATTCACTAATTTATATTCAAGTTGGTTCACTTACAAATCAAATTCAATTCTATTTAAGATTCACTTAACTTCCAATTTGATTTCAATGATTTATAGCCTTCCATTTCATTAATTCGTTTTCATTTAACGCTTAATGAGTTATATAAAATCAACAAATCATCATATAACCACCAAATCATAACCATCATAACCAAATTATTTAATTTACATTCTATTTGGTTTAACACTATTTAATTCCAATTGGTTGATATTAAATTGACTTCCATTCAATTTATTCAATTTCTCCACTTCATTAGCTTCCAATGAATTAACACTTACATTCATTATTCCATATCAATTTATTTTACATTCAATTGATTAATATTCCATCCATTTATCAATTCAATTGCTAATTCCTTTAACAATATAAAGTTGAATTTCATTTATATAACTCAAGTTCACATTCATAACTTCATTCAAAATTACTTAAGCTGTATTTCATTTCAAACGAAATTTTGTTAACTTAAATTCCCACTTATAAATCCAATTCAGATTCCAATTCTAAAGTAAATTTAATTTATTTAACCTTTACCAAAGTCAAATTTCATATCACTATCAAATCCAGATTTATTTTTGCTTAACAGAATTGTTTAACCACTTTAATAATTGGTTTCATTTACACCCTTACATTTTATAAGTTATACAACTTATATTTACTTGATTCACTTATATTCATCAATTTCAATAGCTCCAAATCAGTTTATTTAACTTTCCTTTAGTTAAATTTCAAATCACATGAATTTGATGACAACTCAAATTTATTTTAACTTGGATTTTAATTTCAAATTTGTTTATCACAATCAAACATCAATTCCCAATTTACTACGGTAACAAATCTATCACACAGAGACTCGAAAATGATACTGATGATGCTGTAGTCATCACCCTTATTATTTCCCAGTAACAGTAGTGAATTAAGTGCTTAATATTCTTTCAATATTTATAAATCACATTTACAAATCTTTTACTTATATGATTTCACTATTTCTCTTTACTTATATAAGATCACTTCACAATTGTAAATCACATTAATTATAATTCCATACTTATAATCCTTCGCTTATAAAATTTATTCTTTTACAATATGTTTCATTTAACTTATTCAAACATCTTTCAATTAACTTATATATATATTCTTACATTTTCAACAATCAAACAATCAATTTTATATACACTTTAATAATTCTGAAAAATTATTCCTTTATATATAAAATATAATCAAGGTAAAATTATTTCATTTACCCCATTTAAAATGATACTATATCGGTTTATCTCGTTTAAGAGTTTAAAAACCCCAATCGATAATATGGCGCCCCATCTACCGACCAGAATTCACAAACAGCCTAACGGATAAGCAAACACGATATAAAACATTTTTATATTCACTAACAAATACACGCTAATAGCTATTATTACACTCACACTCATTCTAGAGCACTACTGACTCTATCTCTAATGAGTAATACCCAACAGAGCTAAGGTTGTCGCTTAACCATAAGCTCTGAAACCCAATGTAACGAATGCGATTTTTCGACGCTCGAAAACCGACATCGATACGTCCACTGTATCAACTGCCGAGCAATCGAATGCCAGAAAACCGAAATGTTATGGTTAAAGAAGAAGAAAAGGATAGAAGAAGAGAGAAAAAGATAGAACAAAACAATATCAGAATCTCACAATCGCAGCGGAACAACATATAATAGATAAATGAATAATCTTTAAACAAAGAACTATATCAGTTATTACATTGCATCATATTACATTACATTACATCATCAGAGTTTACAACAACAAACAACAACAAACAGCGGAAAAGAAATACTATATACTAGTGAATACGCCATGCCATCCAGCTTGCCTCCAACAACTCCTGAATTCCAGAATATCCTGATAGCCTGACTCTGGACTGCCCGGGTGGCAATTGGTAGGCACCCAGAGTTTAGGAAGGAAAACAATAAACTCCAGGTCAGTCATGGGACTGGTGTGAGAACTTAAAACAGTTTATTTTTAAAACAAATAACATGATAATTTTAAAATAGATTCGCAATGCTTTTTGGAAAATGAAACTACCATAAAGCCTCACGCACACACACAGACACAATGCAAACGCCGAATCGGAGGAGATTTCTCCTTATGATAGTCAAAGATGCATGATACCATTAAAAGAAACATTTGATATTATTACTTGTGCATAGTGTAGGAAAAATAATTTCGAAAGTAAAGATATAAATCTTAGCCAACATACGACCATTATCGTATGCCTACTATAGCTACCATCTAAATAGTGGTGACCACCATAAGTAAATGGCAGGTTCTACAACTAAAACCGTACAAGGTGCGTATTGAAGTTTGGATTTCCAACAAATGGTAAGGCCAAGGAACTTCCCATTGCCACATGGGTATGCCTCTGGAAAGACGAGCCGATAACCTAACCGGATCTCTGCCAACACAAGGCCGGGTTACCCGTCAAACTGGGTAACTACTGACACGAATATGTCATTCCCCGATCGTAACCGATCTATATCCAAGGATCCTCGATTCCAACAACCACAAAGTAATAAATTTGCAGCAACAACATAGGTTAAGTATCTGGGCTCCATACCATGATACCACCTCTATCCAGAAGGAATGACATACACTAAAGGGGTGCTACCCCCTAATAACCTTACTGCATCCTTCCTGTTTTGACCATTTTCAGGGTGTGAGGTCCGACGAAGTCTCGTCCACAAAGCCACGCTTTATACAAAAGCTGTGCATTGATTCAACAAATGCTCAACAGCACTTAGCATATCACACTACCAAATTGGGAGTATATCACTAATAACCTTCAATTACATAACCTCTGAGCTCGTACGTCTCAGAGAAGGGTGTTAAGCTAAGAGAATAAATTCACCGCCACCAACAGAAATATATTTGAAAGAAATCAGCTTCATATCTCAATTTGTAATGTCAGACATACAATCCATACAAGTCTGTTTCGGGCTCGAACAGAATCGAAAGCACTTCCAAAGAAGCCCTTGCAATCCGGATATTCACTAATCACGTCCGGACTTTCCGTCACTAAGGGTGATAAAACCTCTATATCGGAGATCAGTCAATGCAGAGCCATTGACGTAATCCTTCCGTTTTCAAAAATATCCGGTCTTCAACACCGGTCTTCAAATGCAATCTATAACGACGTATCACATATTCGGAATGGGTTATACGACCCAAAGGTCCTTTCCTGGCTAACCCGAATATTGACCGCTTATTTTGAAAATAAGTGTAGCATTCAAATTCAAGCAAATCACAACAAATACCTATTTAAAGGTAAATATTGATAGTCGGTTATTTAACTATCAATAGGCGTGCACAACATCACCAGATTCCAAATACTTTTCCAAATTATTTATTTTCCAAAAATATCTTTACTAGATATATAATTTCCACACTTCAACCATTTGAAAACAAATTTTCATATCACTTTTCACCTTCACCACTTTTGAAAAAAAATTTCAATCATTTTCCTTGCGCGGAAATACTTTCATTTCAAAATGGTTCATTTGAACCAATTAAATTAATCCTTACCGATTTACTTTATATTTACGTTCCAAATCCGTAAATTTATTCCCACACTTCAAAATAAATCAACGTTTATTTTTAAACAAATTTCCCTTTCTTTTATGAATTCCATAGTGAATTTACAATTCCAAAATATCTATGAATATACGATTTCCAAATCGATTTCTAATATCCATTTTAAATTTATCTTTAAAAGATAAAATCTCAAAATATTCACTTATTATTGGAAAACATTTCCATACTTATTTAATAATAAGAAATTCACAAATCCATTTATTTTCAACACTTGGAAAATATTCAATATACTTAAATCAAAATTAAGTGTATATTTCATTCTTTAAAGAAAATATGTGCTTAAGCACATTTATTTGAGTCAAAAACGAATGTTGCGTAAAACATCGTTACGACGACCCAAAATCACTTATATAGGGATTCGAAATTAAGATAGATATATAAATCCCAATACTATATAAAACATTTCCTTTCAGAAATCATTTACTATAACAACAGTGTTATAGTCCACTATTTCCTTTTAAAACAACTTCAAATCGTCTTAACTCCATTTAAAAGATCACTCCCTTAACACTCCTTTAATATATTATTCACTGTTCAAACTCGTGAATATAAATCATTAACCAAATTCAACACTTTTACATATTCAATTCAAAAATTATCCACTGTCCAAAAATCGTGAATATACTTTATTAATAATCTATAAAAATTTACTTATCAAATTCACTCAATCTTGAATTTATAAATCAATGTTTATAAATTCACATTTATATATTATAAAAACTTCAAGTTATAAAAATCTCTTTATTAACCAAATCTATTTAAATCTCATTTAGATGTCAAAAATCAATTTTTCAAGTTAATTATTTATAATTTTCTATTTTACAAAATCTATTCAATTATAACTTCACAATTTATAAATCTATAATTTCATTCACTTATGAATTCCATTTTTATTTCATTTTAACGCTTATAAAAACACGTTTTATAATTCCTTTATTTTTAATTTATAAATATCAATATTATAAATCTTTTATATAAATCGTTTATAATAATTCAAAAATCCCAATTTAAACCATTTTATATTAATTTACTATTTATTTCAAAAATCACATTTCGGTTATATTTCTCAAAAATCATAATTTTTATAACATTAAATTTATAACGTTTATTTATTTAAAATGAACCAATTCCAAAAATTCAATAAAATGTATATTTTCAAAAATAACTTTAAAAATCCTTTAAAATAAAAATCTTTACTTTAACATTTTTAAACTCTAAAAATAGGTCCAATGATGCAACAACACCAAATAATCAATCACGGTATCCAAACATCATATATCATCATATGATAATCAACAAATATCACAATATCTGTAATCAAATAAATACTGGTGAGGAATCCAGTTGGATCCCTCCAACCTGTTTCCCTGCATCCACAGACATTAGCACAATACCAATTCCGTTCCATTACGGAATATCGCGATATATAGGATTTATAAAATATTACCCTCTATTATGCAGCGCAATAGGGTCTCACCCGCTATATAATGCAGGAAACCAACTCCAAGTACATATATAATACCAGTTCCAATCAAGATGGAATTATCGCGGTATATGTTTTTAATAAATAACCTCCGCTTAATATACGGCGTATAATGTCTATTTCAATCATCAACAGATAATAATTTATCATTTAGGCATACAATCAACAATTTTAAATCTAACCATTTAAATTTTAAATCGAAACTATTCGATTGAGTGACAAGTTCTCACCTTGGTTTCAATACAGTTTCAGCGTTTTATTTCAAATAAAATTAAACGCGCGTTTAATTTTACCCGAAATTATCACTAGCTCCAAACGAATTCAAACCAGCTCCATTGAGTAGTGCTCGTCAAAACGAAGCCAACGCAATTCGTTTCGTGCGTTTTCGATCTCGTATGAAAAAATTACCGATTTTTAAACATCGTACAATTTTTATAATATAAAACAATTTATTTTTCTTTTTATTTTTTTCAACCTCAACACAATCCTGGCCGTTCATCACTTGCTTCAACATCAGGCCATCCCCTTCCTTCTTCCTCTCCCAGGTAACGAACGTGACAAAGAACCCAATAGCCGCCCCTATGCCCTAATTCGTGCGACCAAATACGACGTCGAGAAGTTGATCAGCAAGCGCCACTTCGAAGCCAACGTCGAGCACTACACTTGGCTATAATATGTTGGAGCTCGGCCCCCCCTCCAACCACAGAAACCATGCGCGACCTGATGTGAACATGCCCCCTAGCGACCACCACGACGCTCCAAATTCGATCATCACTGTATAGAATCGAAGCTCTCATCATCCTCTAGAAGTTTGTAGTTGAAAGTTTCGTCTAATTATTTACGAATTGGAAGAGATTAAGAGGAGAAAACGATTAAATTCTGGCCATTAAAACTGTAGGTGGGAGCTAGGGTTAGATTAAGGTTAGGGTTTTGCTTTGTATTGCAAATGGAAATAATGGAGGCCTTTTATAGAAAATTCGCCAAAACACTATTCATCCGAAAATTTCCAAACTCCAAAAGAAGCATGCCGGCTGGCGTTTCTAGAGTTTACCCCGCGTTCCGAACACAATGGAATAGGTTTCGGAGGCTAATTCGATCATCTATGCGAGTTACAAAATAAACGATCAACTTTAAATTAAACCGATTAAACGAATTTTCTATGCGTTTTGGCTTGCCCCTGACAAATGGTAAATCCGATTGACACAAAATTTGAAGCCATACAATAATATAACATTACGGATCCGATGAAACTAGTTTCATCGAAATCTGAGGCTGTTTGAAAAATGGCTATTTTAACTCTTCAGTTAAATATTAAAATATTCAATTTTCACAAATTAACTTTTAGTTTAATTTTAAAAGTTCTATAACATCATTCTAACTCCAATATGATATAATAAAATTTTACAAATCAATTTTAATCATATTAAACCCAATTTCCAATTATTTCTGTAATTTCAACTATTAAATTATCGATTTAATTATCCAATTAAATCCAGATGTTCGAAAAATAAATTATTTGACTTATAAATTTCACTTATTAATATTTAAAATCAATTAAATATACAAATTTTAATTAACAAAAATTCTGGGACGTTACAAACTTCACCCTTAAAAGAATTTCGTCCTCGAAATTACCAAGTAAGAAAAAGTTACAGAATCCATTAACTTTCCAAAACAATTCGTTCGAATTAAATTTCAAATTCATTTGAGTGTTTAACTTTCTCAAAATCCATAGTTAAACTTCTTACAAAATCTTTACTAAGTTTCCAAATCCAAACTTAGTTTTCAAAAATTTTCCAATTTTCTCAAAAATATTCTAACGCCTTAAATTTTTGGAAAAATACGCCAGAGTCTCCTTTGCGCGGCTCGATTCGAAAAAAAATGACAGTATATATATCACAAATATACATCTCATCAAGTGATGGGGCATCCTGCAGGGAAAAAAGTGTAAAGTATGATATTTAATCCGAGATATGTACCTTATATTTTATTAGCGAGCATATACGGCTAATATAGCACGAAAGCGAGCTCCAAATGAAAAGCATGCGCAATCCGCACCTACTAAACACTCAAAAACCATGAGAACATGCATATATGAAAGTAATATCAACATACAACATATAACAACATAACAACTACATGTGCCAACATAGCAAATGCAACAAAAGCAACAAATGCAACCATCAAACAACTATCATCCAACCAACATCCAACAAATCAATGTATATCCAAATCAATTCATAACCAAATCAATATACATTCACTTTTCATTATTATTCAATGAATTGGTTTTTTTTCATTTAATCACATTTGATTCATTATTGGATGTTTTTACTAACATTTCTTATTCATATTCAATTAGTTTACATTCACTAATTTATATTCAAGTTGGTTCACTTACAAATCAAATTCAATTCTATTTAAGATCCACTTAACTTCCAATTTGATTTCAATGATTTATAGCCTTCCATTTCATTAATTCGTTTTCATTTAACGTTTAAAGAGTTATATAAAATCAACAAATCATCATATAACTGTTGGGGATGCGGATTAAGGATCTTAAGGCAGAAATAACACTAGAGAGGGGGTGAATAGTGTTTTAAAGAATATATGAACTATATGACTAAATTAAAACTTTCAACACAAATCTAAACAGAATTCTAACACAGAATGATCACAGAACATATAACAAATGCAAATAGTAAAGTAAGTAAAAGGAAAGAACACACCGGATTTTATACTGGTTCGGAATCCTCCTACATCCAGTCCTGCACCAAGGCAATATCCTTGTACAGATTTTTATAAGCCAATATCCAAATTACAACCCTCAATTTCTAAGGCCTTGAGGAACCCTCCTATCTCCGAGTCTGGGGTAAACTCTCTTGATTTACGGGACACAAGATCACCCTAATACTTTCTAATACCAATCCTTTTGAATGGATAGACTCTATGGACCTTTTGAATACAAGTTGATCCTATAACTCTGAATAGCACTTTGATCTTTAGTAGAATGATGGAGAATCAAATAGAGAGAGTATCTAAATGATTTCCTATTGAGAATTTGGCAGAATGATGGCACGATCTTGAAAATATGAAGTTTTATGGATATGGAATGGTGGAGAAGAAGGAGTGAAGAAAATAAGAAAGTAGTTGTTATAAAATTCGTTTTGGAAGCCTTTATATAGATGCACAACAGTCATAACCATTGGCGAAAGATTTTTGAACGAATGGACACTTCTTCTGAAATTTGAATTTTGAATCCAACTGTCACCATGTCGACATGGGGTATCCCCTTATGTCGACATCCCTCAGTTCAAAATTGTAGAGATGTTGTTTTGTAAAAGCATTTGAATTTAAAACAAGTTGAAACTTCTCTGAAGCAAAATAAACTGTTTAAACAATATTTTGAGATAGAGAATGAATATAAAAAATTATTTTAAATATATATATATATATATAATGGATATAGACCGTCAATTATATAAGTAATATTTAAAATCAGAATAAGTTTTGATGTTTTAAAAATAGAAGTTTTTAAAATCAGAATGGAGGAATATTTCAAGGCTAAAACAAAGTTTGAAAACATTTTTGAAAACATGATTTTGAAAGCTAAAACATTTTGAAAACAGATTTAAAAACATTTTGAAAAATCTATTCAAACTGAAATTGCAAGAACCTTCCTACAGAGCTCCTCCATAGGACTCGAGAACTTGTACAAAGTAGTTTAAATGATTTTGATTTTCGTGGGTTTGTAAGCCACTTGTCGTAGGTTTGTAAGCTACTTGTCGTGGGTTTGTAAGCCACTGGTTTCGATAGAAATTGGGTTCCATCCCAAAAGAAAATTGGAAGAAAGATGAGAGTGCTATTATGAAGTTTTAACAAAATACTAGACACTTATCTTGAGATCTTGAAATCTTGATTCTCTAGAGTCTTGAATCTTGAATCTCTAATCTTCATCTTGATGCTTGAGTCTTTATACTGATTAGTCTTTGATAATACCTGCATATACTTCCTATATACATATACATATATATATCTATCTATATGGAAATGTTAGTATATACTTTATAAAGTAAAGTATAATAACTATATAAGGTTGTTGTCATCAAAACATCATCAACTCAGTTCCTAACAATCTCCCCCTTTTTGATGATGACAACCTTTGTTTATAAAATATTCTTACCATACCATAACTCCCCATAACTCCCCCTCACTCCGTGAGTTCTTCTTAAAACTACAACTCCCCTTTATTCCATGACTCCCCCTTACACCAAGCACATATGTTTTTATAACTTTCTCCCCCTTTGTCATCAACAACAAGGAATAAAAGATTTACCTGTTCTAAAGTATATATTGAATAAAAGTGTAAAGTGAACGTGTAAGTGATCAAGTGTGTGTGCATATATATAAGTGTAACTTGACAATCAAATCAATATCATACATAGCAAACCAATTATGTATAGTATATGAAGTTATATACAAACCAAATCCAAATCAAACTTAAGTAAACAATTCAATCAAATCCTAATCAAATCAAATCAAACAAACAAACATACATAATGATCAGACATTCCTTGGGACTTCCACCCATCCATCTTCTCCAAAGATAGGATCAGTTTTGATAACATCCCAATTATCTTTGTCGAGAGTGACTGGTGGATTTGCTTCGGGTTCGTCTTTGCTATGGCTTGAGACCATCCAACGAAGTGTGTCGAAGTGTTTCTCTTGCTCTTTGATCATCTGCATTTGGCTTAATTCTAAGTGCCTTTGATTTCTAAGTATAAAAGAAAGAATATTCTTGAAAGAAGTAAGAGTTTCTTCACGATTTTCACTTAAATTCTTAATTGGAGAAGCCGTAATTTAAGAAATAAGTTGAAGTATGAGAGGAGATGAATAGAAATGGAATTTTGAGAAGTTTTTCTGGAAAAATAGGTATTTATAGGAGTTATTGGCCGTTCAAAATGAATTGTCACTTGGTAGTTACAAGAATTTGAAGTTAGAAATTGTAACTACTTTCTGACTGTTATATGTCGACATGGGGGGATGGGGCATGTCGACATGGTCTAGACAGAATGACCAAGTTGAGTTATTTTTGATTTTTAAGTTTATTTTTATACTAGTGGACCTATATAAACTTAAAATAAATAACTATCAGAGATATATAAAGCTGGAAAATAGATAATAAGATAGCATTACTTATATTAGTTAACATTACATAATCTTAACTAAAAAAGTAGAAAATACAAAGATAGATAAACGATAGCTAGAGAGATAATGGCTAGCATTAGTTTGATGAAGATGATGATGAAGACAAGCCAAGTTTCCTGCCTATCTTCCCAAAGAACTTTGTCGATCTTGGTGGAGATTTTATCCATTTTCTTGCTAATAGATCTCTTAAGAACCTTTTGGTTTTGAGCAATTATCTTTTGGTTCTTGAGTATGGTTTTGTTGGATGGATTGGCGGGTGTATGTGGATATTCTATACTTTCCAAAGAGGTATCTTCATCTTCCTCTTCTTCTTCTTCAATTTCCATTCCTTCCCCTTCTTCTTCTTCTTCTTCTTCTTCTTCCTCTTCTTCCATCTCTTCATGAGCAAGTCTCTCTTCCTTTTCGGCAAGTGTTTCATATGGTTGAAACATAAGTGGGATTTTCATAAGAGAAATGTTCCCATGATTGAACACTTTCCTACTTACAAACTCTTCCTTTTTAACATCCACACCAAAATAATTGAAAATCCGAGTAAGGTAAATTCCATGATAAAGAGTGTTTTCTCCCATATTAAAATTTTTGGTTCTTAACTCATCCAAAATAGTTTGTGCCCAATTAATATCATATTTTTCAAAAATAGCAAAAAGAGCTTTACACACTTTTGAGGTGGGATTATTGTAGTTTCCCGACCTAGGAATAATTGTGTGTTGAATAAGAAGGTTGACAATTCTTGCTTTTGGGCGGAAAAAGCGATTCTTAAAATCCATGTGGTTATCGGTTTCAAAAATGTGATGAAAAGTCTCTCGATCGGTTTCATTGATTTGAAATTCCGAGAGATTCATACCGGTAGATTCGCAACCCAAAATAGTACCCAAAATATCGAAATCCAAAACAATAAATGTTCCTTTAACACTACTCCAAATTTGATCTTCATTTCCATTATAAAATCCACGATTTAGGTTTGCATAAAACATTTTGACAAGTTTGGATAAAAAAAGAAATCATTTTGCTTGTTAGCAATCAAGCTAAGAATGGAGTTTTCTTCAAAAAGTTGATCGATTTCATAAGAAGAAAAATCATCAAAAATGGAAAATTTTCCCGTATTGACTTTACCATAGTTTACATAGCTTATATAAGCTTTGATACCCTCCGGGTCATTGAAAAGATCATTTTTGATGGATTTGGGCAGCCTCATAGTTGATGGGTTACTTGAGGAAGCCATTGATGAGTGTTTGAGAGGAGTAGAAGACAATGAAGAAGGTTTGAATTATGAGAATAAAGTGAAAAGAGATGATAAGAGAAGTATATTAAATAGATTCTCTAAAGTCATTTTCTCTGGTCAAGAGGTATCTTTTCAGAAATTTGAAGAAGTGAAAAGGTGGAGGGAAATTCAAAAGTTTGAATTCAAATTTTGAAATCAAATTTCTGAGAGGCATGTCGACATGGGGTATCATGGCATGTCGACATGTGCCTGTTGAATTTGAAAGAAGGTGTCTATTTCTAAAATCTAATAAATTCCTAAAATCCTAAGAAAACTAATCTATATTCTATATCTATATTTAATTCCAGTAATAATATTAAATATAATAATATTAAAATATTTTAATATTTAAAATATTATTAAAATAATATTATTTTGAATTTAAAAATTCAAATTTCAAAGGGTGATTTTGAATTTAAAAATTCAAGAAATTGCAAACAAAATCCAAGCAAGCAAGCATCCAATAAAATTAAAATAAATGTGTACCTTTTTTTTAGATCCAAACTCCGATCGTCTTCTGATTCGAGAATAGCCGTGAAGCACAGATTTTGATTATCAGTTTTCTTCTCGTCGTCACTGGATGAATCTGAATCGTCAAGAGTTGCTGCATATGCCTTCTTTCTTTTCTTTGGTTACTCGTTGTTTGGTTGAAATGTCTGTTTGTTTGGATATGGACAATCCATCTTGTAGTGCCCTGTTTTGTTGCAGTTATAGCAGCTATCACCATTATTGTTGTTGTTGTAGTTCTCCGAAGTATTTCTGGAATTTCTTTGATCATTTATTTTAAAGTTATTCATCTTTCTATACTTCAGAAATTTCCTGAAATTTCTGGCCATGAAAGCAATTTCTTCATCACTCTCTTGTTCTGAATCTCCAATTGTTGCTTTGAATGCGATCGATTTCTTTTCCGTTGCCTTAGATTCTTTTCTCCCTTGTAGTTGAACTTCATAAGACATTAGATTACCGATTAACTCTTCGATCTTCATTTGACTAACATCATTTGCCTCTTCAATAGTAAGTGTCTTTTGATCCCATTCTGGAGTGAGTGAATTGAGTATTTTTCTGACTTGATCTTCTTTTGAGAAACCCTTTCCTAAAGCAATCAATGAGTGTACAATGTCTTGAAATCGACAATACATGTCGGAAAAAGACTCATTTTCATGCATTTTAAACAATTGAAACTAGTTAGTTAATATGGAAGTTTTAGTCTGTTTAACTTTGCTTGTTCCTTCATGAGTTACTTGCAAAGTTTTCCAGATTTCAAATGCAGACTTACAAACAGAGACTCTATTAAACTCATTCCTATCTAGTGAACAAAATAGTATATTCAATGCCTTAGAATTGTCTTGTGCAACTGTCTTTTTCTCAGTAGTCCACTGGGGATAATTTGTAGTTGGTTCAACATATTCAATTTGTGTCATATTCCAAGTATCTAAACTTATGGATTGTAAATAAATTTTCATCCTACATGCCCAATATGCATAATTACTGCCATTAAAAAGTGGTGGTCTGACAGTAGACTGACCTTTTACAAATGAACTAGCGTTAGTACTTGTGTTGATAGACGTAGTAGTGACAGGAGTGACATTACTAGTGTGTTGTGCCATTAAAAATTTTCAAAATTTCAGATTATGAAAATAATGAAAACCAATGCTCCGATACCAATTGTTGGGGATGCGGATTAAGGATCTTAAAGCAGAAATAACACTAGAGGGGGGGTGAATAGTGTTTTAAAGAATATATGAATTATATGACTAAATTAAAACTTTCAACACAAATCTAAACAGAATTCTAAAACAGAATGATCACAGAACATATAACAAATGCAAATAGTAAAGTAAAGTTAGTAAAAGGAAAGAACACACCGGATTTTATACTGGTTCGGAATCCTCCTACATCCAGTCCTGCACCAAGGCAATATCCTTGTACAGATTTTTGTAAGACAATATCCAAATTACAACCCTCAATTTCTAAGGCCTTGAGGAACCCTCCTATCTCCGAGTCTGGGGTAAACTTTCTTGATTTACAGGACACAAGATCACCCTAATACTTTCTAATACCAATCCTTTTGAATGGATAGACTCTATGGACTTTTTGAATACAAATTGATCCTATAACTCTGAATAGCACTTTGATCTTTAGTAGAATGATGGAGAATCAAATAGATAGAGTATCTAAATGATTTCCTATTGAGAGTTTGGCAGAATAATGGCACGATCTTGAAAATATGAAGTTTTATGGATATGGAATGGTGGAGAAAAAGGAGTGAAGAAAATAAGAAAGTAGTTGTTATAAAATTCATTTTGGAAGCCTTTATATAGATGCACAACAGTCATAACCATTGGCGAAAGGTTTTTGAACGAATGGACACTTCTTTTGAAATTTGAATTTTGAATCCAACTGTCACCATGTCGACATGGGGTATCCCCTTATGTCGACATCCCTCAGTTCAAAATTGTAGAGATGTTGTTTTGTAAAAGCATTTGAATTTAAAACAAGTTGAAACTTCTTTGAAGCAAAATAAAGTGTTTAAACAATATTTTGAGTTAGAGAATAAATATAAAACATTATTTTAAATATATATATATATATATAATTGATATAGACCGTCAATTATATAAGTAATATTTAAAATCAGAATAAGTTTTGATGTTTTAAAAATAGAAGTTTTTAAAATCAGAATGGAGGAATATTTCAAGGCTAAAACAAAGTTTGAAAACATTTTTGAAAACATGATTTTGAAAGCTAAAACATTTTGAAAACAGATTTAAAAACATTTTGAAAAATCTATTCAAACTAAAATTGCAAGAACCTTCCTACAGAGCTCCTCCATAGGACTCGAGAACTTATACAAAGTAGTTTAAATGATTTTGATTTTCGTGGGTTTGTAAGCCACTTGTCATAGGTTTGTAAGCTACTTGTCGTGGGTTTGTAAGCCACTGGTTTCGATAGAAATTGGGTTCCATCCCAAAAGAAAATTGGAAGAAAGATGAGAGTGCTATTATGAAGTTTTAACAAAATACTAGACACTTATCTTGAGATCTTGAAATCTTGATTCTCTAGAGTCTTGAATCTTGAATCTCTAATCTTCATCTTGATGCTTGAGTCTTTATACTGACCAGTCTTCGATAATACCTGCATATACTTCTTATATACATACACACACACACACATATATATATATATATATATATATGGAAATGTTAGTATATATTTTATAAAGTAAAGTATAATAACTATATAAGGTTGTTGTCATCAAAACATCATCAACTCAGTTCCTAACAATAACCACCAAATCATAACCATCATAACCAAATTATTTAATTTACATTCTATTTGGTTTAACACTTTTTAATTCTAATTGGTTGATATTAAATTGACTTCCATTCAATTTATACAATTTCTCAACTTCATTAGCTTCCAATGAATTAACACTTACATTCGTTATTCCATATCAATTTATTTTACATTCAATTGATTAATATTCCATCCATTTATCAATTCAATTGCTAATTCCTTTAACAATATAAAGTTGAATTTCATTTATATAACTCAAGTTCACATTCATAACTTCATTCAAAATTACTTAAGCTGTATTTCATTTCAAACGGCATTTGTTTAACTTAATTAAATTCCCACTTATAAACCCAATTCAGATTCCAATTCTGAAGTAAATTTTATTTATTTAACCTTTACCAAAGTCAAATTTCATATAACTATCAAATCCAGATTTATTTTTCCTTAACAGAATTGTTTAACCACTTTAATAATTGGTTTCATTTACACCCTTACATTTTATAAGTTATACAACTTATATTTAATTGATTCACTTATATTCATCAATTTCAATAGCTTATCTAATCCAAATCAATTTATTTAACTTTCCTTTAGTTAAATTTCAAATCACATGACTTTGATGACAACTCAAATTTATTTTAACTTGCATTTTAATTTCAAATTTGTTTATCACAATCAAACTTCAATTCCCAATTTACTATGGTAACAAATCTATCACACAGAGACTCGAAAATGATAGTAATGATGCTGCAGTCATCACCCTTATTATTTCCCAGTAACAGTAGTGAATTAAGTGCTTAATATTCTTTCAATATTTATAAATCACATTTTCAAATCTTTTACTTATATAATTTCACTATTTTCTCTTTACTTATATATGATCATTTCACAATTGCAAATCACATTAATTATAATTCCATACTTATAATCCTTCGCTTATAAAATTTATTCTTTTACAATATGTTTCATTTAACTTATTCGAACATCTTTCAATTAACTTATATATATATTCTTACATTTTCAACAATCAAACAATCAATTTTATATACACTTTAATAATTCTGAAAAATTATTCCTTTATATATAAAATATAATCAAGGTAAAATTATTTCATTTACCCTATTTAAAATGATACTATGTCGGTTTATCTCGTTTAAGAGTTTAAAAACGCCTATCGATTATATGGCGTCCCATCTACCGACCAGAATTCACAAACAGCTAAACGGATAAGCAAACACAATATAAAACATTTTTATATTCACTAACAAATATGCGCTCATAGCTATTATTACACTCACACTCATTCTAGCGTACCACTGACTCTATCTCTAATGAGTAATACCCAACAGAGCTAAGGTTGTTGCTTAACCATAAGCTCTGATACCAAATGTAACGAATGCGATTTTTCGACGCTCGCAAACCGACATCAATATGTCCACTGTATCAACTGCCGAGCAATCGAATGCCGGAAAACCGAAATGTTATGGTTAAAGAATAAGAAAAAGATAGAAGAAGAGAGAAAAAGATATAACAGAACAATATCAGAATCTCAATCGCAGCGGAACAACATATAATAGATAAATGAATAATCTTTAAACAAAGAACTATATCAGTTATTACATTACATCATATTACATTACATTACATCATCAGAGTGTACAACAACAAACAACAACAAACAGTGGAAAAGAAATACTATATACTAGTGAATACGCCATGCCATCCAGCTTGGCTCCAGCAACTCCTGAATTCCAGAATATCCTGATAGCCTGACTCTAGACAGCCCGTGTGGAAATTGGTAGGCACCCAGAGTTTAGGAAGGAAAAAATAAACTCCAGGTCAGTCATGGGATCGGTGCGAGAACTTAAAACAGTTTATTTTTAAAACAAAGAACAGGATAATTTTAAGATAGATTCGCAATGCTTTTTGGAAAATGAAACTACCATAAGCCTCCCGCACACACACACAATGCAAACGCAGAATCGGAGGAGATTTCTCCTTATGATAGTCAAAGATGCTTGATACGCATTAAAAAGAAACATTTGATATTATTACTAGTACATAGTGTAGGAAAAATCATTTCGAAAGTAAAGATATAAATCTTAGCCAACATACGACCATTATCGTATGCCTACTATAGCTACCATCTAAACAGTGGTGACCACCATAAGTAAATTGCAGGTTCTACAACTAAAACCGTACAAGGTGCGTATTGAAGTTTGGATTTCCAACAAATGGTCAGGCCAAGCAACTTCCCATTGCCACATGGGTACGCCTCTGGAAAATTGACCCGAGAACCTAACTGGATCTCAACCAACACAAGGCCTGGTTATCCTTCAAACTGGGTAACTACTGACACGAATATGCCATTCCCCGATTGTAACCGATCTATATCCGAGGATCCTCGATTCCAACAACCATAAAGTAATAAATTTGCAGCAACAACATAGGTTAAGTATCTAGGCTCCATACCATGATACCACCTCTATCCAGAAGGAATGACATACACTAAAGGGGCGCTACCCCCTAATAACCTTGCTGCATCCTTCCTGTTTTGACCATTTTCGGGGTGTGAGGTCCGACGAAGTCTCGTCCACAAAGCCACGCTTTATACAAAAGCTGTGCTTTGATTCAACAAACGCTCAACAGCACTTAGCATATTACACTACCAAATTGGGTGTATATCACTAATAACCTTCAATTGCATAACCTCTGAGATCGTACGTCTCAGAGAAGGGTGTTAAGCTAAGAGAATAAATTCTCCGCCACCAACAGAAATATATTTGAAAGAAATCAACTTCATATCTCAATTTGTAATGTCAGACATACAATCCATACAAGGCTGTTCCGGGCTTGAACAGAACCGAAGGCACTTCCAAAGATGCCCTTGCAATCCGGATATTCACTAATCACGTCCGGACTTCCTGTCACTAAGGGTGATAAAACCTCTATATCGGAGATCAGCCGATGCAGAGTCATTCGACGGTAATCCTTCCATTTTCAAAAATATCCGGTCTTCAACACCGATCTTCAAATGCAATCCATAACGACGTATCATATATTCGAAATGGGTTATACGACCCAAAGTTCCTTTCCCGGCTAACCCGAATAGTGAGCGCTTATTTTAAAATAAGTGTAGCATTCAAATTCAAGAAAATCACAACAAATACCTATTTAAAGGTAAATATTGATAGTCGGTTATTTAATTATCAATAGGCATGCACAACACACCAGATTCCAAATAATTTTCCAAATTATTTATTGTCCAAAAATATCTTTACTAGATATATAATTTCCACACTTCAACCATTTGAAAACAAATTTTCAAATCACTTTTCACCTTCACCACTTTTGAAAACAAATTTCAATCATTTTCCTTGCGCAGAAATACTTTCATTTCAAAATGGTTCATTTAAACCAATTAAATTGATCCTTACCGATTTACTTTATATTTACGTTCCAAATCCGTAAATTTATTCACACACTTCAAAAATAAATCAACGTTTATTTTTAAACAAATTTCCCTTTCTTTTATAAATTCAATAGTGAATTTACAATTCCAAAATATCTATGAATATACGATTTCCAAATCGATTTCTAATATCCATTTCCAATTTATCTTTAAAAGATAAAATCTCAAAATATTCACTTCATATTGGAAAACATTTCCATACTTATTTAATAATAAGAAATTCACAAATCCATTTATTTTCAACCCTTGGAAAATATTCAATATACTTAAATCGAAATTAAGTATATATTTCATTCTTTAAAGAAAACATGCGCTTAAACACATTTATTTGAGTCAAAAACGAACGTTGCGTAAAACATCGTTACGACGACCCAAAATCACTAATATAGGGATTCCAAATTAAGATAGATATATAAATCCCAATACTATATAAAAAATTTCCTTTCAGAAATCATTTACTATAACAACAGTGTTATAGTCCACTATTTCCTTTTATTTCTCGAAAACGTCTATTTCAACAATGAATGTTGAAATCTATGGTTTCGACACTTAATACATTTTAAAACAACTTCAAATCGTTTTAATTCCATTTAAAAGATCACTCCCTAAACATTCCTTTAATATATTATTCACTGTTCAAAATCGTGAATATAAATCATTAACCAAATCAACACTTTTACATATTCAATTCAAAAATTGTCCACTGTCCCCAAATCGTGAATATACTTCTTTAATAAGCTATAAAAATTTACTTATCAAATTCAATCAATCTTGAATTTATAAATCAATGTTTATAAATTCACATTTATATATTATAAAAACTTCAAGTTATAAAAATCTCTTTATTAACCAATTCTATTTAAATCTCATTTAGATGTCAAAAATCAAATTTTCAAGTTAATTATTTATAATTTTCTATTTTACAAAATCTATTCAATTTATAACTTCACAATTTATAAATATATAATTTCATTCACTTATGAAATCCATTTTTATTTCATTTAACACTTATAAAAACTCGTTTTATAATTCCAATATTTTTAATTTATAAAAATATCAATATTATAAATCTTTTATATAAATCGTTTATAATAATTCAAAAATCCCAATTTAAACCATTTTATAAATTAATTTACTATTTATTTAAAAAATCACATTTCGGTTATATTTCTTAAAAATCATAATTTTTATAATATTAAATTTATAATGTTTATTTATTTAGAATGAACCAATTGCAAAAATTCAATAAAATGTATATTTTCAAAAATAACTTTATAAGTCCTTTTAAAATTAAAATCTTTACTTTAACATTTTTAAACTCCAAAAATAGGTCCAATGATGCAACATCACCAAATAATCAATCACGGTATCCAAACATCATGTATCATCATATGATAATCAACAAATATCACAATATCTGTAATTAAATAAATACTGGTGAGGAATCCAGTTGGATCCCTCCAACCTGTTTCCCTGCATCCACAGACATTAGCACAATACCAATTCCGTTCCAATACGGAATATCGCGGTATATGGGATTTATAAAATATTACCCGCTATTATGCGGCGCAATAGGGTCTCATCCGCTATATAATGCGGGAAATCAACTCTAAGTACATATATAATACCAATTCCAATCAAGATGGAATTATCGCGGTATATGTTTTTAATAAATAACCTCCGCTTAATATACGGCGTATAATGTCCATTTCAATCATCAACAGATAATAATTTATCATTCAGGCATACAATCAATAATTTTAAATCTAACCATTTAAAATTTAAATCGAAACTATTCGATTGAGTGAGAAGTTCTCACATTGGTTTCAATACAGTTTCAGCGTTTTATTTCGAATAAAATTAAACGCGCGATTAATTTTACCCGAAATTATCACTAGCTCCAAAAGAATTCAAACTAGCTCCATGCGTAGTGCTCGTCAAAATGAAGCCAACGCAATTCGTTTCGTGCGTTTTCGACCTCGTATGAAATTTTTTCGATTTTTAAACATCGTACAATTTTTATAATATAAAACAATTTATATTTCTTTTTATTTTTTTCAAACTCAACACAATCCTGGCCGTTCATCTCTTGCTTCAACATCAGGCCGTCCCCTTCCTTCTTCCTCTCCCAGGTAACGAACGTGACAAAGAACCCAATAGCCGCCCCTATGCCCTAATTCGCGCGACCACATACGACGTCGAGAAGTTGATCAGGAAGCACCACTTCGATGCCAACGTCGAGCACTACACTCCGCTGCAATATGGTGGAGCTCGGCCCCACCTCCAACCTCAAAAATCGTGCGTGACCTGATGTGAACACGCCCCCTAGCGACTACCATGATGCTCCAAATTCGATCATCACCGTATAGAATCGAAGCTCTCATCATCATCTATAAGTTTGTAGTTGAACGTTTCGTCTAATTATTCACGGATTGGAAGAGATTAAGTGGAGAAGACGATTAAATTCTGGCCATTAAAACTGTAGGTGGCGGCAAGGGTTAGATTAGGGTTAGGGTTTTGCTTTTTATTGCAAATGGAAAAAATGGAGGCCTTTTATAGAAAATTCGCCAAAACACTATTCATCCAAAATTTTCCGAACTCCAAACGAAGCGTGTCGGCAGGCGTTTCTAGTGTTTACCCCGCGTTCCGAACACAATGGAATAGGTTTCGGAGGCTAATTCGATCATCTGTGTGAGTTACGGAAATAAACGATCAAATTTAAATTAAACCGATTAAACGAATTTTCTATGCGTTTTGGCTTGCCCCTGACAAACGGTAAATCCGATTGACACAAAATTTGAAACCATACAATAATATAACATTGCGGATCCGATAAAACTACTTCCGTCGAAATCCGAGACTGTTTGAAAAATGGCTATTTTAACTCGTCAATTAAATATTAAAATATTCAATTTTCACAAATTAACTTTTAATTCAATTTTAAAAGTTCTATAACATCATTCTAACTCCAATATGATATAATAAAAATTTTACAAATCAATTTTAATCATATTAAACCTAATTTCCAATTATTTCTGTAATTTCAACTATTAAATTATCGATTTAATTATCCAATTAAATCCAAGTATTCGAAAAATAAATTATTCGACTTATAAATTTCACTTATTAATATTTAAAATCGATTAAATATACAAATTTAATTAACAGAAATTCTGGGACGTTACAACGTCTCATCAACCAGCTCGTCTCCTGTGCTCCACAGTAGTCTATCCAGAATCTATACTCTATAATACTCAGTCTGACCTGAGCATTATAGTTTAATAACATCGAGTCAGTCTGGAAAACCAGCGTGAGAAAATAAACTCAATTGGTTTATTGAAGTTTTCAAAATCCTTTGAAATCAAATCTATCTCATAAAACCACGCCACAAATAAACATGTCGGGTTTTTGCCTTGCGATAACCAAAACATTTCTTAAAAAATCCTCTGATATTATAATAGTGTCTATATACAAATACTTATTCAAATAGCTGAAATTGTTACATTATTAAATTCCATCTACTAGCCACAAAGTGGGTTCTACAAACAAAAACCATAAAGGCACATAGGGAAATTGGATTTCCATCAATGACAGGACTATTGGGGTACCTCCCATCATAGTACGTGGTCTAGATCACCGTACCGAGGATCCCTTCCGATCCTCTGCTACACAAGACCGGTGCTATCCCTTACTGGATAGTTTGAATAAGTTCACCCCACAGTTGGGATCAACAACCGCCACACAGCCGAATACATAAAGGGACGTCTAGATAGGAGGACCTTATCCTAATTGGTTGCTAGCCACTTAGCCTTGTGTGCACCTCCCCTGTTTAGCCATTCCCGGTTGATGGGGCTCGAGGCTATGCGTTACCTTTTCAGCACACAATCACTTAGAATGCTCATCGCCCTCCTGACGATGTTCTGAAAGCATTCATCCATACAAGTCGATTCCAGGTTCGAGCGGAACCGAAGGCACTACTCCTACTACATCCATTTTGGATTCACCCTCAGAACTAGTAGCGATTAGCCCTTGCACTTCACTGCTCCATCTTCGACTCCCGGCTCTTTTCTTCCATACAAAAACGTTTAAACCGAATCAAAGTGGTTTTCAGAAAATAAATCCAGATCCCATTCTCTTCGAAACGATCAGCGCATTGGCCAATATTGATAGCGATTATTTAACTATCAAATAACATCCGCAAATAATCGTCAAGCCATAATAATTTCTCCCAAATTATTTATTTTTAAATATCTTCACAAGATATTTTCCTACATTTAAATTCTTTGAAAATAGTTTTCAAATCACTTTTCTCTCTCTCGTGGGAATAAATTTCCCCCAATTGTTTTATTTCCATGGAAAATTGCAAAATCCTAAATACTTAAGATTGTTAAAATAATTTAAATCATTTTATGCTAAAATATACTTTAAAATAATTAAATTAAAATTACTTAAACACTTTATCTAAAAACATATTCTTTTAAAAATATTTAAAATAAAACTACTTCGTAAAATATAAAAACTAACCTTTAACATAAAAGTTAAGCCAAATGAAATTTTAAAAATAAGACATACGAAATTCTATACAAGTATTTAAATAAAACTTTAACCAACAATCTTTAAAATAAAATTACTTTATAAAATATAAATATTAATAATTGTCTTTTTAAAACATATACCAATTAACTTTAAATAATTACTACTAAAATAAATTTGAAAATTATTTACTTCAAAATTTAAAACATTTGGATAATTGAAATGATTTGGAAGAATAAAAGTTGATTTTTAAATTGAAACAAGTAAATCCAAAGTATGGGAAAAGTGATATTTTGTAGTTTTACCGAGCTAGCCGCGCAAAGGAGACCTGGCGAAATTTTTCAAAAATTTAGAAAGTTAGAAAATTTTTGAGAAATTTTGAAAAATTTAAAATTGGGTTTTATATTTAAATTTGTATGGTTGGGTAAGTAATGTTGGGTGAAACCTATGGAGGAAGTTAGAAAGGATGAGATATTAACTGTCCTGAATTGTGTTGTTGATTATATTGAACTCTGATGTTGTATTCTGATGATGTATGTATAGAACAGATATAATTTCTTTTGTGCAAAGATTTGTTATCACCAATTATATTTTATTCCGCTACATTCGTAAGATTCTGTTATTGTTTCTATTTCTTCTTCTTTTTCTTTCTTCTTTAAAGCAAATGGTTCAGTTTTCCAGCATCCGAATAATCGGCATTTGATATAGTGGACGTATAAATGTAGATTTTCGAGCGTCGAAAAAAAATCGAGTCGTTGCACTTGGACTTGTGTCTTGTACTCTATAATACTTGGTTTAAGTAAAAGACGGGTCGGTGAATTAACATGCAAATACATATATTAAAAAAATGTTATATCTCACAACAACAAGGACCTCCTACGAACAGACCCATATGCAAGCACAAATCCTCACAAAGCACGTTGTTATTGCCGATGATCCGCGACCCTTCGATAAACCACGCACCCAAACGAAGAACAACAGTCCCATTCAAAATCTTTTTCGACATTTGCACGCACGAACAACCGCCTCTCCCCGCCCCCTCGATACATCACCTCGTCTTCGTTGCCTGAGCACGTCCTTGCAAGCAACTTGTGATCCACATTACCTTGGAACGATGACCAGAACTGAACCTTAGCTGTCTGATCGAGACGCCCCTACTTCCCATCGAGACCAATCGATCCACTAATCTCTGCCTCACTTGTTCGTCGCCGAGCCTGATTCGAAGGCGATTTACATCGCCCTTCGTCTCTGATTTCGCCACTCAAGTATCTGCCATACTTTGACTTCACGCGATAACTGATTCGCGTCATACCCAAGGTGGTGGAGCAGCTGCAGACCAGAGCCTGCTCGCGAGCCCTCCCAAATTATAATTGCGCGAAAAATCGATTTCAATATTTGCTACGAATCGAATTCGTGAATCGCCAACTAGAAGCAGACTTTAATTTTATTTTGAAAAAAGAAAACTGGGTTTGACTCGATTTTAAAGAGGAAAGGAAGAGGATGCTTCAACCATTTTAAGATTTTGAATTCCATTTAGGGAGAAAATGAAGTGAAGAGACGAACGAAATTATTTTTTCTTTAATTGATCGGCCATTTTTCCTTTTTTTTTATTTTAGACGCTGTTAATATCGTTCTGTTTCATGACCTAACGACCTAATATAGGAAGCGACCTAACGACCTAATATAGGAAGTGACCCAGCGACCTAATATAAGAAGCGACCTAACGACCTAATATAGGAAGCGACCTAGCGACCTAACAGTACATTGCAAAAGAAAGACACAATGGCTTAACGACATAAAAGACTCCAAAGATTCGACAGACCAACAACCTAGCAACCTAGCGACCTAGCGAACTAGCGACCTAAATAAACCAAGACAACTCCTTATGCCACAACTCCCTATGCCGCTTCTCCCTAAGTCGTTGCGACCTACTACCCCGCTCAAATTGACCAAGTGCAACAAGGATAAGCCGTAGCTCGTATCCCTTAGGTTGCTAGCGACCTACGACCTACCCTTAGGTCGTACGCGACCTACGACTTAGCCCGGATTTTCCCTATAAATACTCCACCTACACCAACTGAGAAAGGACTTTGGCTCATTTCTGGAACACCTATACTCTGCTGATTTCTCGACTCATCCGACACTTCAAACATGAAAGACACTTCAGCGAACTTCAAGAAGAGATCTAATACATTCAACATGAATTTGATGAATTCTCCTACATCGAAGTTCTAGTTATTTGTCTAAGTGGTGTTGTAATCGAAGATTGTTGTATAAGTTGTAATCGAATCAGCAATAAAGGAGATTAAAGTGGACGTAGGCTTAACTTGAAGCCGAACCACTATAAAATTGTTGTCTCTTTACTTTTTTTTCTATGACTTCTCTACTTACTTCTAATTCCTGTATTGATGGGTGGTGCTTTCACTTTATCTCTACTTACACCGGGGTGTTAGCGTTCAATTTTAGCGTTAACATTTTTGGTGCTTTCATTGAGAACGTCGAACTCAGGGTGTTTTCATCATTGTTTCGCAAAAGTTTGTTGAAAGAACCTCTCTCAAAACCAGAATTCTATCAGAGATCATGACTCCTGGAAGAAAGCGCATATCTACTAGACCCGGTGATGCTCATGAAAATACTGCCACTTCTCCTTCATCAAGTCAAGCGGCTCCAAGTGCTGGAATTACACGGGCATAGTTGGATGCTGCTGTGTCTGGGCTATATCAGCAGATGGAAGCCCAGAACGCTTTAATGCTTGATAGGTCGAATGCTTTGCTCGGAGCTAACCATCAACCAGTGAATAATGAAGAAAACTTTGCTGATGATGTTCATAATCCTGAAGAGAGGAATATTCCTCTAAAGGCAGCTAGCCCCGCTGAAGAGGCACCTCCCCAGGCTGGAGGATTAAGGCCACTGCCAACTCTCTACGAACGTTTGTCCAGGCAAACTTCCAAGAAAATGACCGAAGTCTGTCCCGTAGAGCCTTTAAACGAAGAGGAATACCTTTCGGGTATGGTTCGACAGATTATGAAAGAAAGTATGCAAAGAGAAGAAGATGAAAAAGAGTGGGGGTTCGCTTCAAGCAAAACTCCTTTCACTGAAAGGATTCTAAAGGCGGAGTTCCCAAGGAAGTTTGTTCCCCCCACCATTCCGGCTTATAAAGGAACAAGCGACCCTAACCAATTCCTATATAAGTATGACTGGCACATGACCGGTGCGAGGGGATCGGATGAGATCAAATGCCGGTACTTTCTGGTATACTTGCAAGGAGTGGCTTTACTCTGGTTTACAAAGCTACCGGTCCGATCTGTAGACCATTTTTCCGATTTAACTCGAAAGTTTAAAGAACAATTCAGGTTGTATGCTTCAAAGGCGAAGGATATTATGTCACTGTCCAGCCTGGAACAGAATCTCGGAGAATCTATCAGATCTTTCTTAAACCGCTTCAACATCGCCTTGGCTGAAGTGGACAATGCAGAGCCACGAATGGTCTTGACCTGCTTAATGAGGGCTATCGACAAATCGAGTGAGTTTGGGAAATGGTTGAAGATGAAGGAACTAAACTCGCTTGAGAAATTCTCCAAGAAAGCTGACAAGTTCATGGGCTTGGAGAGCCTTCATGCACCGGCGAAAGTGGCATTGACAGAGGTTAAGAATAACACTGCTGCTCCTACCAAAAAGGAATCCGAAAGTCAGAAGAGGGAGAATAACGGTGGGAAGAAGCAGAAGGATGTGAAGAAACCTCGCTTCTTAAAACCTTCAGATTTCACCCCTTTAACTGATACTCCGAAGAATATCTTTTTCGCTACTAAAGATGCCGTGGAATATCCTAAACCGCCTGAGTTGAGAGTTGGGAAAAAGGCTGTTCAAAGTGGGAGATTTTGTCGATTTCATAATCAACCCGGTTATGATACTAAAGAATGTCGCCATTTGAAAAGTTTGATTGAAGAACTGCTGAGAGAGAACAAGCTGCAGCAGTATGTTAAGAGAAATAGGAACAACCCAACTTCATCTACTGAGGGCCAGCAACGTCCTGCTCATCCATCTGGCTCGGGTGAGAGGACTACTGTGCATGAATCAGAAAGACCTGTTATTAATGTAATCACGGGAGGTCCTCACCCGGCAGGCAGAAGCTGAGGCGAGATGGAAAGATATGCTCATGCTTTGAAATATACCCTAGCAGAAGAGAATGTTTTTGTGTTGGAAGACGTTGCACCTTTGAAGCAGCATAGAACTTTTAATGATGATATTGTGTTCAGGGACAGGGACTCTATGGGTGTTGAAGCTCCTACCATGGATCCCTTGGTCATCTCCGCAGGCATCGGGTCTGCTATTGTAAGAAGGTTGCTTGTTGATTGTGGCGCCTCTTGCAATATCCTCTTCAAGAAGACATTCGATCAAATGAAGATTCCTATGGCTGATGTTCAGGTTTCATCGCAGAAGATTGCTGGGTCCACTGGGGAACCAAAGCAGCCAATTGGAACTATTGACTTATTTGTTGAACTTGGAGAGGGGCAGAAAAAGGTGGTTCGAAAGCAGACTTTTGTGATTGTTGATGGATTTTCTGCTTACAATGCCTTCCTAGGCCGGCCAACTCTTGCAGCATTCAAGGCAATTCTCGCCCCGTGGTGCCTCACCATGAAATTCCCCATGGATAATGGCGTTGGTGTTATTAAAGGGGATCAGAATGCTGGGCGAGAATGTTATCTGATAGAGTTGCGGGAAGCAAGGAAGAGAGAGATGGGAAAGGATGCGGCAGCTCCACTCCACATCAAAGAATCAACCTTGTAGCAATTACAGGGTGGACCCTGCACTGGCGAGCATAGTGGAGCACGAAAAGAAACGGATCGCAGAAAAGCCAGTACGTGGGAGAATAGAGTGGTGCTAGTGGAAGTAACGGTGCCAGTACCTGTTGATCCGAAAGATCCAAACAAGGTCCTAAATGTGGGTTCGCAACTTAGTGTGAAGTTACAGAATATTTTGATATCATTTCTGAAAGCAAATCTGGATGTATTCGCTTGGAGTCATGCCGATATGTGTGGAATATCTCCAGAAATCGCGGTACACACTCTGAATATTGATCCGAAATTTACACCTGTGAAGCAGAAAAGAAGAACCCAGGGTCCAGAAAGGTCAGCAACATTGAAAGAAGAAGTAGATCGATTCATGGAGAATGGTTTCATCAAAGGGTCCACTTATCCAAATTGGGTTTCTAATCCGGTGCTGGTTAAAAAAGCAAATGGAAAGTGGAGAGTATGCATCGATTTTTCAGATTTAAACAAAGCCTGCCACAAAGACTGCTTCCCGTTACCTAGGATTGATCAGATGGTGGGTGGAACAGTTGGGCATGAATTGTTGTCTTTCATGGATGCTTACTCTGGATATAACCAAATCATGATGCATGAGCCGGATCAGGAGGACACGAGCTTCATCACCGATGTCGATCTTTACTGCTACAGAGTCATGCCCTTTGGACTGAAGAATGCAGGGGCAACTTAACAAAGACTTGTATGCTATGTTCAAGCCACAGATTGGCAAAACTATGGAAGTTTACGTTGATGATATGTTGGTAAAGTCAAAGAAAGCAGTGGACCATATGGATCACTTGGCAGAAATGTTCGCAATCCTCCGAAAGTATGGAATGAAGCTTAATCCTTTGAAATGTTCATTTGGGGTAGGGTCCGGGAAATTTTTGGGTTTCATTGTGAGTGCTAGGGGCATTGAAGCTAATCCTGCTCAAATTACTGCTTTGAGACAAGTCAAATCCCCTAGGACAAAGAAGGAATTGCAGAGCCTCAATGGGAAAGTTGCTGCTTTGAGTCGGTTTATTTCCAAGGCCACGGATAAATGCATTCCATTCTTTGACGCTCTAAAGAAAGGAAGAATTTTTTTTGAATGGACTCCGGAATGTTAGAAATCTTTTGATGAACTAATTCGTCATATGGAAGCGCCTCCAATACTTTCTAAGCCTAGCAGCGGTGAAGAACTCTTCATATATTTAGCAGTTTCGTCACATGCTCTCAGTGCAGCATTAGTACGGGGAGATGCAAAAATTTCGGCGTCCGGTCTACTACATCAGCAAGAGATTTACTGGGCCAGAGATGAATTATTCAAAGCTAGAAAAGCTCGCATATTGCCTACTGATAGCTTCCAGAAAGTTGAGGCCATATTTTCAAGCTCATCTATCAAAGTCCTCACTGACCAGCCTCTAAAGCAAGTCCTATTTCGCCCTGAGACTTCGGGTCATCTTTTGAAGTGGAATATTGAACTCAGCCAATATGATATCACTTACCACCCCCGAAGAGCAATCAATGGACAAGCTTTAGCAGATTTCATTGCAGAATACACAGATAAAGGTGACAGCGAGGAAGAAGTTATTGATGACATCCCGACCCAATGGAAATTATATGTTGACGACGCAAGAAACGACTATTGTTCTGGAGCCGGGGTTGTGCTTGAAACCCCCAAAGGGTGATCGTTGTTCTACGCATTGAGATTGGAATTCCCTTCAACAAATAACGAAGCAGAATATGAAGCTCTTATTGCTGGCTTGAAGATCGCTAAAGAACTGAATATCAGAGTGCTGCAGATCTTCAGTGATTCCCAGCTTATTGTATGCCAAGTCAAGAAAAAGTTTCAAACTAAAGGAGGAAATCTTCCCGCTTACTTGTCAAAGGCCTGGGAACTTCTCGATGATTTCGATCATTATACGATAAGTCATGTACCCCGGGAAGAGAACATGAAGGCAGATTCTCTCCCAAAGTATTCAAGCACTGGCGAGGCTCAATTACTGGGATTGGCTCCTGTAGAAGTCTTGTCAGCCCCAAGTACCGATGAAATGGAGATTGACTGGATCATGACCGTTTCTTAAGAGCAGGAGTCGTGGATGACTCCTATCAAGGAATATCTACTTAACGGCTCCCTTTCAGAAAATTCAAAGGAGCGTCAGAAGCTGTTAAGGAAAGCCTCAAGATATGTAATTCAAGACGGTCGGTTGTACAGACGGGGATTCATAATGCCATTACTCCGATGTGTAACCAAGAAATAGGCTAAGACAATTTTAGCTAAAGTGCACAGAGGAGAGTGTGGGGATCATTCAGGTGGTCAAACTCGAGCAAAGAAAATACTCCGCTACGGGTATTTTTGGCCAGACATTAATCGTGATGCTGCTAGCTACGCCCGAAAGTGTGACCGATGCCAAAGATTTGCAAAAATCCCAAGAGCACCTTCCACCGAGCTAACGCAGATGGCCAGTCCATGGCCATTTTCCATTTGGGGAATAGATTTTATTGGCCCTTTTCCAACTGCCAAGTCCGGAATCAGATATGCTATTGTTTCTGTTGATTATTTTACTAAACGAGCTGAATCCGAACCATTAGCTACTATTACCTCTAAAAGATGATAAACTTTGTGGCTAAGAATATCATTTGCAGGTATGGTGTGCCTCAAAAGATAATCACAGACAATGGTACCCAATTCGAAAGTGAAGAGTTCCAGGATTTTTGCAAGCAATTCAAGATCCAAAAGAGCTTCTCAGCAGTGGCTCATCCCCAGGAAAACGGGCAAGTGGAAGCAGTAAACAAAATTATCAAGTCAACCATCAAAAAACAGTTGGAAAAAGCAAAAGGTGGTTGGGTCGATAAGTTGCCACTAGCACTGTGGGCATACGGAACTACCCACAAAACTGCGACTAGGCACACTCCATTCTCTTTAGCATATGGATTAGAAGCAATGATTCCGGTGGAAATAGAAGTCCCTTCACACCGAAGGATTCATTTCAACCAAACCGAAAACGAAGAGTTGCAACTTGAAGCATTAGACTTCCTTGATGAAAGAAGGGAAGAGGCTCAGCTCAGAATTGCAGTTCATCAGCAAAAAAATTCCAGGCACTTCAATTCCAAAGTTCACCAACGCAGCTTTGTGATCGGGGATTTAGTCTTGAAAAGGATCATGACAGCAACAGGAGTGTTTGCGCCAAACTGGAAAGGGCCGTATGTCATAGGCAAAAAACTTCTTGATGGCACTTTCAAGCTGACAACTGTCGAAGGAGATCCAATTTCAAGAGCTTGGAACAGCAATCACTTGCGTCCATATTTTACATAAAAGCTTTGCTTAAGTTTGTAAAATGATTATGGATGTATCGTTCTTGCATTGTAAACCATTGTAAAAGCAGTATGAATGAATAATAAGAACTATAAAGTGGATGTAGGCCCAGTTCTTGGCCGAACCACTATAAATCTTGTGTTCTCTACTATTATAATGTCTGTTTTGTCTCGATGTGTAAATACTTTAAATGTATTGCTAAAATGTCGATTTAACATTGCAGGCCCTTAAAACAAAGCTTACCCATCACAAGGCCAAGTGATCCCTGAAATCACTCAATAAAGAAACGTCAAGCCACAAAAATTCGAGATTCCAAATCCTATATAAGGAGTGCTTCATGCAAACAGTTAGTGATCCCATCGGCTCGCTTAACAATGAAGTACACTTCTTTGGGTAAGACAAACTATTTGCAAAAGAAAGGAACATGTGCTTGGAAAATGATAACATGGAATCGCTAATGAGGAAATGACGAACAAACATGGGTGAGCAGACAGAAAACAGCCAAAAAGGAGTCCTGCCTCTCAACAAAAAGGTTGGTGGAACCACCGGAGAGGCACCTTCCCAAAGCGAAGGCACCAGGCCCTTGCTAGCTAATTGCGATCGTTTATGCAAACGAACATCCAGTTGGATAGCTTGTATCCACCCCGTGGATCCACCTAACCGTGAGACGCAACCTTCATGGCAAGCCAGCCACCCCAAAAGACCTCTTCGGAGGCACAAGCCCTCTTCGGAGGCACAACTCTTCGGAGGATAAAGACCTCTTCGGAGGCAAAAGACCTCTTCGAAGGCACAAGCCCTCTTTGGAGGATAAAGACCTCTAACGAGGCACGCCGAAAAAAGAAAGTTCTCTACTCAACCAAAAAGGATTGGTGGAATCACCAAGGGCCCTTGTTAACTAGTTGCGATCGTTTGTGCAAATGAACATCCAATTAAGTAACTTATGTCTGCCCCATGAATCCATTCAACCATGAGAGAGTAACTTCCAGGCAATCAAATAAAGACCTCTTCGGAGGCACAAGACCTCTTCGGAGGCACAAGACCTCTTCGGAGGCACTCGCTTTCACCAAAGGCACACACCTGCCCTCTTCGGAGGCAGAAGACCTCTCCCGAGGCACCACAACACCTCTTTGGAGGCACAAGACCTCTTCGGAGGCACAAGACCTCTTCGGAGGCACGTCCCAAAAAAAGCACTTTCAAGTGAACGAAACAAAAAAAATTAAAAAAATAGAAAAAAAAAAAAAAAGAAACCCCTCTTCGGAGGCACACTGTAGCTATCAAAGGAAGACCAATTTTCCCATCTTGAAAATATTCTTCCGTAGAAGTTGTAGTGCCAATTCAAAGCTTTTTTGGAAACTCACTTCATCGCGTAGGAGAGTACACTTATCAAAAAAAATAAAAGTGACTATCTCTGAAAGTGAAGTGTAATATTTCTAAACAAAAGAGAGAGAAGAATTCTCCAATTCAAGGCACACTCTACTAAAGTAGAATAACATTTCCTCAAAATGGAAAAATTATTCTCTAAAGAAAGAGTGCAAGCCCCTTCAAAATGGAAGAATTGTTCTCCAACTTAAGAGTAAAAGTCTTCTCGAAATAGAAGAATTGTTCTCCAACTTAAGAGTACAAGTCTTCTCGAAACAGAAGAATTGTTCTCCAACTTAAGAGTACAAGTCTTCTCAAAGCCGAAGAACTGTTCTCCAAAGTTTTACCAAATAAAAGGAATTGCAATAAGCCGTGGTATGGGGGCATTACAATACAATAAAGCTACATTAATAAAAGCAACGCTCAAGCAACATACCACGAACTTATTGCAATATCACAGTGAAGAAAATTGTGCGAAAATAAGGAATAAATGCATTCACAAATACAGTCAAAGATTGTACAAGTAAAAAGAATCATTTCATTCCATACTATAAAAATTTTATACATGTGCAGGTTTCAATAGAGCGGGGACTGGTACCCGCACAAATTTCGGTCAATACAATCCTTTATGAATAAGCAAAAAGCAAAGCAAAAAGGGTACAACGAGACTCATTATTTCTTCTTCCCGCCACCTTTAGAGCCCTCGCCTAGCCTAATGGTTAACTTTGGGAGTCGGCCTGGTCGAGTCGGGGAAGAAGGAGATAGAGTTACAGCTGGGTCTACTTCCGTCTTCTCTTCGCCAGCAGAAGCGCTTTTCCTTCTTCTCTTTGAAATTGCACGCTTCCCCTTCTTCCTTGAAGAAGACTCGCTGCCCAGAGTGATAAGTGCAGCCAGTTTTGTGTCATCATGAAATGGCTCCGGAGTCTTTTCACCTTCTTCAAGTTCCTCAGCCTTCTGCTCTTGCGAAGCAGTCGAGTCGTCCAAGCCTTGAAGAGATTCTATCAATTCTTCCTGCGCCCTCGGTTGAGAAGCAGAAGGAGGAGTAATTTGAAGAGATGGAGGTGGAACAGCTGGAAGAGGAGAAGTCTGCGTGGCACTTGGCATTTTCACTACAGAAGAAGAGAAGTTAAAGTCGGTATTCCCCGCAAAGAGAGGAGATAGTGGCGCGTCAAGACTTAAGTAATAATCAAAAAATGCGTCAAGTTCATGTGAAGTGAACAAGCAATCCACTTGATTTAAATCAACGTTGAAGTTACCTGGAGAAGTTGGCTTTATAACGTCAACTTCAAAGCCTTGCGCTTCACCGCTTTCTTGAGCTTCATCTCCAGTATGAGCAGTTGCAATTTCAATGTTAGCTTTGGCAGGAGGCGAGGAATGGGAACTGGAGCCAATGATATCAACGTCGGCCGAAACCGAAGGAAGAGTCGGGTCGGTCGAATGTGCCTTCCCTAAAGGTTCTCCTTCCGCCGTTCTGGCTCGCTATTTAGCAAGTTGCTCCTTCCCCTTGGCAAGGGCGGCACGTGCATCATCATCCAGATAGTGTGCCTTAAGATCTGCTTCAGCATAGCCCGCACCTCCAAGCATATCAATTGCGGCCTCGCACACTTCGGCCAAAGTGATTTCGTACTTCGGACCCAAAAACGAAAGGCTACCGCGCCCCAAAACTCTATGTATGTAAAACTCGAATAAGGTAGAGCTGATGCTGGCCTTCGTCGCTTCGTGAGATTTTTCGGCTGTTGCTTTGCCGATGATAGCTTCATCACGCTCTTTTTCAACTTCATAAAGTCGAGCTTTTAACATTTCAATTTCCAAGTTCTGAGAGCTAGTTTTTTCTCGCAACTGAGCAACGTCAGTTCGATAGCTTTCTACAACTTACTGCTGTGCTTCGAATTTAGCTTCAACGTCTCTTTGTCCGGCATGAGCATCTCTCACCTGTTTTTGAAGCACTTCTTCTTTTTTAGAATAAGAAGTGGAAGAAGTGGCAAGCTCTTTTTTGGGTTTCTCAATTTCCGCTTCAAGCTTCTCATTGTAAGCGGCGATGCTCTTCATCTCTGCATCATGCTGGTCGAGAGTTTTCTGCCACTTGGATTTATCATTTTCCATAGTCAGCATGGCTTCGAGATTTGCACGGCTTACTCTTTGAAGCTCGTCAACAAGTTTTTGCCAACCAGACATTCTCTCAATATCGAGTTTGACGGCCTCAAGATTTCGCAACATAGCTTGCTTGTCATTGGGACCAAATCAAGATCAAAACGCATTCCTTTTAAGCACCAGTGCGGAAACCGGCTTTGAAGAGTAGCCGGACCCTGTCCAACTTGATACGAGGGCCTACTGATGATAGTTTGAATATCAGCTCTTTGAAGGGAAGGAGAGCTGGAAGGGATTTCTAAAGAGATGGGAGCAGCGGGCTTTTCAGAAATTGCAGACTCCGGCCTTTCGCTAAGCTTGGCCCATTTACTTGGATCTTCAGCGATGTGACTTTTCCCCTTGTCATCATGAGATTTTCTTTTGTGGGAATCATCACCTATCTGGGAAGAATCATGTCGCTCATCCCTTCTCCCATAGTGCTCTTCATAAGCCCGCCTCTCGCGAGCTTTTCTTGCGGCTCTTTCTTCGTCGGTCTCCCTAGAGGTAGGAAGATACCGCTTTGGATCATAAGAGCCGCGTCTTCCATAACACTGAAAATCATCATAGTAAGAGCCGCTACGTCACATTGGAGAACTTGAAAATGAAGAAGTGACAAGTTCCAAAATATTCAAAGCAAAGAAGTTAAGTGCACAAAGCTGCTAAAATCCTAAGAGTGTGTGGCGTGTGAACTACGCGCGTCAAACTACAAACCACTCTTCGGCTTAAGAGTTATTTCTTGGGTTGATGGAGTTGTTTGCAAAGCTGATGTCACTTCAAATGCTGGAGAAGCAAGTTTAGAAGCGGTAGAATCATCCTTGAAGAGTTCATGTGAAGTAACCATCAAGTCGCTCAGTCCCTCAATGTCATCACCATCATGCCTAGCGGGACTCTTTCTCTCAGCTCCTGCATCAGCAGCCTTCTCGGAATGTTGAGAAGCTTCCTCTTCTTCGATAACCGGGGGAAGTGCAAATTTTCCGGATGACCCCGAAACGTCAACGGAAGCAGAACATTTCACCAATGAAGCCTCGGCAGTAGGTTCCTTCGGTGAAAGTTTTCCAGCGGAAACTGGGGCATCTGGATTGTCTGTTTGAGAACCAGGGGCATCATGAAGCTGAGTAGATCGGGAAGAATGCAAAAGTCCGAATTGATGCAAAAATTTGTCCTTCAGCAAAAATTCGATGCTTCTCTCCTCAACCGCCACAGCACTTAGTCTTTCGAAAGTTGGCTTATGGCTTGAATCTTTAGAAGGAGGAGGAAGTGCTGTAAAAGTAAAGAATGAAGTTAGCATTTAACAACTCGAATTTTGGAAAGTTCAGGAACGGAAAGAACGGAGATAGGCAAGCTTACTTCCTACTCTCCAAATACTGTAAAATCCTGGGGGGCAACGGATGAAGAAAAATTGGTTCAGAAACCCGTAGGCGCTTTCGGGAAGGTCGATGATCAATTTACGGTTCCTTGCGCTTCTCAAGAGTATTATAGAAGGGTGATCTTTATTCTTCACAAATGTGCATAAGTAACAAATTTCTTCAAAGCTTGGAAGACGGTCGAGTGTCCTCCTGAATAGTACACATAGTCCCATCAAAATGGCGTAGCCATTGAGGTGCAACCGGAAGGGAGAGATAGTCAATCAGAGAAGGGGCTGTTGAAGAAAATCATTAAAGGGAGGAATAGCTCCACTTAAGCACATTCGACGATTAACTGCGATGAAACCAAAAGGTGGCCTGTCAGCAGCATCGTTTACCCCAAGAAGCAATGCGTCTGCCTCAGCAATGCCAAACTGAATGCATAGTTGGTTGAACACCGGTTGATTCAGAGTAGTCGGAGTTCTTTCCGGGGGATCATCCAAGGGGTTAGCTATTGGAAAGGCCTCTCAATATTGCTCTACTATCTCTTCTTGATAAGTCATTCTACACAAGGAACTGGATATTCAAATATGAAGGTGCACGTTTCCGAAATGAGTGAAGTGTTGTGAAAAACTAATAAAAGACAAGCAAATATAACTGGGATTAAACTAACAGACATTTGTCAATTATAAAATTTTAGGGCTTGTTATTTTAAGTCCAAATACATGTGCAGTGTTGATGCAAACAAATCAACCTTAGTTGATTAATTAATTTTCTTTTGCTTTAATACTTAACTTGAATTTGTAGATTCATGGCACTTCATTCGTATAATTTCTTTAAAGTTGATTATTCTTGATCGACTAATCTATCATTCGATGTGGGCAGTCAGTGGCAGTATATTCTCCCTAGTTTTCTGCAAATGTTGTATTTAACAGGTTGTTAGTTAATATAATCTGTAAAAAAAGTGCAACAAGTTCAGGCAGTTTATCTCAACAGTTCAAGTTAAAAATTCAGTTAAATGCTGTCCAATTTTCACAAGTGGTCAAGCTCAAACCACTTGGCAGAGGTCGAATATTCTTAAAGTTGCATTGTTCAAGTCAAAAAGTTCAGCAGTATCATGTTTCCACCAGTTAATAGTCATAACACAGGTTAAAGCTTCAGGTCAAAGCAGTGCGAATCTGGCTAAGTCCTAGATCGCTCGCGACCTAAAAAGTTAGGTCGAAAACGGTTTAAGTCGCAAGGGGTAGGTCGCAAGTTTGTTAGGTCGCAAATTGGTTAGATCGTGAATCTGTTAGGTTGCAAGAAGCAACTCGGCAGTGAGAAGGTGTTTAAGTACTAAGTCGCTCAAGCGACCTAAAGATTAAGTCGCTAAGAGTTAAGTCGCAAAGGTAGTTAGGTCGGCCAACTCTGTTAGGTCGTGAAGGTCTTTAGGTCGCTCGGATTCACTAGGTCGTTTCTGAAGTAACGCAACGACCTCAAGCTATCTCCCGTCAAAACCGTTATGCTTTGCTCTCCAATTACACTTTGCCACGCTTCCACCAACCATTGCGTCGCTTGAAGCATCATGACTAAACCTAAAAACCCATTAACCCATTAATCTAAAGCCTCATCTTCTCCTCTGAATCTCCATGAACCATTACTAATCCTCTCGAATTCAAAGCACTTATTAGCTTCGAAACGATCGTCGGCAAGTCAACAGAAATCGAAGACAAATACGAGTGTGCTTTTACAACGGGACAATAAAAATAGTATGGAGATGACTATGGGGAATCAGTGGCAAATGCGGCGAATAAATGCTCGAGATTACCTAAATTTACTGATGGAATTAACGATTGGAGAAAATTTTGTGCTAAGGCTCTGAGCTCTGGTATATCAATGGCGGCAGAGTCAAACAGTTCAGTGAGGAAGGAGAAGCGAGCTAATGAATTATATAGGTAGGAAGGAAGAAGGCGTATCAGTCGTAAGTTAATTAGCTCGTTAGGTCACCCACGACCTAGAGCAAGTACATCGAAGCACACGACCTATGACATAGGCGTGTACTTCGAGGGGAAAGTGTTAATATCGTTCTGTTTCACGACCTAACGACCTAATATAGGAAGCGACCTAACGACCTAATATAGGAAGCGACCCAGCGACCTAATATAAGAAGCGACCAAACGACCTAATATAGGAAGCGACCTAGCGACCTAACAGTACATTGCAAAAGAAAGACACAATGGCTTAACGACCTAAAAGACTCCAAAGATTCGACAGACCAACGACCTAGCAACCTAGCGACCTAGCGACCTAGCGACCTAGCGACCTAAATAAACCAAGACAACTCATTATGCCGCAACTCCTTATGTCGCTTCTCCCTAAGTCACTGCGACCTACTAACCCGCTCAAATTGACCAAGTGCAACAAGGATAAGCTATAGCTCGTATCCCTTAGGTCGCTAGCGACCTACGACCTACCCTTAGGTCTTACGCGACCTACGACTTAGCCCAGATTTTCCCTATAGATACTCCACCTACTCCAACTGAGAAAGGACTTTGGCTCATTTCTGGAACACCTATACTCTGCTGATTTCTCGACTCATCCGACACTTCAAACACGAAAGACACTGCAGCGAACTTCAAGAAGAGATCTAATACATTCAACATGAATTTGATGAATTCTCCTACATCGAAGTTCTAGTTATTTGTCTAAGTGGTGTTGTAATCGAAGATTGTTGTATAAGTTGTAATCGAATCAGCAATAAAGGAGATTAAAGTGGACGTAGGCTTAACTTGAAGCCGAACCACTATAAAACTGTTGTCTCTTTACTGTTTTTTCTGTGACTTCTCTACTTACTTCTAATTCCTGTATTGACGGGTGGTGCTTTCACTTTATCTCTACTTACACCGGGGTGTTAGCGTTCAATTTTAGCGTTAACAGACGCATGTTAAAATGAAGGACAAATGTTAAAAAAGCAACCACATGTTTGCTGTCCTGAAAATATTTGCCAGGTTGAATTAATAAATCCATATAAATATTAATTAATTTTAAATTCAAATTTAAATTGTCTTGATTATCACAACTCATAATCTCGATCTCCAATCGAGGCGTGCTGGTAGGCGTTTATAATGTTAAACCGCTATTCCGAACACAATGGAATAGGTTTCGAGTCCGAATTAGATTGTATGGAGAAGATAGTTTTTTGGACCCAGTTATTATTTAGCATTTTCGATATAGATTTTAACGTTTTTATCTATTGTACAGCCAAACGACCACTCCAAACACTATGAAAATTGAAATCTGATAATAATACACTATTACGGATCCAATGGATCTAGTTTCATCGAATTCCGAGACTGTGCCTTGAAAGGCTATTTTTAAATTCAATTTAAACAATATAAATTCAAAACCAAACAAATCACTTTCAAATTCAAATTTTTGAAGTTCTATTACCTTCAGTATTATACATATGAATTTTTATAGGCCTTTAAAATATTTTTAACAATCATAAACTGAAGATTCAAATAATTTACCCAACTCCAATAATTAAATTCAATAATTAATTATCAAATGAATAGTGATATTTGAAATTCAAGTTAAATTAACTTTCAAATATTTAAAATCAATTAAATATTTCAATTTCAAATATCCAGAAATTCCGAGTCGTCACATTCCTTTCCCCTTAAAAGAATTTCGTCTACGAAATTGCTAATTAAGAGGAATGATCCTTAATCCGTTAACCAATTTCCAAATCCTAATAGTTTTTTTATTAACTTCCCAAAACCAAATAGTTTTTTTAACAATACCAAAACCATCTTTTTAATAAAGACATTATCTCCCTTATTAACCCTCCAAACTACCTCTACGGGTTCCACCCAATATTACTTGCACAACCATACAAATTTAAACTTAAAACCCAATTTTAAATTTTTCAAAATTTATCAAAAATTTTCTAACTCCCTAAAATCGACATCAATATGTCCACTATATCAAATCGACATCAATACATCCATGTATATCAAAACTCACGTCCCTCCGACCAGAGTGGCATCACGACCTCCAAAGACGTTTCCCCCATATGCGAACGTCACCAGTCTTCCCGCAGCTTCGCAAATGCCTTGAATATAACGACCACCTAAACCAACATCGAAATCCTACTTCGCCTCCGACTAGCCGCCATGTTCAACAAAAAATTCCACAACCATTTTTCCAACAATCCCTATTCTCCACGCTATCTCCAGCCTAAAGCTCAATGAACTTCATCACACCGATCGTCGAAAATCGATGATATACCCAGAATCGTTCAACTTAGCATACCTCGATTCATACAATACTAAAAATCATGATTTGATTCCTAAAATTCATCATATTGAAATACGAATCTGTTTATGTATTCAAATCATGGAGTTACTATCATTGATTTTCGATATAAAATTTATTTTTGCTGTAAAATCCTATTTCCAAAATATTAACTAATTTTTTTTACTTTAAACTATTTTTAAAATCTAATTTACATTGTTATAATTGTTTTCTCTTAAATGATCCTAGTCAATTAGTGATTTATTTGGAAGATGGGAAATTTTAAAGATGCTCTTGAGTCTGAGGTTCACAGAGACCAGTATATAAAACCACACAGACATGCTCCCGCATAAAAGCATACATATATAGACTTACAATTCATATTAAAGATCATGCAAACACTTATCACTAAATTACTTCAGGTTTTACTGCATGCAACAGGATTTAAAATAAATTAAAGCTTTGTTTACTCACCAGACAAATTATAACAGAGAAAACAGAGAAGCAGGCATTGCTTTTTGTTCTGGAGTCATTCTGATGTTGTTTTGAATCTATTTGAGATGAATTCTGCTTGATCTTTGAACTGAAGTTTATAGCTGAGTTGAATCTAAGTTGAGTAGAATCTTTGCTCAAGTTTTGAAGTTTTGAAACTGATGTTATTTATTTTGATTTTCTTTTAAATTCCATTTCCCAGTTTTGATTTCTTTAGTTTGCTTTAAGAAGAAAGGAATAGATGAGAAGAGAAGTGAGTGAGCCTGGTTCTCAACTCAATTTTTCTTTATGTATATTTACATATATTCCCAAATTAAAAGAAAGAATTATTTTGACACTTGTTATCTCAAATTATACAAAATTTACACATGTAATAATATCTTACAAATGTAGCTTACATGATTTTATTTCTTACAAATGTTAAAGCACGGATTATTATGTTTCTTTGTATTTATAATTTGTGTAACATGTATATATCTTTATATGTTTATATTGATTTGCCTTTAAATGTTTATATCCTTATATATTTTATTAATTTGCTCTTAAATCCTATATATAAATATACACAACTATCTTTATTTCAAATAAAAATTAAAAGAAAGCATTTTAACCCTTATTATTAAATCTTGATTTAAACTTAAAATACTTATCTTACGTTTTGAAAATATAGAGTTCATTCTTTAATTGACTCTTATAAAAAAAATTAAACTTAAGATAAAATATATTTTTAATAAATAAACATTTACAAATATTATCTTTATTATAAAAAAAATATAAAGTTTAAATTTCAAATAGCCTTTGAAAAGTATTATATTAAATTATAACTTCCAAATTACAATATATATATATATATATATATATATATATTAAAATTTGAAAGTTCTTTTATTAAATTCAAACCAAAGCTTTCCTATTTACAATATTTATATACCAATATACATTATAAATAGCATACATTTTATTAGCTTTGAAAAGATTTCTTTTACTAAATTAAATATTTATAAATGAAAATTGTCAATTCAATATTGCCAATTTGAAAAAAATTTAAATGAAGATTATCAAATTGGTATTGCCCCAATTCCGGGTCATCACATTCCTCCCCCTTAAAAGAATTTCGTCCCTAAAATTTAAAAGAAAAGATAATTTAATAATCCAACAAAAGTTCTATTTTGCTTTTTTTTTAAAATACTTAAACTAAAATGGTTTATAAATAAATAATATATATATATATAGGTTTAAAATATTCTTTCTTTTTAAATATCTCATGAATTAAAATAGCTTGTAAATATATAAATAAAAATAAGCATATTACATAACTAATGTGAAGATAAGTAATTTATAAATAAGGGGTTAAACATAAAATCCTTGTATTTAACATTTGTTAGCATTTTAAGATAGCTTTTGACGTTTGTAAAACATAACTACATGTGTAAGCTAAGTAACAAGCATAATAACAAATGGCAACAATTTTTCTTTGTCAATTAAAGCTTATATATTATGAAATATTAAAGAGAAATCCGGTTTTCATTTTTTCAGTTCTAAATCTTTTCTTCCTAAATCTTTCTTCTCATCATCTGAACTGAAAACCTAACACAAAATCAAACTGAAAACCCAATTTCAAAAGTAAATCAAAACTAAAAGCTTCAACTGTTTCAAGATGTAAGCAAAGCAGTTTCAAGCAAATTCAACTTAAAGCAGGCAAATCAACTTCATCTATAACATGAGCAAAGCTTGCAAGCAGATTCAACTCAACTAGTAAAACAAAGTCAAGAAGAAATCAAAACTCAGGCAATCAAGTTCCCGATTTAAAATCTGAAGCATGCCGTCTGTTTCATACCCATTGAGTAAACCTTATTTTAAAAACAGTTTAAATTCTATTACTATGTTTTGATATGTGTGATAAATGTTGTAGTAACATGGTATGAAATGTTTACTTGAATGTTGGATGTGAATATATGTTTACATAAGAGTTTGTCTGTGAAATATCTGTGCATATGTATGTTCATGCTTCTCTGTTTTTGTTTTAGGCTCTAAATTTTCACTAAAAAATTATATCTACCTATATAATCATATTCAAGCTATGATTCCTGAAAGGGAAATAACTGTAACAATGTAATATAGATTTTATAAATGGTTACAAGTATTTAAATTTAGAAACTATTTCATGAATAGGAAACTACAGTTGGTATCAGAGCGCTAGATTGAGGGAATACTTAGGCTTTGGAGTGTTATCTTTCTTGGGAGAGCATACTTGTTTATATATATATACACATACATACATATATATATATATAACTATCTGATTTGTTGGATTACCTGTTCGGGTTCGCCAACATGAGTTCTAGAGTAGGAGGGGCAGTGGTGTGTGTAGCACGACTACCAATGGATGAAGTCCAAGTGATCAGGATTGGAAGAGTATCTGCCAAGGCTGTAGACCCAATACTGTGATGACCCGGTATTTTAGTAGGATTATTTTAATAAATATCTAATCCAATTAAATAAAATGTAAACTGATCGTTTTAAAATGAATATGACTTTTGGAAATATTACCATTTGTTTATATAGGTTTGTATTTTAAAAAAGGGAAAATTGATTTGGAAAAATTAAAATAAAATCTCTTAAAAATATTTGAAATAAAATCTATCTTATATAACAGAATCAAAATACTTTATCTTGTTAACATTTGGTATAAAAATACATATGGATGATAATGTTTGAAAATAACATCAAATTCTATCAATATAAAATTTAAGCATGAAATATTGTGTAAAGCATATGAATGTAATTTAAATGTTGATGGCTAAAATACAAAATAGAAATGAATATAAATAAAAACAAGTGTATAAAGAACAATAACAATTTTAAGTGAAACACAAAGTATAGAATAAAATAAAACAAAGTATAACATAATACCAGTTATAACCTCCCTTAAGTATCATGTTCTCTTCTATATATGTGACCATCTTCTTTTTAGTTCGTTCAGGAAAAAAAAAGAAACTTAGTTAACCTGTGAAAAATAAAAAGAAGAAAAAAAGGAGAAGCAAACTTAAATCAAATTTAAATCAAAAGCAGAACAAAACTTAAGGCAATTTCAACTGCAGTCTTCATCACATCAGATTGTTCTTTGTTCAGCTACCTTGCAGGTGAGTAAACATCAAGTTTAAAATTTTAAGTTCAATCAAAATCATTTTAGGATATTTATTGATCATGTGGTATTGTATATTCATTTTTTTTTTGAATATAATTCTGTTGCTCTGCATATTGCTCTTCAGTGTTATGGATCAGGGTTGATTTTTATTCAAATTCAAATTTGTTTTCGACTGAATCATTATAAAGTTTTCATTTTTTTTCAATCAAACTAGATGTTAAAACTTCAAACAAGATTTTTCAAAGCTTATTTAATATGTTAGTAAAATACTTCTACTGGAAACTTTGTTTACAGGTAATCAAATATACTTTGATGAATTCCATTGTCATAAAAAGTTAATTCAAGTTCATAGTTTGAATTCTTACTGCAAAACATGATTTTTAAAACAAAAACGAAGATTTTTAGCTTAGTATTCTCAGAGCAGTTTGAATTTGAACTAAAATTGCATTTACTAATTACTGATGATTTATCCAATAATAAATGTTGAAATTTGGGATGAAGCAAGTATAAACATCTGTGATTTCGTGAAAATTATCAGAAAATTTTTCTATTGCGTGAAATTAAGATACGAGATCATATTAGGGTTTTAGTTGGAGTTCTTATTCGTGTCTGTAACAAGGCGAGTTTGTCTTCTTCACATGATCGAGCTTCACTTAACACTGGGAAAGGGTTGTTTAGAGTGTTGTCGTAGTGTGGCTGAAGTTCGAGTGCCTTCGGTGTTCAGTGTGATGGTGACGAGGTGGCTTTGACATTTTGGTTGAGCTTCAGGTTCGAGCAAATGACTAAATTTTCGAATTCGAATTTTGTAGGCGATTCGAATTTTGATTTCAAGCTTTGGGACGGTTTGCGGCTTTCCTGAGTGGTTGGGTTCATCGGAACTTGGTCGCGCCGTCGTGCACATGTATGGCAGTGAAGAATGGTGTCAGTGTCGATGAGGGTGTGTGTCTCGAGTCGCGCTCGAGAAAGTTAGGTGATTTCTCGGGTTTAAAGCATGTGCGTAAGTATGTTTCCTGATTCTATACTTAGTTTAACTCTTAAACTTACTAGAATGAAAAAGAAAAGGATATGAGAAGAGTACGAGAGGGAGTGAGTTGACTCGACAAAAAGCAGGCGAGACTCGAAGTGCTACTCGAGTATTATAGGGATAGGTCTCGGGTTTCAAAACTGCAGCATTTTATAAAGAAGGTTAAGCAAATTGTTTAAACACTATAAACTTAGTAAATGTTTAACGGTTAAGTTAAGACTTTATTCAAGTTTTAATTATTCTAGTTAAAGCTTAACAATGTTCTTAAAACTCTTAAGTATTTTAATTAAGCAATTAATTTAAGTTAACTATAAAGTTAATTAACACTTAAGTTTGTAGTTAATAATAATTTGGTTTTCAAATTTTAAAGAAGATTTATAAAATATTAATTAAGATGAGTAATTAGTATCAATTAATTATATTTGAAAAAACAATTAGGAATAATTACTTCATAATTGTAATTAGAGATTAATTAATGATTAAGTGATAAATAAATTGTAATTAACTACTTAAGTTAATTAATGAATGATTAATGTTAAGAAATTAAGTAATTTAATTAACAAATGACTAATAATTAATTAACTGGCAATTAAGGAATATTTAATTTGTAATGAAGTTGTGTTAATCAATAACAAAGGTTATTAATTATTGGTTAAAGAATAATTAATCTGCAATTAAGATTTATTAATAAGGTTTAAGGGTAATTAAGGGATGGATTACCCAATTGAAATTAATTTGTTAATTAAAGGTAATCTCTTGGTGATTAATTAAATATAAATACTTGATGAGATTTAGTGAAGTAATTCATAATTACAGGATGTAATAAATTAAAAGGAATTACTTAATGGGAAGTAATTAAAGGGTAATTACTTAATAGAAGTAATTAAAGATGAATTACTTGGTGTAATTAATCAAAAGGGATTAATAATTAAGTAAGGGGTTAATTACTTAAGTAAGTAATTATAGAGGGGTAATTACTATTTATGAGTAATTGGGTTGATTAATGGATGCAATTAATTAAGGATAAACATTCATGGAGATTGGTTAAGTATAATTACTTAATGAAAGTAATTAGATAATGGTGATAATCTTAATGTAATTAAAGAATAATTAATCATGGAGGATTAACGAAGATGAATGATTATGGGGTGGTGAATCAATTGGGTTGTAATTAATTAATAAGCATGACTTAAATGTGATTGATTAAATTAAATTTTGGCTAATTAGATTCATTCGAGATAGTGTGATTGATTGATCTTGCTTATGTATGATTAAATGATTGTTTACATGCCCTAAATTGATTGATATCCCTGATATGAGATGGTTCATGACATGATGTGTTTGGTGGGCAATGATAGTGTGGTTATCTTTCAATGGTGAAGTACTGAGTAAAAAGGGTGACATCTTTTACTTAAAGTTGAATTGCATTTCGTTGAATAACATGTGTTATGATGAACTGAGTTCGAAGAGATCGGAGTCGGGTATTAGTTAATACCCGAAACCACTTCAATTCTTTACAAATTGATACGTGGAAACAATAGGTTGTAATTGAATGATTTGAATTGGACCATATAATTTAAGTTCTGGCACTTAGAAATTGATGTGTGAATTAAGTGATGTCTATAACAACTTGTGAAGTGAAAATTGATATAAATTTCCCGGGTTTATATAAGTTGTATACTTTTGTATTCCATGTTAGATGGGTTTACTCATGCTGGTTTCCAGCCTGACCCGGGTGTTACTTTGATGTAATGCCCGGGTCAGACCGAGTATTATAGATTTTCAGGTAAGGATGCTTTGGAGCTCAAGAGTCGAGTTGGATGGTAGGAACGTATGGAGTGTTTCCACTGTATTATATTATTGTATATCTGAGGCATGGTAATTGTGTATATCCTGTGTCTGTATAATTGTGTAACTCAGATGTATTAAAATGAAATCGACAGATATAATATTCTTTTTAAACTATTATTATTTATTTATTATATTTTATCCGCTACGAATGTGAGATGTTAGTGCTTCGGTTCTTCTATTTCTTCTATCTGTTTCTTCTTTCTTCCTAACTATCTGGGATTTTAGGGTTTGAAAATTTCGGGTCGTTACAATTGGTATCAGAGCTAAAGGTTAAGCGAGAACCTTGGCTCTGGTGGGTGTACTCATTAAGGAAAGGGTCAACGGTACCCTAGAATGAGTTGAGTGTGTATATATATGAGAGAGCGCACTTGTTATTTTCTTATATAAAGATTTTAAATGATTTCATATAACATTATATTTTGAAACATAAAGCAATATTTCACTCTAATAAATATTAAGGAAATTGCCTGTTAAATTACTAGAATTAAATTAAGAAGTAATATAATACAACGAAACTGAAATTAAATAAAGATAAGTTTGAAATGGATTCAAAATGAAATTGAAATCTTGAATTGGAGAAGTATTTCAGAATAAGATGATAATGGATGGTTTTAGATATGATAATCTTGGTTATTATCATAAATGATTGTTGTAAGTTTAATAATAAGATGTGTATTAATGAGTTAGCAAATGAAATGTTTTAAAGAAGTATAACATTTAGGCAAGTCTGACTTATAAATTGGAACTGGAGTTGATCTGAATTGTGGAGTTTTAAATCTAGATCCAGAACTTGAAAATTTTGTTTCAAAATAATGAAGAAATAATAAATAATGTTATTTAAAACTATTTGAATGATAGAACTTGATTAAATTGGAGTTGTTTGGAAATTTGATTTGGATCTAAAACCAAAGGTGGTTTAAAATTTTAAAGCATGGCTGGGAGGGCCAAGAAATAAATATGTATATATGTACGGATATGCATGATATCAAGGATAATTTGAAATAAACTCTAAGGTGTTGAGTTTTGATTTTTCCCTGAAGTATAATGTAAAAACCCAAAGTGATATAAGTTTTGAACTTATAAGAGGGAAAGAACTTTGAAATTTGAAGTGGGAAATCGAATTTGAGTAGAGTAGACTAGATTAAGCAAATTAAAATTTAACTTGAGAGAAGTTAAATAAGTTTGAATGAACAACTTGAATTGGAAATTTTGAAATGAAATTAGAATTGAACTTGGTAAGTTAAGTGGTAATTTGAATTGGGAATTTGTGTGATCTCAAATGGGTTTGAGATCTAGAAATTGAAAATGGATGGATGTTTTTAAAATAAATTGGATGGTATCATCCTATTGTTGCTAAAAATCTTTAAATTATTGATCAGATTTGTTTAAATGAATGAGAAACGAAGTGTGGTAATATATCCGTTATTGAGATAAAAGGGAAATCTAACTTTAATTTGAAAGTAAGGATATGGAATTACTTTAAACTAAAAATTTGAATAATTGAATTTGTAAATTAAACTTATTTAAGAACTGGTTTCAAATTGGAAGATAAAATTGGGTAATAAACTAAATTTTTAAGATAAAATTGTTTTGAACTCTTATGTAAACTTTGAAATAAGTAGGTAAAGATATTTTAAAATGAAAATTCTAGAATTTGAGCTCAGAAATTAAGTTGTTTAAAAGCTTTTAATAAAGGTTAACTTGGTTTAAAGGGTTAAACCAACCTTAGAGAATTTAACTCGACTTTATATAATTCGAGATGGTTTAAAATTGAGATTGAAATTGAATTAGTCCAAATTGAATCTGACTTGAATTAATTGGACTTGAGATTGAAGGTGTATAAGTTTAAAAATTCAAATGGAAAATTTGGGTTGAATTGAAATGATTGAATTGAAGTAGGTTCAATTGAATGGATATTAGTCCAAATTGATTGGAATAACTTGGGATTGTAATTAAAGCTGAATATGTTTAAATCAAATGGAATTTGATTTAAAGTTGGAAAGAAATTGAGAATTAATTCAACTTGAATTGGGAATAAATCAAGTCCAATGGAAATTGTAGTTATTTAAAATTGGAATTGGGTCAATTTAAATGGAAGTGGAAATTTAAACTGAACTGATGAGAATGGAGATTGGAAATTGAACAGTTTGACTCTAGACTATTATTTTTAATAAATTGTTTTAGCACAAATCTATTTTTCCAAGTTATTTATTACATATACAACCTTGCTTATTAAACCCAAAACTACTTTATACTTATTTTATAACTACTTTTGGAGTTATTTAACTATTTTGTAACTGTTTTATAAACTAATAATTATTTTTCAACTACTTATCTATTTTTAAAAATTTCAAGCTATCTTCTAAATATAAACTGGTCGGATTTCAAACTGTTATTGATTAAATACTCAACTGAGATAAGGATTGTAGTAATAATCCAATGGAATTGAGGCAATTGTAAATAAGTGAATGAAAATTTAGGTGAATGTGAATAGAAAGGAAATTGATTTGGTTAATAATCAATGAAGATAATAACGTATGATGTACGTATATTATTCTATTCGCATGTGATTTGATCCAGATTCGAGCATAGAATTTCGAGACAGTTTATCGATCCGAGTTGGGATTTTCCACTCGATTTTCGACGGAGAACCTGGATATGAATTGTTGATTGGTTCTGGATATTCTCTATCATAGTTATGGCTATGCAAGGAGAATGACGGTTTCTGATCAAGAAACCAGATCTGTGTCCGCACTAAGAAGTCGGGTGGACGATACTAGTTCGAAAGTGAAATTGTATGATCGAGTGAGCGATCAGATTGGTATAGCGTACGGATGATATGTGTACATCGTACGGATTTGAATGAAATTGATATTGGAAAGAGTAATCAAATTTGTATATTTGTTTTGAATAAACAAAGTTATATATCTTTGCTATATATATGATAAAACTCCCCTCGTTGAATCTACTGCCAGAAGGAAAAGGATTTTGAAGGTGTTTGAAGTATAAAAGGAGTTTTATACAAGATTGAAATGATCCAAAGTTTAAAAAACAACATTATATATCTTTATATATTATATATATAAAGGATCTTATGAGGATTTTGGAAAAAGGTTTTGGGAACCTTTGAATTTGGAGAGGCTTTTGATTTTTGGGTAAAATCAATATTGAAAATTTGAAAAGCCTAGTTTGAGAATTATCGATTTTGGGATAATCGATTTTGTGTAAAGGAGCCTTGTATGAGATCATACTAGGTGTACGATTTGAAAGATACTATATATGTATAGTATAAAATGTTTTGATGCTGGCTCTGGGGAAAAAGGCGCTCCCTTAAAATGAACTTCTCAGGAGTGCCACCGGGTGGTGCTGCTTTGAGCCCCAAGGGGGGTTCTAAAGTTAATCCTGTGAAGAGTCCGGACAAAACTAGTTCCTGGGGATTATGAGTAATATGTTCCATAGTGAAAGTCTTGTGTGCCGCTGAGAGCCAACAGTCTGCGTTTATATCGGTAGACTGCGACCTATGGTAACATAGGGAAGGTCGTGTGTGTCGTTGAGAGCCAACAGTCTGCGTTTGATTTTATATCGGTAGACTGCGACCTATGATAACATAGCAAAAGTCGTGTGTGTTGCTGAGAGCCAACAGTCTACGTTTGATTTTACATCGGTAGACTGCGACCTATGTTGGAGTGGAGAAGTTTCATTTTGACAGCGAAAGTAGCGTGTGACGCTGAGAGCCAACAGTTACGTGGACTTTTGCTGCGATGGCAACGTAACCCTAGATGTAACTGCGATCTGTTGTGGGTTCCATGGTGTAATCGAGGGCCGCAGAGTGCATAAAGTTACATGGACTTTTTCTACGATGGCAACGTAACCCAGGACGTAACTGCAACCATGGATGGGGGTGATATTTCCAGAGCATTCTCACCAAAGATATTCCTCTATTTTCAAAAACTGTTTTCTATATTTTCAACAAAATTATTTTCCCAAGTATTTTCACTGATGATGAAACAGGTCTGCCAAGCGCTTATAGATTTTCAGTCACACGCCTGATCAACGTATGGCCGAATTTATGTGGGAACGAGGATGGACTTGTCAAAACGTAGAGTTATAAAAGTATTCTTATAAAAACTAATTTAGAAGTATTATATAGATTTTTATAGTAGTTTAAAAACGATCAAAGAAAATTCATCTGATTTTAAGCATTTTGATAAATCTAGCTTCGTTCCTTTTCAAAGATGAAAAGATTCAAAGGGGGGAGGAATGTGATGACCCGATATTTTAGTAGGATTATTTTAATAAATATTTAATCCAATTAAATAAAATGTAAACTGATCGTTTTAAGATGAATATGACTTTTGGAAATATTGCCATTTGTTTATATAGGTTTGTATTTTAAAAAAGGGAAAATTGATTTGGAAAAATTAAAATAAAATCTCTTAAAAATATTTAAAATAAAATCTATCAGCATATTTCTTCTGTCGATCTTGAGCAGCTTTCATCCTTTTCTTGATAAGCTCAACCTTCGTAGAAGCTTCACGACTAAGATCGGGCCCGAGCATAAGACAATCCTTTGATTCTCCAACAAGATGGGGATCTACACGGTCTTCTGTATAAAGCTTCATAAGGAGCCATTTTGATACTTGCTTGATAACTGTTATTATAAGAGAATTCCACTAGATGAAGATGGTCCTCCCAAGATCCTCCAAAATCTAAAACATAAGCCCGCAGCATATCCTCAAGAATACGATTAAGCCTCTCCGTCTGTCCGTTTGTTTGAGGATGATAGGTTGTCCTCAATCTCAAATTTGTTCCCATTGTTGGTTGCAGAGCTTCCCAGAATTTTCCAGTGAAAATAGGATCACGGTCACTTACTATGCTGACTGGAACACCATGCAATCTAACTATCTCCTTTAAGAAAATTTCCGCCAGAGAAACTGCAGTACGGGTTGCCTTAACTGGTATAAAATGGGCATTCTTTGTTAAACGATCTACAATAAACCATATACCATCATTCCCTTTCCTGTTTCTAGGCAAACCATCGATAAAATCCATCGAGATCATCTCCCATTTCCAATTCGGAATTTCCAAAGGTTGCAATAACCCGGCAGATTTTTGTTGATCACCTTTAACTTGTTGGCAGATGGCACAACTGTTCACAAATCTAGCATCATCCTTCTTCATATTCGGCAACCAGAAAACTCTTCTCATGTCCTTGTACATCTTCGAAATTCTCGGATGAATATTCAATTTGGAGCGATGACTTTCTGACAACACTTCTTGCCTCAACTCCTTATCATTCGGAACACAGATTCTCCCGTTAATCCTTAGTGTTCCTTGGCCATCGATTTCAAAACTGGGACACTGACCCTTCCTAACTCTTTTAATAATCCTCCTCAACATCTTATCAGACTCTTGCTTGCTTGAGATTCTTTCAATAAGAGATGGAACCACTTCGAGAAGAGATAGAACTGCGTTCCTGCTGAGAGCATCAGCTACGACATTCACTTTTCCTGGAGTGTACAAAATATCCAAATCATAGGATGCAAGAAATTCAACCCACCGCTGCTGTCTCAGATTAAGATCTTTTTGAGAGAATAGATATTTCAACGGTTTGTGATCCGTGAACAATTCGAATTTCTCTCCTAAAAGATAATGTCTCCAAATTTTTAAAGCAAAAAAGGGCTAGCAATTCAAGATCATGCGTAGCGTAGTTTTTCTCGTGTGCTTCAGCTACCGACTAGCATACGCAATAACCCTTCCGTTCTGCATCAGAACTGCTCCCAAACCCACTATACAAGCATCGGTGTAAACCTCGAATTTGCTTTTCCCATCCGGAATAGCAAGTACTGGTGCACTAGTTAACCTTATCTTCAATTCCTGAAAAGCTTCTTCGCATTGGGGTGTCCATTTGAATTTAGCTCCTTTTCTAGTCGACTTAGTCAGATGTGAAGAAATCTTGGAATAATCCCTGATAAATTTCCTGTAGTAGCCAGCCAATCCTAGAAAACTGCGAACTTCCATCGGTGCCTCTGGCTATTTCCATTCCAGAATAGTTTCAACTTTCGTTGGGTCTACAGAAATTCCTTCACCAGAAACAATGTGCCCTAAAAATTTAACTTCTGATTTCCAGAAATGGCACTTCGAAAACTTCGCCTTCAGCACATGCTTCCCCAGAGTCTCCAATATAATCCTCAAATGCTCCCTGTGCTCTTCTTCAGATTTGGAGTAGACCAAGATATCATCGATGAATACCAGCACAAACTTATTCAACACATCCCTAAAGACTCAGTTCATGAGGTCAATGAAGTAGGCAGGAGCGTTGTTTATTCCGAAAGGCATAACTAACCACTCATAGAAACAATTCGGTCCCCTAAATGCAGTCAAGGGAATACTGTCTTCAGCTACTCTCAACTGGTGGAAACCTGAAGCTAGATCCAATTGAGAAAAGATAGAAGCACCATGCAACTGGTCAAAAAGATCATCGACGTGAGGAAGAGGATATTTATTACGGATAGTCACTTTGTTCAATTCTCTATAATCCACACAGAACCTCAGTGACCCATCCGATTTGGTCACAAACACTGCTGCCGAACCCCAACAAGAAAAACTGGGTTTAATCAATCACTTCTCTAAAAGATCCTGCGTCTGCTTAATCAACTCTTCTCGTTCCCTAGGAGCCATTCTCCTACTGGGCTGAATCACTGGCACAACTCCTGGAATCAAATCAATACGGAACTCTATTTCTCGATGTGGTGGCAGACACTTAACTTCTTCAAACACATCAACAAAATCTTGAACCACATCGATGTCTTCAATCTTCTCTTCAGAAGTCTCAATTCCATGCAAAAGACTGCTCGAGTGAATTTCAGAATTATCACACGACATTCTAGCAATTCTACCCAGATCAGTTTCCAACGAAACTGTTCTTTCGTCACAATTCAAAACTGCTTTATACTTATCCAGCCAATCCATTCCCAAAATAAGATCAAATCCTTTAAAATTCAATACATACGGGTCACAAGAAAAGCTGTGGGATAGATAAGAAATCTTCAAGTCCTTACAGATAGTGTCTAATTTAGTCACCCCTCCTATAGGATTTGATACCAAGATAGGACTGTCTACAGAACTAGGGGTAAGAGAGAACTTTTCAACAGAGTCCAAACAAATAAAACTCAAGGAAGCACCCGAATCAAACAAAACTCTAATATATTTCCCGTCTAAAAGTAAAGTACCTTCTAAAACTCCTTTGCCCATCGAAGAAGAAGATGGTCCGGCTTCCAAAGCAAAAACTTTATTCTGAGGTGCCCTTTGCAGAAGTGGACAATTCTTGATCATGTGTCATGGCTGATGACAATTAAAGCACAATGATTTCTGTACCATAGCTGATCCTGGGCCACTCTGATGCGATTGCTGTTGTTGCTGCTGGAATCCTTTTCTAGGACATTTATTTGCCAAATGCCCTTCCTGATGACAAATGTAGCACTTGCGAGGTCCGTTGTTATTTCCAGCTTTCTTCTTGTTCGGATTTCTCCATTTAGGATCGAACTTTCACTTATTCGAATTGGTGAAATTCCCACCTGAAGCTGCAACTGGAGCCCCCAGTTTCTTACTCATCAAACTTTCATATCTCAATGCCATATCAATCAAATCAACAAAAGATCCCTTCAAAAGCACCGTCAATTTTCCATGGAATTCAGGCCTCAATCCTTGCACAAATTTCTCATTATTTTTAAGAGGAGTATCGATGAGTCCTGGTCCATAACAAGAGAGTTCGTTGAATCTGGTTTCATACTCGAAATAGACATACTACACTGCTTCAAATACAGAAAATCCTGATACAATTGGGTTCTCCCTGCCGTTGGCATAAACTTCTCTTTAAACAATTCCTTAAATCGTTCCCATGAAATGTCATCCTCAGAAATATTTACAATAGTTGAATCCCACCATGCTGCTGCACCACCCTGCAATTGCCACGATGCCATATGCCTCTTATGCTCATCATACAATTTCATGCTCTTGAAAATGCGCTCACAAGAGCGTAGCCAGTCTTGGACTTCAATTATTGACTCTGAACCTTTGAGGGAGTAGATGTATGATCCATCACTGTTAGTGGAATCAGTAGTTCAAAAGGATCTGGTAGTTGAGCAGGACTTTACTATGCTTAGATATCCTATTCAGTGCATAGATCGAGTTAAGAAGGAGGATCAGAGTGGTGTAGCTAGTTTAGATTCTGTAGAGCAAGGACTCCAATGGTTGTACCTGGGAAACTTTTGATAGTTTTTAGAATCTTATCCTAACTGTGTCAGGATAGCTAGGTTTGTTTGTTTGATTTAATTGGTTGCTATGGTTGTTAGTATATGGATGATATGTATGCTTTACTATTTGAAAATAAAACCTTTGTTGGATTATTAAATTATCTTTGCTTTTAAATTTCGGAGACAAAATTCTATTAAGAGGGGAGGAATGCGATGACCCGGAATTTTGGGCAATAGCAATTTGGTAATCTTCATTTAAAAATTATTTAAATTGGCGATATTGAATTGATAATTTTCTTTTATAAATATTTAATTCGGAAAAAGTTATCTTTTTAAAGCTAATAAAATGTATGCTACATATAATGTATATATTGGTATATGTATAAATGTATATTGTAAATAGGAATGCTTTAGTTTGAATTTAATAAAAGTACTTTTAAATTTTAATATATATATATATATATATATATATATTGTAATTTGGAAGTTGTAATTTAATATAATACTTTTCAAAGGAAATTTGAAATTTAAACTTTATAATTTTTTATAACAGAGATAATATCTATAAATGTGTATTTATTAAAAAATAAATTTTAGCTTAAGTTTAAATTTTTCTATAAGAGTTAATTAAAGAATGAACTCTATATTTTCAAAACAGAAGATAGGTATTTTAAATTTAAATCAAGATTTAATAAAAAGGGTTAAAATGCTTTCTTTTAACTTTTATTTGAAATAAAGATAATTGTGTATATTTGTACATAAGATTTAAGAGCAAATTAACAAAAACATATAAGGGTGTAAACATTTAAAGGAAAATTAATATAAACATATAAAGATATATACATATTACACAAATTATAAATACAAAGAAACATAATAATCCATGCTTTAACATTTGTAAGAAATAAAATCATGTATATTACATTTGTGAGATATTATTACATGTGTAAGTTTTGTATAATTTGAGACAATAAGTGTCGAAATAATTCTTTCTTTTAATTTGGGAATATATGTAAATATACATAAAGAAAAATTAATTTGAGAACCAGGCTCACTCACTTCTCTTCTCATCTATTTCTTTCTTCTTAAAGAAAACTAAAGAAATCGAAATTAGGAAATGGAATTTAAAAGAAAATCAAATAAATAACATCAGTTTCAAAACGTCAAAACTTGAGCAAAGATTCTACTCAACTTAGATTCAAATCAACTATAAAATTCAGTTCAAAGATCAAGCAGAATTCATTTCAAATAGATTCAAAACAACATCAGAATGACTCCAGAGCAAAAAGCAATGTCTGCTTCTCTGTTTTCTCTATTATAATTTGTCTGGTGAGTAAATGGCGCAGCGGATAATAACAAGACGATATAGATCGATGAAAGTAGCAAACGGTGGATTGAAGATACTGAAATGCCCAAATTCGTTGACCATAAAGATACCGAATTCTAGCTATTTTCGACACGTTGATCGCGCACGATACCGTGAAAGAAGATCTACAATTCTTCAAACGTTGATCAAGCGCACTTGATACCGTGAATTGGCTTCAACGATCGTTGATTTGAGCGCACTCAAATGACCGAAAGTGGAGATAGGAGATCACACTCAACTACCAATTTAGATGAAAGCACACAGCAATCAACAAAGTTTTTTATTCAACAATCAACCCACCAAAATGTACAACACACTCCCTATTTATAGCATTTCACAACCGATGCCTTAAGTCGTTCACGACTTACGACTCATCATATGTCGGCAGCGACTCATCGTACACGGCTTATCAGTTACAACACAATGCCGAATCAACTTAGGTCGTACACGATCTAAAAACACACAAAAGTGACGACTTACGACTCAACGTACAAGATTCAAGTTACAACACACACATATATTTACAACACCTAGGTCGTATACGACCTAATGACTTACGACTTAAGAAAATACAAATATCCCGACTTACGACTTAAACTCCTAGCGACTTAAGCTCTTAGGTCGATAACGAGTTAACTTCCAAAGCGGCTTTACTTCCAGTGCGGCATAACCAAGCAGCGACTCAACTCTTTAGGTCGTAGATTATTAGATCGTAGCTCGTTAGAACGTAGCCCGTTAGGTCGTTCGAACGACTTTAACATCCTTAGGTCGTAACCCGTTTGAGTTAGGTCGTGAACTCGGTGCGACTTCCCCCTCTGGTCTCCGGTTAGGTCGGGAACGACCTAAACTTTCCTCCTTAGGTCGTGGACGACCTAAACTTTCCACCTTAGGTCGTGGACGACCTAGGCCTTCACCTTCTAGGTTCCAGTTAGGTCGGAAACGACTTAGATTTTCCCCTTAGGTCGTGGGCGACCTAAGTCTTCACCTTGCTTAGGTCGTGGGCGACTTAAGCCTTGGAAAATGATAGCTTGCAATTCTTCGACCCTGGTCTGAGCTGCATCATCCTCCCCAGGTTGAGAAAAATTCGTCCTCGAATTTGTAAATTCTTCCACATCGCCTCGTTCATCTCCATAATATGGCACGAGATGCTTAACATTGAACACGTCAGAAGTGTACACATCCTCCGGCAGCTTCAATTTATAAGCATTTTCATTAATCCGTTTCACAACTTCTACAGGATAAATTTTTCTGGCTTTCAACTTGTTATAAGCGCCCACTGGAAAACGGTCCTTTGTTAACACAGCATACACCACATCCCCTTCATTATGCTCAACATTTCTTCGCTTCAGATCTGCGGATCTTTTATACTTCTCATTTGCCTTCTCCAATCGTTCATGAACGATCTTATGACATTCGGTCCACCCATCAACAAAATCTACAGCTTATTTAACCGTCCCCTTCGGTTGTGGCACTACCGTTAGTTCCAACGGTCCCCTTGGTAAATTTGAATATACAATCTGAAATGGACTGAATCCGGTACTACGATTCACTGCATGATTATGAGCAAACTCTACTTGGCATAACTTCATGTCCCAACTTCTCAGATTGTCCTTCACAAGACATCGCAACAAATTTCCCAACGATCTGTTGACAACTTCCGTCTGTCCATCTGTTTGCGGATGGTAAGCGCTACTAAAATTCAGCTTCGTTCCGACCATCTTCCACAAACTTAGCCAAAAGTGACTCAGAAAACGAGTATCTCTATCCGAAACAATAGACTATGGTAACCCATGTAAACGATAGATCTCTTTAAAGAACAACTGTGCCACATGGACTGCATCCGCCGTCTTCTTACAAGCAACAAAATGTACCATCTTCAAAAAACGATCTACCACAACATATATCGAGTCATTTCCCCGTTGAGTCCTTGGCAAACCCAACACGAAATCCATGCTTATATCTACCCACGGTTTTGTAGGAACAGGTAAAGGCATATACAATCCCGCATTTGTAGCTGTCCGTTTCGAAACCTGACAAATATGACATCTGCACACAAACTTTTCAACTTCCTTTCTCATTGACGGCCAATAATAAGATTGAGAAATCAACTGCAATGTTCGATCTCTACCCACATGCCCTTCTTCATGCAACTCTTTCACAATTTTCATTCTCAAGCTGCAATCTGGTACGCATAATTGATTCCCTTTGAATGAGAATCATCCATCAACACAAATTCATCAGTACTCCCATCCTTGACTTTCTCAAAAAACTTCGTAAAGTAAGGATCTTCTTTAACCAACTCTGGCAATATCTCAAATCCTATCACTTCAACCTTCATCGTTGTCAACAAACAGTTCCTCCTGCTCAATGCATCAGCCACACGATTCGTCACCCCCGAATTGTGTTTCACAACAAAAGTAAATTGTTGTAAATACGCGACCCATGAAGCGTGCCTAGCTGAAATTTCATCCTGCCCTTGCAAATGCTTCAAAGCTTCATGATCCGTATAGAGAACAAACTCCTTCTGAAACAGATAATGTCTCCAGTGCTTTACTGCTTGTACAACAGCATAAAACTCAACATCTTAAGTGCTATATCTCAACTTAGCTCCAGATAACTTTTCACTGAAATAAGCAACTGGTCTTCCACTCTGACTCAAGACTCCACCAATCCCAACCTTCGATGCATCAGTATGTAATTCAAACAACAACTGAAAATCCGGTAAAACTAGAGTTGGTGTTGTCGTCAGTAGTGTTTTGATCTTCTCAAAAGCAACCCCTGCTTCCTCTGACCACTCAAACTTCTTTCCTTTCATGCAATTGGTTACCGGTGCCATTACACTGCTAAAATGTGGAATGAACCTTCGATAGAAAGATACCAACCCATGAAAACTTCTCACTTCAGTAATTGTCTTGGGTTGTGGCCAACTCCAGACAGCTTCTACTTTACTTTCATCCACTTGAATTCCTTCTTTCGATAGAACGTATCCCAGAAACAAAACACTGTGCGTCATGAACACACACTTCTTTGTTGCAGCATAAAATTTCTCCTGTCGTAGAATCAACAGTACTTCACGCAAATGCTGGACATGCTTTTCCATACTCCCACTGTATATCAAAATATCATCAAAGTAAACTACCACAAACTTCCCAATGAATGGTATGAAAATCTGGTTCATCACTCTCATAAAAGCACTCGGAGCATTTGATAAGCCAAACGGCATAACCAGCCATTCGTATAAACCTTCCCTCGTTTTAAAAGCAGTTTTCCACTCATCACCCGGTCTAATACGAATCTGATGGTATCCACTCTTCAAGTCAATCTTCGAGAATACAACAGCTCCATTCAACTGGTCAATCAAATCATCAAACCTCAGCATAAGAAATCTGTATCTCACAGTGATCTTGTTTAGAGCCCGACTATCCATACACATCCTCCACGAACCATCCTTCTTGGGCACCAATAAAGCTGGCACTGCACAAGGACTTAAGCTCTCCTGAACACGCCCCTGTTCTAACAACTCTTCCACTTGCCTTCGCAACTCCTCATGTTCCTTTGGACTCATTCGGTAATGTGGCCTGTGTGGTAATACTGCCCCTGGCACAAGATCAATCTGATGTTTAATATCCCTCAATGGTGGTAACTCCGTTGGCAACTCTTCAGGAAACACATCTTTGAATTCTTCCAATATCGGTTTTACTTCCTCTGGAACTTCAACGGATTCAGTAGCTTCATGTCCAATCAACAAAAACACCTCTGGACTCTCCTCTACTTCTTCAATAAATTCCTTCAAAGTCAGCAAAGTTTTAGGCTCCTCAATCTCTTCTGACTTGCTCTCTCCTTGTTGTCTCTTCTTTGGTACTAAAATGATCTTAATACCTTCAAACATAGAACTGTAGCTATTGGTCCGACCGTCATGCTGCACTGCTCGATCATACTGCTATGGTCTTCCCAAAAGTAAGTGACAAACATCCATCTCCACAACATCACACCAAATCTCGTCTTTATACTTCTTCCCAATAGAAAATGGAACTTGAACTCGCCTGTCCACCTTCACCTCTCCTCCTTTTCTCAACCACGCTAACTTGTAAGGATTTGGATGCTTCTCCGTTTTCAGCTTCAACTTTCTCACAGCGTCGGTAGAAATAATATTGTCACAACTTCTAGCCTCAATCACAAATTTACAAACCTTTCCTAGAATAGTGCATGTTGACTGAAAAATATTGCTCCTCAACCAACTAGCCTCTTCTTCTTGCTTCGGTATTAAACAAGACCTCCTCATCATTAGATTACATCCTTCATCCCCTGATGCGATATCTTGTTCATCCTCCTCAACTGGACTAACTTCACCTTTAATAGCATCCTCACTTTCAACCTCAGCTATCATAGCTCTCTTCTTCGGCTTCAGACATTCATTGCTTTTGTGACCCAACTCCTGGCAATTGTAACATTTGAAACCATTGCTAATCTTCGCCTTTGACTTTGATTCAAATCATTCATCAATTTCTCTAACTTCCCAATACCTTCATCAAATTTCTCATTAATGCGTTGTTCCATTTGCTCGGCTTCTTCTCTTCTATACAACGCTTCAACCTTCTGATGACGGTTAGCTCTTCTCGGCGGCATGATTAAATCAATACAAACACTTCAAAACTTCACAAATCTTCTACAAATCAAACTTCAACTAGCTCGCACAAGCTCAACAAGTTCGGCCCTAACTTCAACCAATAATACCAAACTGATGCACGGCCCAAACTTAACACGAAGTTATGCTCGGCGTTCAATTCAAACTCTCGGCTTAAACATGTGATGTACGCCTCTACCCAACTCGGCTCAAACTCAATCACCTTTCCAACTTTGATCCAAAATGAGATGGATCGAAAGCTTCTAACTTGTTGCAACTTCAAGATGAACACGATGAACACCAACTTCAAACCCCTTGGCTCCAAGACTCGGCTTAGCTATGATTGGCTAAGTCTAGCTCTGATACCAAACTGACGCAGCGGATAATAACAAGACGATATAGATCGATGAAAGTAGCAAACGGTGGATTGAAGATACTGAAATGCCCAAATTCGTTGATCACAAAGATACCGAATTCTAGCTATCTTCGACACATTGATCGCGCACAATACCGTGAAAGAAGATCTACAATTCTTCAAACGTTGATCAAGCGCACTTGATACCGTGAATTGGCTTCAACGATCGTTGATTCGAGCGCACTCGAATAACCGAAAGTGGAGATAGGAGATCACACTCAACTACCAATTTAGATGAAAGCACACAGCAATCAATAAAGTTTTTTATTCAACAATCAACCTACAAAAATGTACAACACACTCCCTATTTATAGCATTTCACAACCGGTGCCTTAAGTCGTTCACGACTTACAACTCATCATATGTCGGCAGCGACTCATCGTACACGGCATATCAGTTACAACACAATGTCGACTCAACTTAGGTCGTACACGATCTAAAAACACACAAAAGTGACGACTTACGACTCAATGGTACAAGATTCAAGTTACAGCACACACATATATTTACAACACCTAGGTCGTATACGACCTAACGACTTACGACTTAAGAAAATACAAACATCCCGACTTATGACTTAAACTCCCAGCGACTCAAGCTCTTACGTCGGTAACGAGTTAACTTCCAAAGCGGCTTTACTTCCAATGTGGCATAACCAAGCAGCAACTCAACTCTTTAGGTCGTATATTATTAGATCGTAGCTCGTTAGAATGTAGCCCGTTAGGTCGTTCGAACGACTTTAACATCTTTAGGTCGTAACCCGTTTGAGTTAGGTCGTGAACTCGGTGCGACTTCCCCCTTTGGTCTCCAGTTAGGTCGGGAACGACCTAAACTTTCCTCCATAGGTCGTGGACGACCTAAACTTTCCTCCTTAGGTCGTGGATGACCTAGGCCTTCACCTTCTGGGTTCCAGTTAGGCCGGAAACGACTTAAATTTTCCCCTTAGGTCGTGGGCGACCTAAGTCTTCACCTTGCTTAGGTCGTGGGCGACTTAAGCCTTGGAAAATGATAGCTTGCAATTCTTCGACCCTGGTCTGAGCTGCATCAGTAAACAAAACTTTAATTTGTTTTAAATCCTATTGCATGTAGTAAAACCTGAAGTAATTTAGTGGTAAGTGTTTGCATGATCTTTAATATGAATTATATGTGTATATGTATGACTATATGCTGGAGCATGTCTGTTTGCTTTTATATACTGGTCTCTGTGAACCTCAGACTCAAGAGCATCTTTAAAATTTCCTATCTTCCAAATAAATCACTAATTGACTAGGATCATTTAAGAGAAAACAATTACAATAATGTAAATTAAATTTTAAAAATTGCTTAAAGTAAAAAAATTAGTTAATATTTTGGAAATAAGATTTTGCAGTAAAAATAAATTTTATGTCCAAAATCAATGATAGTAATTCCATGATTTGAATACATAAGCAGATTCATATTTCAATATGATGAATTTTAGGAATCAAATCATGATTTTTACAATTGTATGAATCGAGATATGCTAAGTTGAAAGATTCTGGGTATATCGTCGATTTTTCGACGAGCAGCGTGATGAAGTTCGTCGAGCTTTAGGCTGGAGGTAGCATGGAGAATAGGGATTGTTGGAAAAATGGTTGTGGAATTTATTGTTGAACATGGCGGCTGGTCGGAGGCGAAGTAGGGTTTTGATGTTGGTTTGGGTGATCGTTATATTCAGGGCATTTGTGAAGCCGTGGGAAGACTGGTGACATTCGCATATAGGGAAATGTCGCTGGAGGTTGTGATGCCATTCTAGTGGGAGGGACGTGAGTTCTGATGGAGGAGTTCGACGTTAGCGAGGAGTATGGTCGATCGTGCGTTTTCTAGTTTCCAATCGATCGACGAAATTTCGATTTGCAATCGATACCGTTGATCTGGGTTATCGAGGAAGTTGGCTTTGTTGGCTTCAACTTGTGGGTGGTCGTGGCGTCAATCAATGGCGGTCGGAACAGCGTGCATCGTGCACGTGCACGTTCATGTTAGGTTTGAGTTGAGCTTTGGGGAAGAAGCTGCTCGCTCGAGTTTGGTTCGCGTTTATCTCAGGGTTTGTCTCGAAGTTTTGAGGTCACGAGTGTATCGAAGATTGCTTGAGAAAGATCATAGCTGGCTTGAGAATTTTGATGGTTGGGCCCAGGACATTTTTATTTGTTCCAGGTTTAAAGAGAAATTAAAATATGTACATATTTTATTAAAACAAAGAACTCAAGTTTTCAAAATGTTTCAAAGTTCAAAAGCAAAATAAAAGCGAGTTTTCGAAGTTAAATAGTATATAAATTCCAGAACCAAGCGTTTAAAACAAGTTTTAAAGTTATTAAATAATTAGTTTTCAAAAGGAAAATGTTTGACCAAGTTTTAAAATATAAAAAAAAAATAAGTTTTAAAGAGATATGATAGTTAAGTTTTCAAGAATTACTATTTATTTAATTTATTAAACAAGTTGAACATTCAAGATTTTAAATTGTAAATTTAATATTTATAATTGTTTGGTTTAATTATATAATTGTTTTGTTTAATTGTATAATTGTTTTTTAAATGGTTTCTAATGAAGTTAATGTTGAAATTAAGTATTTAATTAAGATAAAGAATTTGTCTTTAAACTAAGTAAGGTTGGAATTAATTAGGAATGATTAATCGGTGGAATTAATAAAAAGTTAATCACTTAATGTAATTAATAAGGGGTTAATTAATTAATGATCAAAGTATAATTACTTAATGAAGTAATTAATGGATAGTTAATGAATGCAATTCATTAACTAGTGATTAAGAGGTAATTAACAAAATGTAATTAATTGGGTTAATTAATCAAGCATAGTTAATTACTTGATTAATTAAGGATAAATTAATCTAAGTAATTAAAGGTCAATTAATTTAAGAATGATTAATTAATGGAGGTAATTAAAGAGATTAATTACTCAATGTAATTAGTTAAATTAATTAATGTGATTAATTTAAGATAATTAATTATTTTAATTACTTAAGGATAATTACTTAATGAAATTGATTAAGTAAAATTACTTGATGTAATTTATAAATGTAATTACTTAGGTAAGTAATTAATGAGTGATTACTGGATGTAATTAATTAAAGGGGAATTACTTAATGAAAAGTAATTAAAGGATAATTAGTTAGTGAAAGTAATTAAGGATTAATTACTTTGTGTAATTAATTATGGATTAATTAATAAAATTAATTAAGGAGTTGATAAATTAAGGTAAGTAATTACAGGACAGTTAATTACTGTTTGTAATTAATTAAGGTTAATTAAAGGAATGTGATTAATTATAGTATAATTAATTAATGGAATTAATTAAGGATCAATGTAAATAATTGTAGTTAATTAATTAATTTGAGGATAATTAATTAATGTAATTAATGAGAATAATTAAAGGATAAGTACTGTAAATGATTAAGGATAATTAATATTTGTGTAATTAATTAAAGACTAATTACTTAATGTAATTAAAGAATAATTAATCAAGGATGATATATTAAGATGGATAATTAAGGGATTATTAATTAATTGGGTTTTGGTTAATTAATGTTAAATAAGCAGGATTTAAATGTAATTAAGTAATTAATTTAATTCATTGGTGGTTAATAAAATTAATTAGGGATGGTGTAAATGATTAATTTTGCTTATAGATGGTTGAATGATGTTGAATGCTTTGGATTATGTGATGTCTCTGAGATGTGATATATGCCGCTTTGTGATATGAGATGGTTTGGTTGAATTGTGATAACATGTGAATTACCTATCTATGTGAATATGATATCCTAAATGATATATTATATTGTTTAAACCCTTAAACAACTTGGACATTAAAATGGCGTTTTGGATTTCGGCGAGACCAGGTTCGGACTTCCAAATTTGGATATCCGAAAACCACATCGATCCAAATTAAACGTTAGATCGTGAATTCAAGAGAAGATCAACATGAAGACTCGAAGTGTAAGAACTATTCATCGTTAAAACTCTAAGGGTGATTCCAAGATGAGTTTGACGGAGATAGTGCTTTCAGATTCTAGATGGAGATTCAGAGGGGAAGGGCTATTGTCATTAACTCGTAGGGTGATTCCAAAATGAGTGTAGTGAGATAGTGCCTTTGGTTTCTTTCGAACCCGGAACAAACTTGTTTGGATGAATGCTTTCAGACCATCGTCACTGGAGGACGATGTGCATTCCAAGATGTGTTCTTTAAAGGTAATCGTAGCCTCAAGCCTCATCAACCGGGAATGGCTAAAACAAGGGAGGTGCAGCAAGGCTAAGCGGGTCGCGCCCAAGTTGGATGAGATTTTCCCCTGTTTAGAGGTCCCTTTTTATTCAGCTTAGTGTCTAGTTGGTCGCGCCAACTACGGGGTTGTCTGTTCGGGACTATCTAGTAAGGGATGGTTTCGACCTTGTGTTGTAGGGGATTGAAATCAATACGTCCACTGTATGTTCGCATGGATGATGATAACATTTATAGGAATATTCTAGATGGTACTTAAGGTAATGTATTTTCATATACGGTATGAACCTATGTGTTTACTGATGTAGTTTGGATTGTTTTTAATCAATTCTAATGTGTGTGAATAGTTTTACTAAACTAGCTATGGAATTTCGGCGACTAAAATCTTTTTAAGGTGGAAAGAATGTAACGGCCTGGGATTTTGGACAATCCCAAGTTGTGAATATTATTTTATAATATTCAACAGTATTGTATTTTAATATATAATATTTCCATTTATCAATGATTAATAATTATATACAATTTTTCAAATCAATATAACATGAGTTTCAAATCTATATTAATACAGATTGATTTAAATAGAATTTCATAAATTTATATTTTGCTTTAAAGTAAAATATGTATATATTGTTTTGGATTAAATATATGTATTTTGTTTTTAAAGATAAATATGTATATTTTATTCTAAAGATGAAATACAATAGAATATTTAAATTTATTGATAATCATATGCATTTATTTTACTTATAGGAATAATAAATTTATATGTAATAAAATTGGACAGAAATTCATAGTGAAGTAAAAATGGTATTTTTGATTTTGGTATATATGAACAAAATTGTTTATATTAAATAAAGGAGCTTTAAATTTCTTAGATAATATATATACATTGACTAAGGTTTTGTGTTATGTTAAGATAAAAAGGAAAATTTATAATATTTAATAGATAAAAATGTTGTAAATTGATGTGTATAAAAATCACTTAAATAAATAGGAAAGACTATATATATATAATTAGTGAATTTAGTTTATTTGAATAATGTATTTCTATATAATAAATAAAAGATATATATATGGTTATATATACATGAAGGATTTAAAAATAATTTAATATCACTTTGTAATCCTTGTTTTAAAGTAATATATGTATATTGGGTATTTAACAATAGAATGTTATTTCTTATTAAAATACACACAGATATATATATATATATATATATATATATATATATATATATATATAAAACAAATGAACTAAGAGGTTATTTTAATTTACTAGTTCTCACCTTTATTTTAAAATATATTAGTGACAAATGCAAATACAACTTAGTCAAAAGCAAAAGATAATTTTTAGATACTTTGTAGTCTTTGTTTAAATTAACACATATATTTATATAAGATTAATTAACTAAGAAGTGTTATTTTAATATAGTTTCTCATTTGCATTTTTATTTTTAAATGTATAGAAACAACACAAACATTACTTTGGCAAATAATGTAAATTATGGGATGTTTATAATCTTGGATATACTTGCATATGCTTTTAATAGTGTATGGTTTACATTATTATAAATATATGATAAGAGAAAGGTTGTAAATTATTTACTGTAAGTAAGAAACCAGAACACATTAACAAGTAGCAAACATTTTTTAACAAATTATGTAAACTATGGGTAAGTTGTACTAAAATTTTGAATCAGTAAACATATTAATATATTTGGCAATAAACACCTTTACATTTGGCAGGGATACAACAGATAAAATCTAACACAATCATTTTAAATTCTTTTTCAAATCTTCTCAGCCACCAAATAGTATTTTCTGCCATTTTCTGTTGTTTGCAAGGTTATGAATATATACAAGCATTTGAACCAGAGTTATGGTCTGAGAATTAAAAAAAACTGTAATTTGAAAACAAAAGCCTCTGTTCAAAATTTTTAAGCAACTGGAAATCAAATTTTTAAAATAAGAAGCAAACATGTACTTTGTAACCTGTTCAAAGTATAAAGAAAACACCCTTTGTTTAAAAGAATTAAGTACCTCGAAGCATATTTGGATTTCAGTTTTAAAGATTTCAACTTTCCAATCAAGACTTCAACTTTTACAAAAGCTGCTAGAAGAAATGTTTAAGGTGAGAAACATTTAGTTTAAAATTTGAAAATGAAATGCATGCCTGTGACAGTGAACAAAATATCCATTTCCACTTCAAAAAGCTATATCCCTTAATCTAGTGCACATCTAATGATGTTGTAAACTAAGAATATCTTTAATTGCTAGTATAGTTTAAGTTAAAAATAGTTAGGAACTAAATTTTTCTGTGTAATTTATGATTTATAAGTTTTACAGTAAACATCAAAATTTAGTGAAATTTCAATGTTTTTAAATTATAAATTTATGCATGCAATTAGGATGCTAGTGTGAAAACATGAATTTTAGTAGGAAATTTGTGATTTTTAGTGTTTGAAATTTCGTGAGATTTAAAGATGAACATTCTCTGTTCAAAAATTATTTTCCATCGATCTAGTCAAAGAGAGATGGTGCAGCTTGACTGAAGGGTGCTAGTGGTCTTTGGGTAGAGATCGACCATGGCCGGTTGTTTGTTTCGGGTTTGGATTGGTTGTGCGTGTGGCTTTAAGGTTTTGGGGTCTCCGATTTTGCCTCGGGAATGCGATGATCTGGGTAATGATTGGAGCAACCGAAGTTCGTGAATTTTGACATGGAGGTAGCTGCTAGAGTGGGATATCGATCGAGGTTAGAGGTGTGTGGGGCATTGGCTAGAAGTGGGTGCAGAAGCTCGATTCTCGGTAGTTGTTGATTTTTGGTTTGGAAATTGGTGGAGCTGAAGATCGATTATTCGATCGTAGGTGATTTTTTTGATTCGGCAATGTGACGTTTTGTGACGGGTAGCATTTTGTGACTCGACTGTGGTGTAGTGTCGACGGGATAGTCGGAGGAGAAGGAATGCACGTGCACAGCGTGCATGAAGGTTGTCTGGTCGGGAAGTTTCGGCAGGAGGGTCGAGTTCGATCTGGGTTTTTTCTGGGTCATGAGCTTTTCGATGTTCGTTCGAGAGAGTCGTTTGAGTTGATCGGAGATAAATCTTCTGCGATTGATAGCGTTGATTTTCAGGTAGTTTGGGATGTTGTCTAGAGGTAGAAGAGGAGAAGGGATGGGGAATAGGCGGGTTTCTTTCATTATTTTATGGGCTTCGCCCATTTACTTTGTATTATGAAAATAATTAAAGAGGATTACGGGTTTTTCTTTTGGGGTTTGGGCTCAGCTATTTTGTCTGGATTTATTTTAAATTGGGTTTAATAATAATAATAATAAGTTATATTGTAAAGGTAAATTATAACGAATTGTTTTCCAAGCATGAAATAAGGAGGTGATCTAAATATATGTGATGAGTCAAATCCTTTTTATTAAAATGTTACTTATGTTTAATTTAGACAAGGAAAATTAAAATAAAAAAATTATATTGCATTAATTTTGTTTAATTAGGGTAATTTAAATAGAATTGGTTGTCATAGATTAGTCAAGTTTTTAAACAATTTTTATTTTAGTCATGAATTTTATCTGAAAATTTGAAGTATAGTTTAACAGATAATTAAGGGGAATAAATGTCTAAGCTTTGAAATTTATTTAAAGTCTTAAGTAATTTTATATATAATAATTTTATTCCAAATGTTAAATAAGTAAGTATTATTAAGAAAGGGGTTGTATCGATGGATGTTGCACCGTCGTACGATCCATTGTGAAAATTTAATAAGTGAAACTTTACAAACTTTTACAGACATAAATAGTCACCATTGGTAATGAATGCCGTTGTAAAATTTTACGGCCTAACTATTAAGATGTTCCCAAACTGAGTAGGTGTGTTATTGAAGACTATTCAAACCCTTTGACATCTGGTCAGCGGAAATGGACACCATTCTGCTAAATAGTTGATTAAATTTCTATGAATAGTATAAGCCATCTATCTATGTTATCTACGAAGTTGTTACTAGCAATGATTATCTCTGATCTGTTATTCATGCATATATGTCTTATTTGCCTGTTAATTATATTTGAGAATATAATGTGAATCGATTTATGGAAGCTGATTGATCTGAATATCTCTGTGACTATGAATAGTGAATTGATATGTACCGTTGGGACTGATAAGCCTTATTGTGTTTGGACTGATTTTGAAACTATTTTTGTTTTTAAAAATAAATATTATTTTTAGAAATGTTTTAGAAGAATTGATAAATATTTTTGAAATATCAAAAGTAGTTTATTTATTCTTGGAAATCATTATAAGGTATAAATTTTTAAGAATGCATTATTTGAATTATTTCAAGTATTAAACTATTTTGTAATGATTCTTTAAAGGATAATTTTTATTAAATTAGTATTTAAGTATATTTTCTTCAATATAAAACAATTTAATGTAAATGTTGTTTTAAATAATATTTTATAATAACTTTTACAATGAATATTTTATTTAATAAACATGGAAATAATATTTCGTAATTTCATAAGTATGATTTGGAGAGAAATGACTGTACGTATATATATATATATATATATATCAAATGAAATAAGCTTTCTTAGTAAATTTTAATCCGTTGGGATTATAAATGTGAACAAGGCTTAAGAGTTGCAACAGGAAATAACTTGGATGAATTGATTGATTGTTTGATAGTTAAATAACTGGCCATCAAATTTGAATAAAATCTAACTTTGGAAATATCTATAGGAGACTCGAGAATTTATGGTACGGTTACCGTTCGAGGTGCTATACCATGTGTATAAACTCATTTGTTCTCTAGGATGAATTATAAGGAGACTTGTCCACCAATGGTTAGGAGGTGAACTCCAATCTTGTATTTCGTCTGTGTATTTCTAAAGAACCCGGGTTGAGTTTACCAGGAAATAGCGAACATTGTTTCGAAGAGGCCGGAATCGGATTTGAAATTCGAAAACCAGTTCGATCCAAGGAGTACGTTTTCGTGACGAAGACAAGAGCTTGGAGTCAAAAATATAGTAGTGAAGTGCAAGGGCTAGTCGCTACTAATCCTGAGGGTGATTCCAAATGGATGTAGTAGGAATAGTGCCTTTGGTTCTGTTCGAATCCGGAATGGACTTGTATGGATGAATGCTTTCAAAACATCGTCAGGTGGACGTTGAGCATTCTAAGTGATATGTTCTAAAAGCGTAATGCTTGGCCTCGAGCCTTATCAACGGGAAATGACTGAAAATCAGGGGATATGCTGCAAGGCTAAGTGGGTAGCACCCAAGTAGGGTAAGGTCATCCCTGTCTAGATGTCGCATTATATTTTTGGCTGTGTGGACGGTTGCTGATCCCAACAGCGGGGTGATCTTACACGGGCTATCCAGTAAAGGGTAGTTCGGTCTTGTGTTGCAGAGGAAAGGAGGGTTCCTCGGTACACTGATCTAGACCAGGTACTGTGATAGGTGGTACCCTAGTGCCTAGTCATGCATTGGAAATCCATTCTCCCTACGAGCCCTTTACGATTTTTATTGTATAACCCACTTTGTGGTTAGTATGCTAGAATTTAATAATGTAACAATTTCAGCTATTTGAATAAGTATTTGTATATAGACCGTATTATAATATCAGAGGATTTTATAAGAAATGTTTTGGCTATTGTAAGGTAAAAACCCGATAAGTTTATTTATGGCATGGTCTTACGAGATGCTTTTGATTTTCAAAGGATTTTTAAACTTTATAATCAAGTTGAGTGAGTTTCTTACGTTGGTATACCAGATAGACCCGGGCTTGGTGTTTTTCCTATATGCTCGGGTCAGACGGAGCATATTTCTAGGTTTAGCTGAAAGAATGGAAGCTTCAGGAGATGGAGCTGGAATCAGGGGACGTATTGACATAAATGCTTATATTCAGTCTGTATTTGGTTGTGCGGTCATGTTGTAAGGACAGGATTGTTATAAACTGTCCAAGCTGTGTGGTTGTAACTCTGATTTAAAATCTGTGTATATTATTAAAGTAACAGTTTTTTGTTTCATGTAAAGACTTATTTATTTTATGGCTTATTCGATCCGTTGTGAGATTCTGATTGTTCTCTTTTCTTTTATCTTCTTTCTATTTCTACCTTCTTTCTTTTTTTCACTATCCGTCTTCCCATGCAATTTGGCTGGCAAGTGTGCTTTAAAGTCGGTTTAAATCGGTACGAAAAAATGGGTTGTGACAAAATTTATAATGGAGTTTATAAATTTTTTTAGCTTTTATAAAAAAGGGATCTTCCGTAGTGTTGGTAAATATACTTATACCCTTAAGGTTGGTATATAGATATTTTTTATGCATTGAGAATAGAAGGGTTTATAAATATATCTTTGTAAAAGTATTTTGATACAAGTATTTACAAGATGGTTTTAATTAAAGAAAAGATTTAAAGGGGCTTGGTGCTGTTGGGTGCTTAACCAAATGTTGGTTTTCCCTATGGAATTAAATCCTTGATTAAATGTTTGTTATTTGATAGTTACATAACCAACTATCTAATTTGGACCCAAATGTAACTTTGGAAATATCTAGGAGAAACACATGAGTTATATGGAAAAGTCATCCTCGATGATGTTGTACTATGCGTGTAAATATCATTTCTTTCTCCTAGGAAAATGATAAGGAAATCCGTCCCCTAACGGTTAAGAGGTGATCTCCGATCTTATCATTGACTGTTTATTTCCTAAAGAATTGGGGTTGATTTTTTTGAAACTGGTCAATGTTGATTTGAAGAAATCGAGATCAGATATGTTATCCGAAAACCACTTCGATCCGACTTATGTGTTTCGAAGTAAAGAAATCTTGAAGATGATGGAATTGGAGATGGAGCTCTCAATCGTTCGTTTAGTCCCGGAACGAACTTGTATGGATGAGTGTTGATATTGCATTGTTGCCAGGAGGGCAATGTTAGCATTCCAAGTGGGAGTGCTATATAAATGGTAAGAATGTGGCCTCTTCGAGCCTTATACCCAGGAAATGAATAAAGCAGGGACATGCGGCAGGGTTAAGTGGGTCGTACCCATGTAGGGTATGATCATCCCAAGTCTAGAGCGATATTCATGTACGCTTCGGGATCCTATTGTTTGGTTGTTGATTGCAACCAATGGGTGGTCCTATCCGATGCTACTCGAGAGGGAGGTAGTGCCAATCCTTAGTAGCAGAGGTGAAACATGTTGTATCCTCCCGTACATTTTATCTAGAGGTGTACGAATTCGGTGGGTAGAACTTTACCCTTTCATAGTTGGAATCCATTATCCAATACGAGCCTTCGGTTTTGGTTGTAGAATGAAGAGTGCTAGAATTTAATTAATGTGACAATTTCAGCTACGATTAATGAGTATTTGTGTATTAAACATTATTAAAATATCAGAGGATTTCATTTGAATTTTTTTGATTATCGTAAGGTAAAAACCTATTCGTGTTTATGTGCGGTGTGGTCTTACGAGATGCCTTTGATTTTCGAAAGGTTTCTATAACTCTAAAAGTTCGGTTGGGTGTGTTTTTCTCACACTGGTTTTCCAGGCTGACTCGGATGTTATTTTATTATAATGCTCGGGTTAGACCGAGCATATTTACAAACCGCTTTGGATGCATTAGAGCTTAGGTGACGAGTTGGAGATCTTCAAGTCATATTCTCGTATGTGTTTATTTCTGTTGCTTTGTTGTTGAAATTATCAGCAATTGTGAGGGCAAGTTGGTATAACGGTCCAGGCTAATAATTGCGATTGTTGTTGTACTTTGATAGATGTATGTATATAATAGTTTCATTTTTGTAAAAATCAATGATATTATATTATATATTGTTCCATTGTGATTGTGAGATTCTGTGTTGTTTTAAATTCTTCTTGCTTTTCTTCCCTTCTCTTCTTCTTCCTTATTTCTTTCCCTTAACTATCAGTCTTTTCATTTGATTTGGGTTAGACATGTGTGGTTTTTTGTCAGCTTGAATTGTATGAAAAAGTGGGTTGTTACAAGAAATTCATTGGCGCGAACGGCGTTGGATTTCATCAAGTGATGCTTCGTATCACTGTGTGTATGTGCACATTTGGGGATGGTTTGGATTTGAATATCACATTGCGTGCCAGTTTGAATTTGGAGAAGAGAGGGAGAAGGATTAAGTTGATTTGTTAATTAAAGATTTAACTCGAATTATTATAAAATTCATATCTTGTGCATACAAGGTCCAATCGAGATGTCGTCTTCGCCATTTCACTCGCATTGGGATTTTCTACATCTTGCATTGGTTTTGAATTGGGTAAGTTTACTCACTAGCTATTTGTATACCATTGTTATATAATGTTTGTTGCGAAAAATATATATAAAATAGACAACAATGCAAGTAATTATTTTGGACCCCTACTTGCTTTTGAAAGCAAGTGAAAACAATATATGTACAAAATTTCTCTTTTAATCATCTATAACATATATAGTGGCCTAGATTATTTCTTTACATGTTTGAAATTGTTATTGATAGAGTTGGAAAGTGTGTGCGAATGGTTGAAGCGAAATGGTCGCCATGATCGCACTTTGAAATCCCATGTATTTAACACTTGTTAAATTGGTAAAATATGAATATATAGTGGAAATATATATATTGGGGTGTTGTATACACATGTTTTGGGTGTGTATTACGTAAATGAATTAGTTTGGAAAGTTATTGAAATTTTGAAACAAAGTTGTATTGGAAATCTTCGTTTTTAGTAAAGTAAAATGGAGTTTTACTTTAGATATTTTCCAATCCTTTTGAAGAAGTTTTTGTGAAAAGATACTAAAGTGTTTTAAAAAAATTGTTTATAATTATTTCTGAACGTAATGAGTTTTAAATTATAAAAACATGCTTTTATGTTGTTTAAATAAATTATAGAAAATATATTTCAACTAATATTTTGAGTAAATGTTTTAAACCATATTATAAGTATTTCAAAGATTAATTTACAGTGTATATAGATTTTAGCAAATTTTTTGATGATTTCATTAAAGGAATAAAAGCTTTTGTATTATTTTTCATTTTAAGAAGGTTTAGTTAGAGAAGTAGTTGAGTACTTTGGAAAAAGAGGTTTTTGGGATTTTAACGCTTATGTTATAATGAATGGTTGTGCAAAAATAAATAAAAAGGTATATCACCTTGTTTAAAAAGTGGGCGTGTACTCAGATCTTTAAGTAGATGTGTTTCAAAGTTAATGAAAAGTAAAAGTGATTTTGAGTTTACAGTGATGAGTTAAGCAACAATTGTTTTTGACCCATTTGGTTATACTCTCTAAAAGTAACATAATGTTTAAAAGGGTATTTTAAATATATTGGTTAATTGTGAAGTGCTTTGGGTTTGTAGTAAACGGTGTTTTGGTAACATTTGTTTTTAAACCTTTGAATTATATATTAAAGTGGAAAAATATTGTTAAATGATTTTGGAAATACTTAGATCTTTAGTAGTATAATTTTAAAGAAAATAACAAGTGTGGAAACATTGAAAAAGGATATAAAATCATAACTTTTAAAGTATAAAAGGGAGAAGTAGTTTATAATAACAATATTTGAGTGACATTTGTTTTTAACCTTTTAACCATGTTTTACAATAAGTAAAACTTGTTATTGATTTGTGAATATACTTATACCGTTGAGATAAGTATATGAATACTTTTGAGAGTGTTGAAATGTGTAGAAATGGACCGTAAAGTTTGAATTAAAAATTAAATTTTTAATTAAGTGAAGTTTTAGTTGACAAAAGAAGTTATTGAGTAAAAAGGAGTTACTAATAGAAAATGTTTAATTAATAACGGATTAATTAAAAAGAGGATTTGAAATCGTTTATATGTCTTGATCATACAGATGTGTGTTTGATTATGTTTTATTTGTTACTTTCTTGTGGACAATATATAGGGCTTTGTTTTCCTTATGTACCATTCTCATTATTGTTGAAATTGACCAAATATAACTTTGGAAATATCTAAAAGAAACGAAAAAGTTATATGGTATAGTAATCTTCAGTGACGTTATACTATACATATAAACTCATTTAGCTCTTCTAGGATAATTGATAAGGAAATACAACCCCTTCAATTTAGGAGGTGGTCTCCGCTCTTATTTATTATTTATTTATATCCAAATGAATCAGGGAAAAGTTCACTGAAAATTAATCGATTGGTCTTTGGAGCACCCGACAAGCATGGAAGTGTACTTATATGATATGACTCAAAAACGTAACCGCTCCAAAACGATATATGTTTTTTATGCTTTGGAAGAGGTTCATGATTGGTTTGAGAAGCTGGAATCTGTATGGAGAATGAAGATCTATTTGTGATGCTTAAACATGTAGTTTCTCGTGATATATTCCATGTGACGACCAAAAATTTCAGTTATTTAATTTTAAATGTTTATTCAATTTTAAATATTTAAATAATTGAATTTTGGAATTTAATAATTGATAATTCAAATATGTGGCATATTTAAATATTTGAATTGTGAATTAAATGTCAATTAAATGGATTTAGTAATTTTACTTAACTCCATTTAAACAATAAATAATATTGGTAAATCCAATTTGTAAATTTATATAAGAATAAAATAAATCGGATTTAAATATCAATAATTGAATATTTAAATTCATGAAATTAGCCATCCGGGGAACAATCTTGGATTTCAACGAAACCAGTTTCATTGGATCCATAATACCGAATTATATTACGTCATCGAATTTCATAGCAATCCGACATATCGTTTTATCGTGCGAGGTCGAAACGCGTTGAAATTAATATCAAAAATTTAATATAATAGCTAGGTCCAAAAACCTATCTTCCACATTGATCAAATTAGGTTTCAAAACAAGTTTCATTGCATTTGAAATAGGGGTAAAACATTAGGAATGTTAGGTGGCATGCCTCGCTTGGAGATTGGCAATTTCGAGTAAGTTTTGCTAAATAAATTAAAATGAAAATCAATATAAGTCAACACTTAACATCAGCCCACAAACATTTCATTTCAAAAATAAAAACATAATACACAGCAGCACACCAACATGTTACCATGTTTCCTGGAGTTGTGTTTTAAGAAACATAATCATGTTATGTTATTTTTATTTTTATATTTTTTTTAGGTTATATATCTATCTAAACTCATTTCCCTTTGAAATTTTCGTTCATTCTCCTCCTTGTATATTTTGTTCCCATTAAACCAAACTAGCTTCTCCTTCATAAAATCAAAGCAATAGGAATGGCCACATATATTGAAAATCAAAATAAAAAACCAATACTCAACTAAAAATCTCGATCTTCTATTCGTTAAACTCGTATGGCCTTAGGCTTCGCCTCCATATGATTTGGTGTTGTTTGATCAAGCATTGAGCAGTGGCCGCTCAGGGAGGCAAAGGTAGGGTTTGAGTTTTTGGCAATTTTGGGCGACGAGGTGATGAACGGAGTTTGGATTTGGGTTTGTCTTTGGAAGGGGGTGCTTTAGCCAAAGTTTGGCGTTGTTCGAAGGTAAGGGATGTCTCGAGCCCTATAGGGCAGCGGGTTGTTTGGGTGTAGGTCGCGTTTGTCTTGGTGGCTGTCACGACCCAAGATTCATCGTTCAAAAGTCGACATCAAATAGCTCACTTGTATTCAACTGTCGGAGATTTGAACGTCAAATTTCATTTCGGATGGAGCTTATAACAATATCATATGAATATAAAACAGCGGAACGGAATGAATATCATGCATATATCACAGATACAACAGTAAAATATCCATTACTACATCAGAGTATTTAATACATACACCACAACTCCAAATACAACAGTGATCATATGTCCAAAAGTCTTCAAACGAAAGAAGTGATAACGAACTCCCAAAAGCTAAACACCTGAGATCTCCAAAAGCTTCTAGAATATCTCCAAAATACTGCTAACTCCAGAGTACAGAAACCTGCTACTGGGCTGCCCGAGTAAAATTTGTAGGCACCCAGAGTTTAGGAAAGAAACAATAAACTGCAGGTCAGTCTTGAGACTGGTATGAGTAAACAAAAACAATTGCTTTTAAAGAACTAGATTTATAAAAGAATTTCGGTATGTTTATAAAAAAATTGAAACTACCATAAGACCTCCCGCCACACACACAATGCAATCGCAGAATTGGAGTAGATTTCTTCTTATGATAGTTAAACATGCTTGATACGAGAAAATTTCTTTGATATTATTTTTATTGCATACTGTAGGAAGCATTTCGAAGGTATAATATTAATCTTAGCCAGCATAGGTACCATTATATTATGCCTACAATAGCTACCACTTGAGGTGGCAGGTTATACAACTAAAACCGTACAGGGCTCGTATGGATTTCGAACAAATGGTCAGGCTAAGGAACTTCCTGGGCCACATGGGTACACCTCTGGAGGGACGACCCGAGAACCTGACCGGATCTCTAACAACACAAGGCCGGGTTACCCCTTACTGGGTAACTACTAACACGAGTATCCCATCCCCCGGTTGTAACCAACCTTTATCCGGGGCCCCAGCAAAAATCACAAAGTAACACACACACACACACACACACATACATATATATATATGTATGTATGTATATCTGCGATATCCACATAAGTTAAGTATCTGGACTCCATACCATGATACACTTCTATCCAGAAGGAAATGCACATACCGTAAGAGGCACTACCCCTAATAACCTTGCTGCATCTTTCCTGTTTCGACCATTACCGGGTTGTGAGGTTCGACGAAGTCTCGTCCACAAATCTACGCTTTTCACAACGGCCACGCTTTGATCAACAAATGATCAGCAGCATTTAGCATGCCACATTACCAAGTTGGGAATATGTTACTAATAACCTTCAACTACATAACCTCTAAGCTCGTATGTATCAAAGAAGGTTGTTAAGCTAAGAGAAAATTTTCTCCGCCACCAACATAAATGTATTTGAAAGAAATCTACTTTATATCCCAAATGTAATGTCAAACATACGGTCCATATAAGTCTGTTCTGGGTTCGAACAGAACCGAAGGAACTTCCGAAGAAGTCCTTGCAATCTGGGCATTTACAATCCCGATCGGACTTCCCATCACTTAAGAAATCTATATACCGTAACTACTCGGTGCAGAGACAATCGATAGGTCATCCTATCGTTCTCGCAAATACCCGGTCTTCATCACTGGTCTTCAAATGCTATCCATAACGTCGAATCACTTATTCGGAATGGGTTATAAGACACAAAGATCCTCTCTCGGTTACTTCGAATAGTGAGTGTCAATTTTAAAACATGTGGATGTCATTCACAAAGATTCACTCATTCGATGTGGGTTTTGGATAATTAACCGAAATCCGACTCCCTGTTGCATCGAAATTCAAATGCCGTTTTACAGGCCAATGGGTTTCACAAATCACACAGCAGTAATACCAATATCACAGCTTAGCTCAAAGCATTCAATATTACATAGCATCACATCACATAACAGGAATATCAATCCTATGCACATTACTTAGGAACAATCAAAGCATCTTTAATTAAGATGAATAAATCATGTGGTTTAAATTTATTTGTTACCTGGTTACTTTCATTTGAAATCCTAAATCAATGATTAATTACAGTTGATTAGATCTTAATCATTTTCATAAATTTATTACTTCTTAATAAATTATCTTAATAAATTTCAAATTTATTTATCTTAATTATAAATTAATCTAAATCTTTATTATCAATTGAATTAGACTTTAATATTAATTTATTAACTAAGATTATTTCTTAAGAGGTTGTATTAACGAATCATTAATCGTTTAAGTAAACCAAAAGATAATCGAATTGCTTTGATTATCTCAGCAAGTTGCAAACACCTCCTATACTCGATATCGATCTTCAACTTAACCCAAAAAACTCGAAATAAAAAATTCATCATTTTTTCGAACTGTAAATCGAAAACCCACCAGCCTAAACGCCTCGTCCTCCTCTCACCGATCACCAGAAAATTCGCAACCTCGGCCATATCATGTTAATACACCAAGCCATCATCTCCCTCGATCTCGCGCAACTCGATCGCTCCTAGGTGATGAAATCACCCCTTTCCCAAACACGAAGAAAAACTCGAGTATAACCCTACTTTGAGCTCGTACCTCAAATCCATGCAATAGAAAAATTCCTTGATAATTTTCCTATAATCCTAAACGTTTCCACTTGCTGCAAACCAAATTCTAGCATTTAAAATTTGTTCGATCATTACGAATTGATCAAAATGGAAATTTCGTTCAACTGTGAACTGCACATTAAATACTCCCTTAAAAATTATCATTTTTGTTTTAAAAATCTTGATTTCAGATAAGAATTCAAGTTGTATGATTGAAGTAACAAATCATTATATTCAATTTTTTTCAAATTGGAACTTTAACCTGTAAACACACAATTTTGTTTAATGTATAAACTTAACCTGTTTGAAACTATTTTTAAATTATAGTTTATACTTAAATACACTTATTTACTTTTGAAGTAAAGGCCTAACAATAATCAAGTGATAAGGTGTTGGGTTTTTGAACAAGTTGGATTGCTCTGAAACTAAAGAAACATAGATTTTCATATGAGCAGGCATATGCACTTGTATATATATATATATATATATATATATATATATATTTGCAGAGGAAAAATTCATATATGTATATATACATACATAGCAACTGCAAACTCAGCCTTCATAAGCAATAAACAGATACCTTCTTAGTTGGATTTAAATTAGTTACTCACATGAAAATAAGGATGAACAGAGATTCTTCTGTCTGAAAAAGAACAATTTTGATCTCCTTCTCCTCTTTCTTCCTTCGGTAAATTTCTTTCAACTTGAATATAATGCGAGTTCTTCTTTTCCTTTTATTTTCTGTTCGTTGCTAATTTTGTTCAAATGAAATAAAGGTTTGTGGATGTGTACATATATATGGAGATTGTGTACAGGGAAAGCTTTACTGAAGTATAGGCAAGTACAATATTTCTTTTGCTCAACCCATGCTTTAATTTGGCTGATGTGATCTTTTTTATGGGCTGAGTAAATAGCATTTAATGCTTCATGCTTCCCATGCTTGTTAACATGCATATATGTTGTTGATTTTTACATGTACTATTGGGTCTTGTTTTATTTTACAGTTTTATTTCTCTTGTTTATATTTTCTTCACACTTATGTTTTCTTGTTTATTAAAATTTCATACACTTATGTGTATGAAATATGTCATTTTATAACTATATAAATTTTATTACAAACATACATTCTTTTCTTTTATAAATTCTATTTCAATTTAAAGTTTAACTATTAACATGTAATTTATCAAATATATCTTATTTTATTATTTAAACAAATTCTTGTTTTGTAATATGTTCTTTTCTTTAATTATTATTATTATTATTATTATTATTATTATTTAATACCATATAACTTTGTAATATTAATATCAACAATATTTAAATTTCTGTTAAAATTTCTCAAATTAAATTCAAAAATTCAAATAAGTTACTAAATTTAATTTAATAAATTATGGGATGTTACAATATCTCCTCCTTAAGAAAATTTCGTCCTCGAAATTGAAAGAGAGAGAAACACAAACAAAGATATATACGAATTCCGAAAAATAAGGAAATGGCTTACCAGTTTAAGCCGAGATGTCCACTCTGCAATTGGGATATGATTTCTTCATATTATCTTCAGTCTTCCAAGTACAGTCCTTGGGATCGCCACTCCATTGAACTTTGACCAGTTTCACAACTTTATTCCTCAATCGCTTCTCATCACGATCTATAATTTTTATTGGCTCCATCTTTACTGCCAAGTTGGGAGTAATTTCGAGATCCTGATGAGCAGCTTCTTCAATAATACTATCTGGGTCGTGCATATACTTCCGAAGATTAGAAATATGGAACACATCATGCACGCCAGACAACCAGTTGGGTAGCTGCACTCGATGTGCTAGAGGACCAATCCTTTCCAGAATAGGAAAAGGACCAATATAACGTGGTGCTAGCTTTCCAGTTTTCTCGAATCTCAATACACCCCACATCGGAGACACTTTCAGAAATACAGAATCTCCAACTTGAAATTCCAAATATCTTCTTCGATGGTCATAATTTCTATTCTGACGACTTTGAGCAGTTATTAATTTCTTTCGAATAAAATCAACCTTCTCCGTGGCTTCTTTAATCATATCTGGTCCAAGGACGAGCCTATCACCTGATTCGTTCCAGCATGTAGGTGATCGACACGGACGACCATATAAAGCTTCGAATGGAGCCATTTCTATACTGGCCTGGTAGCTGTTATTATATGAGAATTCGACCAGATGCAAATGGTCCTCCCAAGAACCACCAAAATCGAGAATGCAAGTACGTAAAAGGTCTTCTAGAATTCGGTTAACCCTCTCAGTTTGCCCATCAGATTATGGGTGATAAGCAGTACTGAAATTAATTTTGTTCCCAAAGTGGCTTGGAGTGCCTCCCAAAATCTACTAGTAAAGATCGAATCACGATCACTCACAATACTACTGCGAATGCCATGGAGACGAACAATTTCCTTTATATATAGCCCTGCTAAGCTTGCTACAATCCGAGTGGATTTCACTGGAAAAGTGAGTAGTTTTGGTTAGACGGTCCACTATAACCCAAATTGCTTCATTTCCCTTCTTGGTTCGTGGCAATCCGTCGATGAAATCCATCGATACCTAATCCCATTTCCATTTTGGTACTTCTAAAGGTTGAAGTATACCGGACACTTTCTTTTGATCGCTTTTGATTTGTTGACAAGTAGCATAGCGACTCACATATATGGATATGTCTCTTTTCATTGTCTTCCACCAAAACGTTCTTTTAATATCTCTATACATTTTATTTACTCCAGGATGGATACTGAGTTTTGATTTGTGACATTCGTCTAAAACTTTCCGTTTCAGCTCCGGAATGTCGGGGACACAAATTCTGCCTTTCAATCTTATAACTTTATTGTTGTCAATCTCAAAACCAGTATTTTCTCCACGACGCATTTTCTCATAAATTTGATGAAGAAACTCATCTTCTTTTTGTTGGCTGGAAATCTTTTCAAGGAGAGTAGGAGTGATAACAAGATGAGCAAGAATAGCGTGCTTTCTACTCAAGGCATCTGCAAATACATTGGCCTTTCCCGGCGTATACAGAATATCTAGGTCGTAAGATGCCAGAAATTCCAACCAACGTTGTTGTCGCAGATTCAGATCTTTCTGGGTAAAGAGATAATTCAAGGATTTATGGTCGGTGAATAATTCTAATTTTTCACCTAAAACAAAGAATATCATTTTAATTAATGATATTTAAAAGTAATTAATAATTTTAAATAATGATGTTTGAATTTAATTAATCATTTAATTAATGATTGTTTTCAAATTTAATTAATTGTTTTAACTTACGATTTTTAGAATTTAGTTCAATCGGCTTACTTAATGATGTTTTATAATCAAATAAATTATTTTAACAAATAATGTTGTAATTAATTATTTTAGATAATGGAGTTTGAATTTAACCAATCTGACTAATTTATGATTATTTTAAACTCCATAATTGTTTTAGTTAATGGAATTTAAAATTACTCATCATTTTAATCAATGATGTTTGAGATTAATTATTCATTTAATTAATGACTATTTAAATTGAGCAAATCTTTATAATTAATTGATTCAGTAAAGGTGATTAATAAATTAACTAACATAATTTTTTTTTTAATAAACTGATTTAAAGTTAATAAACTGATTTAATAAAGATTTTAAAGTTAATTTTTCAATGTTATAAAAATGCTTGGAAATAATTATCTATTTTACTATAGAAAATGAGTTGTTTGTTTAAAGGGATTTTAAATGTGATTAATTATCTTTCGGGATAATTAATATTGTTTTTAAAGTTACAAAAAGGAATTGGAACTCGATTATTGGGATGATAATTCGGATAATCTTCTGGGCGTTCGGTCTGATATTGGTTTAGGCCTTCGTGCTCGCACACTTGGAAAAATTATTCTCTTAATGTTTTAACAATCTGGAACTAATTCTGAAAATGTTTTACAAATACGAAAATCAAGCCAAAACGTTCAGTTCGTTTTGAAAAAAGTAAAAGTTTGATTCATTTATCGAAATGAACTATTTCTGTAAAACGAATCACTTATATGGAAATGATTTATTTGTATAATTAGCGTTAAACATCAAAGAAGTAAACTTGTTGCTATTTCAAAAGTTAAGATAACCGTTGGACATGACTTTGAAGTAACACTACCTTGACTTGTCCGGTGTTATTGTTAAGCCAGAAATAGTACAAGTTTGAATTCATTGAGTGGTGATAAGCATACAAGATTTAACTTCCATATACGATCGTTTATGTCCTCGATAATTGGTATCTCAGCTATCGGTTACTTTAACCACTTTATTTTCATCACTCTAAGACAGTGTGTTGCTCATTTGAGCTATGTTATCCTTTGTCGAAAATGGATAACCCTAAAGAGCGAGTGGGAGCCAAGCTATGTGGGGTTGCTATCATTAGGGTATTTTCACATCCACTCTAGATTTATTCGGTGTTACGCAATGAGATGTGAAATACTCGAATACTCGATAACCGTTGGCGGGTCTAGCTCGGACTTGTCCAAGAGCCATCAGAGTTCTCAAGTATATTTCTAGAGGTATATTTTCGATGAGGGGGGAGCACCCTCCTAGTCATTTGTTGGAAGCTTTCCTTTCCTTATTTGATTCGAAACCCTTGAATCTGTTTTAGCTTTAAATTGCCACGAGTAGAGCCAACTCCTCATCATGGCATTTAAGTGTTTATTTAGTCCATTCTATCGAGTTTAGACTACTACTTTATTTAGCACATTCTATCGAATTTGGAATTTAGCCCATTTCTATCGAGTTTGGACCGTTGCCTTATTTTGTCCATTCTATCGAGTTGGACTGTTTTCCTTATTCTATCCATTTTGTCTAGTTTGGATTTTACTCGGTTTATTTCCATTCTTTCAATTTTGGTTTAATATTATTTACGCTTAATCATATTTGGATTTGCTTCCTAATATTTATTTCTGCTCCTTCCTGTATGGATGTTATCCTTGTGAGGTAAAATCCAATCCGCGTTAGTGGTGTGGGCTCATAGAATTTTTATATATATTCCTCATTGTTTGAGTTATCTCATGCTAGTATTTCCAAACTAATCTGGGTGTTGCTTATTTATAATGCTCGGGTTAGACTGAGCATTTTTCACAGGTTGTCCATTGGTGTTATGGAAATCATGGAGGGGAGTTGAAGATTCACCTATCGTAGTATTTTATTTTCCGTTGTATTATATAGTATACTTATCGGTATCTGTAAGATCAGGTTTGCTTTTAACTCTGATATACTCTGTATGTTTGAAGTGATAGTTTCTACTATATTTGTTATATTATATGTTGTCGATTCCGTTGTGAGATTCTATTTTTCTCCATTTTCTGTTCTTTTCTTTTTATTTACCCCAACAATCTGCCATTTTGTCGACTGGATGCATGATAGTGGAACATAGTGGTAGTGCTCGGTGTCGACTTTCAATGGTCAAAATGGCGGGTTGTTACATTTAGGATATGGGAATCCATGTGTGATTTCAATATCAGTTGAGATATGGGAATCTATGTGTGGTTCCAAGATCTGTTCGAGTTAGTGACTCATGTATCAAGACCTATTCTAGTGGTGACTTATACGCTACAATACCAGACATAGCCACACCAGCATATATGTCAAGCAACAAAGATAGGACGCATAGACCAGGGGTTTAGCCAACCCAAGGTTGCATGCAACTCTACCCTAGAAATTCGAATAGTTATGCAAGCATGAACGATGCACTCGAATTACGCGTTGGGGCCGGCTATGCGTTATATATGTACATCGGCTAGGGATATATGATGCTTTGGGAGGATATCCTTGAACCTTATGCAAAAGGACCATTCTTGAAGTACTAAGGGTACCTTTGTGAAATCCTACACAATTAGTAAACGCGCCTTAGCTGTTTTGATTTTTTACCTATTATTGTTGTGGTGTACTGTAACAACCCGCATATTTAACGATTTTATATTTAAATGTTTTATTTAAATATAGTGTCGTTAGTCGGATTTTTGGTCCGAAATGTTACTTTTTGCAAATGGCCGAATTAGAACTCGAAACCACCTCCATTGAGTCCAAAATGGCATTTGCGTTCTTTTTGAGTATAAGCTTTGATATGTTTGGAGTAAGTTGAATTTTGCTACTTTTTCTAGTTGGGTTTTGGATTGGATTCAGGCCACTAACTATCTAATTAACCCTAACTCAGTCCCTCTCCTCTCCACACTTATTCATTTCATAAAACTTAAGCTAAAAACTTAAAATGGGGGAAGAGAATGAGAATTAGAAATTCCAAGCCCTAGTTTCTTCTTGCAACTTGAATTCTTGCTCCAAAATCAAAGTGAAGATTTGGTAAGCCCTCTCTTCATCTTCTCCAACTCTTCTCCTCTTCAATTTCTAAAAGTTTTCCTAAACCTAACTTTGGAAAATATGTGTTTTATTCTTAGATTGAAGCTTGTAGAGTGAAGTGAAGAGTAGTTAGTCTCCTTCTTGTGTTTGAGCTTCTTCTTGTTTGTTTTGAGATAAAAGGTGAGTTTTGAACTCACATCTACTTCTCTTGATATTATTGATGTAAGGTGAGATTTTTATCTCTCATCTATGCTTATATCTATTTTTGATTGTTGGGTATGAATTCCTAACACTTGTTTATATGCACTTGCTTTTGGTTTGGATTGAATTGGTGAATATCCAAATAGTTAGTGTTTGGGTTCAATTCTTTAAAGATCCTAACTTTGATGTTTGAACATGTTTTTGGTGACGAATCGGAGAGCTAATGGATTTGGGGTATCAATTGGCTAAGGCTCCTTAGGTCCATTGCTCGACCAGTTACGTTTTGGAAGAGTTTGCATTTCGATGAGAAAGGGCAGGAACTACAGAAAATTGCAGTTCGGCCGACCGAACCTCTAGGCCGGTCGACCGACCTACTACCCCGAGTATTTTTCCTGCTTTTGGCCAACCGACCGAGCACTGTAGCCGGCCGACCGACCTGCTGCTGGTTTTGCCTATTTTGCCCTTTTGTGTGTTTTCCAAATTTTATCGATTCAAGTTGGTTCTTAGTGGTTGTTATTGCATCTTTGGCTTTGATAACTTATTTTTGACTTCATCCATGGGTTTTTATAAATAATCTTCTAAAATTACATTAAAAGCTCGTTTCTCCAATTTATAAATTCTATTTAAACACACACACGATTTCGCACTTCGAGCGGAGTGGAAGGGAGATTAAATAGTTAGGTAAAACATGGACCATGAATCCATGCGTTTGTCTTGCCAATTAATCTACGACCTATTCGATTGATTGTTTTGACCTTTTTGTCTAGTTTACCGATGAGATGAGGTGAACTTTGTACTGCTTTGAGTGTGAAATTAACTAACGGATAGAAAACCGTTTAGCGTGAACGAGTGGTTATGGGACTCACGTTACCACTTTTCAGATTCCTTTTTGAGAGCTATGACACATTCCGCCGGTTAGTGGTGTCCAGTACTGGGCCTCCGGACCTTCACCACTACGGTTTGTTGCCTTTGGGTGTGTTGCCTTCGGGTTTGCACCTTCAGGTTTGTTGCCTTCGGGTATGTTGCCTTCCGGTATGTTGCCTTCAGGTTTGTACCTTCTGGTTTGTGCCTTCAGGTTTGTTGCCCTATTGTATCGCTTTCAGAGTTAGGTCTTTATGAGCCGCTGGAGTGATATTTGGGTTTGGAGTCTTCGGGCTCATGGATCCTTGTTTATACAGTACTGAGCACGTGCAAATTTTATGATGTTTCATTGATATGTATATTCCCTAGGTATCGCCCTTCGGTGTTGGTCTTTTTGAGCCGCATGATATGTAGTGATTACCTTATGGAACTTGTGTTACCTTCATTGGTATTTGTTTTTTGCCTTTATGGCTTGTTTTGGGATATTCCTATCCTATGTTTCTATGAGTTGCCGATGATACGAGGCTTCTTAAGATATGATTCATATTTTTGTTAGATGATTGTGTTATCTCTTTTAGAGATATTTGTTATACATTGTGACCTTGCAGGTTTATTGTTGTTCTGTTTATCTAACTGATTTGTTTAGCTAGACTGACCCGTGTATTTTATACTCGGGTCAGGCCGAGATGTTTCAGGTTAGGTGCATTTGGACTTAGCCTATTTTGCTTCCGCATGGACTATTCAGCTTATTCCTTTTTGTTAAAGCTTTTTGTGTAGTCCTATTTTGTTGTAACTCTGATATGTATTCATCTGGAATCGTCTGTATATTGTGTTTTGCTATACCACTTGTCATGTATTATTTTGTATACTTTGTTATGCATCAACATATGTGTATATGATGATCTACTGTTCTGTAATGTATATTACATTTGAGTTGTTAAATTCTGTTCTGATAGATCCTCCAACCACCTACGGTTTTGTTTAAGTATTCATTGGGTATGTCGACCTGCTTGGTATGTCTATTGTCGATGTATTCAATAGATAGTTAGAGCAAGGCTATAGATGGTCGCTCCTAACCAGCCTTATTCTCTGTGTTAGTTGACGGCATTACCATGTGGTGTCCTTGGCTAGCGTAGGTATAAAGGTGGAGCGTCACAACGTGGTATCAGAGCTGAGTTTAGGACAAAGTATGATAAACGGAGAATAGATGCACATATTACGGTACATTAAAGTGTATAAGTGATACAAATCTTTGAATCATCGTGTCTCTCTATTCCTTCTACGATCATGGTTAGATAGATTATGGGAATATGTCTAGGAATGTATTTTATTCTGTAGTATTCCATATTGGATTATTTACCTTGTGAATAATCTTGTTCTTATCTTACTTTCAGCGTATGGCTGGAAGAGGCAGGGGACGACGTTCGGATGCTGGGCAATCCAGTGGCTCACATCCGGATGGCGTTTATATGTCTGTCGATCAGTTTTTGGAATTGTTCAGGAGCACTCAGCCTCCAGTTCCTCCTCGAGTTTCTCCACCTCGCAAGTCTGCCTTTGCACGTCTGTGCAGTGACTTTTCTCATCTTGGATGAAAGCCGTTTAAGGGCTCCGAGTCTGTTCTTGAAGTCCAAGCTTGGTTTCGCACGTGCGAGCGTATCTTCTCTCACATGGATCTTTCTGACCATGATAGAGTTCTTGTAACTTCTAGCTTATTACAAGAGCGTGCTCTTGATTGGTATGAGCTTCTTATAGCCAAAATTGATGAGTCTACTCTTTCTTGGACTCGGTTTCAGGAGCGATTTGAACTCAAGTTCCTGAATCTGAAAAAGTTTTATTGACCCGTCGCTTCCTTGAGTTGAAGCAAGGGAAGTCTTCTGTTTCCGAGTATGTTGCATCATTCAAGGCCTTATCTAAGTATGGTCTTGAATTTATTAGCACTTCTTATAAGAAGAATATGAAGTTTGTCTCTGGTCTTAAGAAATATCTTAAGAAGTCTCTGTTGCTCTAGCTTAAGCTTTCTTTTGAGGAGTTGGTTGATTCTGCGCTTCATCTCGAGACCGTCGAGAAGGAGTGTGATAGTGATGTTGATGTTGAGGTTTCCAAGAACCCCAACAAGAGGTCGTTTCCATTCCAGAAGTCCAGGTCTTTTCCTTCTAAGAAGAAGAATACTAGTAGTTCTAGCTCTCAGCCTCAGTCTTCTGGAACACCTTTCGTCCGGAAGTGTTTCAATTGTGGTTCTCCTGATCATATTATTCGAGCTTGTTCCAAGCCTCTCTTCTGCCGTTATTGCAAGAAGGAAGGTCATCAGGTTTCCACTTGCCCTACTGTTCCGACTGGTACCAAGTCTAGCAAGCTTTATGCTTCTGAAGGTCCTTCTCAGCCCAAAGGTATATCTCCATCTATTTTAGAAGGTTCTATTTTATTTCATGATTATAGTATTCGAGTTCTTTTCGATACGGGTGCATCACATTCCTTCGTATCGAAGAAGTTCGTCGATGATTTATCTTTGGATGTTTCTTGTTTGGTTACTTCTTTAAGGATTGCGAATCCTATTGGGGGATCCGCGACCCTCATGCTTTATGATGATGTTGAGATTGTTTTGTGTGGCTTTTCTTTTTGTGCGAACCTGCACGTTATTTCTTGTCTGGGATTTGATATGATTTTGGGAATGGACTGGCTAGTGAGGTATGATGCCAGAATTATTTGTTCGAAGAGAATTTTGTATCTTGGACATCCGGATTTGCCTACTCTGTTATCTCTTGTTCTTCGGGATGTGGATAATTCCGAAATGGCTTTATGTTCTCTTAGCTCGCGAGATGATGATGATATATCTCGTATTCCTATTGCTTGTGACTTTTCTGATGTTTTTGAACCTGTTTCGGGTTTGCCACCCAAGCGAGCAATTGAGTTCCGCATTGATCTCATTCCAGGCGCGCAGCCAGTAAGTCGTCCTCCCACGAGGATGTCTACAAGGGATAATGAGGAACACAAGAAGCAGTTTTAGAGCCTGAGTCCAAGCAGTTGATTCAGTCTAGGTTTTCTCCGTGGGGATCCGCGGTCGTCTTCGTTAAGAAGTCTGATGGAACTCTTAGGCTTTGCATTGACTATCGCAAGCTTAATGAGTTAACCATTAAGAATAGGTATCCATTGCCTAGGATCAATGATATGTTTGATCTATTGAGTGGTGCTAAGGTCTTTTCTAAGCTTGACCTTGCCACGGGTTTTCATCAGTTACAAGTCGCGGAGGATAGCATACCTCTTACCGCTTTCCGCACTCGTTATGGTTCTTTTGAGTGGCTTGTTATGCCGTTCAGGTTGACGAACGCTCCTGCTTTCTTTGTGGATCTCATGAATCGAGTATTCCGGGAATATCTCGATAAGTTCGTCCTTGTCTTCATTGATGATATCCTTATTTATTCTAAGTCTGAAGCTGAACATGCTAATCACTTGAGAATTGCCTTGAGTACTCTCCGTCATCATCAGCTTAGAGCCAAATTCTCCAAGTGCCATTTTTGGGAGAATAGGGTTAAGTTCTTAAGCCATGTTGTATCTTCCGATGGCATTTCTGTCGATCCCTCAAAGATCGAAGCCATCCAGAATTGGAAGAGGCATGAGAATGTGCATGAGATTCGTAGTTTCCTTGGATTGGTGGGTTATTACCGTCGGTTCATTAAGGATTTTTCCCGTGTTTGCTTCCTCTCACCATCCTTACCCGGAAAGGCATTCGTTTTATTTGGTCCGACAAGTGTGAAGCTTCCTTTCAGACATTGAAGGAACTTCTCACTAATGCTTTATTTTGGTGGTTCCCGAGGGGAATCATGATCTTGTTGTCTACACCGATGCTTGTGGTAGTGGTCTCGGTGTTGTTCTTATGCAGAAGGATCGGGTAGTTACTTATGCTTCTAGGAAACTGCGTCTGAATGAAGTTCGCTATGCCACTCACGATCTTGAGTTAGCCGCCATTGTCTTCACCTTGAAGATTTGGCGACACTATTTATTGGGCGAGCGCATCATTCTTTATACCGATCATAAATCCTTGAAGTATTTGTTCACTCAGAAGGAACTCAATATGAGACAACAACGTTGGCTCGAGTTTCTTGCTTCCTATGACTTTGATATCCAGTATACCCCTGGTAAGGGTAATCGTGTTGCTGATGCGCTTAGTCGCAATCATTCGACTGTTATTTCTATGATGCTTGCCGAATGGGATATTCTTGAGACTCTATCTTTTTGTGAAATTCGTGATCGAGGTTCATCTTCTGATTCTCCTATTCTATTGTGTAGTTTGGGAGCTCGACCCGTTTTGTTGGATCGTATTGCCGATGCTCAACGGCGAGATCCTGATTTGTTGCATCTTATTCAGCTTTGTGAGTCTGGATCTTGTGATAAGGCGTTGCGGGATTTCAGCATTGATTCTCATGGGTGTCTTCGCAAGAAGAACCATCTTTTTGTGCCTTCTGATTTTTCACTTAGGCGTGACATTCTTGATGACTGTCACTGTTCTAAGTATACCATTCATCCTGGTAGTAGTAAGATGTATGCGGATATGCGTCGTCTTTATTATTGGAAAGGCATGAAGCGCGATGTGGCGAGTTATGTGAGTAATTGCATAACTTGTCAGCGTTTTAAGGCCGAACATCAGCGTCCTTTGGGTCTTCTTCAGCCTCTGGAGATTCCATTGTGGAAATGGGATCAAATTTCTATGGATTTCATTGACGGCCTACCTCGTTCGAGATCAGGCCATTCTAGCATTTGGGTTATTGTTGATCGCCTAACTAAATCTTCTCATTTTGTTCCTATTAAGTCTAATAGGACTACTTCACATTTGGCTAAGTTGTATGTCAAGGAAATCATGAGACTTCACGGTGTTCCTAGTTCTATTGTGAGTGATCGTGATCCATTATTCATGAGTCATTTTTGGAAGAGTCTTCAGCAAGCTTTGGGAACAAAGCTTAATTTTATCATAGCTTATCATCCGCAGTCTGACGGACAGATTGAACGGGTAAATCGTATCTTGGAAGATCTTCTCCGTATTTGTATTTTTGATTTTGGTGGTAGTTGGGAGGATCACCTGCCTCTTGTAGAGTTCTCCTACAATAATAGTTTTTAGTCTAGTATCAATATGGCTCCTTTCGAAGATTTATATGAAAGGCCATGTCGATCACCTTCTTGTTGGTTGGAATCTGGGGAGAAGCTTATTCTTGGTCCAGATTTTGTTCGTGATTCTTCCGAGAAGATTGATCTTATTCGGTTGAGAATGAAAGAGGCACAGAGCCGCCAGAATTCCTACGTGGACAACCGTAGGAAGCCTCTCGAATTCTCAGTTGGTGATCTTGTCTTTGTTCGTGTTTCTCCTTTGAAGGGGGTTATGCGTTTTAGTACGACTGGGAAATTGGCTCCTCGCTTTATAGGACCATTTTCTATTACTGAACGTATTAGCCCTATGGCTTATAGAGTTTCACTTCCTGCTCATTTATCTGGCATTCATGACGTGTTTCACGTCTCTCAACTTCGGAGGTGTCTTCGGGAGTCGGATTCTGTCATTACTTCTCCTGATTTGCTAGAGCTTAAGGTCTCACCGGACTTATCTATTGTACAGCAACCTATTCGCATACTTGACACGGAGGTGCAACACCTTCGAAACAAGGACGTGCCGTTTGTTAAAGTTCAATGGTCCGCTAGTCCCAATGAATGCACTTGGGAAACCAGAGAGTATATAGAGCGATCTTATCCGGGTTTTCTATCTTTGCTTGGCAACGGTGAGAATATCTTTTCGTCTCGAGCTTATTTCCTTTTCTTTTGAATGTTGTATGTATGTAGTTGTTACAAGTATCGTCTCTAGGAATTGCGGGGACGCAATTTAGTAAGGAAGGGAGATTTGTAGCAACCCACATATTTAACGATTTTATATTTAAATGTTTTATTTATATATAGTGTCGTTAGTCGGATTTTTGGTCCGAAATGTTACTTTTTGCAAATGGCCGAATTAGGACTCGAAACCACCTCCATTGAGTCCAAAATGGCGTTTGCGATCTTTTTGAGTATAAGCTTTGATATGTTTGGAGTAAGTTGAATTTTGCTACTTTTTCTAGTTGGGTTTTGGATTGGGTTCAGCCCACAAACTATCTAATTAACCCTAACTCAGTCCCTCTCCACTCCACACTTATTCATTTCATAAAACTTAAGCTAAAAACTGAAAATGGAGGAAGAGAATGGGAATTAGAAATTCCAAGCCCTAGTTTCTTCTTGCAACTTGAATTCTTGCTCCAAAATCAAAGTGAAGATTTGGTAAGCCTTCTCTTCATCTTCTCCAACTCTTCTCCTCTTCAATTTCTAAAAGTTTTCCTAAACCTAACTTTGGAAAATATGTGTTTTATTCTTAGATTGAAGTTTGTAGAGTGAAGTGAAGAGTAGTTAGTCTCCTTCTTGTGTTTGAGCTTCTTCTTGTTTGTTTTGAGATAAAAGGTGAGTTTTGAACTCACATCTACTTCTCTTGATATTATTGATGTAAGGTGAGATTTTTATCTCTCATCTATGCTTATATCTATCTTTGATTGCTGGGTATGAATTCCTAACACTTGTTCATATGCACTTGCTTTTGGTTTGGATTGAATTGGTGAATATCCAAATAGTTAGTGTTTGGGTTCAATTCTTTAAAGATCCTAACTTTGATGTTTGAACATGTTTTTGGTGGCGAATCGAAGAGCTAATGGAGCCGGGGTATCAATTGGCTAAGGCTCCTTAGGTCCATTGCTTGACCAGTTGCGTTTTGGAAGAGTTTGCATTTCGATGAGAAAGGGCAGGAACTGTAGAAAATTGCAGTTCGGCCGACCGAACCTCTAGGCCGGTCGACCGACCTGCTACCCCGAGCATTTTTCCTGCTTTTGGCCAGCCGAACGAGCCCTGTAGCCGGCCGATCGACATGCTGCTGGTTTTTCCTATTTTGCCTTTTTGTTTGTTTTCCAAATTTTATCGATTCAAGTTGGTTCTTAGTGGTTGTTATTGCATCTTTGGCTTTTATAACTTATTTTTGACTTCATCCATGGGTTTTTATAAATAATCTTCTAAAATTACATTAAAAGCTCATTTCTCCAATTTATAAATTCTATTTAAACACACACACGATTTCGCACTTCGAGCGTAGTGGAAGGGAGATTAAAGGTTAGGTAAAACATGGACCATGAATCCATGCGTTTGTCTTGTCGATTAATCCTCGATCTATTCGATTGATTGTATTGACCTTTTGGTCTGGTTTACCGATGGGACGAGGTGAACTTTGTACTGCTTTGAGTGTGAAATTAATTAACGGATAGCAAACTGTAACGATCCCGAATTTTTAACAATTTAAAAATGAAGATATTTAATTAATTTTAAATATTTAAATGATGGTTTGAATTGAAATTTCAATATAACTTTGAATATGGCGATTAAATTATAGAATTTAATCTATTGAAAGTTGAATAATAATTTGAATCTTCAATTTAAAGCCAATTAAAAATATTTCAATGACTTGTAAAATTCATATTGATAATATTGAAGATAATAGAAGCTTCAGAATTTAAATTGAAATTGAATCGTTCAGTTTTGAAATTTAATCGTTTGAATCGATATTTAAAAATAGCCGTCCGAGGCACAGTCTCGGAATTCGACGAAACCAGTTCCATTGGGTCCGGAATATTGAATTATTGCAGGATTTCAAATTTCGTAATTTTTGGAATTGATATGTGATCACACGACGCGTAAACACGTTGAAAATTGTATTGAAACAAATTGAATTTAAATTGAAAAAAATAATAATAATAATAATATATATATAATATAAAGAGTATACTACCTTACTTCGTTCAGCTGTTAACACGCCTTCATTTACGCCATAACTCACGCAATTGCACGATCTCCTTCCCTCCTTAAAACACGAAGCCTTCACTCTCGTTCAAAATCAATTGAACGAAGAAATCGAAAAAAAAAATGGCCACAGCTTCACAACAAAATGGAATCGAAACGAAACCCTTTCTTCTTTAAATCGAAACCCCGAGCCCTCTTTAATCTCCACGATTTCAAATAAAGAATGGCCGAAGCCTCGTTCAAATTAAAAAAAAAAAAAAATGGCGATTAGAATCAGAGGCGCGAGCACGCGTACGCGATGCGAGGGGGATCGCGATGCCGATGGCAGTGGAGGCGGGGGTTGCGGCGGCAAGCTCGAGCATGGTGGTGTCCTCAATCGGCAGTGGCGGCGCTTGTGAAATTAGGGCTAGGTGGAGCTTTGCGCACGGCAGGAGGGGTCGCGATTTCTGGCGATGGATGTTCGTGATGGCGGCGATGGTAATGGTCTCGCGCGCGCGTGTGGAAGTGGAGCACGTGTTAGCAATGGCGGCGAGCGATGTTGGGGGAGAAGTCGAAGGCACTGTGGCGGCTTCGAATGGATATGGAGTTCGCGAATTCAGAGGGTTTCGCGATGGTGCTCACGATTGGTTCAAACAGTAAGGTAATAAACCCTTTTCTTTAATTTAATTTAAATTTATATGCAGTTTGAAAAAGAAAAATAATAATAAATGCAGCAGATTTTTATAAAGATAGTTTTTATATATATATATATATATTTTCAAAAGGAAGATGAGCTTATTTGACTTACCTGTTTAATTTATTTTTAGGAACGATTAAAGAAAAATTTAGTTTTTAAAACTTAAATATTTTAGTTAAACGAATTTATTTAAAGAAATTGATTTAAAGATGTCAATTTAAAGAAAAATAAATTTTTAGTTCGATAAATTTATTTAAAGAAGAAAAATTGGGTTAAAGCTAATTTACAGCTAAAAAAAAAAAAAAAAAAAAAAAAATATGTTGAAAAAGTTTAAATTTTTACAGTAAGTAAATATTACCAATTTAATTTATATACAGATAGAAAAAATATATATACATGTAAAGTCTTAAAAATTATAAAACAGGGAAATAAAATAAATAAACTTATAGACATTTTAATTTACTTGTTTGATTTTAAAAATAAAATATATTATAGAAGTAGTTTGTTTAGTTGCTAAAACGGATATTTTTGTTAGAATAAAAAGAGAAGTTAATTTGAAATAAAAGTTTAAATATTTAAATGTTTAAAACAAGGTTTAAACTTAAAGTAGATTTTAAAAGAATGATTTATTTAACTTATAAATAAATAAGTCATTAGTTAGAAATGTAAAATAAATGTACTGATAGATTTTAAATCTACTAAGTTTATATTAAAATAATACATAATATGAGGATTAATTATTTTAACAAAATTTATCTATTTATTTTAATAACTAAAGGATATTTTATCAAAGGAAAATTTACTTAAATAAATTATAGAATAGAAATTAACTTGTTCAATTATTCTTTTACTAAAAAAAAAAAAAATTATTAAAAAGGAAGATTTGTTAAAAAAATTAAAATAATTAGCTAATTAAATCTATTAAACGATAATTGGTGATTTGAATTTTTCGAATATAAATAAAATAGTTGGTTAATTTAAATATCAAATAAAAGATATGTTTAAAATTTAATTTATTTGTTAAAACCAAAATCTATTAGTTGATTTAATTTATGAAAAGGAAATTTAGTTCAATTGAGAATTTCTAAGTTAGAATTATTTTCAATGGAAAATTTGTTAAAATAAATTTATTTAAAAAAAGAGATTGGTTTAAATAAAACTATTGATTAATTAAACAATCAAGAATGAAAATTTATTATTCGATCTGTTCGAATATTAATAAATTGTGTATAATATTTATACAAGGTATAAATGAAGAAAACAAGTTGAATTGGAAGTGGATTGCAAACGGGAATAAAGGTGAGAACTTCTCACTCAAAAGGTTATTTAAAATTTTAAATAGTTATATTTAAAATTTGTTGATCGATTGATTGATTGCTTGATTGTGATATTAGATATTTTAGGATATATCTATATATATAGCAATATATATATATTGGCATATGTATATATTGCAGTTGATTGATTTCCCGCCTCGTATAGCGGATGAGACCCTATTGCGCCGTTAGTAAGCGGAATATTTTTTAAAATCCCATATACCGCGATATTCCACCTCGAAGTGGAATGGGTATTGTGCTAACTCTTTGGATGCAGGGAAACAGGTTGGAGGGATCCAACTGGACCCCTCACAAATATTTATTTGTTTATAAATATTTTTGATGATTGTGAATATCATATCGATATATGATATTTGTGTAGTGATTGACCAATTGATGCTGTGGCATCATCGGATTCGTTTTTAAAATTAAAAATAATGATTTTTGATTTTTAAGGGATTTTTAAATCGATTTTCCAAATATAGGTTTTTAGTAAAATTTTGAATTGATTCATTTTAAACCAAATTAAGAATTAAATTTTTGAAGTTATAGAATTTAAGATTTTTGTGAAATGGAAGCGAAATGTGAATCTTGAAATAGTTAGCAAATTTATAAAATTGATATTTATAAATTTAAAAATATTGACATTATAAAACGAGTTTTTATAAGTGTTATAAAGTGAAATATAAATGGTTGTTATAAGTAAATGAAAATTTATAAATTTATAAATTGTGAGATTAGAAAATGAATAGATTTTATAAAATAAAAGATTTATAAGAAATTATCTTATGAATCGGAATTCGGTATCAAAGTGAAATATAAAGGGAATTTGTAAATAAATTGGTTTTTATAAATAGAAGTTATAAAATTATAAATGGGATTTATAAACGTTGTTTTATAAATCCGAAATCAAATCGAATTTGATAAGTTGGAAATAGGAAATTTATAAAGAAAACTTATAAGTAATAAGATTTATAATTGGTAAAGTTCAAAGGAACGATTTGTAAATAAATAAATTATAAGTACTTGACTTATAATATAAACCTTTGGTATTAAAATTGAGTTGTATCAATTGAATTGGGTTAATAAACGAGATTTACAAAATCGAAGCTTTTAAATAGAAATAGAATTTATAACCGAAACCAATTGAATTTGATGAATTGAATATAGAAGTTTATAAAGAAGTTATATTCACGTTTTTGAACGGTAAATATATTATTGAATAAAATGGATATCTTTTGAGGAAAGAATGTGTTAAAAAGAAATTAAAACGGTTTAAAGATATTTTAAAATGCATTGAGTATTGAGAACATAGATTTCAACATTTATTGTTGAAATAGACGTTTTCGAGAAATAGAAGGAAATGGTGGACTATAACACTGTTGTTATAGTAGATGATTTCCGGAAGGAAACGTTTTATATAGTATTGGGATTTATATATCTATTTTAATTTCGAATCCCTATACTAGTGATTTTGGGTTGTCGTAACGATGTTTTACGCAACATTCGTTTTGACCCAAATAAATTATAATAAAAGAATGATTTCCTTAAAGAATGAAATATATACTTGACTATGGTTTAAGTATATTGAATATTTTTCAAATTGTTGAAAATAAATAAGATTTGTGAATACTTATTTTTAGAATAAGTATGGAATTACTTTTCCAATATGAAATGGAATATTTTTAAGAATTTATCTTTTTGAAGATAAATTGGAATTTAATAATTAAAATCTATTGAAACTGTAAATCAATAGAAAATATGAAATATAAATTCACTATAGAATTTATAAATGAAAAAGGGAAATTGGTTTCAAAATAAACATTGGTTTATTTTTGAAGTATTGAGATTTTATATCTAGTATAGATATTTTTGGAAAAATAAATAATTTGGAAAATTATTTGGAATCTGATGATGTGGCGCATCTTTATTGATAGTTAAATAACCGACTATCAATATTTACCCTTGAATGAGTAATTGCTGTGATTGCTTGAATTGGATGCCACACTTATTTTTAAAATAAGCGCTCACTATTCGGGTTAACCGGGAAAGGACCATGGGGTCGTATAACCCATTCCGAATATGTGATACGTCGTTATGAATTGCATTCGAAGACCGGTGTTGAAGACCGGATAATTTCGAAAACGAGAGGGTTTCTTGTTGATTGTCTCTGCACTGGCTGATCCCCGGTATAGAGATCTCCATAAGTGATGGGAAATCCGAACATGATTAGAAATTATTCGGATTGCAAGGACTTCTTTGTAAGTGCCTTCGGTTCTGTTCGAGCCCGGAACAGACTTGTATGGATTGTATGTCTGACATTACAAGTTGAGATATAAAGCCGATTTCTTTCAAATATATTTCTGAGGTGGCGGAGAATTTATTCTTTTAGCTTAACACCCTTCTCTGAGACGTACGAGTTCAGAGGTTATATAGTTGAAGTTATCAGCGATATATTCCCAGTTTGGTAATGTGACATGCTGAGTGATGCTGAAATGATCATTGTGTTGATTATTGTGATAGGATCATTTATTTGATCGTCTATCTTAGTGATCATTGTGTTGATCATTTGTTGACCCAAAGCATGGCTTTTGTATAAAGTATGTTTTTGTGGACGTGAATTCGTCGAGCCTCACATCCCGGAAATGGTCAAAACAGGAAAAGATGCGGCAAGGTTATTAGGGGTTGCTGTAGCTCCCCTTAGGGTATGTGCATTTCCTTCTGGAAAGGGGTGGTATCATGGTATGGAGCCCAGATACTTACTCATGTTGAAAACACTCTATTTATTATGGTGTGATGTTGGATATCGAGCGCTCGGTTGAAAAGGTCCTAAAGGACCGGGGAATGGCGTGCTCGTGTCAGTAGTTACCCAGTTAAGGGGTAACCCGGCCTTGTGTTGGCAGAGTTCCGGTTTGGTTCTCGGGGGTGTCTTTCCAGAGGCATTCTCAGTGGCAATGGGAAGTTCCTTGGCCTGACCATTTGTTGGAAATCCAATTCCCAATACGAAACTTTTACGGTATTAGTTGTAGAACCTGCTATTCACTTATGGTGGTCACCACTGTTTGGATAGTAGCTATAGTAGGCATAGTTCGAAATGTCTATGTTGGCTAAGATTTATATTCTACTTTCGAAATATTTCTCTACACTATGCACTAATAATAATATGAAATGTTCTTTAAATGCGTATCAAGCATCTTTGACTATCATAAGGAGAAATCTCCTCCGATTCTGCGTTTGCATTGTGTGTGTGTGCGGGAGGCCTTATGGTAGTCTCATTTTTAAAAAGCATTGCGAATTGAATTTAAAAATATTCCTCTATTTGATTTTAAAGTTAAATAAACTGTTTTGAGTTCTCACACCAGTCACATGACTGACTCGGAGTTTATTGTTTTCCTTTCTAAACTCTGGGTGCCCACCAATTTCCACACGGGCAGTCAAGAGTTAGGTTTATCAGGATATTCTGGAGTTGCTGGAGGCAAGCTGGATGTCATAGCATATTAATAATATATAGTATTTCTTTTTCCGCTGCACTGTTGGTTGATGTTGTATGTTGCTGTACACTCTGATGACATGATGAAATGAAATGTATAAAATGTAATAACTGATATAGTTCTTTGTTTAAAGATTATTCATTTATTATTATATGTTGTTCCGCTGCGAATTGTGAGATTCTGATGTTGTTCTGTTGTTTTCTTCTGTCCCGTTCTATTTTAAAATTCTTCTATCTTCTATTTTTAAAAATTCTCTGTTTTCTAAAAAAAAAACGTCTATCTTCTTTCCTCTCTATTTTCTATCTCTTCTCTCTTCTACCTCTTTCTTTTTCAAAAAAAAAACCCATAATGGTTCGGTTTTCGGCAACGAAAAATCGCTATCGTTACATTTGGTATCAGAGCTGTTGGTTAAGCGACAACCATGGTTCTGTAGGGTATTACTCGTTAGAGATAGAGTCAGCAGTACTCTAGAATGAGTTTGAGTGTAATAATGGATATGAGTGCGTATTTGTTAGTGAATATAAAATTTGTTTTTGAATCGGGTAAATAAAATAATTTTGCCCAAAACTATTTTTGAATAGAAAAGAAATGATTTTCTATGAATTATTATAGTATATGGTTGCATGATTGCTAGGAAATGATAATATTGAATTATTATCGTTAGTATATGGAATTAAATAAAATAGAATTGGATTTCTAAGTGAAAATGAGATGAATTGAAATATTGAAATGGATTACTGAATGCAAGTTAATCGTTAGAATTCAATATTTAGAATTTAGAATTTAATTCAATAGAATTTAAATTGAGGATTGAATTCAAATAAAATTTAAATTGTGAATTGAATTTAAATGTAAAATTGAATCAAAATGCATATGCAACTTCAATAGTGAAGTAAAAACATATAAGAAACATATGTTGAAAAATTTGTAATAGAAATTTGCAAAATAGTTTGAATGTTGGATTTGGATGCTACTAGCAGATTATACAGGTTATACAGGTATATAAAGGAATTGAGATTTTGATTTCGAAGATAAAATTTAATTGCTCGACAAAAAGGTACGTATTTCAATTTCAGTATGAGATTTGATGACTTTCTTCTCTAGCCACTTGGCTTTTCTCTTTTCTTTTTGATTCTGAGGGGCCGTGGTGCCATTTTGTAGTCGTACCGAGCTAGCCGCGCAAAGGAGACGCTGGCGAAATTTTTCGAAAATTTAGGGTGTTAGAAAATTTTTGAGAAAATTTTGAAAGTTTGAAATTTGAATTTGAATTTAAATTTGAATGGTTAGTACAACAATATAGTTTGAAACTTATAATTGAAGTTAGAAAGCTAGTTGAAATGATAGTAAATCTCTAGTAAAAAGATTTAGGCTAGTAAGTTGATAAAACTCTTTGGATTGTGAAAAATAATAGACGGGATAAGGGCATTCTTCTTAACTTGTAATTTCGGGACGAAATTCTTTTAAGGGGGAAAGATTGTAACGATCCCGAATTTTTAACAATTTAAAAATGAAGATATTTAATTAATTTTAAATATTTAAATGATGGTTTGAATTGAAATTTCAATATAACTTTGAATATGGCGATTAAATTATAGAATTTAATCTATTGAAAGTTGAATAATAATTTGAATCTTCAATTTAAAGCCAATTAAAAATATTTCAATGACTTGTAAAATTCATATTGATAATATTGAAGATAATAGAAGCTTCAGAATTGAAATTGAAATTGAATCGTTCAGTTTTGAAATTTAATCGTTTGAATCGATATTTAAAAATAGCCGTCCGAGGCACAGTCTCGGAATTCGACGAAACCAGTTCCATTGGGTCCGGAATATTGAATTATTGCAGGATTTCAAATTTCGTAATTTTTGGAATTGATATGTGATCACACGACGCGTAAACACGTTGAAAATTGTATTGAAACAAATTGAATTTAAATTGAAAAAAATAATAATAATAATATATATATATATAATATAAAGAGTATACTACCTTACTTCGTTCAGCTGTTAACACGCCTTCATTTACGCCATAACTCACGCAATTGCACGATCTCCTTCCCTCCTTAAAACACGAAGCCTTCACTCTCGTTCAAAATCAATTGAACGAAGAAATCGAAAAAAAAAATGGCCACAGCTTCACAACAAAATGGAATCGAAACGAAACCCTTTCTTCTTTAAATCGAAACCCCGAGCCCTCTTTAATCTCCACGATTTCAAATAAAGAATGGCCGAAGCCTCGTTCAAATTAAAAAAAAAAAAAAATGGCGATTAGAATCAGAGGCGCGAGCACGCGTACGCGATGCGAGGGGGATCGCGATGCCGATGGCAGTGGAGGCGGGGGTTGCGGCGGCAAGCTCGAGCATGGTGGTGTCCTCAATCGGCAGTGGCGGCGCTTGTGAAATTAGGGCTAGGTGGAGCTTTGCGCACGGCAGGAGGGGTCGCGATTTCTGGCGATGGATGTTCGTGATGGCGGCGATGGTAATGGTCTCGCGCGCGCGTGTGGAAGTGGAGCACGTGTTAGCAATGGCGGCGAGCGATGTTGGGGGAGAAGTCGAAGGCACTGTGGCGGCTTCGAATGGATATGGAGTTCGCGAATTCAGAGGGTTTCGCGATGGTGCTCACGATTGGTTCAAACAGTAAGGTAATAAACCCTTTTCTTTAATTTAATTTAAATTTATATGAAGTTTGAAAAAGAAAAATAATAATAAATGCAGCAGATTTTTATAAAGACAGTTTTTATATATATATATATATTTTCAAAAGGAAGATGAGCTTATTTGACTTACCTGTTTAATTTATTTTTAGCAACGATTAAAGAAAAATTTAGTTTTTAAAACTTAAATATTTTAGTTAAACGAATTTATTTAAAGAAATTGATTTAAAGATGTCAATTTAAAGAAAAATAAATTTTTAGTTCGATAAATTTATTTAAAGAAGAAAAATTGGGTAAAAGCTAATTTACAGCTAAAAAAAAAAAAAAAAAAAAAATATGTTGAAAAAGTTTAAATTTTTACAGTAAGTAAATATTACCAATTTAATTTATATACAGATAGAAAAAATATATATACATGTAAAGTCTTAAAAATTATAAAACAGGGAAATAAAATAAATAAACTTATAGACATTTTGATTTACTTGTTTGATTTTAAAAATAAAATATATTATAGAAGTAGTTTGTTTAGTTGCTAAAACGGATATTTTTGTTAGAATAAAAAGAGAAGTTAATTTGAAATAAAAGTTTAAATATTTAAATGTTTAAAACAAGGTTTAAACTTAAAGTAGATTTTAAAAGAATGATTTATTTAACTTATAAATAAATAAGTCATTAGTTAGAAATGTAAAATAAATGTACTGATAGATTTTAAATCTACTAAGTTTATATTAAAATAATACATAATATGAGGATTAATTATTTTAACAAAATTTATCTGTTTATTTTAATAACTAAAGGATATTTTATCAAAGGAAAATTTACTTAAATAAATTATAGAATAGAAATTAACTTGTTCAATTATTCTTTTACTAAAAAAAAAATAATTTATTAAAAAGGAAGATTTGTTAAAAAAATTAAAATAATTAGCTAATTAAATCTATTAAACGATAATTGGTGATTTGAATTTTTCGAATATAAATAAAATAGTTGGTTAATTTAAATATCAAATAAAAGATATGTTTAAAATTTAATTTATTTGTTAAAACCAAAATCTATTAGTTGATTTAATTTATGAAAAGGAAATTTAGTTCAATTGAGAATTTCTAAGTTAGAATTATTTTCAATGGAAAATTTGTTAAAATAAATTTATTTAAAAAAAGAGATTGGTTTAAATAAAACTATTGATTAATTAAACAATCAAGAATGAAAATTTATTATTCGATCTGTTCGAATATTAATAAATTGTGTATAATATTTATACAAGGTATAAATGAAGAAAACAAGTTGAATTGGAAGTGGATTGCAAACGGGAATAAAGGTGAGAACTTCTCACTCAAAAGGTTATTTAAAATTTTAAATAGTTATATTTAAAATTTGTTGATCGATTGATTGATTGCTTGATTGTGATATTAGATATTTTAGGATATATCTATATATATAGCAATATATATATATTGGCATATGTATATATTGCAGTTGATTGATTTCCCGCCTCGTATAGCGGATGAGACCCTATTGCGCCGTTAGTAAGCGGAATATTTTTTAAAATCCCATATACCGCGATATTCCACCTCGAAGTGGAATGGGTATTGTGCTAACTCTTTGGATGCAGGGAAACAGGTTGGAGGGATCCAACTGGACCCCTCACAAATATTTATTTGTTTATAAATATTTTTGATGATTGTGAATATCATATCGATATATGATATTTGTGTAGTGATTGACCAATTGATGCTGTGGCATCATCGGATTCGTTTTTAAAGTTAAAAATAATGATTTTTGATTTTTAAGGGATTTTTAAATCGATTTTCCAAATATAGGTTTTTAGTAAAATTTTGAATTGATTCATTTTAAACCAAATTAAGAATTAAATTTTTGAAGTTATAGAATTTAAGATTTTTGTGAAATGGAAGCGAAATGTGAATCTTGAAATAGTTAGCAAATTTATAGAATTGATATTTATAAATTTAAAAATATTGACATTATAAAACGAGTTTTTATAAGTGTTATAAAGTGAAATATAAATGGTTGTTATAAGTAAATGAAAATTTATAAATTTATAAATTGTGAGATTAGAAAATAAATAGATTTTATAAAATAAAAGATTTATAAGAAATTATCTTATGAATCGGAATTTGGTATCAAAGTGAAATATAAAGGGAATTTGTAAATAAATTGGTTTTTATAAATAGAAGTTATAAAATTATAAATGGGATTTATAAACGTTGTTTTATAAATCCGAAATCAAATCGAATTTGATAAGTTGGAAATAGGAAATTTATAAAGAAAACTTATAAGTAATAAGATTTATAATTGGTAAAGTTCAAAGGAACGATTTGTAAATAAATAAATTATAAGTACTTGACTTATAATATAAACCTTTGGTATTAAAATTGAGTTGTATCAATTGAATTGGGTTAATAAACGAGATTTACAAAATCGAAGCTTTTAAATAGAAATAGAATTTATAACCGAAACCAATTGAATTTGATGAATTGAATATAGAAGTTTATAAAGAAGTTATATTCACGTTTTTGAACGGTAAATATATTATTGAATAAAATGGATATCTTTTGAGGAAAGAATGTGTTAAAAAGAAATTAAAACGGTTTAAAGATATTTTAAAATGCATTGAGTATTGAGAACATAGATTTCAACATTTATTGTTGAAATAGACGTTTTCGAGAAATAGAAGGAAATGGTGGACTATAACACTGTTGTTATAGTAGATGATTTTCGGAAGGAAACGTTTTATATAGTATTGGGATTTATATATCTATTTTAATTTCGAATCCCTATACTAGTGATTTTGGGTTGTCGTAACGATGTTTTACGCAACATTCGTTTTGACCCAAATAAATTATAATAAAAGAATGATTTCCTTAAAGAATGAAATATATACTTGACTATGGTTTAAGTATATTGAATATTTTTCAAATTGTTGAAAATAAATAAGATTTGTGAATACTTATTTTTAGAATAAGTATGGAATTACTTTTCCAATATGAAATGGAATATTTTTAAGAATTTATCTTTTTGAAGATAAATTGGAATTTAATAATTAAAATCTATTGAAACTGTAAATCAATAGAAAATATGAAATATAAATTCACTATAGAATTTATAAATGAAAAAGGGAAATTGGTTTCAAAATAAACATTGGTTTATTTTTGAAGTATTGAGATTTTATATCTAGTATAGATATTTTTGGAAAAATAAATAATTTGGAAAATTATTTGGAATCTGATGATGTGGCGCATCTTTATTGATAGTTAAATAACCGACTATCAATATTTACCCTTGAATGAGTAATTGCTGTGATTGCTTGAATTGGATGCCACACTTATTTTTAAAATAAGCGCTCACTATTCGGGTTAACCGGAAAAGGACCATGGGGTCGTATAACCCATTCCGAATATGTGATACGTCGTTATGAATTGCATTCGAAGACCGGTGTTGAAGACCGGATAATTTCGAAAACGAGAGGGTTTCTTGTTGATTGTCTCTGCACTGGCTGATCCCCGGTATAGAGATCTCCATAAGTGATGGGAAATCCGAACGTGATTAGAAATTATTCGGATTGCAAGGACTTCTTTGTAAGTGCCTTCGGTTCTGTTCGAGCCCGGAACAGACTTGTATGGATTGTATGTCTGACATTACAAGTTGAGATATAAAGCTGATTTCTTTCAAATATATTTCTGAGGTGGCGGAGAATTTATTCTTTTAGCTTAACACCCTTCTCTGAGACGTACGAGTTCAGAGGTTATATAGTTGAAGTTATCAGCGATATATTCCCAGTTTGGTAATGTGACATGCTGAGTGATGCTGAAATGATCATTGTGTTGATTATTGTGATAGGATCATTTATTTGATCGTCTATCTTAGTGATCATTGTGTTGATCATTTGTTGACCCAAAGCATGGCTTTTGTATAAAGTATGTTTTTGTGGACGTGAATTCGTCGAGCCTCACATCCCGGAAATGGTCAAAACAGGAAAAGATGCGGCAAGGTTATTAGGGGTTGCTGTAGCTCCCCTTAGGGTATGTGCATTTCCTTCTGGAAAGGGGTGGTATCATGGTATGGAGCCCAGATACTTACTCATGTTGAAAACACTCTATTTATTATGGTGTGATGTTGGATATCGAGCGCTCGGTTGAAAAGGTCCTAAAGGACCGGGGAATGGCGTGCTCGTGTCAGTAGTTACCCAGTTAAGGGGTAACCCGGCCTTGTGTTGGCAGAGTTCCGGTTTGGTTCTCGGGGGTGTCTTTCCAGAGGCATTCTCAGTGGCAATGGGAAGTTCCTTGGCCTGACCATTTGTTGGAAATCCAATTCCCAATACGAAACTTTTACGGTATTAGTTGTAGAACCTGCTATTCACTTATGGTGGTCACCACTGTTTGGATAGTAGCTATAGTAGGCATAGTTCGAAATGTCTATGTTGGCTAAGATTTATATTCTACTTTCGAAATATTTCTCTACACTATGCACTAATAATAATATGAAATGTTCTTTAAATGCGTATCAAGCATCTTTGACTATCATAAGGAGAAATCTCCTCCGATTCTGCGTTTGCATTGTGTGTGTGTGCGGGAGGCCTTATGGTAGTCTCATTTTTAAAAAGCATTGCGAATTGAATTTAAAAATATTCCTCTATTTGATTTTAAAGTTAAATAAACTGTTTTGAGTTCTCACCCAGTCACATGACTGACTCGGAGTTTATTGTTTTCCTTTCTAAACTCTGGGTGCCCACCAATTTCCACACGGGCAGTCAAGAGTTAGGTTTATCAGGATATTCTGGAGTTGCTGGAGGCAAGCTGGATGTCATAGCATATTAATAATATATAGTATTTCTTTTTCCGCTGCACTGTTGGTTGATGTTGTATGTTGCTGTACACTCTGATGACATGATGAAATGAAATGTATAAAATGTAATAACTGATATAGTTCTTTGTTTAAAGATTATTCATTTATTATTATATGTTGTTCCGCTGCGAATTGTGAGATTCTGATGTTGTTCTGTTGTTTTCTTCTGTCCCGTTCTATTTTAAAATTCTTCTATCTTCTATTTTTAAAAATTCTCTGTTTTCTAAAAAAAACGTCTATCTTCTTTCCTCTCTATTTTCTATCTCTTCTCTCTTCTACCTCTTTCTTTTTCAAAAAAAAAACCCATAATGGTTCGGTTTTCGGCAACGAAAAATCGCTATCGTTACACAAACTGTTTAGTGTGAACGAGTGGTTATGGGACTCCCGTTACCACTTTTCGGATTCCTTTTTGAGAGTTATGACACATTCCGCCAGTTAGTGGTGTCCAGTACTGGGCCTCCGGACCTTCACCACTACGGTTTGTTGCCTTCGGGTGTGTTGCCTTCGGGTTTGCACCTTCAGGTTTGTTGCCTTCGGGTATGTTGCCTTCGGGTTTGTACCTTCGGGTTTGTGCCTTCGGGTTTGTTGCCCTATTGTATCGCTTTCGGAGTTAGGTCTTTATGAGCCACTCGAGTGATATTTGGGTTTGGAGTCTTCGCGCTCATGGATCTTTGTTTGTACAGTACTGAGCACGTGAAAATTTTATGATGTTTCATTGATATGTATATTACCTAGGTATCGCCCTTCGGTGTTGGTCTTTTTGAGCCGCATGATATGTAGCGATTACCTTATGGAACTTGTGTTACCTTCATTGGTATTTGTTATTTGCCTTTATGGCTTGTTTTGGGATATTCCTATCCTTTATTTCTATGAGTTGCCGATGATACGAGGCTTGTTAAGATATGATTCATCTTTTTGTTAGATGATTGTTTTATCTCTTTTAGAGATATTTGTTATACATTATGACCTTGCAGGTTTATTGTTGTTCAGTTTATCTAACTGATTTGTTCAGCTAAACTGACCCGTGTATTTTATACTCTGGTCAGACCGAGATGTTTCAGGTTAGGTGCATTTGGACTTAGCCTATTTTGCTTCCGCATGGACTATTCAGCTTGTTCCTTTTTGTTAAAGCTTTTTGTGTAGTCCTATTTTGTTGTAACTCTGATATGTATTCATTTGGAATCGTCTATATATTGTGGTTTGCTATACCACTTGTCATGTATTATTTTGTATACTTTGTTATGCATAAACATATGTGTATATGATGATCTACTGTTCTGTGATGTATATTACATTTGAGTTGTTATATTCTGTTCTGATAGATCCTCCAACCACCTATGGTTTTGTTTTAAGTATTCATTGGGTATGTCGACCTGCTTGGTATGTCTATTGTCGATGTATTCAATAGATCGTTAAAGCAAGGCAATAGATGGTCGCTCCTAACCATCCTTATTCTTCGTGTTTGTTGACGACATTACCCTATGGTGTCCTTGGCTAGCGTGGGTATAGAGGTGGGGCGTCATATGTACCCTTGCATGTATCACGGCTAGTTGATTATTTATATTTCATACCCTAAACATTATTATAATATCAATGGACTTTCAAATAGAAATGGTTTGGTTATTGTAATGTAAAAACTCGTCTATGCTTATTTGTGCATTGTCTTACGATATGCCTTTATTTTTGAAGGGTTTTATGAAATATAACAGTCCATATGATTTGAGTTTTTCATGCTGGTTTACTTGATTGAACTGGGTGTTATTTCATTATAATGCTTGGGTCAGTCCCGAGTATATTTCTAGATTTACCTGGACTCTTTGGAGCTTTAGGAGATGAGCTGGATGCCTCCTAAACCAATTCACGAAATTTTTATCTATTGCATCACTTTTTTGTGTCCATCAGCATTTGTGAGGATAGACTATTATAACTATCCAGGCTGATAATAGGTTAGTGTAATCTGATTGATGCATGTGTATTAAAGTTCTCTTTTGCAAAAGATCTTTTGAGATATTATATATTATCGTTCCGCATGTAGGATTCTAATCTTGTGTTCTTTCTTGTTCTTTTCTTTTTCTTTTACCCTAACATTTAATCTTTCTGGCACTTGTGTGGGCAGCACATGAATATGGTGAATGTATTACTGTTGACATTCAGGGTCGAAAAGACTATTCGTTACATTTGGTGTCAAAGCTTAAGGTTAAGCGAGAACCTTGGCTTTGGCAGGGTATAACTCATTAAGAGATACCATAATGGATTGCCTTATTATGAGTTGAGTATATTATATATATATATATATGAGAATGTGTATTCGTTATTGTTATAAAAAATATTTTATATTGTATTGATGAGTCTTTTGAGTGGTTTATGGGTTCCGGTCAATACGTGGTGCTTACGTTATTGATAGGGATCTCTAAACACTTGAACAAGATAGAATGAGATAGTATTGTTTTTGAAACTAGTAAATAAAATAATTTTATCTAGGATTATATTTTATATGTAAAAAAATAATTTTCAAAAATCGATATATTTATTTATGATGTGTGTGTTTGTCAAGAAATGATAATATTTGATTATTATCATTTGTTGCATAAATAGTTATGCTCGGACAGTTTATGAGCATTTTTAACTTTTCACTGCATGGGTTGGGTAGATAGTAACTTGTGGAAACAATGAAACAAACGCCTTATGACTTTAGTTTCACAATTTGACTATAAGGCGTTCAGTGATAATGTTGGGTTAAAATTTAATTTGAATAAAAGTTTTTTATTATATTCGCTGAAAAAATATGATATTTCAAAAATATATATTTGTATAATGATTTAGATAAGGAAATAACTTTATATAAGTATGGTTTATGAAGTATAATTTATAAATAAAAAGGATTTAAACTGAGAATTGAAGTACTTAAATCCTAGTGTTTTTGGAAATTGTTTTTCAAAGTAGATGAAGAGAAAACAGTAGTAGGGTTACTTGAAAGTAAATATATAGGAAATTGGTTTATGAAGTTGATATCATGGTACTTAATAAAACTTACTAACTATCTGATACCATTTTGGAAATGATTTTGGTTAAGTTCGAAAGGCATGATTTAAATGCACTGAACATACTTCTATCGCTGTAAAATAATTCTAGTGGTGAATGTAGCATCATCCGCGTTCATTTTTGAATTTCAAAGTAGGGGATGATATCATAGTAGTTTCGTAGTTATCTTGGGGAAACAAATTTTGATTTAAATTCCAAAAGTATGTTATGATATTCAAAAGTTATAAATATATATTATTTTAAATGATTTGAGATGAAACCTAGTGTTTGGTCCTAAGTTTTCAGTTAAGTTATATTATGGATGCATGTATCCTATTCATTATGGTGTTTAGTTGTGCATCTTGTTTGACCTTTTGATTAGCAGTTCAATTATTGCGATAAAATGGAATTTTCGAAGATTCTAGACAGTCAGAAACATCTAAATTGATATAAGAAATTAAAGCTGTGTTTTTGTGAAAAAAATAAAAGTTGAGTTTTTGTAACTCTTAATTGAAAGATAGTAGAATTTAAACAAATTTTAAATTGGTTAAATACCTTTATTAAGTAGAATATTCGATGTTACTGAACCAACTAATAAACATCTTTACCTTAGGGTTATCTAAGAAAAGTAAACTCTAGTCTTGAATTTGAATACCAGAGTCCGACTCTTTCTAGCTACTTGCCTAGCCAAACAGATAAAGAGATCCAAAAGGTTGACTTAGTGATAAGATCCAAATTTTCTTTGGGGCTTGGTCTGAATTTTTAATAAGTAAAATGAATGAGATTGTTTTGCACATACTCATAGGACATAGTGGAGTGATATACAATATGAACTGAAGTCCTAAAAAGTTCTAAAAATGAAGTTGTGGCTTTTGAAATGATTACAATACATAGTAATGTTCTATATGGAAAATAAATGTGAATTAAATTGAAAAGTAGTTGGTGTAGTTAAGAAATCAATTGGAATAAAGTACGTAATTTGTATGTAGATCATTTTATTCCCATGACAATTTTTGATCTAGGATATGATTATATGATTTTGAGGTGATTTACATCAGTCCGAGTTAGAATTTTTCACTCAATTCTTGATGGTGAACACTTGATACAGATTCCTGGTAAGATCCAAAAGTTTTCTCTTATGGTATATGGCTATGTAAGGAAAACAGAGGTTTCTAATCAAGGAACCTGATCGAAGTCAGCACTAGAGAGCTCAAGTGATCTATAGTAGTTCGAAAGTGAAATTTATATGATCGAGTTAGTGATCAGATTTGATAATGCATATGGATGATATATTTATATCGTGCAGACTTTAATATATTTATATGTTGTGTTTGTTGGCTTGTAGTGAGTTTTGGGGATGACCCTTTGAATTTGTCTATGGTAACATGAGTAATCGACTAAGAAATACCTAAGGAGCGTAAGTTATGCTTAATAGTTCATTTACCATCCTTGTGCAATGAGAAGTCGTTGAAACAGGGTGAACCATAAGCTATGGTTGCCAGTGATTACAGTAATGTGTAGCATTATTATGTGATTGTTCTTTGGTTGCTAGTGATTTCAATACCATTAGCTATTGATATATGATTGTTTTTTTTTTTTGCTTGTGTCAGAATTTCAAGGACAAAATATTCTAAGGAGGGAGAATGTAATAACCTGGAATTTTAAACACTTTATTTTTATATACTGAAATTATTTAAATATTTAAATCCTGAATTTGATGTAATAAAATTTATTTAATAGGTCTATTTAAAATCTTTCTAAATAATAATAATTGATATTGGTAAAATTTTAATTTATGATTAAAGTGATTAAACTTGTTTTAATAATAATTCTTTTCAACCAATGTATGGAATTATCATCCTAGGGCAATGTCTTGGATTTTGATGAAAATAGCGCCATCGAGACCAGAATATTGAGTTGTGCGCCGATGAGTTTTGTAGCGATCGGACAACCTGTGTGATTATATGACCTCAGAACGTTCAATGATTAAATTAGTCAAATAGAATGTATATACAAATACCCATTACTTAACCCTTTTCTCATACTTCCTCTCTTCTCCTTTTTTCATTTTCCAATAAAAAACTGCTACATTTTCCTCCTCTTCGATCAATTGTTTCATGAGCTAGGGTCAACAAAATTTGATGATTTTGTTGCCATTGAACTTGTAAGGTTGATGGCTTCTCATCCATAGCCTTGATAATTGGTGCGACCCAACTTAGGTTTGCTCGGCTTTGTTGGCCAGCATTAGGGCTGGTAATAGTCGAAGCTTGGAGCATCGATCAAGAAATCGAAGGGTATTGTTGTGCTAGTTAGGCAAAGGTGAGTTCTTGACATAGTTTGAGGTGGTGTGGCTTAAGGATGTGGAATGCGACTTTGGGTTGTTGTGTAGCTAGGTTTGGGTCACGACGAGGTAGAAGAAGCCGGAGATGAAATCAAAGGCGGCATTAGACACAGGGCGTGAGAAGGAGTTGATTCGCAGTGGTTATAAGTGGTGTGGTCGTAGATTGGGAAGTGTAATGTCGCACTATAGCAGCAGCAAAGGAGAATTCACGATCTAATTTGGGCGATCGAAATTGGGTTTGTTGGGTCAATCGAGAAGCTCAGATGGAGAGAAATTCAATGGCGCGAATGGCATTGGATTTCGTCAAGGGATGCTCGGTATCGCTGTGTGTATGTGCACGTTTGGGGATAGGTTGGATTTGCATAGTGTTATGCATGCCAATTTGTATTTGGAAAAGAGAGGGGATTAAGGTGATTTGTTAACTAAGTTAAGTTAATTAATTAAAGATTTAAATCTAATTCTTGTAAAATTCATATCTTGTGCATACAAGGTCCAATTGAGACACCATTTTCGTCATTGCACTTGTATCAGGATTTTCTATGTCTTGGATTGGTTTGAGCTAGGGTGAATGTTGGAACTGGACCAGCCCACAATTGACGAAATGGGTGGATATAAAAAAATTACCATTTTGGATCATTAATAGGTCTATGAAGTCTAAATACTTTTAGATCTTATCTAAATTTTATTTTAAATAAAATCAATATTTAATTTAATTTGGTAACTAAAGGATATTTAAATCCAGTTCAAATAAATATGTAATATGATGTATGTAATAAATACTCAAGTGTTTTATATTTTAAATAAAATCAATATTTAATTTAATTTGGTAATTCAAGGATATATAAATTCAATTCAAATAAATATGTAATGTGATGAATGTATTAAATACCCAAGTGTTTTAATGATTAGGACAGCATATAAATAGCACATAAAAATATGTAAATAAACATGTAAAGGTGAGTGAAAGAAACCTTTTATTTCTCTCTTTACACAAATAATTAATTGGGGGAAAATGGATCATAAATGTAGAGAGGGAACCTTTCATTTCTCTCTCTATTTAGTTAGGTTAAGTGACAAATTAACAACATTTACTACGGAATTAATACATGCCTTCATTGCCTAAATTTTAATTTTTAAAACATGAAAATGATTGAAAAATATGTATGTATGTATGTATTATGTATGCATGCGTGTTTGTGTATGTGTGTATATATAAGTTCTATTTACACTAATGCATAATATGTTGAAAGATATTTTATTTACAGACAAAAGTTAACTTATATTAACAAAAAGGACAGTCAAGGAATTAAGGTAGACATCTATGAAAAAGGAAAGATGGAGCATTTTCCTCCTTCCATTGTTTGTTCAATCAATGACAATTCAAATTAGTAACTAAACTCTGAAACATATATGCATATAAAATAAATTTGGACCATTATCATAGTTTGATATCTAGAATTAACAAATATAATTAAGCTTCAATTTAGGAAGAATCTTAAGATTAAAATTGTGAATTTACATAAAATAAATTTTTAAACCATGAATTAAAACAACACATTCTCACATATATGTAACTAATTACAAGCTAGTTTAAAATTAAAATAACAAATGAACAAGTGAAGTTTTTGATTTAGTATGCGTTAGAATTAAGGGTTAATTTTTTTACATATAAGTCCAGTTATGTTTTTTTTAACAAAAGAATACGATAATATAAAATCAAACACAAATAATATAAAACATGTTCAATTCTCAGATGATTTAAAGACAACATATGCAATTTATATAAGTTGGACAAAATAAAATTATATAAATAAGTGGTATAAAACAGAAATAAAAGGGACAACTTAGACACATACAAATTCACAGTGAAATTTTAGACTTGAACTATGAGAACAACATGAACAACAAATTAAATGAGATGTAATATTTCACAACTTGAATGCTAAGAATATGGACATGCAATCAAAATGGAATAGCACAAAATAGATGTAAATCAATTGATATTATAAATAAATATATATATGTGTGTGTGTGTGTATATATATATATATATATATTAAAGAAGATGTGATAAAAAGGGAGTTAAATACTATACAACATTAACAATAATTAACATAAATAAACAAAGGATGAAAAACCTGTACAGATCTGAGTTGAGTCAAATAATAAATAAGTTATTAATTGAGATAAAAAGGGTTTTGATTCACATGTTTTAACTTAATCTATTAAGCACACAATGAAGCATTCATATTCAAACATATGAAGGATAGAACATATAAATAAATAAATCGAAGAATCACCTTAGGATGTTACCTAGAAATCACACCTTGAATGATGATATCTCCTCAGATCTTTAAGATCCACATCCTATCCTTGTAAGAGATGGATAAACTACTTTTGTTTTGTTTTATTTGATATTTTTATTTGAAGTTGAAAGATTTTTAAAATTTGTTTTTTTTTTAATCATGAAAAGTTAGAAGGAGAGAAAGAAAAAGAATGAATGAGAAAGAATGGATACGTACGTAATGAATTGGAGAATATGTTTTATTTGAAGGAATGAAACATTTCTCATTCTTTAATTAAAACATCCCTAATTAATTCCCTTGATTATTTCTCTCTTTCTAATTCTTTCTTTTCATAAGATATATCATTACGTGACATAAAATTTCCATAAATCATGTCATCAAAGGACATAAAATTTCCATCAATCATTTTATGCAATTATCTTTAAATTACATCGATATCGTATATCAATGTGCATAAATATAACTTTATAAATGCATTAAAATAATTACAAACAACTTCCAAATGCCAAATAAATAATAATTAATATTTCTCAAATATTAATTAATTTAATCAATTCACAACTCTTTAGAGATTAATTAAATCATGTGATTTTTCAGAGAATTCATCATTACGGTTATGCGACTCAAAGATATAAACCCAGTCGGCAATTAATATCGACCTATTCTAATATTATTGTTCACACGTCACTTAGCAAATAATGTGTCATTTTTGGCTGAATATACCGCTTACACATCTTCTAATAAAATCCAATTTTTACTTATTACAAGTGGTACCTGATATTGACAATTACTTAAAGCAATTCTCTCCATCAAAACTATATCACATTAGGACTTATGGAATTTAATAATGGTCAAAATTCCAATATCGTCCACATTCAACTTTATAATCCAAACACAAAGTCATTGGTTCATTAATAACAGTTATTATCTGTAATGATCTATCTTTCTTATACCAAAAGACTACCCTAGATACATCCTCGTTATTCATGTGCTGATCATTTAAATTTCTGAAAGAAAAGTTCTTTGGGGTGAAAGAAGGAAAAAGGAAGAACAGAATCCCACAAAACGTGACGAGTAATATGTAATATGAATAGGTCTTTACAAAAGGAATTCTTCTTTATTATACATAACATCAAAGTACATTAACCTATTATCAAATGGGCAGTTATAATGGCATGTCCTTACAATTTGATAAATACAACAAACAGTCATCAAGAAAAACTAAGCAGTGGAAGAATATAAGACACATTAATATTTCTTGGATAATCCAGCCCGTCTCCAAAAAGCTCCAAAGAATCCAACTAAATCGGGAAAATATGCTCATGCTGACCCTAGAATTATTGGAAAACAACGCCTAGGTCAGTCTGGTAAAACAAGCGTGAGAAACTCAAATCACAAGGAACTTTATCATAACTCATAAAACCCTTTTAAAATCAAATACTTCCATAAGACCACGCTGCACATAAACACAGACAGGTTTTTACCTTACAATAACCACAATATTATAATATAAAATCTTCTAATATTACCATAATGTCTAGGATACAAATACATATTAATCATTGCTGAAATTGTTACATTATTAAATTCCAATATACTAGGCTTTACAATCAAAACCGTAAAGGCACATGTTAAAGAATGGGTTCCAACAAATGTCAAGGTAAGGGACTACCTTTCAGAAATGGTACACCTCTATATAAAATGTATCGTAGTCGGACCTTGAACTTGGTCTACCCTGATCTTGGATAGTACCTAATATGTCATCACCCCAGTTGTTCCCACCCTTTATCGAGATATCTTATGCGCAACCAAACCATAATATGGTAATCTATAAAGGTGATGACACATCTTAATGGAAGCAACCCATATAGCGCCGCTGCATCTACCATGTTTTAGCCATTGCAGGGGTATGAGGCTTGAGGTATCGATTTACCTTCTTCCTGGTAGACCATCTTGGAATTCTAACGCTGCCTTCCAGGTTGAAATGAAATGCCAGCATTTACAAATACATGTTCGTTTGTGGGACTGAATGAAATCGAAGGCCCTACCTCTGCTACAACCATTTGGAATCACCCTTAGGATCAATAGCAAGCAGCCCTTGCACTTCAAAAGCTCCATCTTCGAGATATCTTTAATTTGAGATGCTCGTATCGAAGAGATTTTCGCATAATTTATATTTATCTGATCTCGGTCTCTTTGAAACAACATTCATAGTTCCAGTAAACTCAACCCCGATTCTTTTGGAAATAATTAGATAATACATACGAGCAGAATCACCCCTAATCGTTTAAATGGATGAATTTCCCTATTATTTTTCCAAAGGGGACAAAACGATATTTATACGCACAGTACAACATCATCGAAGATAACTGTGCCATATGTATAACTGACGTGTTTCTCCTAGATATTTCCGAAGTTATATTTTAGTACAGATTTCAATTATCAAATAAACAAACAATAAAAAATTCAGAGATTTAATTACCTATAGCAACCACCAAGCCTCAAACTAAATCTTTCATTTATTAAAACTCTTTTCAAAAGTATTTATCAAAAACACTCATATACTTATCTCACTGACTTAAGTATATTTATAAAACTTTGTGAAAGATTTCTCATTTTCATATCATATCAAAGGATCAAAAAATGTTATTTAAACTATAGATAAAGATAACCTCCAAAAATACTCCTTCGTGTTAAGTGTGGACGAATGTCCATACCACCCGACAGAAAATACAATCTCAAATTCTTTTATAAATTTACTTCTATAAATCCTCTTAATAAATCTCTTTTATTTATGAATTTCCTTTACTTGAATTCTAAACCCATTTAGAAAACTCTTTATAATCACCAAGTTAAATTTACAAAACTCATTTATAAATTTCAAAACCATTTATATATCTCTTTTTAAATCTCCAAAATTATTTATAAAACTTCCTTTATAATTCCAATATCATTTATAAAACTTTTTTACAAATATTTATTATTTAAAACATAACTCCTTTAGTAAACTCATTTACTAAAGTCCTTCTGATAAACAAAATGATTATTTGAAACATCATTACTAAAATCATTACTTAACTTGAAACCATTATTAAAAGTATGTTTGACCTTAAAAATCATAAAAAAGTTTAGGGATCGTAATGTTTCTCATCTAATTGAGTTTACTTTTCAAAGTTATAACATGAGTATACACATAACAAGCAGATATGTATAAGAGAATCAGCCAAAAATGATCAATCATATAAGTAAATATCCAAGTTACCAAAATAGTAGACAAGGTTTTGTTCTACTAAATACATGTCTAAGTTAATATAAAGGTAGGTTGGGTTTTATTTTCCCTAGTTGATATCAACATAACCTACTTGGTGAACTATGGTAGAGCAGTGATTTATTCTATCAAACAGCTGTCAAATACAAGTTATTTAGCAGAATAGTGATTTATTCTGCTAAAAAGATGTCAACTATAATTTAATTAGCAGAAAGGTGTTTTATTCTGCTAAACAAATGTCAACTATAATTTAACTAGCAGAACGATGGTTTATTCCGCTAAAAATATGTCCTTGGGCTTCATATTCGATTGGGTTATTTAACGTAATCGACTAAGAAACCCCTTGGATTTAAAACATTCTTTAAAAGAGAGTTGCTTTTTGAAACAAAATCGATCTTTAGAAATAAAGCAGTTCAAAACTTTAAAACTCTTATTTAAAAATTAAATAACAATTAAATTCTTTATTTAATGATAACTAAACCTTTAATTAATAATTATTTAATAATTTACTATTAAATAAATAATTAAATAATAATTATCCTTTTTATAAATAATTAAATAATATTTAATCTTTAAATAAATATTTAAACCATACTTGATCTCTAATTTTATTAATTAATAATTGAAGCCTTCATTAATAATTAAGTTAATCTAAATCAAGTCTTAAGTAATCTTGCAAAATTTATGATTAATTAAATAATTAAACCCTTTATTAAATAAATAATAAGTTAATAATTAATATTAAATAATCAAATAATGATTAATCCCTAATTATTAATTAAATAATAATTAACTTAAACTAGTTAACTAGTTGTAATTAACTTAATTGATTGACACTTAAGTGATAATTACCTTTTGTAAACTAATGATTAAGTACTACTTATCTTAATTAGTTAATTATTAAAATAAATAATTAAATGATTGCTTTTTAATTTCATAATTAAAGTTTTGACAATACTTTGCAAAAGGAATTCTTAAATAAAAATACTTTTTAGATTTTCCAAAACTAGTTCGTTTTACGAACTGCACTTATAGCAACTATAGTTATATGACTCGAAATTTCATAACTTGATTTTTATATCCAGTAGTTTCAAAATTCTTAACTTTTATATTTTAACCACTTTACATGCTTATTAAAAGAATTTGGAAAACAAAGTAAGGTTTTTTAGGACTTTGAACAACATTTCAAAAACAGAAAGTGAGTAAAAAAGTTTTAATCCACAGAATTTCGATGTCACAACCTAACTATCTCCAAACACTTACTTTTCTTTTACATAAACAACATATGCATAAGTGTAACACACATACGTATCATCACAACATACAACTAATCAAAATTGGAGCTTTCAACCTTTCTAATATTTAACGTACATTCTCAAGCTAATATTACATCCAAACACATAAGCATACTAACAAAGCAACAACATATTCAACCAAATCAAGCTATGATTTAGCAACAAGATATATAACAAATTCAAAGTTAGAACTTCTAAATAAATTCGTTAGCTATACTCACCCAAAAGTTACCAAACCACTTCGAACTTTAGATCGACCTAGATCCTTGCTTTAACTTTGGAAAGAACAAGATTGGTAGCCTTATGGTAACTTTATGGTCCAGCCAAGGTATGGTGCACACGGCGCAAGGGTGGTGGAGCTCGGCCTTGAAAGGGAGAGGGATTTTGGATTATCGTCGAATTCACAAAAATTGGGCCTGAAAATAGTCATCTTCCAACTGATTTTTGGACAAGTTATTCATGGAATTTGGAAAAGTTTACAAAGAAAAGGTTCTTGGAAATTCTTTTCTCCATAATTTTTAAAAAAAAAAATCACCCAATTTGAATCTATTTTGAAGGAGAAATAGTCAAAAGAAGAAGAACTATATTTGAATTTGAAAATCTGGGTCCGAAAATGAGTCTGAAAGAAATTATATTTGGACATGGCTAAGCTCAAAATATGAAGAAGTGGTACACATGAAAGTTGTAGCCATTGGAATTTGATATGGTTTGAAAAAAAAAACCTTAATTTGTATAATATATGAGAAAGATATAGTATAAGGTAGAGGATGCAAATTGAAGGAATGAAAGGAGTATTTGTAAGAAAGAAACAAAGTTAATTACCTTAATGCCCTTGGTCCATTACCGTCCACCTCCTCATGCCACCTCACTTTCATATACCTTAGTCCAAAAGCTTGTCGCCCCTTCCCTTTGCTTAGCCAACATATGTGTGTGTATTTAAACATACATATGTGTGTGTATTTTGTCTTAAGTTTTAACATCACATCTTACTTTACATACTTAACTATGTATATACATATACAAATACACACTCATATGTATGTTTAAAATAAATTTTATTTGTATGTATATGTCTATACAAAAGAGTTTACAACCTTCCCGACAACTTTTAGTCAACGAAAGTCGAAAATTCAAAAAACGAATTCCGGTCACATTTTCGATTTTTCTTCGAACTATATTTTTGTAAACACTTTTGGAAAACTATTTCGCAATCATTATTTATTATTTTTAAAGAGTTTTATTTTAATTATAAAAATCATTATTTGAATATTTAAAATTAATTTAATATTCCCAAATCAAAATGGTGAAATTTCGAGTAGTTACATTATTAACCGAACTGTTCTGGCCAGAGAATTTGACTTTGAGTTGACATCAATTGACTATGATACTAACCTCATATAACTAAGGAGTCAAATCCTTTCTTGAATAGTGTTACACTTCCATTACTTTCATTCGACCCAACTGTAGTCATTCGACGGATGTTGTGTCATGATTTAAATATAATCAAAGCAAAGCTTCCACATTAAAGATTAACGGTATTCTCAAGCTGAGAGAACTGTGTAAATTAGTCACATCGATATTTTCTGTTTGATCTTAGTTATATTAACCAAAAAACTATCGAGTGATTTGTTCCATAGTTATCCAATAACTATTAGTATGTATCCCCTTGGTGCCCCTAGTAGCAATGGATAATACACTGTTCAACATTTGAAGAGCGTTACGTATTTTATTCTCAAGGGATGTATCGGTATCCAGTCTCGATACATTGTGAATAGGAATACATAAAATGTACATTTATTTTCATTGTGATAAATTACTCTCGATTACAACAATTTGTAACTACTATCACAAAACATACCAAATAAGGATTTTCTATTAAATATTTTTTTAATGATATTAATCAATAAATAAAAACATTATATCAAGTATATAAAAGAAAGAAAACACCTTTTATTTTTGAACAAGATTTGTTATCAAGTTACATATATGTAAAAAAAATACATAAGTTCCCCTAGGGTATATCCTTACTCTATCAGTGAGTTTACTCATCGGTTATTTGTATATTATTATGATATAATGTTTATTGTGAAAAATATAAATTAAAATAGACAATGACGCAAGTTTTTATTTTTGCACCCCTCCTTACTTCTAAAACCAAGTGAAAATAATATATATATATATATATTATAATTTCTCTTTTAATTATTTGTAACATGTATCGTGGCCCATACAACTTGTTTACATGTTTAAAATTGTTGTTTGATAGAATTGAAAAGTGTGCGTGAATATTTGGAGCGAAATGGTTGGTATGAACGCACTATGAAATCTCATATATTTAACATTTATTAAATTGGTAAAATATGAATGTATAGTGGAAATATATATATATATATATATATATATATATATTTGGGTGTTATATAAACATGTTTTGGGTGTGTTTGACTAAAATGAATTGGTTTGGAAAGTTAATAAAATTTTGAAACGAACATGTGTTGAAAATTTCGTCTTTAGTAAACTAAAAAACACTTTTAATTTGGAAATTTTTCCAATCTATTTAAAGGATTTTTAATGAAAAGTTATTAAAGTATTTAAAAAAAGTTGTTTGTAATTATTTCTGAATTTTTAAAGTAAAGAATTTTAAATTATAAAAACATGCTTTCTATGGTTTCTAATTAAATTATAAAATAGATATTTTAAGTAATATTTTCAGTAAGTGTTTGAAACCATATTATAATTATTTTATAGATTAATTTATAGTGTATATATATTTTAGAAAAAATTTCAATGATTTCATTAAAGGAATAAAAGCTTTTATATTAAGTACCATTTTAAGAAGGTTTAGTTAGAAAAGAAGTTAAGTACTTTGGAAAAGAATATAAAAAAGGTTTTTGGGATTTTGACACTTATATTATAATTAATGGTTGTGTAACAATAATTAAAAATGTATATCACCTTGTTTAAAAAGTGAGGGTGTACTTAGATCTTTAAATGGATGTGTTTCAAAGTTAATAACAAGTAAAAAAGCGATTTTAGGTTTATAGTGATGATGTTTAAGCAGTGATTGTTTTTAACCCATTTAATTATACTTTTGAAAATTAATATAATCTTTAAAAGAGAGTTTAAATATATTGATTAAGTGTAAAGTGTTTTGGGTTTGTAGTAAACGGGTTTTAGTAACATTTTTTTTTAAACCCTTGAATTATATATTAAAGTGGAAAAATATTGTTAAATGATTTTGGAAAGTACATAGATCTTTAATAATGAAATTTTAAAGATAATAACAAGCATGAAATCTCTGAAAAAAGATAGAAAATTATAAGATTTATTTATAAAAGGGAGAAGTGGTTCATAATAACAATGTTTGAGTGACATTTATTTTAACCTCTTCAGACGTGTTTTAAAGTAAGTAAAACTTGTTATTGATTTGTGAATATACTTATAACATTGAAACAAGTATATGAATACTTTTGAGAGTGCTGAAATGTGTAGAAATGGATATTGAAGTATTACTTAATGAAAGAAGTTATTGAGCAAAAAGGAGTTACTAATAAAAGAGGTTTAATTAATAAAGGATTAATTAAATAAAAAAGGGATTTGAAATCGTTTATATGACTTGATCATACTTATGTGTGTCGATCATGTTTTATTTGTTACTTGTTTATGGACAGTATACGGAACATAGTTCCCTTAAAGTGATCATTTCATTATTGTTGAAATTGATCAGATATAATTTTGGAAATGTCTAAAAGAAACACAAGAATTATATGGTACAGTTATCTTCCATGATGTTATACTATACATATAAACTCATTTTGTTCTTCTAGTACAAACGATAAAGAAACCCGACCCCTTCTGGTCAGCAGGCGATCTCCGTTCTTTTGTAGTGTTTGTTTATTTTCGAAAGAACTGAAGTTGAGTTTATCGGAAATAGATCGATTGGTTTTTGAAGTACCGGTAAGCGGGGGAGTTTACTTATATGAGATAACTCAAAACCGTAACCATTCCAAAACCATATACATGCTCTATGCTTTGGAAGAGGTACGTGGTTGGTTCGAGATGCTGGAATCTATGTGGAGATTCGAGATCAGTTTGAGATGTTCGAACACATACAGTTGTTCATTATCTATTTAGGATATAGGAATCCGTGTGTGATTCCGAGATCTGTTGAGATATGGTAATCCATGTGTGTTTCCGAAATCATTTCGAGTTGGGGAATCGTGTGTCAAGATCTGTTCAAGTGGCGACTTGTGTGTTGGAATGCCGAGCATGGCCTCACCCGTGGACGTGACTAAAACCAGAGATATGATTTATAGACCATGGGTTAGCTAACCCAATGGTGCAGGCGATTCGACCCTAGAGATTCCTATAATTATGCATGTGTGAATGATGCATTCGGCCACATGTGATAGGGATAGCTATGTGTAACGAACGAGATTTTCAACCATTAAAAATCAACACTAATGCATCCACTGTACTATGTATCGAGTAATCAAGTGTTGAAAAAACCGATTGTTAGGGTAAAAAAAATAAAGAAAAAACAGAGTCTCACATGAATGGAATAATTTATAATATCAATAATCTTTACAAATGAAAATTTGAAAAAATATATATCAAAGTTTAACCTAAGCTCAGTTTGGACAGTTATAAATTTGTGTCCATATAATTGCTGAAAAACCAAAACAAATTGAAGTGGGAATATAATCTACTTCCATACGTTGATGAAGATCTCCAGCTCTCCTTTGGAAACTCCAAGCATCTTCAGCTAAACCTAAAACTATTCGGATCTAACTCGAGTATTAAAAATACCCAGATCAAGCTTGATAAACCAACGTGAAAAAACTCGAATCATAAATGTATAACAGTGTCATAGATTAGATGATGCCAATCAAAACCTTTGAAAAGAAGGATATCTTATAAGTCCACATTGCACATAAATACGAATGGGTTTTTAGCTTATGTTAACTAAAATACTTTTTTGGATATTATCATTAATGACATTTGTTTGGAAACACTTTTCAAATAAATATATAAAGAAGGTACCAATACCCGGACAATGTCAAACGGTGTACGTGATACCAAAGAGGTAGCTAAAATGTTTGCAAATTATTACATCTATTTTGGAAATACAACCAAAACTGTATAGCTTGTATTGCAATTGGATCTTCAACATGATAGGGAACTAATGTCCATTTCCTTCGATGCGAAATCCACGCATAACAATCCTAGTCCCGGTGACTATTCACTTTTCTCAAGTAAGCCCCTGTATTACATTTTTACACTACTATAAAACAGCTTATTTCGATAGCTTTGATCTTTCTCGATCGAGCCTCTAATACCTGCCCATTTAAACCATTGAAGGTCTAGACACTACTAGACTCCTCCATCATCGATAAAACTGATAGCTAGTAACATATGTTCTACAAACCACGTAGTATCCCGTATCATTCGGATGTGGGGCTCATGAAGCCACGCTCTTCTTTCCAGCCACGCTTTTCTTTTCACAAAGCCACACTTTGCTTTTCACAAAGAAAATTCCAACTAAAATGACACATTGTCATTTCTAACAACACATTATTGATTTGCATAAAAGTACATCCTCTAAGCTCATACGTCTCAAAGAAGGGTGTTAAGTATAAGAGAAGTTATCTCCTACACCACCAAACATATGTATATTTGTAAAAACCAATGTATGTGGTCTTAGAAATATAATGTCAGATACTCGTCCATACAAGTTGTCCAAGTAAAGGACAAATCGATGGCACTCCTCCTACTACATCTTAATCTCCCGGGGGGGTTTGGTAGTGAGTAGTCCTTGCAAATCGAAGATTTTCAAAATGAAGGCACTACTGCCACCATTTATATAATATGGGTATCACCCTAGAGGATAGTGGAAAGCAACCCTACGTTATGAAGATTTCCACCTTCGAAATCATTTTCTTCAACATGTCTTCCCTTTCGAATGCATATTTTGGTGTGAAGTGGTTTTCGGATAGGAATCACCCTAATTATATCGCTGTCTCTCCAGACCAATCATCGATAAAAGGATGTCATGTGTGTAGGTGATTATTAAATAACATCCAATCGGTTTATTTTTTTATTAAATTAATTATCTTTCAAAGATATATTCTTTTAAACTATTCCTTTATCTTTTAAGAGTATATGAAATCATTAAGCCTCATTTATCAAATTCACTAGCTGATTAAACCACTTTAATCTTGGAATAATACCAAATCATTTCACCTTTTACTTAGGAAAACATTTCCAAATCATTTATTCAAATCTAAATAAAGATTTCTTATTTTCAAATCATAATTTTTAAATAGGTCAAAAATGATGATTTAAACATCATTTACTATAAACCCAAATAAATTAGTATTGAGTAGAAAAGAATCCATAGAGATTAGACTAATTATACTCAATATCAATTTCCACACTCAATTTGTACTATACATCGAATAACGGTGAAATCATATTTATTTTAAATTCACATGGATAGTACGAGTTTCCTCCTCGGAATTCAATATAGAGTTTAACTAGGGTATTCTCTATACCACTAAAATCGTATTTTAAAATCTTGTTTAACTTTTGAAAAACCCCAAATCTCTTTTCTTTTAACTTATGAAAATGCGGTCCGAGTAAATCAAATTAACTATCCCCTCCGTCGGCCTAATCCTGGTAGTGTTTAACGACGGAAATTTTTATTTTTCTGAAAATTTTATTGATATTTACAATATTTACATATGTCTAACTCAGATAAACAGAGGATAGATATATTACCCATGCACCGCCATGTGGACTTATGTGAGGGGAATAAAGAGCGTGACGAGTGAACACACGAGTCTGAACACCAATTGACTGTAGGCGTTATTAAAAAGAATTTTTATACATACACCTAGCCTATATAAACTGAGGCCAGACATACCAATCGTGCATTGCCTTTCGGGCTTACGTAAGAAAGGTACAGAGCATGGCGAGTGTACACATAAGTGTTTACACCTGTCGACCGTAGGTGTTAATAGAAAATACATACAAATGTTTTATTTATTTTTAATTTTTTTTGAAAGAGAGAGTTTTGCAAAATAATCTTAGCACCAATTAACTTAGAAGATAAAAAAAATGTTATATCCTTTACTTTAAATCAATCACTTTTTAAAACAAAGATTTTCAGTTAGGATATATTTCATAATTAATACGTATGAATCTTCTTATATACTAGTTAAACCATTGTTGTTTGTAATCGAACTTCATTTTAATTTTTGTTAGACGAATAAATTTTCAATTTAATAAACCAAAACTATATATTTATCCAATAGCGTTTCTTTAAAAATAAATCAAAACTCCTAAAAAATATTCCTCTTTTGTTTTTGAATTTTTTTTTTTGAGTTTTTGGAAGAAAAATGAAAAATTAATCTTGAAAAATCAAAAAGAAGATGAGTCTCCCCCCACACTTGATTTTGACTATGTCCCCACAGTAAACCCAAGTGAAAGGAGGAAAAAAAAATGATCTGCATTTACATGGAAATGAAAAGATTATTATTTACAAGTGTTTAGAAAGTATATCGCCATAAAGTAAATGAGATGGTCTTCCAAAGACCGTTTCGTTTGTCACGTCGAGCATGCGAGACGCAACTCAGGCGCGAAAAACCAAACCGTAAAAGATTTCGAAGTTGAATGTTGATTTGGAAAAACGAATATCGTTTTATTGAAAATCGTACGAGTTATTTTTTCGATGATTTTTGGGATTGATAAAACAATTTATTGAAATTCAAGTTTATTCACCAAATTGAAATTCAAACTCGTAATTGAAAACTTCTTCAGAATTACAGATTTCAAAATCAATATGGTGATTTAAATCTTCCCCTTTAGAATTTCACAACTCATTTTCGAAAAGTCCGAAGAAATCGTGTTCATTGAATTTGTCTTCCTTTGTTGAACTATCAACAACTTCATTGCGTATCTCAAATTCAAAATCCAAAGTTGTTGTATTTAAATTTTTGAAATCGAGAAAAGGAAAGTCGAATTATAAATTTGGTTTCACACCCTCAAAAGAATTGAAATCCAACTCAATTACCGTGTTTTCAACAACTTCAATAAGATTTTCATTTTCATTTTCAAAAGTTGTTGCTTGAAAATCGTCGATTATGGTGTAACATAGATTATCATTTGACTTGCCACACGTTAGGATTTGAATTTGTTTATCACGTTGTTTCGTATAAGTTTCGAACAATGATCATCGTAAATTTCGTTCATTTGCTCAACAAAATCCAATTTACGATTATTGACTTGAGAATTTTCGATTTGGATTTGTAGAGAACAAAAATTTTCACTCGTAACATGGTTAAGATTATTCCCATTGTCAAATTCGTTTGAAAAGTTGTTCCCATTTGCATGTTGAGTTTGAAATTTATTTTTGAGTTCGAAATTGAAGTGGCGTCGGTTATATTCGAAGTCATTTGCATTTTGAAGTGAATTCAAGTTTTGATTATTTTGAAAATTTTGACTTGAATTATCACACAGATAAGAATTACACAAATCATTTATCATTTGATTTTGTTGTGTAGAGATTTCAAGTAGAGACGAAATGCTATTTTCGAGATTCGAGTGTTGGTCATCGTTTTGAAAACTTTGTTGTTTAAAATTCGTAATGTTTAAAGAATAGTTGTCCTTAAAATATCCATATGAATTTAGAGTGAAATCATATGGATTATATTTATTTTCACAACTATTGTAAAATTCAAGTGAATATGGAAATTCAGACATTTTCAAGAATGTTTTTGGTTTTTATATAAAGGAAAAATATTTACAGATAAAATTTATTTTTCGAAATGGAAAATTGATTTTTGTTTTGTTTTTTATTTTTCAATTTTTTTGTTTTTTGAACAGATTTTGTATTATTTTTTTGGATTTTTGATTTTCTAAAAAAATTAAGTGATTTTTTTTGGATTTTTGGAATTTTTATTTGAAAGTTTTCAAAGGAAAAGGAAAAAACTAAATTAAGAAATATTTACAATTTTTTTTAGTTTTGGATTTTGAATTTTTTTGTTTTTTTAAAATATACCTGAACTAATTCAGTTAAATGAATGCAGTGGTTAATTACAAATGATTTACCCTAAGTTAAGCCAAAATTGTATAATCACACATTGTCTTAGATAAACAAGATAGTTCTTAGCCAGGTAACGGATAGGAGTTATCAGTGCGCCACTACAGCCGAAGATTTAAGTACCTTTAGAGGAACAACTAGTATAATATTTACGAATCACCATAATATTTATAAATGGTTATTTCTCTACCGTAGCCTAGACACCAAGAAATTAAATTGTCCAAAGAAGACAAATTGTCAATATACAATCAAGTATTATCGATGTTTAACCGTTATTATTAATAAATTCTAAGACGAAATGAAAAGCAGAAATTAACGTGTATTAACAATGCAACTATGAAAAAAAATTGGTTTTTTTTGAAATTTTTTTTTAATGCAAGCAGTCAACAATGCAGACTAAAACTTGAGATGAAAGCACAATACTAGAGTGTGCAAAACTATTGAGCAATTATTTCAAAGCAGCAATTTTATTTTTTTTAGCACGCAAAGCAAGTCTTCTTCTGCTGAATTTTTGCTTTGGCAACCTAAAAATAAAAACAAGATATATATACAAGTTTATTTATCTTTTTATGTTTATCAAAGAAGAAAAACAAAACAATTGAAAAGCGAAACAAATGAAAATAAATAAATGAAAATCAAAACAAGTAAAACTTAAAAAAGTGAAAAATGAAAATTAAACAAAGTTAAACTTGTTTTCTTTAAGGATAAAACAAAACAAAACAAAGACAAAGCAACTCCTTTTTTTTTAAAAATGAGAAAAGGAATTAAAATAAATTATTCACAACTCAAAACAAATCAACATAAAAGAAATCTCCAAGCAAGAAATTCTCTTTTTTTTCTATTTTTTTTAACTTTTTTAATTAAGAGAAAGAAATACTTCACCTAAACAAATTCCCTCAGACCATAGCCTGCATCCTACTATACTCGCCATTATAAAAAAAGGAAACAACACAAGTTCTCCTCTTTCTTAACATACATCCAAATCCAAAATAAAAATTGAAATCAAAAATCTAGTCGAAATCGCAACTCAAAATCGAATTAAAGTGAGCAAGTCGTGAGTCGTGGTGACTGGTTACCGCTGGCGTAATTTGCAGGCGATTGTGGTTGCTCGACAGTTAAAGGCGATGATGATCGATTTGGCGATTCGAGTTGATCGTTGAGGATGGCAGCAAAGTCTGGTTTTCGCGGTGGTTTCGGAGGAGTTGCGTTTGGGTTACGGCAGGGATGGAAGTCGACTTGGTCATAGGATGCAGTCGTGGTGATTTTGTGATTGCGGTGCTCGTGACTGCTGGCAATTCGATTGGGTTGCAAGTGATGATGGTTGACAGGTAATGGAGTTGTCAGGGGTTACGCGACTTGTTTTCAGGTGAGAATGTTGGAGGAAATTTGGGTTGCAGTTGGGTTCAGGTGAGAATGTTGGAGGAATTGGTCGAAATCGAGTTTGAGAGTGACTGTTGCGCGATAGTGGGATCTTGGTTGCAGTAGTACTGCTGACAGTGGTGGCAGAAGTTGTTGTGTCTATATGTGCAGGGTTGCTACTGTGGCTATGAAGCAGGTGTGTCGATGGAGGTGTTAAGAGGTGGAGTTTGTATGTTGCTACTGACAGAAGTGGAAGCTGTTGTGCACTAATGGTGTGGAAGCTGTCAATTTGATGTTGTATTGGTGAGTGAGTTGTTTGGTTTGTATTGGAAGTAGGGAAGTGAAGCTACTGTGTGCTTATGGCAATGGGATGTTTCAAGGATGAAGTGCTTTGAGATGGTTGTAGGCTGCAGTGTGGCAGAGAGGTATTAGGAAGTTTGTTGTATCGGTGCACAGTGCACAGGTGTTTGTGTGCACTGTATTGCAGTTGTAAAGAGGGGTAAGTGATGTCGTGAAGGTATGTGATTGAAGAAAGAAACGTATGGACGTGATCAGCGAGGTGATGTTTGTGAATTGGAGTGACACTGTGGTGTTGGTGTGAAGTTTGAAGGGGTAGAAGTTGTAGGCAATGAGAAGGAAATGAAGACAGAGAAGGGGATTATGAGTAGTATTTAACAGTGGTTAAGTTGCTATGGGTAGATGAAGCCAAGGCAGTGAGGAATATGTAGCAGTAGTGCAGGAGGTGTCAAGTATTGATAGAGGGGAGGTGTAGTGCACCAGAGAGAGAAATGTGCACAGTAGTTTGAAAAAGGGAACAATGCGCAAAGGCAATGCAACAGTGAATGAAACAGTTTACCCTTTTTAGAATGAAGCACTGTAAAATAAAAATTGTTATGAATAATAAAAAATGAAGTGGAAATTTTTTTCTCTCTTAGAAATTAAGTTGTGTAATTTTTTTTAATAGAAATGCAATGCAAATTGAAACTAGAAAATAAGCAATAAACAAACACACAATAAAATGCACAAAAAATCAAACAAACACACTATTTTTTTAATGCGAACACACACAAAATATAAATAAACAAAAATCAAACAAAAATAATTCGATGAATAAAAAAATTAAAATCAAAGACAATTCCTCAGCAACGGCGCCAAAAATTTGTTTATTGACAGAAATACAATCGAATTAGAATACCGTCAAAAAATTTCAAATTAAAAATAACCGCAAGCGCACGACGTACTATCGTAGTACGTAACAAGTACGGATCGATCCGTAGGGAATTGTTGATTTTAAATTTCTATTCAATCAAATTAACCAAAGATTTAGAGAGTGGTTAGCTTAAAAAAAGAGAAAAATGACAAAAAGAAAGTGATAAAAATATTAGAGTGTTAAGAAAATTTAGAGGTTTTACACTTTGTAGATCATATAGTTCAACCAAATATGAAATTATGATCTCTCTTGTGGTCATTAGTGAAAGTAATTGTTGTGTTTATCATAAGTATGACATATTTGTGCTATTAATTAGCGCAATATAAACCATCAAACTATAATACAACCACAGATACACTTTTAAATCTCATAAAATATGACAGCAAAGTTGAAAGAAAAATCTATTTTAAGTATGGCCTATTAACTATTAATTAGAAACATAAGCCATCCAAATTTAATTTCAACATTCACTTCTTTGCCATAATCATATGTAGGTGAAGAGGCAATGTGTGTTTGTTTATTTAAACATAGCATATTTGTTATGAACAACATAGATTATCAAATTCAAAGCTAAACAACATCATTAAACCACTTTAATCATTCTCATTAAGCAGAAAAAGACAGCATAAACATTAAACTAAGTTGAAGCTACATGATTACAGAGCTTCATTATCCCTAAACTGAAGAGATTTACCTCTCATATTTGTTATCATATGAACAAATGTAGCTTGCAACAATAAATTAAAATAAGAAGAAAAAGAGAGCAAATGAAAAGAAAAGCCAAGTAAAAAGAAATAATACTAATCTACTTACATGAAAAGTAAACTACTCTACTAACATAAGAAGAGAAGAAGCATGTAAATAAAAGAGAATACTAATTAGCATTGCATAAAAGAAAGAAAAATTACATGAAATAAAATGGCTAAGTAGCTGTGACGCCCCACCTCTATACCCACGCTAGCCAAGAACATTACTGTGAATGCTGTCAACTAGCACGGAGAATAAGGCTGTTGAGGAGCGACCATCTGTATAATTGCTTTGTGCGAGTACCGATATTCCGGATTGTTAACGCTAAAATGTGAACGCTAACACCCCGGCGTGTGAAGTGTAGTTGTGAAAGCACCACCCGATAGATCGGGAAAGAATTACAAGCAAGTAATAGCGGAAAAGCAGTAAACAACAACAATTTTATAGTGGTTCGGCTTAAGGGTATAGCCTACGTCCACTCTAAGTACTTTTATTAATAATCCCGTTACAAGCTGATACAATTCTTCTCAAGTACAATATACTTCAAGTTACAAGTGATTTGGAACAAGTCTTAAGCTTCAATGTCGATTAAAGTCCTTAAATTCATGTTGAAGATGTGTGGTTTCTTCGTGAAGTTCTTTGATGTATTCCTCTAATCTTGAAAGCTCTAAGTGTTGATGAAGTTCTCAATGCAGCAAGGTAACAGTGTATGGAGAGAATGTGCCAAAAGTCCCCTGAAAGTTGGAGGTGGCTATGTATTTATAGGCAAGCCTGGATAGAAGTTTTTTCGCCCAAGTCCTGAGTCGTGACCGACTCAGGCTAAGTCGTGGCCGACTTAACATAAGTCGTGGTCGGCTTAGCGAGTTAACATGCGCGTGTCTGAACTCATATCACTAGTCTTAGGTCGTTGCCGAGTTAACATGCGCGTGTCAAGTAGCTGTATAGGATTTGCCTTCATTTGCCTGGGTCGTGAACGGCTTGGCATATGTCTTAAGTCGGTTGCGACTTAAGTATAGGTCGTGCACCTTTCCATGTCCTGATCAGTTAGGTCGGCAACTCCCTTAGGTAATTAGATCGGTACTTAAGTTAGGTCAGTAGACTTCCTAAGTCGGCATCCTTTAAGGCATTAGGTCATTATCCATTTAGGGCCTTAGGTCGGGAACTTTGTAAGGGCATTGAGTCGCTGTCCCTTCTGAGTCATTAAGTCGGTAACTATTGAGTCGTCATTCATTTTAGGTCGGCAATGAGCTAAGGCTGTTGGGTCGGTATTTATGTTGAGTCGGTAGCCTCGTTGAAGTGTTAAGTCGGCATACCCTTAGGCCTTAGGTCGGCACCCCCTGTTGAGCTTTAGGTCGGCACGCTTCTAACTGTTAGGTCGGAACCTCTTGATGCACTAGATCGGTGAGTCATGGTTAAGGCGGAGTTAACATTTGCCCCTCGAAGTATACGCCTAAATGTTAGGTCGTGTGCTTCGATAGCCCTTAACCCGTCCCCTCTTAGGTCGGTAGGTCGTATGCGACCTAACAGTTAGACCGTATGTGTTGCTCCAAATTTTCCACCGCAGGGTATAAGTTAACTTTCTTCCTCTTTCTTCGTCACTTATTCTCTTGCCTGATTCCGCCATTAAAGTATTCTCAAATTCCTAGAAGCAATTTACTTCCAACTAATCACCGATAACCTCTACCATCCATTGCGTAAGTGATTCTATTTCTCTTTCGATCGTAGATTACTTGTCGATTCATGAATCCTGTCGCTCAAACACGAATCGCCTCTCTGTGTGATGCTCCATCAAGAATACCATCGTTTTCGTAATTGATGAAGTTTAGGTTGCTTGAGATGATTGTTGATACAATGAAGGGGGTTTATCGCCTCAGGCTCGATGGTCTTTGATGGCAGGACATCAGATCTGTGACAATTTCAAATTGTTTTATTGGGTTATTGGATTATGTGAATGAAGGCGGCTGCTGATGGAATGGTTATTGGGTTAACGGGTTGAATGTAGTGAGATGTTAGCTCGGAAGCGACTCAGTGAATTTGGGTAGCTTAACATTTGGCCGACCTTACCCTTAGATCGTAGCCAAATTAATTCTTGGGGAAATCTGCCGATTTAACCTTCTACTGATTTAACCTTGAACCGCGGCCAAGTTAATCCCTAAGTCGTGGCCGAGTTAAACCCTTAAACCGTGACCGAGTTGGCTCTTAAACCGCTGCCGAGTTAACACTTAAGCTTTGGGCATGCTGACTTTTTGAGAGCATAGATCCACTTTGAGTTTCTAACTTGAACTGCCAAACTAAGTTGCCTAAATTTTGAACCGCCCCAACTTTAAATTTGCTTGAATCTCATTGTATTATTTCACAGATCGCATTAACTTATAAGCTGCTAACCTGCTGAAAATAACAAAGAAAGAAAACCAAGGCGAAAATACTGCCATTGACTGCCCACGTCAGATGACAGATTAGTCAAAACAAGACAAGCAACTTAATTATATTGCATGAAATGCTTGTGAATCAATCAATTAGAGTTAAACATTAATGCAAAGTATCAATAATCTGAACTGATTTATCTGCATCAACATCTTACTTGCATATTTAGGCTTAAAACAATAGTCCCTGAATTTCATAACTAACAAATGCTTGCTAGTTTTCATTCCAGTTATATTTGTTTACTGCTTGATTGATTTTACACAACACTTCACACACTTTAGGAAACGTGCACCTTCGTGTTTGAATACCCAGTTGTTTATGTAGAATGACTTCCCACCGAGAAGAAGAAGTGGTAACTCAAGAGGAAGAAACTTTTCCGATAGCTGTTCCCATAGAGAATCCTCCGGAGAGAACCTCGACTATTCTAACTTCGAGAGCGTTTATCCAGCTGCGCACTCAATTTGGCTTTGCTGAAAGTGATGTTCTACTCCCTGGGCCAAGTGATACCGCCGACAATCCTCCCCATGGTTTTGTTGCAGTCAACCGCCAAATGTGCTTAAGTGGGGCGATCCCTCCTTTTAACGACTTCCTTCGAACTCTTCTCCTCCGGTTGACAATCTCTCCGTTTCAACTTCATCCTAATGGCTACGCCATCTTGACGGGGTTGTGTGTTTTGTTCCGAAGAACTCTTGATCGCCTACCAAGTTTTGAAGAAATTCGTTATCTGTGCTCGTTTGCAAAGAGTAAAGATCATCCTTCCCTCATTATTGTGAGAAGTGCCAGAAACCGCAAGCTCATTTTCGATCTTACTGAAAGTGTTCATGGATTTTTGAATCAGTTTTTCTTTGCTCGCTGTCCCCCAGAGTTTTATGCCATCTGGAGAGTAGGAAGTAAGATTAGTGTTTCTATTTTTTCCGTTTTGAAACCTTTTCGAGATCCAAACTTTCAGTTGCTAATTTCATTCTTTGTTCCTTTCAGCACTTCCTCTTCCTTCTAGAGATCCAATTCATAAGCAAGTTTTTGAGAGGTTGAGTGCCGTGGCCGCAGAAGAGAGGAGCATAAAATTTCTATTGAGGGATGAATTTTTACATCAACATGGGCTTCTACACGCTTCTCGCTCTATGCATGCTCATGAAGTTCCAACGGAAGTCCCTGATTCTCCGATAAAGACTCCTGAGTCTTCGCTAGTGAAGTGCTCCACTTCTGTTGATGTTGCGGAGCCATCTGATAAACTTGCCCCGGTTATTGAAGAGGAAGAACCCCCTCGATCTACTAGTGAAGGAGTTAAGAAAGCAAGCTCCAAAAAACAAGATGGCGATGATGTTTTTGAGGGGTTGAGCGATTTAGTTGTGACATCTCAAGAACTTTTCAAAGATGATGTTTCTAAAACTGTCTCTTCTGTAATCGAGGCGACATCTTCTTTTCAACAGATGTCAACTCCTCCTACTCAAGTTATCACTACCTCTATTCCACAGAGTGGTTTGTAACTTGATGCGCGTAGTTTACACGTTACACGACACTTTGGATTTCTCATCACTTCTATGCACTTATCTTCTTGTACTTTAAAGATTTCTAAAGCTTATTATTTTAATTTCAGATTCTCCTATGGGGCGCAGCGGCTCGTACTATGATGATTTCCAGCGCTACGGGAGGCGTAGCCAGTATGATTACAGGCGTTACCTTCCTTCTTACAGAGAGTCGGATGAAGAGAGGGCCATCAGGAAAGCCGATGAGAGACGAGCATATGAAGAACGTCGCCGAAGGGAACAAGAAAGACATGATCTTCCCCACAGAGATGATGATACTCAAAAGAGAAAAGCTCATGATGAGAGAGGAAAGAGTCACATAGACGATTCTTCTAGCAAGCGGGCTAGACTTACTGAAGAAACAACTCCTTCAGCTTCTGAACATGTCCCTGCTCAATCTCCTGCTCCCGTTCGCTCCGACATTCAAGCAATCATCAACCGGCCCGCATACCAAGTCGGGCAAGGTCCTCCCACTCTTCAAAGTCGATTTCCTCAGTGGTGCCTGAGAGGGGTTCGATTTGATCTCGACTTGGTTCCTCTCGACAAACCGGCTATGCTGCGAAATCTTGATGCTGTCAGGACCGATATCGAAAGAATGTCGAACTGGCAAAAACTCGTCGACGAACTTCAAAGGGTTAACCGAGCCAATCTCGAGGCCATGCTAACAATGGAGAATGATAAGGCTGAGTGGCAGAAGACTCTCGAACAGCATGACGCCGAAATGAGAAGTATTGCTTCCTACAATGAAAAGCTGGAAGCGGAAGTAGAAAAACTTAAGGAAGAATTAGCTACTTCATCTACTTTCCATTCACAAAAGGAGAGCATGCTTCAACAACAAGTACGAGATGCGCATGCCAGTCAAAGAGCAGTCGAAGATAAGCTTGCATACAAGGAAAAGGTCATAGAAGAATACCGTGCTGAAACTGTACAACTGCGAGAACAGACCGGCTCTTAAAGCTTGGAGATAGAGTTGTTAAAAACTCGACTTGCTATGGCCGAAAAGGAGCGCGACGAGGCTGTTGCTGGTAAACTTGCGGCCGAAGAGGCTCATCAAGCAACCAAAGCTGACATTAGCTCCACATTATTCGATTTTTATCTGCACAGCATTTTGGGACGTGGCAGGCTTGCCTTTCTAGGCCCCAAGTATGAAATCACACTGGCTGAAGTTTGGGAGGCAGCACTTGATATACTCGGTGGTAAAGGTGCTGGATATGCTGAGTCAGCCCTTGAAGAGCATTATCTTGATGATGAAGCCCGTGCCGCTCTTGCCAAGGGAAAGGAGCAGCTTGCCAGAGCGCGGGCCGGGATGGCGGAAGAGGAGCGTTCTAAAAAAGAAGTACCGCCTACTACCTCTGAACGTCCTCTAGTTTCTCCCGAGGTGGACATTACAGGCTCTAGTGCTCATTCGCCGCCTCCTACAAGAACCGGGGTAATTACCCCTACTGATGAAGAGGCTTTGGAGGACATTGGGGCTCAGAATTATGAGATTGAACTGACGAAGCCAACATCTTCAGGTAATTTCGACATTGGTCCGATTCAAGTGGATTACCTGCTTAATCCTCAAAAATTTGATGAGCTTCTCGATTACCTCTTGAATCTCGATGAACCCATATCTCCCTTCTTTCGGGAAGATACTAACATTTTCAATTTTTCTTCTTCTGCAGTTGAAGCAACAAGTGCCGTGCAGACTTCGCCTTCTCTGGTTATTCCTCCTCCATCTCTTCAGGTGACTCCTCCTTCTGCTTCACAACCTGGGTCACAAGAGGAGAAAATTGAGGCTCTTCATGGTTTGGATGACCCTATTGCTTCGCAGGAGCAAAAAGATGAGGGACTTGAAGGAGGCGAGATCTCTCCGGAGCGGACTCCTTCTGACGACGTAGTTTTGTCCGCTCTCATTACTCCGGGGAGTGAGTCTTCCTCGAAGAAAAGAAAGAAGCATGGGACATCGAAGAGGAGGGGGAAGAAAATTATCACCACTAAAGAGGAACCGGAAATTGCACCAGTTGCACCTCCCTCCCCTTCTTCCTTTATGCCTTCAGACCAACCTGAAAGACTTGAAAAGCTAACCACTCGGCCGGGTAAAGGGTCTAAAGGCGGCAAGAAGAAATAAAGAGTTGAGCTTTTTGATTCCTTTTTTGTGTAATGGTCGGATGTTGTGCAGGTACCGGCCCCTGCTTTTTATTTTGAAACCTGTATCTGCAATATCTGCAATTGAATAAAATGATTCTTTATTTGTACAGACTTTTGTTTGAATTTGAGAATGCATTTATTATTCATTTTTGCACAAGTTTATTTATACGATGTTGCGGTGAGCTTGTGGTATGTTGTTTGAGCGTACTTTACCGACATAGTTATACCGCTTTGTATGTAACTATACCATGTTGCCCCTATACCATGAGCTTACTGCAATATCGTATACTTTGAGGGGACTTGCACTCTCGTTTTCTAAAGAATAATTACTTCATTCTCGAAGAGAATTTTCGTAGAGTGCAACTTCCTTCATATAAGCTTCTACGCTTTGTCCTTCGAAGAAATCACTTTTTCCTTTTGCGTATGTATATATTTTGCCAAGTGAATTCTTCTATGTGGTAAAGCGGACCTCTGAACGTACTTTAACTTTCTTTCCCCTTTTTTTTTTTTTTAGAATAGGTAAAGTCATCAAGTACGCTCTTGATGAGGATTTTTCTTTTTTCTTTTAGTAAAAATTTGTGCCTCTGAGGAGAGATTTTTTCACGTTTCAACACTTGGAAGTTTTATTTCAATCTTGGTGAAACGTGTTCCTCCAAAGAGTTGTGCCTTTGAAGAAAGCCTTTTCACGTTTCAGCACTTGGAAGTTTTATTTCAATCTCGGTGAAACGTGGGCTTCTGAAGAGGTCTTTCTTTTTAATTGTGTCCCCGGGAGGGGGTTGTACCTCTGAGGAGGGATTTCTCACGTTTCAACACTTGGAAGTTTTATTTCAATCTTGGTGAAACGTGTACCTCCAAAGAGTTGTGCCTTCGAAGAAAGCCTTTTCACGTTTCAACACTTGGAAGTTTTATTTCAATCTCGGTGAAACGTGGGCTTCCGGGAAGGTCTTTATCTTGTTTTGCATTTCAACTTTGGTGAAGTGAAATTCCAAAGAGCGGTTACGACACTTCAACTCCTGGTGAAATGGGCCTCCGAAGAGGGCTTTTATTTTGTTTGCATTTCAACTCTGGTGAAGTGAAATTCCGAAGAGCGGTCATAACACTTCAACTCCTGGTGAAATGGGCCTCCGAAGAGGGCTTTTTTTTTGTTTGCATTTCAACTCTGGTGAAGTGAAATTCCGAAGAGCGGTCATAACACTTCAACTCCTGGTGAAATGTGCCTCAGAGAGGGTTTTCATCGCCTGGAAGTTACTCTCTCATGGTTGGAGGGTCATGACTCCTCCAATCTTTTTTGTTGAGTAGAGAACTTTCTTTTTTGTGGCGTATGACCCATTAGAGGTCTTTATCCTCCGAAGAGTCGTGCCTCCGAAGAGGACTTGTGCTGCCGATGATAGCTTTGGTTGTTCCTCTGTTCACTTGCTTATGCCTTTTCAATGATCCTCTGCCCCCCCCCCTTTTTTTTACAAGTAACTTGTTTAATCCAAGGAAGTGTGCTTCATTGTCAGGCAATTTCGTGAGAACGAGCACTAGCTTTTTAATTAGATGTTTGTTTGTTCAAACGATCTCAATTTATTAGCAAAGACTCGTTTCTGTCGAAATCATAGGCTGTTCAATTGAAGTACTTCCTATCTAGGATTTGAATTCGGGGCTCTTGTGACTTGAAATTAGGCGAGAATCATTTGTCTTTTTATGTGCAAGTTTCACTTCCATTGTCTGCAAAAATTCAAATCGACATTTCAGCAATTACATTCTATGTACCTTTTATATCGAGAATAAAGCAAACATGTAATAATAATAAGGAACACAAGATTTATAGTGGTTCGGCCATGAAATTGGGCCTACATCCACTTTATATTCTTTCATTATTTACTTGCATCAGTTTTACAATTGCTTTCAATTACAAGAATCATACATTCATAATTCTTTTTACAATGTTTCAACAAAATTTTCAAGTAAAGTATGGACGCAAATGGTTGCTGTTCCATGCCCTTGGAATTTGATCTCCATCAACAGTGGTGAGTTTGAATGTGCCGTCAAGAAGCTTCTGACCTATTACATACGGTCCTTTCCAATTTGGCCCAAACACACCTGTCGCTGTCATAATTCTCTTCAGGACTAGGTCTCCAATCTCAAAGCTGCGTTGGCGAACTTTGGAATTAAAATGTCTGGCTATTCTTTGCTGATGAGCTGCAATTCTGAGATTGGCCTCATCTCTTTTTTCATCAAGGAAGTCTAGCGCTTCAAGCTGTAGCCTTTCATTTTCTGCTTGATTGAAATGGATCCTTCTGTGTGAAGGAACCTCTGTTTCTACCGGGATCATTGCTTCCGAGCCGTATGCTAATGAGAAAGGAGTGTGCCCAGTCGCAGTTTTGTGAGTGGTTCTGTATGCCCATAGTGCAAGCGGTAGCTTATCGACCCAACCACCTTTTGCTCTTTCAAGTTGCTTTTTGATGGTTGATTTGATGATCTTGTTTACTGCTTCCACTTGCCCGTTTGCCTGCGGATGAGCAACTGCTGAAAAGCTTTTCTGGATTTTGAATCGCTTGCAAAAATCTTGGAATTCCTCGCTTTCAAACTGAGTACCATTGTCTGTGATTATTTTCTGAGGCACACCATACCTGCAAATGAAATTCTTGGTTACGAAACTTATCATCTTCTTAGAGGTGATAGTAGCCAATGGTTCAGCTTCAGCCCATTTAGTAAAGTAATCAACTGCAACAATAGCATATTTAATCCCTGATTTGGCAGTTGGTAGCGGCCCAATGAGATCCATTCCCCAAATCGCAAACGGCCATGGACTGACCATCTGTGTGAGTTCGGTAGAAGGTGCTCTAGGAATTTTGGCAAATCTTTGGCATCTGTCACATTTTCGGGAGTAATCTGCAGCATCTCGATTAATTTCTGGCCAAAAATATCCATATCGGAGAATTTTCTTTGCTAATGTTTGGCCACCTGAATGATCACCACATTCGCCTCCATGTACCTCAGCTAGGATTGTTTTGGACTCCTCCCTGGATACACATCGAAGCAATGGCATTGAAAATCCCCGTCTGTATAATCGGCCATCCTGAATTACATAGCGAGAGGTTTTCCTTAGTAGCTTCCGTCTCTCTATCGAATTTTCTGGCAGAGAACCTCTGAGTAAGTAGTCCAGTATTGGAGTCATCCATGACTCTTGCTCTTGAGATACATTCATAATCCAGTCAATATCCATCTCGTCTATACTTGGTGCTGAAAGGACTTCTACGGGAACCAATCCCAATAGTTGAGCTTCACCAGAACTTGAATACTTTGCGAGGGAATCTGCCTTCGTATTCTCTTCCCGGGGAATATGGCTTATTGAATAATGATCGAGTTCACATAGAAGTTCCCAAGCTTTTGACAAGTAGGAAGGCAAGTTTCCACCTTTTGTTTGAAATTCCTTCTTGACTTGGCATACAATAAGCTGAGAATCACTGAAGATCTGTAATGCTCGAATGTTTAGCTCTTTAGCGATTTTCAGACCTGCAATAAGAGCTTCATATTCTGCTTCATTGTTTGTTGAAGGAAATTCCAATCTTAGTGCATAGCATAATGACCGACCTTCAGGAGTTTCAAGTACCACCCCTGCTCCAGAACAGTAGTCATTTCTTGCGCCATCAACATATAACTTCCACTGGATTGGGGAATCATTGATCGCTTCTTCCTCACCATTACCTTTCTCTGTGAATTCTGCAATGAAATCAGCTAAAGCTTGTCCATTGATTGCTTTTCGGGGGTGATAAGTGATGTCATATTGACTGAGTTCAATGTTCCATTTTAGAAGGCGACCCGAAGTTTCAGGGCGAAATAGGACTTGCTTTAGAGGTTGATCAGTGAGTACTCTGATAGGATGAGCTTGGAAATATTGCCTCAGTTTCCTTGATGCAACTAGTAGGCAATAGGCGAGTTTTTCCAACTTGGAGTAATTCAGCTCTGCCCCAGTGAGTCTTTTGCTGATATAGTAAACCGGATGTTGAATCCTTTTGTCTTCCCGTATCAGCGCTGCACTTAGAGCATGAGATGATACTGCCAAGTATATAAGAAGATCCTCACCATTGCCTGGCCTAGAAAGTATTGGAGGCGTTTCCATATGACGGATCAACTCATCGAAGGCTTTTTGGCATTCGGAAGTCCATTCAAAATTCTTCTTTCCTTTCTTCAGGGCGTCAAAGAATGGGATGCATTTATCAGTGGCTTTGGAAATGAACCGACTCAGGGCGGCGACCTTTCCGTTGAGACTCTGCAATTCCTTCTTCGTTCTAGGAGCTTTAACTTCTTTCAAGGCAGTAATTTGAGCTGGACTAGCCTCAATGCCCCTAGCACTGACGATAAAACCTAAGAACTTTCCGGACTCGACCCCAAATGTACATTTCAGAGGGTTAAGTTTCATTCTGTATTTCCGAAGGACTGCGAACATTTCTGCTAAGTGTTCAATGTGATCCGCTGCTTTCCTGGACTTCACTAACATGTCGTCGACGTAGACTTCCATAGTTTTGCCCAATTGCGGTTTGAACATAGCATTAACAAGTCTTTGGTAGGTTGCCCCTGCATTTTTCAATCCGAAGGGCATAACTCTGTAGCAATAAAGTCCAACATCTGTGATAAAGCTTGTATCCTCCTGATCCGGCTCGTGCATCATGATTTGGTTATAACCGGAGTATGCATCCATGAAAGATAACAATTCATGTCCCGCAGTTCCGTCTACCAGTTGATCGATCCTGGGTAACGGGAAGCAATATTTGGGGCAAGCCTTGTTTAGATCAGAAAAATCGATGCACACTCTCCATTTTCCATTAGCTTTCTTGACCAGCACAGGATTTGAAACCCAATTCGGATATGTAGATTCTTTGATGAAGTTATTTTCCATGAGTCGATCAACTTCTTCTTTTAATGCTGCTGACCTTTCTGGACCTTGGGTTCTTCTTTTCTGTTTAACTGGCGTAAACTTTGGGTCAATATTCAGAGCGTGTACTGCAACTTCTAGAGATATTCCACACATATCGGCATGAGTCCAAGCAAAGACATCCAGATTTGCTTTCAGGAAAGATATCAAGATATTCTGAATTGACACATTAAGCTGAGAACCCACATTCAACACCTTATTTGGGTCCTTCGGGTAAACAGATACCGGAACTGTCGTTTCCACCGGTACCACTCTATTCTCCCTTGCACTGGCTTTTCTGGGATCCATTTCTTTCCATGCCCCGCTGTGCTCGCCAGTGCAGGGTCCGCCCCGTAATTGCTACAAGGCTGGTTCCTTGATGCGGACCGGAGTGGCCGCATCCTTTCCCATTTCCCTCTTTCTCGACTCTCGCAACTCTGTCAAATAGCACTCTCGCGCAGCATTTTGATCCCCTTTTATAACTCCTACTCCATTGTCTGTAGGGAATTTAATAGTGAGGCACCATGGGGCTAGAATAGCTTTGAATGCTGCGAGCGTTGGACGGCCAAGGAAAGCATTATATGCAGAAAATTCATCGACAATCACAAATGTTTGCTTGCGGACCACTTTCCTTTCTCCTTCCCCAAGTTCTACTAGCAGATCGATGGTTCCTATTGGTTGCTTTGGCTCCCCGGTGAAGCCAGCGATCTTCTGCGATGAGGCTTGTACATCGACCATAGGGATTTTCATTTGGTCGAATGTCTTCTTGAAGAGGATATTACATGATGCTCCGCAGTCAATGAGAACTCTTCTGGCAATGGCCGGTCCAATACCAGCAGAGATGACCAAGGGATCTAGGGTAGGAGCTTCGATACCTGAGGAATCTCTGGCTCTGAAAATAATATCATCACTGAAAGTTTTCTGTTGTTTCAGGGGCGTAGTGTCTTCTAAAACAAAGACGTCTTCTTCGGCTGGAACATATTTCAAAGCTCTGGCATATCTCTCCATCTCTCCCCAGCTCTTGCCAGCTGGGTGAGGCCCTCCTGTAATGACATTGATAATGGGCCTTCCAGATTCATGCCCCGTAGCTTTCTCACCTATCCTAGGCTGATGAACAGGAGCTTGTTGCCCCTGACTTGACGATGCAGGATTGTTGCTATTCTTTTTCACAAATTGCTGCAGCTTGTTTTCTCTTAGCAATTCTTCAATCAGATTTTTCAACTGGCGGCACTCATCAGTCTCATGACCGGGTTGATTATGGAAGCGGCAGAACTTCCCACTTTGTATAGCCTTTTTTCCGGTCCTCAAAGGGATAGGTTTAGGGAGGTCAACAGAATCTTTAATGGCAAGGAAGATATGCTCCGGCGTGTCTGATAAAGGAGTATACTCTGATGGCTTGAAGGATCGGGGCTTCTTCAGATTATTCTGTTTCTTCCCATTGTTATTTTCCCTTTTTTGCCCTACAGATTCAATCTTGCGTGGTGCAACAGTGTTATCTTCAGCTTTTTCTGACACTGCCTTCACCGGTACAGGACGGCTCTCCAGGCGTATGAATTCGTCTGCCTTTTTGTAGAACTTTTCGAGGGAGGTTGGCTCCTTCATGTTTAACCATTTCCCAAATTCGCTCGACTTATCAATAGCCCTCATCAGAAAAGTCAATATCATTCGCGGTTCAGCATTGTCCACCTCTGCCAGCGCTATATTAAAGCGGTTCAAGAAAGATCTGATAGATTCACCAGGATTCTGTTCTATACTTGACAATGACATGATGTCTTTGGCCTTTGAAGCATACAGTCTAAACTGTTCCTTGAACTTTCGGGTCAAGTCTGAAAACTGATCAATAGATCGGACTGGCAACTTGGTGAACCACAGTAGAGCCACACCTTCAAGGTATACGGGGAAATATCGGCACTTTATCTCGTCTGAGGCCCTGGCACCTGTCATGTGCCAATCATATTTATACAAGAATTCATTCGGATCACTTGTCCCTTTGTAAGCTGGGATAGTTGGAGGGACAAACTTCCTTGGAAACTCCGCCTTTAAGATTTTCTCAGTAAATGGAGTTTTACTTGGGGCGAAACCCCATTCTTTCTCATCTTCAACCCTCTGCATACTTTCTCTCATGATTTGCCGGACCATCCCAGAAAGATACTCCTCATCATGTCGAGTTCCAGATCCACCAACCTCAGGAAGCGTTTGCTCAAAAGGACTGGCAGCCCTTTCTGGAGCATTCCTTTCGTTAGCATTATGAATGTTTCCAGCATAATTCCTTTCATTACCAGCCGGTTGATTGTTTGCCCCGAGCAAATCATTCAACTTATTCAGAATTAGAGCATTTTGGGCACTCTGAGCCTCTAATTGTGCATTTTGGGCGTTTATCTGCTGGTTTAGCCCTAGAATCACAGCATCCAACTCCGCTTTCGTAACTCTAACTGACGGAGTGGGTTGATTAGGTACAGGGGAAGCGGAGGTTCCCTCTTGAATGTTTCCAGATCTAACAGATCTACTTTTCCTTCCAGGAGCCATAATCTCAGATAGACTTCTGGTTTTTAAGGAAATTCTTTCTACAAATCTCTGTGAAGCAATGATGATAGTTTTCCTGAGTTCAGTTCTCAGTGAAAGCACCAAAAATGTTAACGCTAAAATGTGAACGCTAACACCCCGGCGTGTGAAGTGTAGTTGTGAAAGCACCACCCGATAGATCGGGAAAGAATTACAAGCAAGTAATAGCGGAAAAGCAGTAAACAACAACAATTTTATAGTGGTTCGGCTTAAGGGTATAGCCTACGTCCACTCTAAGTACTTTTATTAATAATCCCGTTACAAGCTGATACAATTCTTCTCAAGTACAATATACTTCAAGTTACAAGTGATTTGGAACAAGTCTTAAGCTTCAATGTCGATTAAAGTCCTTAAATTCATGTTGAAGATGTGTGGTTTCTTCGTGAAGTTCTTTGATGTATTCCTCTAATCTTGAAAGCTCTAAGTGTTGATGAAGTTCTCAATGCAGCAAGGTAACAGTGTATGGAGAGAATGTGCCAAAAGTCCCCTGAAAGTTGGAGGTGGCTATGTATTTATAGGCAAGCCTGGATAGAAGTTTTTTCGCCCAAGTCCTGAGTCGTGACCGACTCAGGCTAAGTCGTGGCCGACTTAACATAAGTCGTGGTCGGCTTAGCGAGTTAACATGCGCGTGTCTGAACTCATATCACTAGTCTTAGGTCATTGCCGAGTTAACATGCGCGTGTCAAGTAGCTGTATAGGATTTGCCTTCATTTGCCTGGGTCGTGAACGGCTTGGCATATGTCTTAAGTCGGTTGCGACTTAAGTATAGGTCGTGCACCTTTCCATGTCCTGATCAGTTAGGTCGGCAACTCCCTTAGGTAATTAGATCGGTACTTAAGTTAGGTCAGTAGACTTCCTAAGTCGGCATCCTTTAAGGCATTAGGTCATTATCCATTTAGGGCCTTAGGTCGGGAACTTTGTAAGGGCATTGAGTCGCTGTCCCTTCTGAGTCATTAAGTCGGTAACTATTGAGTCGTCATTCATTTTAGGTCGGCAATGAGCTAAGGCTGTTGGGTCGGTATTTATGTTGAGTCGGTAGCCTCGTTGAAGTGTTAAGTCGGCATACCCTTAGGCCTTAGGTCGGCACCCCCTGTTGAGCTTTAGGTCGGCACGCTTCTAACTGTTAGGTCGGAACCTCTTGATGCACTAGATCGGTGAGTCATGGTTAAGGCGGAGTTTAATTGCTTTGTGCAAGTACCGATATACCGGATAAAAATATAACTTTTCATCTCAAGAGGAAATCCGACATACCGACACAAACTCAAAGATACTACACAGTGGCTATAAAGGTCTTCGGAAACAAATATAGAAATAAACATAACACAAATCAGTCACAGACAATTCATATCACAAAGGCGGAAATAGATATGAATATTACACATAAAAGTGTATATCAGAGTAGTGGTCAAAAGATCCACGATAATACAAAAGAATAGCAACACGTGCTATACAAAGGAATACAACTATGAGTCTATATCTCAAGTGTATACAATAAAAACTAAACTACTAATCTAAGTAGTTTGCCAAAAGTCAGAGTAATGATCCAGGATGAGAAGTCAAGCAGAAGCACCTGCAACATCTCGGTCTGACCCGAGTATTATTAAAAAGAAAATAATAAACGGATCAGTCTAGCAATAAATATCAGGTGAAATGATATAGAATAAGAGATATGACATAAACATATAGAAATCACAATGCCAAGCTGTGATAAATAAGTAATTGAAAATCAACAAGAGATTAATCAATATCACAATAATCTACTCAAGATAAAAAGGAATGTCATACTCCTAATTTCATTCACCAAGCCACAACAAATGACATATATATATATATATCCATGCCCGTCGTAAAAGTTGGTGAAACATAAATTCCAGAAATCAACACACGAAATTCAGAAATCACAATAAAAGGATGGCCAAGACATTGATGTAGTACAAACGGTACATCCAATGAATCAAAGGAGACGGAACATCGATGTAGTACAAACGGTACATCTAATGAATCGAATCACATTAGAAAGTACATGGGTCGCTAGCCCACGAAGAAATGAGACGAAGCTCAATTTAATGAGGTACGGTCCTCCACATAGACAAAGAGACATCGCACATTGCTAGTCTAAACCATAAAATGATCATCATTGATCATCAAGAAGTGTCAATTACAATAAGCTAGTAAATATATGAGCTTAGCATCATGTCCCATAACCACTAGCTTAACTTAAATATTTACGAACATATTGTATATCTCCACTAGAAAATTGTCACAAGAGTTTCAATCGAACAAGTCCAAGAATTAACCGACAAAGTAAACGCAAGCGTTTCATACCACTTGTTATACTAAGCCGTTTAATTAGATTTCTCATACGAGTGAGGTAAAGGTTTGTATATACTAATAGATTGGAAAACGGTTTTATAAACGAATTTGGTATTAAAATAGTATTGAAATCGTTTGAGGAAAGAGTTTTGATATTTACTACTAGTACAGAAAACCTTTATATTTTTAAAGTGACAAAGCACAAGGGGGATTGTAGAAACAATCAATCATAAAGATCACATTCGAAGATGTGAATAAAAATCCAATGAAATCGATAAAGGATCCATCGAAGTGGATATATCTAAAATTTCCAAAGAAAATAAGTCATCTAAGATGATAATAAATGATGACAATAAATAGGATCATCACGAATCGATTTAAATTGGAAATTAAATCCAAAAAGGCAAATTGGACTAAAATAGCAGGTTCAGTCGACTGAACAGAAGTTTCAGTCGACTGACCCTGTACCTGGGAATATTCCAGGTTCAGGAAACTTTCTTTTTCCAGGTTCAGTCGACTGAACAGAGGATTCAGTCGACTGAATCATGCCTGGAAACTTTCGGGTTACAGGTTCAGTCGACCGAACAGAGTATTCAGTCGACTGAATCATGCCTGGGCTGTTTTTCAGCCTTATTCAAATGAAGAGCAAACTCTTCCAAAATGCAACCGGACGAACATTGGCTCTAAGGGTTTATGCCAATCGATAACCCGGCCCTATATGCTCCTCGATGCATCACTAAAAGCATGATCAAACATCCATAAAAGGATTTTCACACAAATTGACTTAAAAACTCAAAAATTGGAATATTCACAAAACCAATCCAAATCAAGAGCAAATGCACATGAAGAAGTGTTAGGAATTCATACCCAACAACCAAAGATATTTATAGTCATAGATGTGAGATAAAAATCTCACCTTTGAACCCAAACAAATGAAGAGGAAGCTATGAAGCAATGGCAAGAACAAGCACTCTTCAATTCCAACTCAACAAGCTTGAATCTAAGCTTAAAAGATAATTATTTCCCAAATTAGGTTTAGGAATTTTCTGAAATCAAAGAGAGAATGAGTTGGAGAAGAAGAAGAAGAAGCTTACCAATGGGTTCTCTTGAGTTTGGAGCAAGAATTTGGATTTGCAAAGGAAGCTAGGGCTTGGAGTTTTAATTTCCTCTTCCACCCTCCATTAACATAAAAGCTTGAGTATTAGGAAAATAGAAGAGAAGTGAATGAAGAGGAGAGTGTTGGAACTGAGTTAAGTGGTTAATTGGCTCAGCCCAACCAAAGCCCTAAGCGGGAAAAAGTAGCAAAAATCAACTTTCTCCAAACATATCGAAGCTTATACTCAAAAAGGTCGCAAACGGCATTTTAAACTCAATGGAAGTGGTCTCGAGTCCTAATTCGACCGTATGCAAAAAGTAGGTTTTCGGACTAAAATCCGACGAATGATAAAATATTTAAATATAAAATTGATAAATATGCGGGTTGTTACAGTAGCCATGGAAAAAAGAAGTGATAAGAGCTTTGTTTTATTTTCTAAGCTAAAAACTAAGTAAGAGAAGGGTTACATGAAATATAAGGGGTATATATACATGTGTTAAACCCTAATACATATTTTTGGGAAATACCCAAAAGACCCTTGAGAAAGTGTGGAGGCCAAGTAATCATTAGCTTCTACTAATAATCATTTAAGTGTACATGAAGCCATTAATTCCATAAGCATGTGCATTAGCCTCTAATTTGTACATTAAGGTATGTAGGGGCTGGTGGGTTCCTCCATGATCTTCGCTTTGAATTATTTCCATCTTCGTTCCTTTGTGTTTTTTTGTGCATGCATATCTTCTTCATGAAAAAACTTGTGATTGAAGTCAAATTCCTACAAAATAGTACGGAAATTTTTAATTAAATTTTCTTAAGTTAATTTATGCACAAAAATGACTATTTTTCCCTTGGATGAAGATGAATATGTGACAATTTGGAATTAATATGGATTTTGAAGAAAACAAGTTAAAATACACAATATGATCATTTATTTAATTTAAATAGAATAAATATAGTGGTAAAAATATGCACATTAGGTAGCTAGAACGGAACCCAGACACAAGTCTCCAAGCTCGGGTTTAGAGACTATCTCTCTGTCACTCATAAGGTGGTTAGGTCTTGATCAACTCTAAATCCTTTGTATGATCTTTTAGAGATGATTTTTATTTGCTTAACACTATTCTAACTATTGTTTAGAAGAATTTTCCTTTAACAAATTTAATTTAAAGTCCTTTAAAAGAATTATATAACTTTCAAATCACTTTCAAATATACTTAATTATTCACTTGAAAAGATTATAAAAGATTGGGGAAGAATAATTAAGTTAAACCATAATTTGCAAAAGTTACCAAAACCGCCTCAAAACTGCTGCGAATAGTGTTTTTAAAGCTTCTTTGTTCAAAATACTAATTTCATTTCATATATGTCCATTTTTATAACTCTAATCACTTTTAAAATGTTTTAACATACTTATAAAATTTATTTCATACTTTTAAAGATTTAAAAATATCAATTTTAAAGCATTTACCACTTTGGTTTCCAAGATGTTTTTAAAAACTTGATTTGAATATATTTCAAACTCTACTCAATGAAATCTTGATTTTCTTCTTTTTCTTCAAAATTATACTCACATGCGTCAGGAAAATCCTTATTTTGAAGAATTTCTACTTATATTGAATCCTACACAACTTTTCAGGTCGGAAAATGATAAACTGCCGCTACGCGACGAGCTCGATTTGGCTTAATTTTTAAACTTCATTAAACTTTGTCGAAACTTTTTCAAATGTTAAGCTACCTTAAAAAACCATTTTAAATCATTTCAAACAATTTTTACTACATTAAAAAAGATCATTTTCCACTTTATTCCATATTATAATATTATATTATCATAATATTCATTTTCCAGCCTTTTTATATTCAAAACTATAAAGAGGCTTGCTAACTCACATATACATATTAATAGGGATTTATTTTTCCATGAGTTATCGATGGTTAATTAATTGACCACTTCTATTTTGATGAATATTGTTTTCCTATCACTGGCAACCAAGTTATCAACCAAATATTAATCAACCAAATATTCATCCAATATTCAACCAAGCATATTAATTTGCTAATTAAATATGAATATCATCATTTTAAAATTTAAATAAATAAAACTAAACTCAAGTACTCACTGTTGATCTCCAATCCACCAAACTTTTTCCAAAGTTTTTTGAAATAAGTCTGGAGCTACTCCGGCAGCACTTCCTTCTCTTTTCTTTACTTCAGATCTTCTCATACTTGCACCATTTCCTTTGAAGTTGTAACATCCCGCCTTCTGAGGCCCAAAACTAATTGTGATTGATGCTACAGTCATCCGTAGTTGTTATTTCTTGACAACTGAATGCGGCATAGTTAATATTGATACACAAGAACACAAGAATATGAAAAATTTTAAACTTCAACAAAGCAGAATTTCTCATTTTTTATGATTTTCAATTTAAGATTTAATTTCATAATCCCTGATGTTAACCACGCTCAGATCACATATACATGTACAAAATACGATAAGAGAAACATATGAAGATGTCCCCTAATGATGACCAGAGAACTAATAAATATGAACTTTACAGTTCTTAGTACATCATAGCGGAATACACAAAATAGCTCCTATATAGCTAACACTGCCTCCTGCATGTCTCTGGAAGGTTATTCATCCAAAAACCTGAAAGTCTCCCAACCTCAAACTACTCAAATTAATTTTGACTACCCGAGAGTTTGTAGAGAAACACAAACTTCGAGTCAGATACTAAGTCTGGTATAAATAATCCACTATCATCTCTTATCGTAAATGGATAGCTAGTGAGACCACGCTGCTTAACGGAACAGGTTTTTCCCTTATCGATATCCAAAACAAAACATGCAAATCATTTACTATGGCCCTGCATCCAAAATAATTAGTCTTAACATAATATGAAATAAAGACATAAATCATATACATCGGATATCCCATCCACATATTTATTAGATATCACGTCTAAAAGCAATATATTAGATTTTCCATCTAAAATCAATTTATTAGAGCTCCCCTCTAAAATCTTTAAAATGACTATCTATCAAAACTTTAATAGGATTGGCCGTCCCAAATCCATTTAAAATAAATGTAGATTATCCATCAAACATTGAAATGATGTGGGCTATCCACTGCGCACCCCATAGTTTTCCTAGGATGACTATGAACCCTTGGTACCAAATCCCAAGGCTAACCACCTCTGTAACGACCCGTATTTTCGCTACTTCGAAAATGAGAGATTTCGATCGATTTAAATTTAAAAAGGAGTTTAAATCTTAAATAATATGATATATATAATAAATAATAGTGAAGAAGTTATATATTCTTATAGTTAATAAATAAAAAAAAAGTATGAATTTGGATTTTAGAACAAATCGACAAAAGTTAAGTTTTGTTAATAATAATTAAAGGCTTAAATAAATGGATTTAAATATCTATAAAAAGGTAAATCTTATTTAAAACATCTAATAAAGATAATAAAAGTATGTTAAAAGATTTAAAAATTTGTTAATAATCGTTTTATAAAAATAACCAAAATTTGTCGCATTTTGTCAGTTTTGCATACACGGTAAAATTAGAGATTTTGATATTAATTAAATATGATTTTAGAATATAAAGAGACTTGTTTTAATTTATTTAAAGAAGTAAAAAGTTCATTTTTAAATTTGGTTTACTTCAATACATAGTTTAACTAAAACGTCAAAATGTGACCGTAAAACATTTCGTCGAAAAACGACGTTTTGTCAATTAAAAGTTGTCGCAACGTCGTCGCACCTTTATTTTCTTATATAGGAACATATATTCAAATAGTATAAGTATTAATTAATTCACTAATCAAGTTTACTTTTAATAAACATACTTAGAAAATTCTAGAATATAATTAAGAAAAGTAAGTAAGAAAAGTCAAAAGTAAACATCAAATCAACATCAAATCAAACCAAACATAATTATTACTTTACTTTACTTACTTCTTAAGTGAAAGTGACATAAAGCATGATTTGAAATGTGATGTTAAGTTAAAAAGTAAGTAAAGGGCATTTTGGTCATTTTACATAATAATATTTTATTTCAAACTTTTTCCTATAAATAGTCATGCATACCTCTTTCATTTTCACACAAATCTTTCTTTTCTTCTTCTTCCTTTAAGCTATTTTAATGGCTTCTCTCTTAAGAGAGGTAGGAGGGTTAAAAAATAGTGGAGTGCTTAAGCACTAATCCACTTGTTACTCTATAACCTCTTCTTAATTCACTTCTTCTTCTTCTCTTCTTAAAAAAGGCCTTAGGCCATGAGTTTGGAAGTTGATAAAGGAAGGACGTGAGCAAAGCAAGTAAAGATGGAGATGGTCGAGCACTTGGAAGCATGGTTATGATAAGGTTTAGTGAAGCGTTGAATTAAATGAATGTTGGTAGGAAGTTAAACGTTTGGTTAAAGGTGAGAAATTCTCATCGCTTTTGAATTTATATTTTGATTATGTTATAACAATCATATTTACACCCTTATGACATATGAATGTTTATACCAAATTGATTGTTAATATGGATGATTTGAAAATTAGTAAATTAAGTGAATTGTGATAATATACCCCGTTATGATATTAATAGTGAATGTTAGATTTGAAATCATATGCATGTGATTTGTTGAATGGATGTTATGTTAGTAATAAATATGAATATTGGATATGTTCATTTTGATTAAGTAGTCACTTTGATTAGTAAGACCATATTTTAGTAATATGAGAAATTGTGGAAAAATAAGTCTCTTTTCATTTAGAAGTGAAATTTAAGTTAAAATGAAAGAGAATTTGAAATTTGAAGTGAAACGGATTTGAAAAGAATAGCTAATTAGAAATTGAAATTTAGATGAATAGTGAAATTGAAATTAAAATCGATTTTGAAAAAGTGAAGTTTAGTTTGAGATTAAATTGAAATTTAAATTGGAATTAGATTTGAAATCTAAGTTTTAAATGTGTTTAATTTGAGATTAGAATTGAAATTGAGTTGAAATTGGGTTTTAAAGTTTAATATTAAAATAATGGGAATATAATAATATTTTAATGTGGTAAGAGTGAAAATATATTTTAAAAGCTTTAAAAAGTGAAAACATTGATTTAAAATGGTTTCTAATGATTTTATAAGTATTGAAATCCAAATTGAATAAATTATTTCAAATGTTGAAAAATAAGTTAAAACTAGACGCGTCGCGCAACGGTAGTTCGCGATTTCGCGCCGAAAAGTTCAAATGAATGTATAGAGTGGAATATTGCTCGGAATTCTTCGAGATAAGAAAATTCCGGACTATTATATCCATATCTTTTAAACGAAGAAAGAAAATCAAAGTTTCGATGAGTAGATTTTGAATTAAGTCCAAATCAATTTTCTAGAAAAATCGCGCTAGTGCAGTTTAGTGACCATAATAGAAAATCTGTTCGAATGAATGTTTTGAATTAAGGAAAAATATGGAATAAATTTGATAAATCTATTTAAATGATTTAAAAGAGATTTGGATTGGAAAATATGAATTAGCGAATGTTTAAAAGTTGTTTTAATCAAATAGGCTTATATAGCACTTTCCGCAGCACTTTTATGCTGTGAATTCTATAACTTTTGGAATATGAGTTTAAATGTAACGACGTTTCCAAGAATAATCGTGAATGTTTTAAAAAGGATAATTAAGCGTTTTGAAAGATAATTTGGAATATTTGTAAGCAATTCCAAAATAAGTTGAAAATCTGAGTATGCGGAAACGACTAGTACATTTGTCCCGCCTGTGAGATCTGGGAAGATAAAACAAGGTGTTTAACTAAGGTTAGGGATGGAGCAACCAGTGCCCTGAACTTACCTGGCCTATGTTTTCTTTTCTTAGGCGAGGGGTGGAACGGATCGAAAGGAAAGCCCGGATGCTTCAAAATAAAAAGATTCTGTTAAGTTTTCCAAAATAAAAGAAGATTGGTATTATCCAAAAGTTAAGCAATCTCCAAAATGAATGATTTCTACGAACCTGTGAAGTTTAGAAAAGAATTTATAATGAATTTTAGGAATGATAAGATTTGAAAGGAATGAATTGGTAAATAAGAGTATTGGATTTTGACTTACAAGTGAGATATAAAAATGGAATTTATAAACATCGTTTTGTAAATCTGAAATCAATTTAAATTGATAAGTTAAATGTTAAAGGAATTATATTCGCGATTTTGGACAGTGAATAATCCTTTAAATTAAATGGATGTTTTGGAAGGTGATATTATAAAGGGAATGTTTTCCTTAAGTTAAAAGTTAAGAAATTTGGATCAAGAATTAAGTAAAGAAATCTGAGATATTTTCCAAAACAAAAGAATGAATTACTTAGAATTATCCTAAGTTGAAAGAAAGAGAATTTCAAAATCATCCGAAGAGAATTAAAGTGAAAAGAGACTTAATAAATCCTATATTCTCATATTCACTTTTTATCGATGATTGGATTTCGAAGGAACCGGAGTCGGATTTGGTTAATTCCTATCCGAAAACCACTTCGAACCAATGTGTACGTTCGAACGTGAAGACATGTTGAAGATGGTGATTGAAGACCGTGGATCTTCCTAGCGTGAGGACTGCTTGTTGATTTGCTCGGGTCGCACCCAATTATAGAGTTATATATAGCAGTGGTCTCCTCGTGATAGAGATTTTGCGGATTGCAAGGGCTTCTCGCCTAGTAATGGCCGAGGAAAGTACCTTCGGTTTGTCCTGTTCCTGGACAACTTGTATGGACGTTTGTCTGACGTTGCATTTCTAAAGATAAACCCGTCCGTGTTTATGTGTGGGCGTGGTCTTATGAGATACTATTTATTTCAAAAGATTTTATCCAAAGGCTGATATATGACACTGTCATTTATTATTGAGTTTTTCTCACGCTGGTTTATCAAGCCTGATCCGGGTATTTTCAATACTTGGGTCAGATCCGAGTAGTTTCAGGATAGTCGAAGGAAGTTGAAGTTCCAGAGGAGAGCTGGAGATATTCATGGATGCATGGAGATATTCTTTCATCGCCTTTGCTTAGTGTATTTTGTTTGATGTTTGTCAGCAATTGTAAGGGCAGGTTTTATAACTGTCCAAGCTGAATCTAGGTTAGACTCTGATATTGTATTTTAAAATTTTCCGCTGTAAATATTTTTATTGAAATAATATATGTTATTCCATTCGTGTGAGATTCTGTTCTGTCTATTTTTCTTTATCACCCTTGATGATCCGTTTTTTCGTGCAATTTGAGTTGGACATGGGTGGTTTATTGTCGATTCAAAGGGTACGGGAAAACGGGCCTTCACATTTGGTATCAGAGCTGAAGGTTAAGCGAGAACCTTGGCTCTATTATGGGTAAATTCTCATCAGAGATAGGATTAGTAATATCCTAGGATGAGTAACTCATTAGAGATAGGGTTAGTAATACCCTAGAATGAGTTATGAGAGTATTATATATATGAGCGCGTATTTGTTAATTTTACAAAATGATTTTGTTTTAAAGAAATTGGTAAATGAAATAATTTTACCTTAGGTCTATATTATAAATATTAAAAGAGATATTATTATCTTTTGGGTTAAGGATTGATTGTAATTTAGCTTAGCAAAACTAAAATATGAATATCTTGTGATTAGAATTGCACAATTTGACTATAAGATATTTCATATAGGATCAGTTAGTTGAAAGCTAGAATTTAAAACTGTAATCATATACCCTTAGATACTTGGTATTAAGAAATAATAATTAAGTGATTATCATAATGGATGGATTTAAAAGCTAAGTACAAATATATTGTGAAGTAAAATTCACAAATTTGATTATAAGATATTTGATGATAATATTGAAGCTAGAAGTGTAATTAGAGGAAGTAAAGTGAAAATTTACACTTAGAAAAAATTCTTGTCAATAAGATAGAAAAGATAAGCCAAAATTGAAATTTTGGGTAAATATATTATGAAAGGATAAGTTCTATAACTTATAAATGAGTTAAGGTAATTTGAAATTTAGACACTTTGATTAGAAACAAGAGGTATAAGAAATATCATCCTAATATAAAATTTGAAATAATGATACATTTAGGGTAATATTTATAATTCAAAATGAAGTAAGATTAGAAGGAGGTAGTTTTGAATAATATGATTAGTAGTTGAATGTTGGATGAAAATGTTTAAATAACAAATACCATGTGAATTAAGTTTCACAATTTGACTATAAGGTATTTGACGAATTTAAGGTTAAGAAATTTGATTTAGAAAATGGATAGGTAAATAAGTTAACTTTGTAAGAAAAAGGCGTACATTTAGTAAAGTTGTCTTATTAATATAGGGATAAGATAAATAATATTAGCTAAATGGAGACCTTAGGTAAAAAAAACTAGGGATTAAGTTTTATAACTTATTTATTTGGAATAATAGAATTCCACATTTGTTGAAGACGCTAATTAAAGTAAATGACGATTTGAAGATTTGGGATATGTATATATACTCTTAGGAAGTAAAGGTATATTATACAAGTTAAGTCATTTGTAAGCTTAAGTAATAATGGATTTAGAAGGAAGTAAATGGTTGTGAAATAAACTTGGATTAATAGAAGTTTGGAAGAAATGTATTAGGTAAAGATGAATGTGAATAAATACTTAAGTTAAACGTAGATCATTTTGGCACATAAAATTTGATCTAAGATTTGAGTACAAAACTTTGAGGTGTTTACACCAATCCGAAAAAGAATTTATCACTCAATTTTTGATGGCGAATATTGATGAGAGTTTGTGATTATGTACACGAGTTTTCTATCATAGTTGAGAGCTATGCAAGGAAAGCAAGGGTTTGTGATCAAGAAGTCTGATCAAAGTCCGCAGTAGAAAATCGGGGGATCGATACTAGTTCGAAAGAAAAGTTGTGGATTTGAATAATAGATCGAATCAAATATCACATATAGTATGATGTGTTGGGTCTATCAACTTAGTAGTTCGATAGTTATCTTGAATAGAAGACATAAGAGATAATGGTTAGAATTATGTTTTGGTATGTATATATATAGACCTCAGGTGTAGTACATGCTTAGGTCAAAGGATGAGTTATGTGGATGTATTCATTTATCTTGATATAGTATTAGTTTGGTTGTTTTTGGATGTATAGTCTTGTTTGATAGTTGGATACATTATCTTAAGTGTGCAGTACGCACTAGGATGGGAAGGATAGAAGTTTGACTTGATGTATGTATATATAATCTTAAGAAAGTGATAAGTACTCAGCTTAGTGTGGGGAATCTTTATATATGTTTGGCATCATTTGTTTTAGTGTTGTTATGATATCGGCCTTCTTCTTTTCTATCATCAATAGAAATAAGTCAAAATTTTTTGAGGAGATGAGTATGAGATAGATTCCTTTATCTAACTTTCATTTCGAGGACGAAATGCTTTTAAGTAGGGGAGAATGTAACGACCCGTATTTTCGCTACTTCGAAAATGAGAGATTTCGATCGATTTAAATTTAAAAAGGAGTTTAAATCTTAAATAATATGATATATATAATAAATAATAGTGAAGAAGTTATATATTCTTATAGTTAATAAATAAAAAAAAAAGTATGAATTTGGATTTTAGAACAAATCGACAAAAGTTAAGTTTTGTTAATAATAATTAAAGGCTTAAATAAATGGATTTAAATATCTATTTAAAAAGGTAAATCTTATTTAAAACATCTAATAAAGATAATAAAAGTATGTTAAAAGATTTAAAAATTTGTTAATAATCGTTTTATAAAAATAACCAAAATTTGTCGCATTTTGTCAGTTTTGCATACACGGTAAAATTAGAGATTTTGATATTAATTAAATATGATTTTAGAATATAAAGAGACTTGTTTTAATTTATTTAAAGAAGTAAAAAGTTCATTTTTAAATTTGGTTTACTTCAATACATAGTTTAACTAAAACGTCAAAATGTGACCGTAAAACATTTCGTCGAAAAACGACGTTTTGTCAATTAAAAGTTGTCGCAACGTCGTCGCACCTTTATTTTCTTATATAGGAACATATATTCAAATAGTATAAGTATTAATTAATTCACTAATCAAGTTTACTTTTAATAAACATACTTAGAAAATTCTAGAATATAATTAAGAAAAGTAAGTAAGAAAAGTCAAAAGTAAACATCAAATCAACATCAAATCAAACCAAACATAATTATTACTTTACTTTACTTACTTCTTAAGTGAAAGTGACATAAAGCATGATTTGAAATGTGATGTTAAGTTAAAAAGTAAGTAAAGGGCATTTTGGTCATTTTACATAATAATATTTTATTTCAAACTTTTTCCTATAAATAGTCATGCATACCTCTTTCATTTTCACACAAATCTTTCTTTTCTTCTTCTTCCTTTAAGCTATTTTAATGGCTTCTCTCTTAAGAGAGGTAGGAGGGTTAAAAAATAGTGGAGTGCTTAAGCACTAATCCACTTGTTACTCTCTAACCTCTTCTTAATTCACTTCTTCTTCTTCTCTTCTTAAAAAAGGCCTTAGGCCATGAGTTTGGAAGTTGATAAAGGAAGGACGTGAGCAAAGCAAGTAAAGATGGAGATGGTCGAGCACTTGGAAGCATGGTTATGATAAGGTTTAGTGAAGCGTTGAATTAAATGAATGTTGGTAGGAAGTTAAACGTTTGGTTAAAGGTGAGAAATTCTCATCGCTTTTGAATTTATATTTTGATTATGTTATAACAATCATATTTACACCCTTATGACATATGAATGTTTATACCAAATTGATTGTTAATATGGATGATTTGAAAATTAGTAAATTAAGTGAATTGTGATAATATACCCCGTTATGATATTAATAGTGAATGTTAGATTTGAAATCATATGCATGTGATTTGTTGAATGGATGTTATGTTAGTAATAAATATGAATATTGGATATGTTCATTTTGATTAAGTAGTCACTTTGATTAGTAAGACCATATTTTAGTAATATGAGAAATTGTGGAAAAATAAGTCTCTTTTCATTTAGAAGTGAAATTTAAGTTAAAATGAAAGAGAATTTGAAATTTGAAGTGAAACGGATTTGAAAAGAATAGCTAATTAGAAATTGAAATTTAGATGAATAGTGAAATTGAAATTAAAATCGATTTTGAAAAAGTGAAGTTTAGTTTGAGATTAAATTGAAATTTAAATTGGAATTAGATTTGAAATCTAAGTTTTAAATGTGTTTAATTTGAGATTAGAATTGAAATTGAGTTGAAATTGGGTTTTAAAGTTTAATATTAAAATAATGGGAATATAATAATATTTTAATGTGGTAAGAGTGAAAATATATTTTAAAAGCTTTAAAAAGTGAAAACATTGATTTAAAATGGTTTCTAATGATTTTATAAGTATTGAAATCCAAATTGAATAAATTATTTCAAATGTTGAAAAATAAGTTAAAACTAGACGCGTCGCGCAACGGTAGTTCGCGATTTCGCGCCGAAAAGTTCAAATGAATGTATAGAGTGGAATATTGCTCGGAATTCTTCGAGATAAGAAAATTCCGGACTATTATATCCATATCTTTTAAACGAAGAAAGAAAATCAAAGTTTCGATGAGTAGATTTTGAATTAAGTCCAAATCAATTTTCTAGAAAAATCGCGCTAGTGCAGTTTAGTGACCATAATAGAAAATCTGTTCGAATGAATGTTTTGAATTAAGGAAAAATATGGAATAAATTTGATAAATCTATTTAAATGATTTAAAAGAGATTTGGATTGGAAAATATGAATTAGCGAATGTTTAAAAGTTGTTTTAATCAAATAGGCTTATATAGCACTTTCCGCAGCACTTTTATGCTGTGAATTCTATAACTTTTGGAATATGAGTTTAAATGTAACGACGTTTCCAAGAATAATCGTGAATGTTTTAAAAAGGATAATTAAGCGTTTTGAAAGATAATTTGGAATATTTGTAAGCAATTCCAAAATAAGTTGAAAATCTGAGTATGCGGAAACGACTAGTACATTTGTCCCGCCTGTGAGATCTGGGAAGATAAAACAAGGTGTTTAACTAAGGTTAGGGATGGAGCAACCAGTGCCCTGAACTTACCTGGCCTATGTTTTCTTTTCTTAGGCGAGGGGTGGAACGGATCGAAAGGAAAGCCCGGATGCTTCAAAATAAAAAGATTCTGTTAAGTTTTCCAAAATAAAAGAAGATTGGTATTATCCAAAAGTTAAGCAATCTCCAAAATGAATGATTTCTACGAACCTGTGAAGTTTAGAAAAGAATTTATAATGAATTTTAGGAATGATAAGATTTGAAAGGAATGAATTGGTAAATAAGAGTATTGGATTTTGACTTACAAGTGAGATATAAAAATGGAATTTATAAACATCGTTTTGTAAATCTGAAATCAATTTAAATTGATAAGTTAAATGTTAAAGGAATTATATTCGCGATTTTGGACAGTGAATAATCCTTTAAATTAAATGGATGTTTTGGAAGGTGATATTATAAAGGGAATGTTTTCCTTAAGTTAAAAGTTAAGAAATTTGGATCAAGAATTAAGTAAAGAAATCTGAGATATTTTCCAAAACAAAAGAATGAATTACTTAGAATTATCCTAAGTTGAAAGAAAGAGAATTTCAAAATCATCCGAAGAGAATTAAAGTGAAAAGAGACTTAATAAATCCTATATTCTCATATTCACTTTTTATCGATGATTGGATTTCGAAGGAACCGGAGTCGGATTTGGTTAATTCCTATCCGAAAACCACTTCGAACCAATGTGTACGTTCGAACGTGAAGACATGTTGAAGATGGTGATTGAAGACCGTGGATCTTCCTAGCGTGAGGACTGCTTGTTGATTTGCTCGGGTCGCACCCAATTATAGAGTTATATATAGCAGTGGTCTCCTCGTGATAGAGATTTTGCGGATTGCAAGGGCTTCTCGCCTAGTAATGGCCGAGGAAAGTACCTTCGGTTTGTCCTGTTCCTGGACAACTTGTATGGACGTTTGTCTGACGTTGCATTTCTAAAGATAAACCCGTCCGTGTTTATGTGTGGGCGTGGTCTTATGAGATACTATTTATTTCAAAAGATTTTATCCAAAGGCTGATATATGACACTGTCATTTATTATTGAGTTTTTCTCACGCTGGTTTATCAAGCCTGATCCGGGTATTTTCAATACTTGGGTCAGATCCGAGTAGTTTCAGGATAGTCGAAGGAAGTTGAAGTTCCAGAGGAGAGCTGGAGATATTCATGGATGCATGGAGATATTCTTTCATCGCCTTTGCTTAGTGTATTTTGTTTGATGTTTGTCAGCAATTGTAAGGGCAGGTTTTATAACTGTCCAAGCTGAATCTAGGTTAGACTCTGATATTGTATTTTAAAATTTTCCGCTGTAAATATTTTTATTGAAATAATATATGTTATTCCATTCGTGTGAGATTCTGTTCTGTCTATTTTTCTTTATCACCCTTGATGATCCGTTTTTTCGTGCAATTTGAGTTGGACATGGGTGGTTTATTGTCGATTCAAAGGGTACGGGAAAACGGGCCTTCACAACCTCTGGCAAAACATTCTTTACTTTAGAAATTTGAATGTGGGCTATCCACAGCACATTCCTTGGTTTTCCTTGGTTAGCCAAGAACCCATCACTTGGCTAATTAAAATATCATGATCCCCAGGATTATTTGTAAAAATTCATGATCCGCATGGTTAATTATTTCCCTATTTACATCACCTGTTTAACATATTCCCATTCATAGCCCCAATTAGGTTAAATTAAATAAAATCACATTGAAAGCTCCAATGCATATTTTGAAAAGCATATTTCCGTTTGTAACCCCAAACTATGTATTGAAAACAATAAATCTGCCCCGATGTCCCCAAGGTTTTATAACATTCAATTTGAATAAGGACCCCCTTATATATTCAAACAAATATAAGTATTTTATGCTATAACCGCTCGAAGTAGCCCCTTCGAATTAGCAAAACTTTACTCAATAAAAATGGCTAAAAACAGCCTTTGAAAACCCTTCGAATGAAGTTCCATTTTGAAAGCACGACAAAATCATAGCTTTCGACCTTGTCGAAAGCCTGGGGTATCACCCCTTATAAAACCATTTATAAACCATTCAAAAGTATTCAAGATCGAAAACTTTTGCCATCATTGAAGATAACCCCTTCAAAACATTTTGAAATCAAACCTTGTAATTATTGGAAATAACCCCTTCAAAACCTTTTGAAATCAAACCTTTTGCAATCATTGAAGATAACCCCTTTAAAACTTTTCGCAATCATTAAAGGTAACCCCTTCAAAACCTTTCAAAATCAAACCTTTTGAAATCAAACCCTATCGAAATCAAACCTATCGAAACCATTCAAAAACAATGAAGTGTTGGTGTTGGAACCAACCCTTCGAAAGTATACTTCCGACCTTGTCGGAAGGTTAACCCTTCTATTAAAACACCCTTTCGGAAAACGTTTTAAAACAGTACTCTTAAAGGTTTAGGATTTTGAAGATCCCCTTCGAAAACCCGTCTTGTATATAAATTTTTTAATCTCTTATAAAATGTTAGAGTCGAAGGATCCCCCTTCATCTAATTCGAAAGGAATCATATTTCTATCCGAAAGCAAAAGTAGCAGCCTCCCTATCCCTTCGCCCTTTTCTTCGCTTCGACCTTGTGCCTACCTTTCGACTTGGGCGAAGGGTAACTATTTAACTTCCGTCTTAGGCTAAAGGTACCGTTCAACTTCATCGAAAGGGTAAAAGCGGGCTTGTTGGGGTCGAAAATAGAACTAATCCCACTGAAGTAATGTTTTTATCTTGTTTGTCTAATTTTGATTTGCCGAGGAACCTTCTCCTATACTTATAAATAGTAAAAAGTATACAAAAGTTGATCTTTTTCTCAAAACACTGGACTTCTTCCTCAAATATTTCCTGAAGCAATTTCCTTCCGAATTTAAATAATTTCGAAAGTAAATTTTTAGTTTAGCCCTTGGGCTTAAATAATTTAATTGCTTAGTAAATCACCAAGGATTCCTCCAAAATCACTAAAAATATGACAAATCATATACTTCAACATATTAAAATTTCAAAGCGTGTGAAGATCAAAACAACTCGGAATTTAATCAAAACCGAATAAAAATGTGTTGATTATCCCATTAACATTTTAAAACACCTATGTCTTATCCAAACAAAGGTTTAAATGGTTATATCTTAACCAAAATCACAAATATGAATCGGGTATGGCCCATTACCGATCCAAACATAGAAATACAAGATGATAAACATGATTATTCACCTTGATTAGCTGGTTGGAGAATGAGATAATTTTCTAGCTTTAATTCCTTAGCTTATTCTTCAATTTAAGCTCTTCTTGGGGCTTTTTAATGGTCTGCCAAAATATATGGGAGTTAAGAATGTAAAAGTTTACCCCTTAGGAAATTACTCCTTCTTAATTTTGTTAAGTCTTATTTTAGTTCATTCATTAAGTCACGGCCATTGGATTTATTAATCTCACCTTCCTAATTGTTCACATTCTATTTAATTTATCCAATTAAATATTTCAAATAATGTTAATTAAAATTCCAGGGTATTATAGACTCCCCTTTAAAGAATTTCATCCTCGAAATTTCAGTATGGACACAACAACAAGCATATAGCCCACGCAAGCATAGCTAGTATAACATACCGTCCAAATTCTAGATAAACACTATATATAACATAACATCTAAAACTGCCCAGGAAAAGTAGCCTTAATCTTGTCTTTTGTCTCCCACGTATAGTCCTTCATGTTGTTGCTCCAATGAACTTTCACCAACATGACTGTCTTGTTTCTTAACCTTTTCTCATCTTTTGCCACAACACAAACTGGTTGCCTCACAAAAGTCATATCCGGTTCCACCACTAAGTCCTCCAATGCCGTCTGAACGATAGTAGTTTCTGGATCATAAACATACTTCCTAAGATGACAAACATGAAATGAATTGTGGACCTTGGCCAAACTGCTTAGTAAATCTACTCGATATGCGAGTCTCCCAATCCTTTCTGAGATAGGAAATGATCCAACATATCTCGGTGCTAGCTTCCCAGTCTTTCCGAACCGAACCACACCTTTCATTAGCAATACCTTGATGAAAACTCTATCTCCAACTAAGAACTCTTGGTCCTTATGCCTTTTGTCTGCGTAACTATTCTACCCAGACTAAGCTTCCTTCATTATTTCCCATATCAACTGGAACTTTTCCGTCACCTCTCTCACTAAATCTGGACCAAGGACCAATCTGTCTCCGGTCTCCAACATCTGGAACACATATTCGTTCCCTCTTTCTCAACCAACCCCTTGTAGGATCAATTTCACCCTAGAGGGAGGGGGGTGAATAGGGTCATGTTATCAATTATAAAAATTTATCGTGGAAGTTTGTATAAAATTATTTCAATGAGATATATCAGAATAATAACAGCATAGATAATAGCAGAATAATAAATGCAGAAATAGAACGACACAGAATTTACCCAGCTTCGGCCAAACCCTGCCTACGTGCTGCCCCTAAGGTTTCTACTAGAAATTAAGCAGTCAGGCGCTTACACACGTAAACTCGCGGCACCCGCTATCGACTAGACTTAACTCTACGCTTAAAACACTACCACAACTCAGCCATTGAGTTTTGAATTCTCAAAGTACGCCACATAATTTGTCCCCTAGTCACACGACTAGAAATTACAATTGTTTAAAAAATAAGAATACAAATTAAACAAAAATTATAATCAAAACCCTATTTTTCTTTTTCAATTATAATAAAGCCTTTAAAAAAACAAGGCCGGCCCAACTATTATGAGACACAGTCCCCTTTTCTTTTATTCGTTCGGCCATGTTCCTTTGCTCTGTAAAACGTCGGCCTTGTTCCTTTGCTCGTTCCTCTTTGCTCGAAATTAAGGCTTTGAGAAATTGAGTCGCTGCTTCAATTTTTTTGCTAATGCTTCGATTTCTTTCTTCGGTTTATTCGTTCGCGGCTTCAAGTTGTCGAGTGCCTTTACTTGATTGAAAGATTGGTACATGAAATTCCTTTTTCGATTTATACTGTACTCGATTTGATTCGAGCTCCTAATTGATGTTGTGATCTGTGAAATGCTTGAACTCCAATTCAATGATTTGCCGATGATGTTTAGGGTTTTTTATATAGGGTTCGAATCCCTTGATTTTCATTCGTATATATTTGTTTGAATTCATTTGTAATTCTCCTCGGCCATTTGATCTAGTTTAAACACTGTGTTTTTAATTTGACTTGATCACTTCGTATATTTCATTTACTTGGTTGTCCCGACTTCGATTTTGAGCTGTGACGATATTGATTTATTTCGGCCGGTGATGTGAACTACAGTTGACTTTGTGAATTTCTTGTTGCCTTGGTCATCACGGCACTGACATTGCTTTGATTTTACTGGTGACTTCGGCCTTTGTTCGAATTCGTATATTTTGTGATTACTGGTTTCACTGTTTTGATTTCTAACTTGTTTTGTTCGCTTTAAGTTTGACATTTAACTAAGATTCGGCTTTGTCTGTTCATCTCTGTAGCCACCTCTGTTTCTTTTTAAACCTGATGCCGAACTTGCTTGATCATTGACACTAATTCATCGATTTGATACAGCATTTGTTGTCATGTTATATTTGTGTAGTCTGGTCTGGTCACTTTGACATGTTTGTCGAGTTTGCACTACATATATGTGTTCATATCTGTATGTGTCAGCTTTTGTTTCCAGTTATCATTTCTGGGTTTAGTGCAGTTTCACTATTGAACTTCATGTTGAGGTTGCACTTGCTTACATTGTTTCCATGGTTGGTCTTCACTTATGTATAGTTTTCACTTGCATTATCTCTGGCCTTTTGGCACACAGTCTTCATTGCTATTTGGTTTGTATCAAGTCAGTTGTGTTCCTGGATTTATATAGTTCACTGTATTGTGGTTCGATGCACTTGTAGTTTGAGTACAGTTGTATATTAATCCATTACTATGTAGTATAGCTTGTGCACATATGGTTCTATATTTAACAGCTTCATCTGGTGGTAACTGTCAACGTGGTCTGTTGTGTTTGAAACTTGAATATGATTTTGTTCTCGAGTGTGGTCTTTACCTTTGTGTGGCATTGTTGTCTGTTTGTAGCCTTGCTCTTCTACTTGATATCTGGCATTTTGTTCCATCCCTGATGATATTTATTTAGTTGAACCACATATATTGCTTGCATATTTTTTGGTTGACTCGAGTTGCTTCACTGGTCTTTGCTGCATTGAGTTGCACTAGCCTTTACATTTTGTCTGAACATCTGTGATTTGGTTGCATTTCCATTTGTTGTACTCGAGTTATTCTAGTGTGCCATGACTTGTGTATTTGTCTGGTTCATATTGCATTTTAATGTTGAGCCACTCCCTGATAGACTTGAAGTCTGGTGGCTTCACTTTGGCATTTGAGCTGGTTCGATATTAGTTTCATTGTTGTTTTTATATGCTTACTGCTGCTATGCACATGCTTCATTGTGTACATTGTTTTCATTTGAAGCTATATTGTAGTTTCATTCATTCTTGAGTTTTTACATTTTGATTGCACCTAAGTTGAATCCAGCTTGGAGCTCGGGTTTGACCTTGTGCTCGTGTTGTGATTTTATTTGTATTGCACTTGATTTGAACCCAGCGTTTCATTTGGGTTTCACCTGTGCTCACCTGTCCCTGTAACTTTATCAAGTGTATATATCGGTGTGCATGGCCTTGTGGCATGTGCAGTGATACAATGTGCATGTCACAAGCTGTTCGTGTATGATGAATTCAAATTTAAACGATGAAGAACAGCCCAAATAACTGAGGCAAACAATATTTTCAAATACATTTTATTTTATATTGCAAATATATTTCCTTTTCAATTTTACTGCGTCAGTATTTATTTTTTGTAGATTACTCAGATGCTGGATTCAATTTGGAATAAAGTTGTAGATAAATTACAAGTGAACGAGCGATATGTAGTGAGGCGTATTTGCTAATTAGAAATTGTGATGTAATCGAAATTGTATTGTCATTTAATTTATATATATACAATGAGAGCTTAAATTTGTACTATTCAAAATTGCAATAAATATTTGTTTGAATAAAATATCTGTCTGAATTTAAGTACTATGTTATTTATTTTATTCGGCAAATATTTATTTAATTATGTGAAAAATAAAATAGTACATTAACAAATACATATATGGATGTATGTTTATTATCATCAAACAAAAATCATATACTTGCATATTCAACAATCTCCCCCTTTTGATGATAACAAACATATATTTAAGATTTTGAATTCGTTAAATGTACTTGATCATTCAATTTTCTCCCCCTATTTGAATTCTCCCACTCTACACAAAGATCTCCTTTCATATATGCATGTAAATAAAAATATACAAATAAGCCTAGATGCAAATAGAAAAATATTTGACCTTTATTTTTCAAAATCTTAACTTTTCTCTCCCCCTTTTGTTATCGAAAAGAGAGTAATAATGTTAGAAAAATAGAAATAAAGTGATAGATATTAATAAAACATTAAAACTTAATCGAATATAAATATTAAATTTCAATAAAAAATCAAACAAAAATCATAAATACTCTATTTGAAGCATATTCCACTTTAGAATGATAGGGATGATGTCATCATATAAAACCATATAGTTGTGTCTATTTGTGGTATATTTATATCAGGAATTTGAATATCTACTAACCATGCATAACCGTTAGGACTTTTAAATGAGATTAGTAGTATACCTTTTTAAAAAGAAATGAATTCAAGTATCTTCTAACCACGCATAACCGTGAGGACTTTTAAATGGAAATAGAATCAACTTGTTTATTTAATAAATCAATTTTGATATGCGTTCCATACATGCATAATCGTGAGGACTTTTAAATGAGCATGGAAGCATATAGTCAAAAATTCCAAGTAATTCACCCATGCATAACCGTGAGGACTTTTAAAAGAGTGAATACTTTGGTTTTTTCTAATTTTTTTTATTTTAGAAAAAAAATATAAAATGAAAAATGAACGATTCATGTTTAAATCACCACATGTTGACATACTATAAAGGATTTTGATGAGTGATGGTTGATAGAAATATGATTGAAATAGAAATGGTCGTGGAATTTTTACCGACAAAAAGTTTTATAACTCTTATTTAAATTTCTAAATAAATTTACTAATTATACCGCAGCGAGTTATAATATATGATAAATATCAATACTCATCATTTTTTCAATCACTATTCATCTTTTTGATAATTAGTAGGGAGTCAGATTATTCAATGTGGTCATTTAAGCTCAAATTCAAAAATAATTATCAAATCAAATTTTCAAAATGACTAATCTGAAACAAGGTCAAAATGATTTTCTAGAAGGGGATTTATAAGAAAATTTCTGCTATTTGAAAATATTTGAAATGAAAAATATGCAAATATTTTCTTTGAAAAAACGATGCAGCAAATAAATGTCAACATTAATAACGTTTCACTAGTAATTTTTCTACCAACTAGATTACCAGTGTAATCTGCATCTGAATTTTTCATTCACTCAAAATTATTATTTGTTGAATGTTATAGACCAGATCATGAAGTGTGCAACAAAATATCTCAAAATCATTTTTAACAACTTTTTAAAAGAAATTCTCTTGAATTTGAATTTGAAGATGTGCCAACCAACAAATTAGTGAATATAGTGTCAAATTTAGAAGCCGTAGGATAAATAAATATATTTACGTGCACCGACATTAATAATCAATCAATAAGATACCATCATTAGTCTAAATAAATTTATATGAAGTAATTCAAAGATTCTAGAGATGCATGTAGTGTTCCCGGTATGAAAAGTATAATTGGCCAACAATTTTGAAAAAGTCAGAATCAAAATCAGCATTCATTTCTTTATCAAATAACTGGCTGAATTAAATTCAGATTATGGTGCAGATTATCACATTTAGTAAGATGAATATACCATTACCTGTTTTACCTTTATGATAAAAAAAAATTGTCCATCGTAATTATGTCACCTTTATACTAGGCTAAGGAACCGTGATTTGTTGCCAATTGTGTTCTTGGAACAGCCAGAATCCAAATAACACTATTGTAGTTCCTTTGCCACCACTCCTGCACAATAAAGATTTTTGTACCTATTTGTTTTTATAGGTCCATGGTTGTTAGTGGCAAAATATTTTGAAAAAAATGTTTGTGAAGACCCAAAACTATTTACATATGTTCCTTTTGGCATCCAAAATTGTTTAACTTTGAGGGATTTTATATTTGTGCCTTTTGGAACCCAAATTGGTATAATTTTCACGTGTTTGGGTCTATACCAGCAATTGTTTCGACTGTGTCCAAATTTCTACAAATTGCATATTGAATTGACTTAATTAATTTCATTTCTAACATTTTCAGATTGATTATATCCAAGTCCTTGTCTAACTGTATTAACAATTTATTTCCCTAATAACATATTCAATGATCTTTCACTTTTGGAAAATTTTCCTAAAGTTGTTGACAGTTGTTGGACTTGTGTTTTGAGAGATTCATTTTCGTTTATACTTGTGTGTAATTTTTAGTAGAATTTTCTCTTCTTGTATTTTCACTTTCTTTCAAAATCTGAATTTCATTTTCAAGCGATTTAATTTTGATTTTTGATCTTTTAATCTCTTCTTCAAATGTTGGACACTTATCACACTTAGGGATCCTACTTTGATAGTTTTTAACTAATTGGTCAAGTTGTTTATTTAAATCTATCAAAGTATCTTTTTGTGATTCAAGTTTTTCATACTTCTCCCTAAGTCGTTCAAAACAGCTATTTACTTCGTGGAAATATACAAGTAGTTCTAAGTGAGTGAGTTTTGATACCTCGCTTGGCTCGTCATCGTCGCTATTAGTTATATTACCTTGAAGGCACATATCTTCTTTCTCACTCTCACTGCTAGTACTTTTATTATCTTCATCACTTGTATTCGACGTGGCTGCAAAATTTCTCATTTTTGATTTCTTTTCAATGTCATGTCGATTTTGAGGACAATTGGGATTGATGTGTCCGGGTTGGTTGCACTTGCGATAGATGATTTCCAGCTGTGACGCCCCACCTCTATACCCACTCTAGCCAAGATCACTACGGGGTAATGCCTCCAACTAGCGCGGAGAATATGGCTGTTGAGGAGTGACTATCCGTGTAATTGCTTTGTGCGAGTACCGATATACCAGATAAAAATATAACTTGCATTCAAAGGGGAAATCCGACATGCCAATACAAACTCAAAGCTACTACACAGTGGCTATAATATCTTCGGAAAAATATATAGAAATAAGCATAACATAAATCAGTCACAAAAGTTCATATCTCAAAGGCGGAAACAAATATGAATATTACACATGAAAGTGTATATCAAAGTAGTGGTCAAACAAGATCCACAATATCACAAAAGAATAGTTACAATTGCTAGAAAAAAGAATATGTATACATCAATGAGTCTATATCTCAAATGTATACAACCAAAAACTACTAATCTAAGTAGTTAGCCAAAAGTCGGGATAGTAAACACCAGAAGTGGAGTCAAGTGGAAGCACCTATAACATCTCGGTCTGACCCGAGTATTATTTAACAAGAAAATAATAAACGGATCAGTCTAACTATAAATATCAGATGAAATGATATAGAATAGGAGATATGAAAAAAACGTAAGATAAGCATAAAGCCATACTATAGTAAGTATGTAACTGAAAATCAACAAGAGATTAATCAATATCACAAGAATCTTCTCAAAGACAAAAAAGGATTGTCATACTCTTTATTTCATTTACCACCATAAATATTGACAATTATATCAATGCCAATCACAAAAGCTAACGACACATAAATTCACCAATGCACAAATATTGATAAAACTTATCAATGTAAATCACGAAAATTGGTGAAAACACAAACTCTAGAAATCAATCAATAGAAATCCAGAAATCACAAAAAGGGGGAAGAGGCCTGTCACTAGAACGGGAGCATGAAAACTCACCAACACGTGTATTACAAACAATTCGGAACGCCGATGCAGTACAAACGGTACGTCAGATGAATTGAAAAGCCGAGACATCGATGTAATACAAACGGTACATCCAATGAATCGAAACACAAAACAATTCGGAACATCGACGCAGTACAAACGGTACGACAGATGAATCGAAAGGCCGAGACATCGATGTAGTACAAACGGTACATCCAATGAATCGAAACACAAAACAATTCGGAACATCGACACAGTACAAACAATATGACAGATGAATCGAAAAGCCGAGACTTTGATGTAGTACAAACGGTACATCCAATGAATCGAAACACAAAACAATTCGGAACATCGACGCAGTACAAACGGTACGACAGATGAATTGAAAAGCCGAGACATCGATGTAGTACAACCGGTACATCAGATGAATCGAAACACATTAAAAGTACATAGGTTGCTAGCCCACAAAGAAATGAGACGAAGCTCAATAAGATGAGGTACAGTCCTCCACGTGGACAAAGAGACATTGCACATTGCTAGTCTAAACAATAAAATGATCATCATCGATCATTAAGAAGTGTCAATTATAGTAAGCTAGTAAATATATGAGCTTAGCTTCATGTCCCATAACCACTAGCTTAATTTAAATATTTACGAACAAATTGTAGATCTCCACTAGAAAATTGTCACAAGAGATTCAATCGAACAAGTCCAAGAATTAACCGACGAAGTAAACGCTAGAATTTTATACCACTTTTTTACTAAGTCGTTTAATTAGATTTCTCACACGAATGAGGTAAAGGTTTGTATATACTAATAGGTTGAAAAACGGTATTATAAACGAGCCTTGCATTAAAATATTGTTGAAATCGTTTTGATGAAAGAGTTTTGATATTTACTACTAGTATTGAAACCTTTATGTTTTTAAAAGTGACAAATCATAAAAATGATTGTATAAACAATCAATCACTAAAATTTCACATACGAAGACGTGAATTAAATCCAAAGAAATCGATTCTGAATCCATCAAAGTGGAAATACCCAAAAATTCAAAAAATAGAAGTTATCAAAGTTGACAAAGGTGATAACAACTAATTGGAGAAGAAGAATCGATTAACAATTGGAAAAACAAAGCAAAACAAGCATAAATAGGCAAAACAGGGAAATATGGGAATAGGAGCAGGTCGGTTGACCGAACCTCCTGAGTCGGCCGACCGAAATAGCTAGAAAGTTTCGGCTACAGCTTCGGTCGACCGGCCCAGGGGTTTCGGTCGGCCAAACTGCAAATTCTACAATTCCTACCCTATTTAATAGAAGTGCAATCTCTCACTCAATTTGCAACCGGTCGAGCACGGACGCTGGGGGATTACGCCCATCAGCTACCCGGTCCCATTTGCTCCTCGATGCATCACCAAAAAAATGTTCAAACATCAAAGTTAGAATCTTTAAAGATTTGAACCCAAAACACTAAAAATTGGAATATTCACAAAATCAATCCAAATCCAAATCAAATGCACATGGTTGAGTGTTAGGAATTCATACCCAACAATCAAAGATAGTTATAGACTTAGATGTGAGATAAAAATCTCAACTTTAAACCCAAAGAACAAGTAAGAAGAAGCTATAGTGCAAGGCAAGGACAAACGCTCTTCATTTACAACCCAAGAAGCTTCAATCTAAGCTTACAAGTAAAATGTTTCCTAAGTTAGGTTTAGGAAATTCTGAAATTGAAAGGAGAATGAGTTGGAGAAGAAGAAGGAGATGCTTACTAATGGCTTCTCTTAGAATTTGGAGCTAGAGCTTGGATTTTGCAAATGAACTAGGGCTTGGAAATCTAATTTCCAATCTTTTCCCCCATTATTCTCTTGGGCTTGAGAGAGTTAGGAAATGAGGAATGAATGAAAGAAGTGGAGAGGGGTTGGGTTGATATAACCGGAATTGGGCAAATGGGCTGAACCCAATCCAAAGCCCTATAGAAAAAGTAGCAAAAATCAACTTACTCCAAACATATCGAAGCTTATACTCAAAAAGGTTGCAAACGGTATTTTGAACTCAATGGAAGGGTTCTCGAGTCCCAATTCAACTGTTTGAAAAAGGTAACTTTTCGGACTATAATTCGACTAACGATAAAATATTTAAATACTCAATCGTAAAATATGCGGGTTGTTACTGACTCCCCTCCTTAAAGAAATTGCGTCCTTGCAATACTTAAGAAGAAAATAAAGGGTAACAACCATAGAAGCATGTCAACACAAAAGGAAATTTGAAATTAGAAGTTCACCATAAAGAGCGCAAAAGAGTTAGCCCGAACGTGTTCGCTCGAAGAATTCTCTGGATTCCCAAGAGAAATCCTTAAGATTTGAGAACCATCGGACTTTCACAAAAAGAACATCTTTATTTCGAAGGCGCTCAACCCCCGAAGAAATGATGCGAATAGAATGTTGCTCAAGAAGTCAAATCTGGTGAAACTTCAATCCCTACTATAACTCCAGGTTCAGGAATAAAAATCGAAAACCTAAAAGCATTTCCATAGTTGAAAGACATGAGAAAACGTCATGAATAACAGAAAATTGAGCCGGTGCAACGACGTAGTATAAAAACGGTACTCTCAAGAAACTAGAAACTCGAATAATTTGGAACAATGGCGTAGTACAATACGGTACGCCAGATGAACCAAAGCTCGAATAATTTCGAAACACCGACGTAGTACAGCTGGTACGTCAAATGAACCGAACACCATAAAAGAACATCGGACACAAGCCCATAAAGAAATGAGATGAAGCTCAATAAAACGATGTATATTGAAACGTCCGATGTTGGTAAAATGAACATTCCATTTGGACATCATCAAGGAAACGACCACTTGTTGTTTACAACAAAGTGCATTGGCAACACGATTCCCCTTTCCGAGAATATACAAAGAATATTAAGATCATAAAATGCAAGGAACTTGATCCAATATTAAGTTCCTTATGAGAAAATAAATATTCCAAAAATTTATGATCAGGGTAGAGAACAAATTTCTCACCCAAAATAATGATGCCAAATTTTTAAAAGCGAAATCAATAGCCACGAGCACTAGATCATGAGTCGCATATCTAGTCTCAATAGGCATTAATGATTTAGAAGCATAAATGATAGAACATTCTCATTCGCAAGAGAACGGCACCCAAACCAATACAACTAGCATCGGTAGAAACAGTGAAATCTTGGTTCCCATAGGGAATCACAAGAATAAGAGTATCGAAAAGAAAGAATTTGGTTTAAATAAACTTCTTTCTCGAAAAGCTAAAACTTTCAAAATCACAATTATCTTTATGTAATAATCTTTCTAGGAAAATTTACTTTTTACAAGTCAATTTATTGTGTTCGACTGTCTCATCTAAGCGTTTAGGAAATTCCTACCGATAACGTTGATCAAGCGCATCGATCAGAATTCTTAAAGCACTCAACGGGAAATATAACCACAAAATCATCTTCTATATGATGAAAATATCTCTTAAAAGTTTTGAGAATATTCTTTGCTCGTTTAAGAACAAAATCAAATTATACTTATAAATAAATCTTATGAAAAAGATTTGCAAAATTTTAAATTTTGTTTTCATCCAAAATCAATAAGCACAAGAATGGAGTCATCGAGATATTCGTGGAATACTCGATACATAAAATGGATGAAGTAAGCTGGACAAACTGAATGACATAATAAGTCATTCATAAGTATCATAACGAGTGCGGAATGCGGTTAGTGGAATGCTAACTCCCGCGACTCGTAGTAAATGAAAATCAGTGGCAAGGTTGAACTAAAAAGACCTTAACACCACTCAAAAGATTACTTAGGAGATAATCCTAAGATAAGCTCAAAAATACCGGAAAATTCCACAAAGTACCCGAATGAGAAAAATAACGTTTTCCTCATCTTGTGGGTTTGAAGAATGAAAATGATGCCATCAAGTTGGAATCGGAATCACAAAGAAAAATTAGAAATCTGCTTAACAGATAGGAAATGTCGAAAATGAATAGTCCACTCGGGACTTCGGATTTGGCTTCATAATAATTAAGCCAATCCGTACAAAAGTCAATTCCGAAGCATAAGTAAAAACCGGCTTGGAAAGAAAAATCACATAAAATAATTTCGACATCAATACAAGAAACCAACTGAGCGTTGTGGATCCATCAACAGGATTCGCCATCGTCAAAGGAGTTAACAAGCCCAAAATGTTCATAGAAAAGAATCAACTAGTTCTTTCGATATAAAAATAATGAGATAAACCCATATCAACAAGAACTTGAAAGGATAATCACAAAACAAATGTAATCAAGGATTAAATGAGAAATACCTTGACCACGAGAAGTATTACTAGGAGTTTGCACCACATTAAGCCTTCCCTCCCTCTTGCTTGGAAGTTTGGGACATGTAGATAAAAGATGACCCGAACCTTTGCAATAACGACAAAAGAGAGGTTTCAGACACCTATTAGCATAATGGTCTGTAGAACCACAATTGTAGCACTGTCCTCGACTAGAGGTAGGAGTCTTTGCTATCGGAGTTTGTTGCTTCCCTTTCTTGTTGGGAGTGGGGCCTTTGAATTTGATAGGTCTCTTCATGTTATTGTTGAAGTTCTGTTGGGCACCCACAACTTCAACATCACCCTCATTATCGGCCTCTTCAAATCGAAGAGCGATATCAATAAGCTGATCAAAAGAAACTTCAAATTTCAAGAGCAAAGGCTTTTTGAGATTCTTATTCAAGCCATAGAAGAATCTCTGATTTTTCTTCAATGGGGTATTAATGTATTCAACCCCGTATTTAGAAAGAGATTCAAAAGATGCGACATATTCTACCATAGAAGATTCACCTTGAACAAGGTCAATAAAACGCCAGGCCAAAGTTACCTTTTCAGCCTCTGGCACAAATTTTGATTCAATCTTTTTCAAAATTGCTCCCATGTAAGATCCGCTTCGATAATCTCCGAAGTCAAGAGCTCATACCAATCGAACGCTCTTTCTTGGAGCATGCTAGAAGCCACTTGGACTCGATGTAGATCAATAAGGTTCATGCGAGAAAGATGCGATCACACGATTTGAGCCAAGCTTGAATTTCTATAACACTCTCGGACCCCATGAATGGCCTTCCACCCAATTCGGGATAGTCTCTGCACAAGCGTGCAAAACCGGATCTGGGATGAGTAGGCTCAGGGATGGGTCCGGCAGGTTGAGCATTCTTCAAAAGATCTAAAAGCTGCTGAGAAGACATGAATACTCCATCCTGGGGAATAGCACTAGATTGACCGGCGCTGTGGCGGCCTGGTCTAACCATTTCTCTTCTTTAAGAAAGAAAGAAGGAGAAAAGTTATTCTCAAAATAAATATCAAGCAATCTTGATAGATAAAACAAGGAATCATAAAGAAAAATAGGATGAATCGGTACGAAGACTCGAATAAAATCCTGAAGCATGACTCCTAAGAAAGACTTAGGACACGATCCTTGCTAGATTATTATGTATTGTTCCAAAGTTTGGCTCTGATACCAAGCTGTGACGCCCCACCTCTATACCCACTCTAGCCAAGGACACTACGGGGTAATGCCGTCAACTTGCGTGGAGAATAAGGCTGTTGAGGAGCGACCATCCATGTAATTGCTTTGTGCGAGTACCGATATGCCAGATAAAAATATAACTTGCATTCAAAGGGGAAATCCAACATGCCGATACAAACTCAAAGCTACTACAAAGTGGCTATAATATCTTCGGAAACAAATATAGAAATAAGCATAACATAAATCAGTCACAAAAGTTCATATCTCAAAGGCGGAAACAGATATGAATATTACACATGAAAGTGTATATCCGAGTAATGGTCAAACAAGATCCACAATATCACAAAAGAACAGTTACAAGTGCTAGACAAAAGAATATGTATACATCAATGAGTCTATATCTCAAATGTACACAACCAAAAACTACTAATCTAAGTAGTTAGCCAAAAGTCAGGATAGTAAACACCAGAAGTGGAGTCAAGTGGAAGCACTTATAACATCTCGGTCTGACCCGAGTATTATTTAATAAGAAAATAATAAATGGATCAGTCTAACTATAAATATCAGATGAAATGATATAGAATAGGAGATATGACAAAAACGTAAGATAAGCATAAAGCCATACTATAATAAGTATGTAATTGAAAATCAACAAGAGATTAATAAATATCACAAGAATCTTCTCAAAGACAAACAAGGATTGTCATACTCCTTATTTCATTTACCACCATAAATATTGACAATTATATAAATGCCAATCACAAAAGTTAATGACACACAAATTCACCAATGCACAAATATTGATAAAACCTATCAATGTAAATCACGAAAATTGGTGAAAACACAAGTCCTAGAAATCAATCAATAGAAATCCAAAAATCACAAAAAGGGGGAAGAGGCCTGTCACTAGAACGGGAGCATGAAAACTCACCAACACGTGTATTACAAACAATTCGGAACATCGATGCAGTACAAACGGTACGTCAGATGAATCGTAAAGCCGAGACATCGATGTAGTACAAACGGTACATCCAATGAATCGAAACACAAAACAATTCAGAACATCGACGCGGTACAAACGGTACGACAGATGAATCGAAAAGTCGAGACATCGATGTAGTACAAATGGTACATCCAATGACACGAAACACAAAACAATTCGGAACATCGACGCAGTACAAACGGTACGACAGATGAATCGAAAAGCCGAGACTTCGATGTAGTACAAACGATACGTCCAATAAATCGAAACACAAAACAATTCGGAACATCGACGTAGTACAAACGGTACGATAGATGAATCGAAAAGCCGAGACATCGATGTAATACAACCGGTACATCAGATGAATCGAAACACATTAAAAGTACATGGGTTGCTAGCCCACAAAGAAATGAGACGAAGCTCAATAAAATTAGGTACAATCCTCCACGTGGACAACGAGACATTGCACATTGCTAGTCTAAACCATAAAATGATCATCATCGATCATCAAGAAGTGTCAATTACAGTAAGCTAGTAAATATATGAGCTTAGCTTCATGTCCCATAACCACTAGCTTAACTTAAATATTTATGAACAAATTATAGATCTCCACTAGAAAATTGCCACAAGAGATTCAATCGAACATGTCCAAGAATTAACCGATGAAGTAAACGCAAGCGTTTCATATCACTTGTTTTACTAAGCCGTTTAATTAAATTTCTCATACGAACGAGGTAAAGGTTTGTATATATTAATAGATTGGAAAACGGTTTTATAAACGAGTTTTGTATTAAAATAGTGTTGAAATCATTTTGATGAAAGAGTTTTGATATTTACTACTAGTATTGAAACCTTTATGTTTTTAAAAGTGACAAATCACAAAAATGATTGTAGAAACAATCAATCACTAAAATTTCATATACGAAGACGTGAATTAAATCCAAAGAAATCGATTCCGAATCCATCAAAGTGGAAATACCCAAAAATTCCAAAAATAGAAGGTATCAAATTTGACAAAGGTGATAACAACTAATCGGAGAAGAAGAATCGATTAACAATTGGAAAAACAAAGCAAAACGAGCATAAATAGGCAAAACGGGGAAACAGGGGAATAGGAGCAGGTCAGTTGACCGGACCTCCTGCGTCAGCCGACCGAAATAGCACAGAAAGTTTCGGCTACAGCTTCGGTCGACCGGCCCAGGGGGTTCGGTCGGCCGAACTGCAAATTCTGCAATTCCTACCCTATTTAATAGAAGTGCAATCTCTCACTCAATTTGCAACCGGTCGAGTACGTACGCTAGGGGATTACGCCCATCGGCTACCCGGTCCTATTGGCTCCTCGATGCATCACCCAAAACATGTTCGAACATCAAAGTTAGAATCTTTAAAGATTTGAACCCAAAACACTAAAAATTGGAATATTCAGAAAATCTATCCAAATCAAATGCACATGGTTGACTGTTAGAAATTCATACCCAACAATCAAAGATAGTTATAGACTTAGATGTGAGATAAAAATCTCACCTTTAAACCCAAAAAATAAGTAAGAAGAAGCTATAGAGCAAGGCAAGGACAAACTCTCTTCAATTCCAACCTAAGAAGCTTCAATCTAAGCTTACAAGTAAAATATTTCCTAAGTTAGGTTTAGGAAATTCTGAAATTGAAAGGAGTATGAGTTGGAGAAGAAGAAGGAGATGCTTACTAATGGCTTCTCTTAGAAACTAGAGCTAGAGCTTGGATTTTGCAAATGAACTAGGGCTTGGAATTCTAATTTCCAATCTTTTCCCCCATTATTCTCTTGAGCTTGAAAGAGTTAGGAAATGAGGAATGAATGAAGAGAAGTGAGAGAGGTTGGGTTGATATAACCAGAATTGGGCAAATGGGACGAACCCAACCCAAAGCCTATAGAAAAAGTAGCAAAAATCAACTTACTCCAAACATATCGAAGCTTATACTCAAAAAGGTTGCAAACGGCATTTTGAACTCAATAGAAGGGGTCTCGAGTCCCAATTTGACTTTTTGCAAAATGTAACTTTTTGGACTATAATCCGACTAATGATAAAATACTTAAATAAAATATTTAAATACTCAATCGTAAAATATGCGGGTTGTTACATCTGCTCTTTCGGGTTGTCTAGTGCTTTGGCTATCCTGCTTTTCAATTTCTGATTCAGAGCTTGATTACTGTATTTATGATTCTAATTTTTGAATTTCTTCACTAATAGTGCCAGCTCAGCTACTCCATCATCAACATTATCATCATACTTTCTGTTGTTCCTTTTTGAGCTATTGATTTCTTTCGAGTATCTCCTCCTTCACGCTCTTTCTTGAATTTCATTTCTAGCTCATAAGTGGTGAGATTTCCGATGAGTTGTTCAACTTTGATTTGTTTTAAATCCTTGGTTTCTTGAATGGCAGTCACTTTTGGTTCAGAACATCGTGGAAGGACTCTGATGATTTTTCGGACTATTCCCAATTCTTTGTATGATTTTCCAAGAGCTTTTGATTTGTATACAATATTGGAAAGTCGTGCGTACGTCTCTTTGACATTTTCTTCCTTGGCCATTGTGAAATTCTCATATTCGCTGTTTAGCATGGCAAGACGAGATTCTTTGACTTGAGACGTTCCTTCGTGATTCACTTCGAGTGTGTGCCATATTTCCTGCACAGCTAGATAATGTGAGACACGATTAAATTCAAATTGATCCAATGAACAGATAATAGAATTCATAGCTTTCGGGTTAGTATTTTGTAATTTATTTTCTAGCTCTGTCCATTGATTCATCGGTTCATCTATTTCCTGGTTATCTACGATTATAGTTGGTGCTCTATAACCTATCTCAACAATATTCCAAGCATCAATGGTTTTTTAAAAAAATTCATTCTATTTTTCCAGTAAGCATATTCACCATTGAACATTGGTGGTCTAACTACAGACTGACCCTCAGCAAAAGCAGTACTAAAAGAAGCCATTTTAAAAATTCAAATTTTTAAACCAAAAATTGGTTTTTGAAAATATCAATTTTAAAAAAACAAAAATGGCTTTTGTTCCTAGCTCTAATACCACTTGTATGATCGATTTCACCATAGAGGGGGGTGAATAGGGTGATGCTATCAATTATAAAAATTTATCGTGGAAGTTTGTATAAAATTATTTCAATGCAGATATATCAGAATAATAAGAGCACATATAATAGAAGAATAATGCAAAAATAGAACGACACAGAATTTACCCAGCTTCGGCAAAACCCTGCCTACGTGCTGCCTCCAAGGTTTCTACTAGAAATTAAGCACTCAGACGCCTACACAAGTAAACTCGCGACACCCGCTATCAACTAGACTTAACTCTACACTCAAAACCCTGCCACAACTCAGCCACTGAGTTCCGAATTCTCAAACTACGCCACGTAATTTGTCCCCTAGTCACACGACTAGAAATTACAATTGTTTAAAAAAGAAGAATACAAATTAAACACAAATTAAAATCAAAACCCTATTTTTCATTTTCAATTATAATAAAGCCTTTAAAAAAACAAGGCCGACCCAACTATTATGAGACACAGTTCCCTTTTCTTTTGTTCGTTCGGCCGTGTTCCTTTGCTCTATAAAACGTCGGCCTTGTTCCTTTTGCTCGTTCCTTTTTACTCGAAATTAGGGCTTTGAGAAATTGAGTCGCCACTTCAATTTTTTTGCTGATGCTTCGATTTCTGCAGTTCACTGTATTATGGTTCGATACACTTGTAGTCTGAATACAGTTGTATATCAATCCATTACCATGTAGTAGCCTAGCTTGTGCACATATGGTTCTATATTTAACTGCTTCATCTGGTGGTAACTGTTGACATGGTCTGTTGTGTTTGAAACTTGAACATGATTTTGTTCTCGAATGTGGTTTGTACCTTTGTGTAGCATTATTGTCTGTTTGCAGCCTTGCTCTTCTACTTGATATCTGGCATTTTGTTCCATCCTTGATGATGTTTATTTAGTTGAACCACATATATTGCTTGTATATTTTCTGGTTGACTCGAGTTACTTCATTGGTCTTTGCTGTATTGAGTTGCACCAATCTTTACATTTAGTCTGGACATCTGTGATTTGGTTTCATTTCCATTTATTGTACTCGAGTTATTCTAGTGTGCCATTACTTGTGTACTTGCTTGGTTCATATTGCATTTTGATATTGAGCCACTGCCTGTTAGAGTTGAAGTCTGGTGGCTTCACTTTGGCATTTGAACCGGTTTGATATTAATTTCATTGTTATTTTTCATATTCTTGCTGCTGCAACGCACATGCTTCACTGTGTACATTGTTTTCATTTGAAGCTATATTGCAGTTTCATTCATTCTTGAGTTTGTACATTTTGATCGCACCGTAGTTGAATCCAGCTTGGAGCTCGGGTTTGACCTTGTGCTCTTGTCGTGATTTTATTTGTATTGCACTTGAGTTGAACCCGGCGTTTCATTTGGGTTTGACCTGTGCTCACCTGTCCCTGTAATTTTATCAAGTGTATATATCGGTGTGCACGGCCTTGTGGCATATACAGTGATACACTGTGCATGTCACAAGCTGTTCGTATATGATGAATCCAAATTTAAATGATGACGAACAACCCAAATAACCGAGGCAAATAATTTTTTCAAATATATTTTATTTTATATTACAAAAATATTTCCTTTTAAATTTTACTGCATCAGTATTTTTTTTGCGGATTGCTCAGATGCTAGATTCATTTGGAATAAAGTTGTAGATAAATTACAAGTGAATGAGCGATATGTAGTGAGGTGTATTTGTAAATTAGAAATTGTGACGTAATCGGAATTGCGTTGTCATTTAGTTTGTATATATATAGTGAGAGCTCAAACTTGTACTATTCAAAATTGTAATAAATATTTGTTTGAATAAAATATCTATTTGAATTTAAATACTATGTTATTAATTTTATTCCGCAAATATTTATTTAATTATGTGAAAAATAAAATAATACATTAACAAATACATTTAAATGAATATATATATATGTTTATTATCATCAAACAAAAATCATATACTTACATATTCAACACCTTTATAGTCAAGAATAAAATCCTTTAAATCATCAATCTCGGTTCCAGCTTCTAACCTTCTAATCCTCTCGGCTAACACCGGATCCTCTTTCTGCCTAGAAAAAATCCAATAAATTAGAACTGGTCGAACTTGAAAAGAAGACGTCATGGCGATATTCCGACTAAATCCAACAGTCAACCTCAACTGCACACTATAAGCAGCCAGTGCTTCGAAGTTTTTCCATTCCGCTAACATAACTAATACCACATTCTGATGTTTCCTGCTAAGTGCATATGGCACCTTATTTCCTTCTCCTGATGTATACTCTTTGTTAAAATCATAAGCTATAACAAACTCCAGCCATCTCTGCTGTCTCATGTTTAGCTCCTTCTAAGAGAATAAATACCGTAAGACTTATGATCCATAAATAGCTCAAACCTTTCTCCCAAAAGATAATATCTCCACACCTATAATGCAAAGATTATCGCTACCAACACCAAATCTTGAGTAGGGTATCTCACTTCATGCGGTCTAAGCTATCTAGAAGCATAGGAAATAAACTTTCCATTCTGCATTAGCACAACACCTAACCTAGTACCACATGCATCGGTGTAAACTACTAATCCCTGATTCCCATCTGGAACTATTAACATAGGCGCATTGGTTAACAAATGTTTCAACTTAAGGAATGCCTCCTCATATTTGTCAGACCAAACAAACTTCACGTCCTTCCTGGTTAGCATAGTCAAGGATGCCGCTATCCATGAGAAATCCATAATGAACCTTCGGTAGTTTCCCGCAAGACCAAGAAAGCTTCTAATCTCACTTACCGTCTCTGGCCCTTTCTAATTGTTAATAGCTTCGATCTTATCCGGATCAACTGCTAAACCTTTCTTGGAAACTACATGACCAAGGAACTTCACTTCTTCCAGAAATGACAGTTTGAGAACTTCGCTTTCAACTGATGTTGCCTTAGCGTCTCCAACACTATAATAAGATGATCTGCATGATCCTTCTCATTCTTTGAATATACCAAATGTCATCAATAAAAACCAACATGAACCTATCCAAGTACTCTTGGAAAACCAGATTCATCAAATCCACAAAGAAAGTTGGCGCATTAGTAAGCCCAAATGGCATAACCCCCCATTTGTAAGACCCATATCTGGTCTTAAATGCCGTCAAGGAATATCATCCTCTGCCACTCTAAGGTGATGGAAATCTATCGCCAAATCCAGCTAGGAAAACACTCTAGCTCCACTCAACTGATCGAATAAATCATCGATTTTCGGAAAAGGATACCTATTCTTGATCATCCTCTCGTTCAGCATACGATAGTCGATACACATCCTTAACGACCCATTTGGCTACTTTACGAATATCGCCGCCATTTCACAAGGCGAACTGCTTAGCTTAGTGAAATTCTTTCCTTCCAATTCTTCTAGCTACACCTTCAATTCCTTGATCTCAGTTAGTGACATCCTGCTAGGTGATCTACTTGCGGGTTTAGCTCCCGGTACGAGATCTATCCAAAACTGGATTGCCCTTTTCGACGGCAAGCCCGAAACTAGTTCAAACACATCCGCAAACTCTCTTGCAACATAAACATGCTTCAACTCTGCTTCCGTTCCCACAGCACCGAATAACACATAAGCATTTTCGTCCGAACTCCTTACTGAGTAAATAACTCGGTTACGGCTATTAAGGTGTCTCAATTATATTTCCCCCTCTTGGAAAAATATTCTAGCATCATATCTATCTAACCAATCCATACCCAATATGATCTCGAAACCCACAAATAAAAAACATATAAACCGCATGCAAACATATGACCTAACAAATCAAGTTCTAACTGGTCATATCTCATTTCCAAATTTGTGTACCCTCCTATAGGATTCGTAACCTTTAAAGGAGTAATAAGGTATAAAGGTTCCAGACCTAAGAAATCTACCAAATACTGAGACATAAATGAGTGCGATGCACCGGTATCAAATAGTATCCTAACTGGAGTAGTATGAATCATAAGCATACCTTCCATCATAGCTTTTCCTTTCTCAACAGCTGTTGGTCTAGAGGATGATGGTTCCAACGCAAAGACCTTTCCTTTTCCCACCTTAGCAGCCTTAGGAAAATTGTCCTTGTAATGCCCCATCTAGCCACAGTTGTAGCACTTCATATTCGGCCTCAGTGCAACTGCTCTTCCATCACATGAGCGATACCCATTAGCATTGTGCCCCTTCTTCTCACACTTATAACAAATAATATCAGCATTGCTCTTCTTAGAGGTTACCCACGACGGGGCACCTTTCTTCTTGAAGAACTTTCGCTTCTTACCCTAAAAATACCGAACCTCAAACGATTTACCTTTTCCAAAAGTAGAAAACATCTCTTCATTTCAAATAGCCATCTCAACAACAATATGACACAGATCCTGAAGGTTTGGCATGGTTGCTCTGACAATCTTAGGATTCAACCCCCTGATAAACTCATCATTCCTTCGAATAGCAGTATCCACGGTAGCATATCCGTAACGGGACAACACATCAAACTCAGTAGCATACTCAATCACCGATTTATCCCTCTGGACTAAATCTACAAACTTCCTTAGAAATGCTGACTTGGCAACCTCTGATAGAAATCTTTCTTCGAACCTCCTTCGAAATTCAGCCCAATTCAGGTGTTCCTCTGGCTTTCCCATGGTAACTCCGTTCCACCAAAACAAAGCTGCTCCCTGTAATTACCTCGAAGCAAGTCTTCTCTTCTGCATATCCATCAAGCCGAGATCTGCAAATATCCTCTCACAATGCAGTAGCCAATTCTCTACTCCTACTGCATCCTCGATTCCTAGAAAAGCTTTCCTCTAAGACTAGCATAATCCCTGCTCGGCTTGACATATTTATTGCCAACCAGGGTCAACAGATTAGCTCCTTCAACATTCCCTACAGCCACTCCCGCAGCTGCTCCAACTTACATCATATTCACCTGATACATTATCTTCATTTCAACCAGTGGGATCTCAGCACCAACATTAGCATTTGCGTCTGGGTTTTGCCTGTCCACCCTGGTTGCTCCTAGTATTAGGTTGAACATTTCAGTGTGTTGTGGTGCGTCTTCCACCTTGATTCACTCTTCCTTTCCTGCCTCCATATCTTACTTCCTTACTACCTGAAATCCAATCTTGGTAAGATACAGAAGAACGGTCTAAGAGAGTGGGGAATACCTACTTAGGTACTTACAGCAAAGTACACATACATTATTATAACGTTTACCCAAACTCAACCATATTTTAGATTCATTGGATTATGCTTTAAAAATCTTTCAAGGTTTAAATTCCTTTCAAGTACATAAACCATGCTCTAATACCAACTTGTAACCTCCCACCTTTTGAGGCCCAATACTATCCGTTACTGATGTTGCAGTCATCCATAGTTACTATTTCTTAGAGATCGAATACAACATAGTTAATATTGATACACATGAACACAAGAATATGAAAAAAAGATTAAACTTCAACAAAACAGAATTTCTCATTTCTTATGTATTTCAATTTAAGATTTAATTACATAATCCCAGACGTTAATTGCGCTCAGATCACATATACATGTACAAAAAACAATAAGAGCAACATATGAAGATTTCCCCTTATGACGATTAGAGAACTAATAAATATGAACTTTACAGTTCCTAGTACATCACAGCGGAATACACAAAATATCTCTTATGTAGCTAACGCTACCTCCTGCAAATCTCTAAAAGCTTATTCGTCCAAAAACCTGAAAGTCTCCCACTCTCAAACTACTCAAATTAATTTTGAGTACCCGAGTTTGTGGAGAAACACAAACTTCGAGTCAGAAAATAAGTCTGGTATAAATAATCCCCTATCATCTCTTATCATAAATGGATAGCAAGTGGGACCACGCCGCTTAGTGGTACAGGTTTTTTGCTCACTTATATCCAAAATAAAACTTGCAAATCATTTACTGTGCCCCTACACCTAAAATGATCAGTCTTAATATAATATGAAATAAAGACATAAATCGTATACATTGGATATCACATCCACCCATTAATTAGATATCCCATCTAAAAGTAATATATTCGATTTCCCATCTAAAATCAATTTATTAGAGTTCCCCTCTAAAATATTAAAAATGACTATCCGTCAAACTTTAATAGGATTGTCCGTCCCAAATCCCTTTAAAATAGATGCAGATTATCTATCCTACATTGTTTTGTAAAAGATGGTGTGGGCTATCCACCGCACACTCTATAGTTTTCCTAAGATGACTATGAACCCTTGGGTGCCAAATCTCGAGGCTAACCACCTCTGGCAAAACATTCTTTACTTTAGAAATTTGATGTGGGCTATCCACCCCACATTCCATGGTTTTCCAAGGTTAACCAAGAACCATCACTTAGCCAATTAAATTATCATGATCTTCATCATCATTTATAAAAATTCATGATCCCGATCATTAATTATTTTCCCCAAGTATACTAGCTATTTAACCTATTCCTATTGGTAGCCCCAATCAGGCTAAATTAAACAAAAACACATTGATAGCTCCAATGCATATTTTCAAAAGCATATTTCTATTTGTAACCCCAAACTATGTATCGAAAACATTAAACCCGCCCCGGTGTCCCCAAGGTTTTATAACATTCAATTTGAATAATGACACCCTTATATATTCAAACAAAGATAAGTGTTTTATGCTATAACCCTTCGAAGTAGCCCCTTCGAATTAGCAAAAATTTACTCAACAAAAATGGCTAAAAACAGCCCTTTCAAACCCTTTAAATGAAGTCCCATCTGAAAGCAATAACCCTCCGAAGTTAGCCCCTTCAAAAGCCTTCCTTTTGAAAGCATCATAAAATCATACCTTTCGACCTTCTCGAAAGCCTGGGGTATCCCCTTTATAAAAGCATTTATAAATGTTTCGAAAGTATTCAAGTTCAAAACCTTTCGCCATCATTGAAGATAACCCCTTCAAAACCTTTCAAAATCAAACCTTTCGAAATCAAAACCATCCACAGTCATTGAAGATAACCGTTCAAAACCTTTTGCAATCATTTAAGATAACCCTTTCAAAACCTTTCAAAATTAAACTTAAGAACCAAACCTTTCGCAATCATTGAAGATAACCCTTTCAAACCTTTCACAATCATTGAAGATATCCCCTTTAAAACCTTTCGAAATCAAGCCTTTCGAAATCAAACCCTTTCGAAATCAAACCCTTCGAAACCATTCAAAAACAATAAAGTGTTGGCATTGGAACCTACCCTTTAAAAGTAAACCTCCATCTTTGTTGGAAGGTTAACCCTTCAGCTTGCTGAAAGGTATTGGAACACCTTTTCGAAAAATACTTTAAAATAGTACTCTTGAAGGTTTAAGCTTTCGAAGGTCCCCTTCGAAACCCCTTCTTGTATATATAAAAAAAATTAATCTCTTATAAAATGTTAGAGTCGAAGGATCCCCCTTCAACTAATTCAAAAGCAATTATATTTCTATCCGAAAGCAAAAGAAGCAGCCTCCTCATCCCTTCGCCCTTTTATTCCCTTCGACCCCATGCCTACCTTTCGACTTGGGCGAAGGGTAACTGTTTACCTTCCATCTTAGGCGAAAGGTACCTTTCGACTTCATCGAAAAGGTAAAAGCAGGCTTGTTGGAGTCGAAGACAGAACTTGGCCCACTAAAGTGATGTTTTTATCTTGTTTTTCTAATTGTGATTGGCTGAGGAACCTTCTCCTGTACTTATTAATAATAAAAAGTATACAAAATTTGACCTTTTCTCAAAACACTATACTTCTTCCTTAAATATTTCCAAAAGCAATTTCCTTCCGGATTTAAATAATTTCGGAAGCAAAATTTTAGTTTAGCCCTTGGGCTTAAATAATTTAATTACCTTAGTCAATCACTAGAGAAAAATCCTCAAAAATCAACAAAAATTTGACAAATCATATACTTCAACATATTAAATTTCAAAGCATATGTAGATCAAAACAACTTAGAATTTAAGAAAAAGCAAATGAAACCGTGTTAATTATCCCATGAACATTTTAAAACACCTAGGTCTTATCCAAAAAAAGGTTTACATGGTTATATCCTAACCAAAATCACAAACATGAATCTGGTATAGCCCATAACTGATCCAAACATAGAAAAACTAGATGATAAACATGATTATTCACCTTGATTAGTTGACTGAAGAGTGAGATAATTTCCTTGCTTTAATTCCTTAGCTTATTCTTTAATTTAAACTCTTCCTGGAGCTTCTTAATGGCCGGTCGAAATATACGAGAGTTAAGAATGAAAAAGTGAAAATTTATTAAAGTGGAGGAAGAGATTTATACTAAGAAATGTAGCCTCAATTACAAGTTTACTCCTTAGGAAATTCCTCCTTCTTAATTTAGTTAAGTCTTATTTTAGTTCATTCATTAAGACATAGCCTTTGGATTTATTAATCACATCTCCCTAATTATTCACATTATTCTATTTTATTTATCCATTTAAATATCCTGAATAATGTTAATTAAAATTCTAGGGCATTACAGAAGTGCTCGACCTCTTGGTGCTTGAAAGAGGTGGAAGCCGTGGGTTTTAAAGAGGAAATGGTGGGGTTTGGACTTGCTTTTGATGTGTTTTTCTTTTGTATGTGTATGTATGTATTTATATATTATTTTACTTCTCTTTGGCTATATTTTTCATCATTGTTTTTCTAAGGAAGAAGCCATTAAAATAGCTTGAAATGAAGAAGTGTTAGAAGCCTGTATGTTTTGATCATGGCAATTATATAAGCAAATATTATGTGAACTAACCATTTTTGCAGGAGAAGATGCTATACTACGAGACAACAGATTGTAGACCAAAATTCAGATAGAAGTTTCAATATTGCTTATGATTTATCTATAGTCTAGTCAAGTAGTTGATTTTTGTAAAAATCTCTCCAAGGTAGCATATGCAAACACACACGTACTTAAAAAAATATTTTCAAATCATGTTACATATGCTAAATATTTTAATACAACTTCACATACAAAATTTTCTCAAAAAGCTTCAATATGGCAGAAAATATGGTATTCAACCGATTGAATTAGGCAGTTCACACGACTGAATATCTATGCACGTGCACAGTTTATATGAATATTCAGTTGACTGAACTGCACATTTCAATCGACTGAATCGAATGTTTTTGTACATATCTCTTTCCGATTCGAATTTTTCTAAATTTTAGCAGATTAAATTCTTTTGTTCAATCGACTGAAATTGCATAACGGGTATTTTCTAAATGGCCACTTCCATTTATCGAACATAAACAACCCTTGATTCAAGAGTTATTTCCGTATCTTTTGATCGTTACTTTTCACGATAAGTTGCAACATTTAAACACTATATATAGCCTTCAATTCATTTGCGTTAATTCTAACTTCCCTAATTTTATTAACGTGATTCAGGAGATTTAATTAGAATAAATTAAATAGAATAATGTAGAGTGATAAGGGGGTTGAGATTGCTAAATGAATACAGGTGATCGTGCATATTTGAATGGAATGTACTTATAAATGGTTAATTGTTGCTAATTAAACATAAGGGTATCAGTGTAAATAGCTGCCTATATTCCCACCCTTATACCATTACCTCCAGGCAATAAACGTTCATTTATCACAAGAAATATTTTAAACATACGAAGAAAAGGAGCCGGCCATTAGGAAGAAGAGAAGAAGGCAAAATCAAATCTAAAGCTTAGGTTCAAGCTAGAAGAAATCAATCTCTAATTTCGTTATCCAAGCTTAGGTGAATAATAATCACTATACTCTATTTTGATTTTATAAACATAGGTTTTCGGATTTAAGGGTAAATTTGTTTTTATAATATATTATATGATGATATGCAAAATTTATAATTTGTTTAGATTAAACAAAATGGTTTCAAGGGAGATATGCACGGTTTTAGGGTAAAACCTAGGTTAAATGATTTTTAAAAGCCATGGAAAAATTATGTGTTATGAAAAACATGATTTTGGAGTTGGTTTTCAATTTTTATAATTTTCCAAGCCGTGGAGAATGAATTATGAATATTCAAAAGAAAATATGGTTATTTGAGTTCATAAATTTATTTTGGAAAATATATTAAGAATTTGGGTCTGAAATTTAGATATGTTAGATAACATGATTAAAGTGATTTTGTGGAATTTTTGGAGATTTTTAGCGAGTGATCAAGTATGAAATTAAATTATTTTAAAAGAAAGACCTAAATGCTTAATTGTTTTGTTAATAGGAAGGGCTTAATTGTTAAAAGTTATCCATTTTTAGATCTGAGAAAATGCAGCAAAAATTTAGTAAAATAATTTGAAAGTTTAAAATTGCCAATCAAATGTTTACAAGTAGGAAATTTAGTTAAAAAAGTTTGCTTTATTTGGTAAAAACAGTCTTTTTCTCAGAAAAAGGGGTTCCGCCTTCTTTGGAGGAACCTTTCGACCCAGATCTTTCGCCTTCTACCTAGTCGAAACCTTCTAAATAGAAACAAGTAAACTAATGCACGTGGTATCATTTAGATGGTACATAGTGGATTGGAGATAAGCGAAAGGTAGAGTGTCGAAACGTAGCTTCCAAAAGGGTTAATTCCATTGTTTTTTACAGGAAAACGTACTTTCCTGTTTATGAAGGATTTTCGACATAGTCGAAATCTACGGTAGCAAAAGGCATTTTAAAAGAAGCTTTCGAAAGAGAGCCATCGTCTTTGTTTTAAAGAAGTAGATTCCAAAGGAGTTACGTAGCTTTTATTTAAAGCTTTCGAAAGGTGTAGTTTCGACTAAGTCGAAACCCTTTTGTGTTTAGATGCCTTTCAATGGTATTGAAGACATCAATGCTATTGAAAGGTACTATTTGTTTTTATAAATACAAGACACTTCCTGCTGCTTCGAAAGGGGTTAGGGGTTTTAAAGGAAATGGCTTCAGAAGTGGTTTCGAAGCCAACCTTCAATTATTTTACCTAAGTTTTTTCATGCTTTTGAAAGGATGGTTTCGACACCATCAAGCTTCCCCAATACTTTTTGAAATAAAGAATGGTTTCGAAAGAGATGCTTTCGCTTTTGTTCACTTTAACCAAAAATTGTTATTTTAAATATAAACCCAATTGCTTCGAAAGGTGTAGGTTTTGAAGGATAACCATCAATGATTTCAAAAGGGGGACTTTCAATGGTTTCGAAGGGTAACCTTTAATGATTTCAAAAGGGGTACTTTCAATGGTTTCAAAGGGTAACCTTCAATGGTTTCGAAAGGGGTAAATTTGAATAGTTCCAAAGCTATGCTCCTATACTTATATGATAATACTTTAACAAGGTCGAAAGGTTTCGAAAGAGATGTTTTAAATTATTTGAAAGGCAAGAGCCTAATGCTTTAAAGATAGAATTTAATGCTTTCGAAGGATGTTGTCCAATGAACCCGAAAGCAAGGTTTCGAAGGGGTCGAAAGGTTTTTTAAACGCAAACTCATTTTTTAAAAGGAAAAACCCATGGCTAAATAAAGGAGTTTTGAAACAACTTTAATTATGTAAATTTGAAGAAGTATTTCCTCAATAAAAATTTAGGTTAAAAGGATAAACCAAGTTTTACATATGAATGCTTTCAAAGACCTTAAACCCATAGGAGTGGTATTGTTAAGTTGTTATTTTTGTTTTTTTAAATTTGAATATGTTCATATGATAAAGGACCCATAACTGTATGTTGGGGATAAAGGGGTAGAACAATCAGATAGGTTAACCCAGTAGTAAATATAAACAGATTAAACTCCTAAATGAGTAGAATTGCATCCAGGGAGTCAGGATGGCTAAAGTATAAGATGCTTAAACCTTGAAGTTATCCGGGAGATAGGTTCACAGTAAACCCATGAAAACTATGATTAGAAAGATATTGGTAGTAACCAACAGATTCATAGTAAACCCATGAAAACTATGTAAAAAGGATGGTAGGCAAGGGCCAATTGGTTTGTAGTGAACGCATGGAAACTATATCCGAATTAAGAATTGAAATCAACCAAAAGGTTCTTGATCAACCCATGAAAACTAGGAAAAGAAATAAGTTAAGAGAGGTATCGGTAGGTTCCTAGTTAACCCATGAAAACTAGGCTAATGTGATGACCCAACTTTCTAGCCCCAGAAAGTCGTATCATCTTGAAGAAAGAAAGGGATAGAAAAGAGAAAAGCTAGAGAAGAAAGAAGAAACAACATCAGAATCTCAACAGCGAACGAATAAATTATATTAGTTACATAAGTATTACGTAATATACAATATCCATCAGAGTTACATAGAAAATACAACACATACTAGACAGTTATAAACACCTCTAGTTATACAATTCAATATACAATAAAACACAGAGATACCAACACAGCGGAACACTATATACATATATATATATGTGTGTATATAAATATAAATATATATATATATATATATATATATATATATATATAACGCTGAAGCCTCCTACTCCATTGCACCTTGAGAATTCGTCAAAGCTAACCTGAATCCCTTGGCTACTTGTAAAAATTTGAGTACCCGAGAGTTTATGAAAAACAGAAATAAACTCCGCGTCAGACATGGGCCTGGTCTGAGTAACAGGTTAAAATTGCTTAATTTTGAAAAACATTTCAAAACAAAAGGTATCACGTAAGACTTTCCATACATAAACACGGGTAATTTTTTACCTTATGATAACCAAATCATTTAATAGAAAATTATGTGATATTATAATAGGGTCTAGGGTTTTCAAGTAAAATACGGAAATAGCTGAAATGCTTACATCTCTCATTCCAACATAGTTGGGCACAAACAAAACGTACGGCGCTTATTGGAGATTGGATTCCATACAATGGCAGGGCTGCTGGGGTACCGTCCGTCACAGTACGTAGCCTAGATCACCGTACCGAGGAGCCACCCTAACTCCCCTACAACACAAGGCCGGAACCATTCCTTACTGAATAGTCCCGAACAAGATAACCCCGGTAGTTGGAGCTCAAAACTGCCCACACAGCCGAAATAAAAGGAACATCTAGACAGGGGAAAATCTCGTCCTACTTGGGCATGACCCACCTAATCTTGCTGCACCTCCCCTGTTTTAGCCATTCCCGGTTGATGAGGCTTGAGGCTGCGATTACCTTTATAGAACACATCACTTAGAATGCTCAACCTAGCGATGTTCTGAAAGCATTCAATCCATACAAGTTCGTTTTGGATTCGAACGAAACCGAAGGCATTATCTTGTTACACTAATTTTGGAATCACCCTTAGAGTTAACGACGATAACCCTTGCACTCTGAATCTTCACTTGAGAATTCACGACCTAACTTTTAATTTGGATCGATGTGGTTTTCAGATGTCCAAATATGGAACCCCGATCCCGGTCTCATCGAAATCCAAACGCCGTCTTTTAAGGCCAAGTTGTTTTAGAGTTTAAAACAATTCAATTGAATTATATATATACGTAGATAGATAATTTACAATATCACAATAGATAATCAACATTATCATCATAAATAGATAATCCATTTTATCATCCCAAATAGATAATTAATATTATCATACTTAAACCAAGCATCCATATCACATAGATATTACTCATCTCGTATCTAAGTTCACAATCATTCAATGAAATATCAATACCATCCATAAGCAATGATTTATAATCATACCATTTATAACTAATTTAAAATGAATTACTTCTATCTCTAATTAATTTAAAGTAAATTAAATTAATAACTTCATTCTATAAATCCTTCTTATATAACAATTAATTAATTGTAATCTAATTAATTAATCATTCTCTAAGCATTTATCAGGATTAAATACCTTTTATTAATCATCCTCTAATTACAATGAGTAATTAGTCTTTTTTAATTTCACAAATTAATTATCCTAAATTATTCATAATAATTAACATTTAATTACTTCATTTATTAATTAAATATAATTAATTACATTTATCCTTAATTAATTACATTAATTAATTACCTCATTATTAATTATTCCTTAATTAATCCATTATAATTTACATCATTAATTATATTAATGATCTCTAATTATATTTAAATTAAATTACTTTATTTAAATTAATTACATTAAGAGATAATCTTTATTTAAACACAATTATTAATCACCCTTGATTAATAACAAACCAATAATTAACTATCCTTAATTACTTATTAAATAAATCAATTATTCCATAATTAATTATCTCCATTAATTAATCATTTTTTAGTAAATTACACTCAGTAATTATCATCTAATTACTCCCCTAAGTAATTATGCTTCATCAATTACACTAAGTAATTACACTTATCAAATCATCAAATGATTTTCTTAAATAAAATAAAATAAATTAAATAACTTAAATTAATCATATTATCAAAATTAATTACAATAAGTAATTAATCCCTTAATTACTTTTATCAAGTAATTACATTTAACAATTAACAATAAATTATCTAAATTAATTAATCTAATTAATTATTAAAATTAATCACATTAATTAATTATTAAATATTCCTTAGTTAATTATTAAATATTCCTTAGTTCATGTTGGTTAATTAAATCGGTTATTCTTTAATCAACTTATTAATTAAATCACTTCAATATCTTAATTATCTCTAAGATAATCCATTTCTTTATAAATGATTTCATTACCATTAAAGTGTAGAACATTACACTTTTGAATTTAAATTTAAATTACATTTTGAATTTAAGATTAAAAATGATGATATATTTAACATTAATTAAATTTAAACATCAACTTATAAACCTATATAAGAAAAGTTCTAACTAAATTACTTAATTTTTTATTTAAAATTTAAGCTTTAAATACATTACATTTAACTTGCAAATTCAAGTTAAAACAAATTTACTAACTTTTCATTTAGAAATCTTTTTTATGAAGAACTTTATCAAAATCCAATTCAAATATTTATTTGAAAACAAATTACTTTAAAAAAATTATTTGATTTAAACTTGTTTAAAACATTCAGATTCAAAAAATTATTTAAATCACAGATTTGAATTCAAGAAAAACTTGAACCCATTATTTTATCTTTGATTTAAAACTTTGATTTAACTTGCTTTTAAAACCTTAATTTTAAATTCTTGATTTAAAAATCCAAATTCATGTTAAAACCTTAAGATTCAAAAGTTTCATTTGAATCTATACTTTAAACTTTGAATTTAAGCCACTGTTTATATTACGTTTTCAAATTTTAAATTAAATTTAAAATCTGAAACTGTCAGGTTTTTAAACCTGAAAACCCACATTTAAATATTTTAAAACTTCTATTTCATTTCAGATTAGAATTCAAAAATAAATTTGAATCCACACTTCAAATTGGATTTAAACTTTGTTTAAATCTAGTATACAAATTTAAATTTCATTTAAATATTTCTTAAAAATCAATTACTGTCAGGTTTTACAAAAACCTGAAACAAACAACTGACTCGAGTCAAATAAAATTTGCTTCGAATCATTTCCTCTTCTGCTTCGAGTCAAGTACTCGAATAACTCGAGTATACCCCGAGCTCAAAACTCTACACACCACTAAAGTTCATCAGAACTTCAAACTGCATGGTGTACGTGCACCGTGGCTCCGGCCACCTCCGGCCATCCACCAGCACTTCAATCCATCATCAATCATCACCTGACGACATCACGACCCTCCAAAGCCACCACACTTGCTCGAATCAAAATCGAGCGCCCAATCTCAAACCTGGAAACACAATCAGGTTTCCCTCTCAAAACCTGTCAACACCTCAACCTCGCCACTCCAACCACCTGAAGGTCTGGAATTCCAGCCACTCCTTTCCCAATGACCAAGCTTCCATCTCCCATAAACCCATTACATTCGATCAACTATAGAAGGAGAGATGATCGAATCTTCCAGTCTGATAAAACTAGGGTTCCCAACCAAGAATCCACCACCGCTGCCTTCTCGATGAAATGCATCACCATCAACAATTTTCCCATCAACTACAAGCACTCCTTCATCAATATCCAAGATTTCAACCTCTCCAGATATAAAGATCATCAGAAATACCCATATTTCCACTTTCCGATGAACCTAGAACTGCTCTCTAACCTCTTTACTATAAATCATAATTTTTGTTTTAAAAATCATGTTTTGATTTTAGTATTCAATTTATATTCTTGAATCCATAAAATAGGATGATTAAATTTTCATTAAATTTGAGCTTGCACAGTTGCTATGATTTTCCAGAGCCAATACAAGTTTATATTAACTTAATTAAATTCTAAAACTTACTTTAAAATTAGACAAACAATTATGTTTGTAAACTAAATCCTAATAGAAATTTAGCCAAAGAGAACATGAATTTTAAACAACAGCAAGACTGGAACTATGAACAGAGGACATTCTTATAACTTGCATACAACTGTTTACATTTACATATATATATACACACACACACCACAATATTCTATCACAAAATTAGCATGCAACTAGATAAAATTTTAGATTTTAGAAGTTACCCACATTGCTTTGAGAATGACCAGAGCATTTTGGTTTGAAATAGCTTTGGACTCTAAAAACTGAGAATTGTTTGCTTTGATCTCCTAATCTTCTTGTTTGTTGAGTTTGCAAACATTATTTAAGTTGTATAAAAATGGAAATGCGAACTTGTATTTTCTCCTGAGTTGCTATGACTTGAACGAAGGAAATAGGGATAGATATAGAAGAGTTGTACAGGGGGTAGGCGATATCTAGGTAGCTATTTGCTGGTACAAATATTTTTATTTTTTTTATTTTATAGATTGGTCAGAGATTTTATTTTGGAAGCTGAGTAGATTTTTGGAACAATTCGAATGCATTAAAATGTTGCTAGCATTTAATGTTTAAGTACTTTGTGTCTCCTACTTAGCTTACCTTTATGTTTAGATATTTTACTTTTACTTTGTTCTTGCCCTTTTAAAAAAAAAATACAGGTTACATACACATACAAGCCTGGTTTGCTTCCATTCTTTAGGTACATAGATATTTATTTTGCTTTGTTCTTAGCTTTGCATTTATTTATTTCCTTTACTTGCCTGGGTAATTTTTTTATTTATGTCCAAATATATAAAGTTGTTTTAGTCTTTGCTATGAATTTTAGCCTAAGTATTTAGTTCCATTTCTAAATGTGTGTTTATTTTATTTTCTTTTATTTTTAAACTTAAACTATCAATACTAAATTTACTTATTATTTATATACTTATGTTAATATTTATGAAATTTGTTTTATTTTAAATATTATTGAAAAACTTTATTTTAAATTTTCAAATCATAGCTTTCTATCAAAATACACACACACATATATATAAATAAATTTAAGATAACAATTTATATTTCTATTAAAAATCCATTTATAAAGATATTACATTATTAATATAGCTCATTATTAAATTAAAAATAATTTATAAAAGAAATTATCTCTTTATTAATAATTTACTTATTTTTATCAAGCTATATTAAAAAAGAAGAAAACAAACTTTTTGTTTAAATTTAAACTTTGGCTAGAATCATTTTAAACAAGTAAATTTATCTTAAGTATTTTAAAATCATATGATTATTTATTTAATATTAAATTAAATCAAATTTCCAAATTACCAAAAATATTAAAATTATAAAACATGCCTTTATTTATTAAATTTAAAACAAAGCTTATTTATTTACAATATATACAAATATATATACATTACAAATAGAAAACAATTTATTAGCCTTTAAAAGATAAATTATCAGTTAAATATTTATTTAAAAGAAGACTATTAAATCAAATTCAAATTTATTATTAACAATATTGTCAAATCAATTTTATTTTAACATAGAATATTAAATTGATATTGCCAAAAATTTCGGGATATCACATTCCTCCCCCCTTAAAAAAATTTCGTCCTCAAAATTTAAAATAAAGGTAATTTAATAATCTAATTAAAAATTTAATTTTAAAACACAAGTATAAATCAATCATATGCTAAAAACCATAGCAACCAATTCATTCAATCAAACAAATCTAATTATCCAGATAAAATTCTGGATTGAATTTTCTCGAGTTTCCCAAGTATGAACATCGGAATACGCGCTCTACAGAATCCAAACAACCAATACGACTAAGTTACAGATCTTCCACTCTTCTAGATCCATAAAAAAATCAAGATATCAGAACAAACTCAAGTCTGATTCAACAACCATACCCTTCTGAACCGCTGGTTCTACAACCAGAGATAGCTCATACACGTACTCTCTCAGAGATACGTGAAACGCACTGAATTCCATTTATCCAAACTGGTAATTCACTCCTGAAGACCAAACACTAATCCTAAAAAGAACAATAGAAAAAGATCCAAATATCTCGGAGCTAGCTTCCCAATCTTATAGCTCCCATGGATCGGAGAAAACCCTAACAACAACGAAGTCTCTTCTTCGAATTCCAAATTCTCCGTCTTCGGAATCCAAATTCCTTCCTTTCTTATCCATAAAACTCTTTTGACGATCCTGGGCTGCCTACATCCTTCCCGATCAGCTCAACCCTTGCTGATGCCCCCAGAAACAAATTGAACCAAAAAAGATCCACAAACGATCTTTCCAAGATCAACTCAAAAATAAGAACACAACACTATTCCAAAGTCAACAGACAGATCTCACTTCCCTCATCCGAAAAAGATAAAACAAGTGCACTACAATCTGGCCTTAAGATCCTGAAAAATTTCCTGAAGAAACCTTCCAATCCAAACACTAAAAATTCCAGTTGTTTCCAAACGAAAACAGCCACCACCATGCTTCCACTGCGCAACTCTGATTGAGCAGATGAAAATGCTGATGATGATCACGAGGACAAATTGGACAACACATCTTAGAACTATGGTTCAACAGATCTATTTTATCATCCCAAATAGATAATTAATATTATCATACTTAAACCAAACATCCATATCACATAGATATTACTCGTCTCATATCTAAGTTCACAATCATTCAATGAAATATCAATAGCATCCATAAGCAATGATTTATAATCATACCATTTATAATTAATTTAAAATGAATTAAATTAATTACTTTTGTCTTTAATTAATTTGAAGTAAATTAAATTAATAACTTCATTCTATAAATCCTGCTTATATAACAATTAATTAATTGTAATCTAATTAATTAATCATTATCTAAGCATTTATCAGGATTAAACACCTTTGATTAATCATCCTCTAATTACAATAGGTAATTAGTCTTTAATTAATTTCACAAATTAATTATCCTAAATTATTCATAGTAATTAACATTTAATTACTTCATTTATTAATTAAATATAATTAATTACATTTATCCTTAATTAATTACATTAATTAATTACCTCATTATTAATTATTCCTTAATTAATCCATTATAATTTACGTCATTAATTATATTAATGATCTCTAATTATATTTAAATTAAATTATTTCATTTAAATTAATTACATTAAGAGATTAATCTGTATTTAAACATAATTATTAATCAACCTTGATTAATAACAAACCAGTAATTAACTATCCTTAATTACTTATTAAATAGATTAATTATTCCATAATTAATTATCTCCATTAATTAATCATTTTTCAGTTAATTACATTCAGTAATTATCATCTGATTACTCCCTAAGTAATTATGCTCCATTAATTACACTAAATAATTACACTTGTCAAATCTTCAAATGATTTTCTTAAATTAATTAAACTAACTTAATTAACTTAAATTAGTCATATTATCAAAATTAATTACAATAAGTAATTAATCCCTTAATTACTTTTATCAAGTAGTTACATTTAACAATTTACAATAGATTATCTAAATTGATTAATCTAATTAATTATCGAAATTAATCACATTAATTAATTATTAAATAATCCTTAGTTAATTATCTTCATTAACTAATAACATTTCAAAAGTGAGGTCAAGAAGTGGCTTCCGTTCCAAAATCATGGCTTCCAGATCTAGCCAGATCTGGTGACTAGGGTTTTCTTCCATTTTCTTTGTTTTCTATTTCGATTCTACCTTGCCTCGTCCTCTATTCTCAATTCTGTCTTCAACTCTTTCTCTTCAACAACATGGGATCTCTTCGTGATGAAGAAGGATGGGAGGAGGTTAGAAGGAAAAGTGGCAAAAATCCGGCTCCTGTAGGACCTGAATCAAGGCTCAATTTGGGTGGCAGTAAAGGGCGAGATTCAGATTGGAAATCGGGTAAAAAGTCTCAGTCGACTGTAACAGGCCAAGCAATATTAAGACATAACTTGCAGTCTAACAACCCTCAATCAGGAAGGAAGCCGAACATAAAATTCACTGTATCTGAGAATGCAAAAAAAAAAATTCTTACAGCGAAGCAGTTAAAATAGGAGCGGTTGGGGATCTAGGTAATCTAGATCTGGAATTTGTTGAGCCTAAAATAGTAGAAGGCAAAAGAGTAGGTATCCTTTCGACAGATGCGATTAAAGAAGCAGAGAGTGGCTGGGAATTATGTATATTACTGTACGTTGTTGGATACAAACCGTGGCTTAAAACGTTTGAAGGCTATGCCAACAGAGTTTGGTCTACACAAAAACATTTTTCTGTTCATTCAAGGAACAATGTTTTTTTTGTAGTGAGATTTGGTTCTGAGGAGGACTGCAATAAGATTTTGAAATCAGGTCCTTGGTTTATGGACCGAAACCTGATAATCATGAAACGTCTATCCCCGGATATGAAAACAGACAGAGATCTTCTTACTTCTCTGCCTATGTGGGTTAGACTTCCAAGTCTTAGTTTCAAATTGTGGGGTAATAAGGCTATTAGCGCCCTTACAAGTACAATAGGAATCCCAATAAAGATGGATGAGGCAACGAAAAATAAATCAAGATTAGCTTATGCCAGAGTGCTAATTGAGGTTAATGCAGCCTATGGTATGCCAAAATCCATCTCTGGTATGGATGAAGAAGGGAGGAACTTCCTTCAGGAAGTGGAATATGAAAATCCTCCTCCAATATGTGACAAGTGCGTGTGTTTTGGCCACGTTTCTATTGAACGCCCATTAACTAAAACATGGGTTCCAAAACATACACTTGTAGATGTTTCAGTGGAAGATAATCAAGAGGAACCAAATTTGGCTGTTTGTCTGGATATACAAAGAAAGGAAGGTGGCATCGATAATTTACAAAATCAAGAAATTCAAGTTCCCACTGAGTCCCTTAATATGGAGAACACAAATGACAACGGTTCGCCCGAAGACCAAATTGACAAGGAAACTTCAGCTGGAGAGGATGGGTATTAGATAATGCATAATTCGTTGGAGTTAGAGGATAGAGGAATCCCTGAGCAAATCAAGGTGACCAATATCCCAGCGTCATTGCCTTCTTCAGAAGATTCTTCACCTCCGAAGACACCTACACCCCAAATAACAATTCTTAAATGCACCCCGCCAATACAGGATCCTTCTAATTCTAATTCTATTCTATCTACTGTCATTTGTGTTGATGATTGTTTTATTAATAATGTTAATTTTAAAAGAGGCTCTGAACATCATACTAATTTACAGGTACAGGAGAACCTAGATCAGGAGAAAGAAACAACAGAAGTAGAAGAGGAACAAAACACATATGATAATGCAGAGTCTGTCCCTGAGAAGCAACCCTCCCCTACTGTTTTTGAGAATCTACGAGAGGACAAGCTTGTTTGTAAGAACCCTAAGTGGGTCCAGATGTTAGGCATCCCCGTGGAAGGCAAAGAGGAGACCTCTAGAAGATCGCAGAGGTCTCGTAATTATAAGATATCATAATGGATTTTGCATGTTGGAATGTTAGGGGGTTCCATAATCCCAACAGATGGAAAGAAATAAGAAGCCTCATTGATAAGAATAATATTAGTTGTTTCGGTGTGCTAGAAAACAAGTTACTTTTCTCTGATATTGCAAAACTGGAAAGAGTTTTGGAAAATGGGTGGAAAATCATAAGCAATGTTTCCTGTTATTATAAATGTAGAATTTTTGTTCTCATCGATGGTAACTCCTGGAATTTTAATTTCATTAGCATGAGCGACCAACATATCACAATTGAGCTAATTAACAATACGAATTTCAAATGCAATTTAACTTTCGTTTATGCCCATAATTTTGCTACTCTAAGGAAAAGGCTGTGGAATAACTTACAGGAAGATGCTATCAACATTTTTAGACCATGGTTGGTCCTTGGAGATTTTAATTGTATCTGCAGCCCTTCGGAAAGAAGAGGAGGTAATTCAGTGAATTTTGGAAACCTGTTTGAATTAGATGATATGTCAAACTATACAGGTCTTAAAGAGATTGATATTAAAGGCTTTGAATTTTCCTGGTGGTCTGTTCCTAGCCGTAACATATTTTCTAAAATTGACAGAGTCTTTGCCAACCTAGACTGGATTAACTCATTTCCAGATCTTTCGGCAATATACTTGCCTCCCTCTGTCAGTGACCATAATGCTATCATGGTTTCACTTTGTCCCAAAACAAGTACCAAGAACAGACCTTTTAGATTTATGAATCATTGGCCCTGTGTGATCAATACTTTCCGCTCATTGAGAAACTATGGATAACTAAAAAGGACGATCGACCTCTATACCAAATTATGAACATTCTCAAGAACGTCAAGAAAGAGTTAAAAATTTGGAGTAAAAAGTTTCGGAATACCAAACAAGAGGTTATAGTGCAGAGAGAGATTTGTTCTAGGCTTCGAAAGCTCCTAGAAATTTCAAATGATCAAAACTTAGCAATGGACTTTCAAAACGCCAAAGCAAACTTGGAGATGGCTCTTAAAAAAGGATATTTGGACACAAAACAAAAGGCCAAATGTGACTGGCTGATGATGGGTGATGAAGCTTCTGCTTTCTTCTATGCTAAAATGTCTAGTAGAAGAAGTAGGAAATGTTTGACGAACTTTGTGGTAGAAGGCAAGGAGGTTAAGGAAGACTCAATTATAGAAATGGCTATCAATTTCTACGAACAATTGCTTAACCTTCCGTCCGAAGTCCAATTCCCAGAAGTCATATGTAAATCGATTATTTCCGAATATGGTGCAAATTTTTTGAATAATGATATCTCTATGGAAGAAATTAAATTTGCACTGTGGGACATTAAAGATGGCTCTTCCTCAGGTCCTGACGGTTTTAATTCTAAATTTTTCAAAATTCATTGGAATCTTTCGAAAGATCTAATCTACAGGGCTTTTAATGACATATTTCAGAAGGGATTAATACTTAATGAATGGAATCATACATTTCTGCATCTGATTCCGAAATTATTCTACTCTACCAGAATTGAAGACTTCAGACCCATTGCTTGTTGTAATACTTTGTATAAGGTATTCACCAAAGTTCTCTGCAACAGAATTGCTCCTTTCTTGGGAAAGTTGGTTTCCCCGAATCAGACGGCTTTTATTAAAGGCAGATCAATAGGAGACGGAATTTTATTTGCTCATGAAATTATAAGAGGTCTAGGGAGAAAAGATAATAAAAACATGTGTATCAAAATAGATTTAAAGAAAGCATATGATTCAATTAATCGAGACTTTGTTCATGTTAGTTAATATGGGATTTCCAGATAAGTGGGTGACTGTTATAAAAAATATCATAAAAACCCCAGTGTTTTCTATTATAGTTAATGGAGAATCGCATGGTTATTTCAAAAGTTCAAATGGTCTTAGACAAGGTGACCCTCTTTCTCCCATCTTATTTACTTTGGTCATGGAGTACTTCACGCTAATTATGGATGAAAAAGTCAGAAAAGGTCTTATTTCTCCAATCACGGATTATGATAACAAACTGACTCATCTTATTTACGCTGATGATATTATCGTTTTTACTAAAGCTAATGTTTATACGGCAACGGTAATTCGTGATGTCTTCCAAACCATGAAAACAGTTACTGGTCTAGAATTAAGTTGTGAGAAATCTAATGTTTTCTTTGGCAAAGGGGTTGACTACTGCACTGATATTAGCAATATTCTGAATATACAGCAGTCGGATCTCCCAGTTAGATATTTGGGAATTCCCTTGTCTAGTGCTAACTTGAGGGATAAAGATTGTTCTCTGTTGCTAGAGAAGATTAAATTCAGAATTGGAGGATGGGAAACAAGAATGCTTAGTTTAGCTGGGAGACTTGAACTTATTAAATCCACTATTTACCCAATCATACAATTCTGGATGCAATGTTTTTGTCTCCCAGTTTCTACACTGCAAAAAATTAAACATTCGATTCTTAACTTTCTGTGGAAAAGTCGTAATAGTAAGATTCCCTGGGACGTTTTGTGTAGACAAAAAGAAGAAGGTGGTATGGGTCTGAGAAAATTAGAAGAAATGAATCAAGCGTTATCTATTAAGTTGATTTGGAAGATAATTAATGTAGAAGGAATTTGGGCGAACCTTGTACATTGAAAATATATTGGTCAAAAAAGGTTTTGGGAATTGAATCAGCGATCAGATGACTACGGAGTGTGGAAATTCATTCTGAAAAATAGACAGGTAGCTTTGAAATGTCTTTCTCTTAATATAGCAGATGGTAAAACAACATCATTGTGGTATGATCCATGGCTAAATGGTAGTTCTATTATGGAACGCATTGGTAGAGATACAGCCTTTAGAACTGGTACGGAAGATTTGATTCTTAGTAGAATTTTAAAGAACGGAGAATGGAAATGGGATTCATGCAGTTTTTTATTCCAAATTCATGCAGAAATAGAAGGTGTCAAAATTCATAAGGATAAGAAAAGGGATTTTTGGACCTGGCAGTGTTCGAAAAATGGCTTGTACCAATTTAAAAATGTTTGGAATGCAATAAGAACCAGTTTTGGAAACAAATTTTGGTCATCTTTGGTTTGGAATAAAATTCATGTTCCAAAAATGGCGATATGTCTTTATAAAGTCATAAATGAATATTTATTGACAAAAGACAGATTAATACAGAAGCAGATAATGGTGGATCCCATATGTGTCTTCTGTAATAATCATAGTGAAACTACAGATCATTTATTCTTTCAATGTGAATACACTGAAAACATATGGATGTGGAGCTGTAAAAAAATTTTCACAGCTCCGAAAAATATGTTTTCATTTAAACTAAAAGAAGATCTTCAGCAAATTGTTTCGCGATCAAAGGTTAATAGCCTCTACTCAGATTTGTTACAATTGTCTCTATCTACTTGTATTTGGCATATTTGGCAAGAAAGAAATGTAAGGATTTTTCAAAATCGCAGAACAGATATAACACAGATTTGTAAAAGCATCCATCAGACTATGAACATAAGGATGACTAGATCCAAGCATTTCAGAAACATCACTGATAAGGATGAATTAATTGCAAAAAAAATGGGGATTTACCTCCCAACGCTGAATTATGGTAATACTTGCATTATCATATGTTGAGTTCATCTTGAAGCTTTATGTCTCTCTGACTTCTGATTCAGGTTCTTCTGTACCTGTTTTATTTTACAATACCCTTACTCCCTCTTTTAATTACATATTAATTTACAATTATTTAATTGAATTGACAAAGACTGATAAGTTGCAGAATGAAGGATCTTCGGCCTTACTAGCTGAAGTCCATAATGCTACAACACAACACAAAGAGATTAATTAGCATCTAATCAGTGTTAGTAATCTGGACGTTAGAGATGTACATGTTCTTGAAGTGGTTCAAGCTATCGGATTCATGCTTGTCTCTGTTCTGAATGTTGTGTTCGGTCTCGAGTTCCCTGATGGTTTAAATCCATATTAGTTGCAAAATAAAACTCAAAATCACATTTTGTGTGTCAAGAATCTTATCTGATAATGTTCTGGGCTTGATCTTCTAGGAAAAAACTGTGGATCTCCTTTCTGCTGCCGTATCTGCTGTAAATAGACAAAAGATACTTAGATCTGCTGAAAGATCTGGGTGCCTCGTTGAGAGTATTGAAGTAGTTGAATAGTATTTTAACTTCGGTGGCTTGGCAGATTGAAGATAATATTTTCATTTTCATCGTGCCGCCATTAAAGGGCATTAGTTTGGAGTTATGTTAATGTAGGAGTTCGAAGTGAAAACCTACCTTATTTACTCGTCTGCATTCGAGAAGATTCCTCGCAAGGGCTTTGATTTTATTTAGTTTGGCCTGGTTCCTCATGTGTTTATTAATAATATAGAGGCCTGCTGTGTTTTTATTTTTTGTTATGTACATTGTGTATTTTGCCTTACGTCATTTGTATTTTGATTTACTCGAGTAATAGAAAAGTTTGAACCCTTCTTCAAAAAAAAAAAAACTAATAACATTTCTTTATTTACTTTCTTAATTAATCTCTATTCTAAATCATTAATTATAAATTAATTAAATAAGTCATTCTTTAATTAACTTATTAATTAAATCACTTCAATATCTTAATTATCTCTAAGATAATCTATTTCTTTATAAATGATTTCATTACCATTAAAGTGTAAAACATTACACTTTTGAATTTAAATTTAAATTACATTTTGAATTTAAGATTCAAAATGGTTATATATTTAAACATTAATCAAATTTAAATATCAACTTATAAACCTATATAAGAAAAGTTCTAACTAAATTACTTAAATTTATATTTAAAATTTAAGCTTTAAATATATTACCTTTTAACTTGCAAATTCAAGTTAAAACAAATTATTTAACTTTTCATTCAAAAATCTTTTTTATAAAGAATTTTATCAAAATCCAATTCAAATATTTATTTGAAAACAAATTACTTTAAAAAACCTATTTGATTTAAACTTGTTTAAAACATTCAGATTCATAAAATGATTTAAATCACAGATTTGAATTCAAGAAAAACTTAAATCCATTATTTTAACTCTGATTTAAAACTTTGATTTAACTTGCTTTTAAAACTTTAATTTTAAATTCTTGATTTAAAAATCCAAATTTATTTTAAAAACTTAAGATTCAAAAGTTTCATTTGAATCTATACTTTAAACATTGAATTTAAACCACTGTTCAAATTTCGTTTTCAAATTTTAATTAAATTTTAAATTTGAAACTGTCAAGTTTTTAAACCTGAAAACCCACATTTAAATATTTTAAAACTTTTATTTCATTACAGATTAGAATTCAAAAATAAATTAGAATCCACACTTCAAACTGGAATTAAACTTTGTTTACAATCTATTATACAAATTTAAATTTCATTTTTTTTTAAAATCAATTACTGTAACGACCCAGAATTTCTCTCATTTGAAATTCAAATATTTAATTGATTTTAAATATCAACAAGTAAAATTTGTAAGTCAAATAATTTATTTTTCGAATATTTAGATTTAATTGGATAATTAAATCGATAGTTTAGTATTTAAAATTGCGTAAATAATTGGAAATTGGGCTTAATGTTATTAAAAATGATTTATAAAGTATATTAAATCATAATGGAGTTATAGTGATGTTATAGAACTTTTAAAATTGAATTAAAAGTTAATTTGTGAAAATTGAATATTTTAATATTTAATTGACGAGTTAAAATAGCCATTTTTCAAATAGTCTCAGATTTCGCCGAAACAAGTTTCATCGGATCTGTAATGTTATATTATTGTAGGGTTTCAATTTTCGTGTCAATCGGATTTACGGTTTGTCCGGGACGAGCAAAAACGCATAGAAATTTAGTTAATCGATTTAATTTAAATTTGATCGTTTATTGCTGTAACTCGCACAGATGACCGAATTAGCTTCCGTAACCTATTTCATTGTGTCCGAAACGTGGGGTAAACCCTAGAAATGCCGGTCACCGCGCGAGATTTGGAGTTCGAATTTTTGAGTGAATAGTGTTTTTCGTTAAAATTCTATAAAAGGAACCCAACCCCTTCTATTTTGCAAAACCCTAGCTTCAAAAACCGGCCTCCACTTTCATTCTATCACTGGCCGAAATTCAATTTCTTTCTTCCCTCGTTTTCTTCAAATCCGCAAAGCAATTCAACCAACTTCCAACCACAAACATGTAGAGCATCGAGAGATCTTCAAAACCAACGGTCAAGATCGTGAATGGAGCTGTGGATCGACCGGAAATTGCACGCGTTTGGCCGGCCTTTGTTCATGTTTTTCAAAGCTATATGGTAGCCGAGCTTCAGGATATGGGGGCCAAAGGTAGAGTTCATGTTGCTCTTCGAAGTGGTGCTAGTTGATCGTCGTCAAGTGGCTCGAATTTGTCGCGTCATCTAGGGTTTGAACGTGGCCTTTGGATTCGGTTTCGCGTGAGTAACCTAGAGGGATACACGTTTGGGAAGAAACGAGCGTGCGGCTGTGTTTTCTTTTGGTAGATCATGCGGCCAGATTTTTCTGTAGGGTTTAAATTAAAATATAAAATTGTAAATTTAATTTATATAAATTCGTATAAACTTCTGATCACTGTAACTTGTTCATACGAGGTCGAAAAATTACGAAACGACTTGCGTCGGGTTCTTTTTATCAAGCACTACGCTATGGAATTGGATTGGAGTCGTTTGGAGTTAGTGAGAATTTTGGGTAAAATTAAACGCACGTTTAATTTTATTCGAAATAAAACGCTATAACTGTTATCGGAAACTCAAGGTGAGAACTTCTCACTCAATCGAATTCTTTCGATTTAAATTTTAAATAGTTAGATTTAAAATTGCTTGATTGTGTGATTGGATGATAAATTATTATATATTGTTTGAAATAGACCCTATACGCCGTATATTAAGCGTAGGTTATTTATTAAAAACATATGCCGCGATAATTCCAACTTGAATGGAATTGGTATATATATATGTATTTGGAGTTGATTTCCCGCATTATATAGCGGATGAGACCCTATTGCGCCGCATAATAGCGGATAGTATTTTATAAATCCCATATACCGCGATATTCTGTCTCGAAGCGGAATTGATATTGTGCTAACATCTTTGGATGTAGGGAAAAAGGTTGGAGGGATCCAACTGGATTCCTCAAACATTTGAATTGGTTTCAATGTTGTGTGTTGATCTATTTATAATCTGCGTGATTATCTTTGTGATTGGAATCGTTAAAGGCTAAATTTTAGCCAAATATGTTTTTGGTATCGTTAGATGCCGAAAATAAATAAAATTTGATTTTTGAAAATTTAAGTTGAGAATTCATAATAAAATTTATTTTGAAATTGATTCATTTTAAATAAATAAACGTTGAAATTTTTATGCTATAAAAATTGTGATTTTTGTGAAATATAACTGAAATGTGATTTTTGGAACAAGTAGTTGATTTATTTATAAAATGGTTTAAATTGGGATTTTTGAATTCTTATAAATGATTTATATAAAAGATTTATAAAATTGATATCTATAAATTAAAATATTGAATTATAAAACAAGTTTTTATAAGTGTTAAAACGAAGTATAAATGGATTTCATAAGTGGATGAAATCTATAGATTTATAAATTGTGAAGTTATAAAATGAATATATTTTGTGAAATAAAAAATATATATAAGTAATTAACTTATAAACTGGATTTTGGCGTATAAATGGAATATGGATAGAATCTGTTAATAAAGTAATTTTATAAGTTGAAGTTGTTATAAAGTACAAATGGAATTTATAAACGTTGTTTTATAAATCCGAAATCGACTTATTTTGATAAGTTTAATTATTATAGCTTATTAAAGGAAATATATCCACGATTTTGGGACAGTGGATAATCTTTTAAATAAAAATATGTAGAAACTGATTTTGGTAATGAAGTATATTCACGATTTTGGACGGTGAATAATATATTAAAGAAATATTTTTGGAAAGTGATATTTTAAATAAAATTAAAATGATTTAAAGATGTTTTAAATTGTATTAAGTGTCGAAACCATAGATTTCAAGATTCATTGTTGAAATAGACATTTTCGAGAAATAGAAGGAAATGGTGGACTATAACACTGTTGCTATAGTAAATGATTTCCGAAAGGAAATGTTTTATATAGTATTGGGATTTATATATATCTATTTTAATTTTGAATCCCTATACTAGTGATTTTGGGTCGTCGTAACGATGTTTTACGCAACATTCGTTTTGACTCAAATAAATGTGTCTAAGCGCACGTTTTCTTTAAAGAATGAATACTTGATTTCGGTTTAAGTATATTGAATATTTTCCAAGTGTTGAAAATAAATGGATTTGTGAATTACTTATTATTAAATAAGTATGGAAATGTTTTCCAATATGAAGTGAATGTTTTGAGAATTTATCTTTTAAAGATAAATTGAAAATGAATATTAGATATCGATTTTAAAATCGTATATTCATAGATATTTTGGAAATGTAAATTCACTATGGAATTTATAAAAGAAAGGGAAATTTGTTTAAAAAAATAAACATTGATTTATTTTTGAAGTTTTGGAAATAAATTTACGGATTTGGAACGTAAGTTAAAATAAATCGGTCTTCCTCGTCGTCCTCTTGCACTTGATCTCTTGAAGACTCTTCATCAATCAAGATCGGATTAGCGTGATTGTCCATTAGAAACTTTTGCAAATTTCTAAGGATTTTGCCTTTTCGTTCTAGTACTTTGGCCATTCTAAGTTGCACCACTTGAATATCAGTCATTAATTGCAGTGCATCCTTCAAGAAATCCTCCATTTTCATCACTCGTGCGAGCGTAGTTCGTCGAAATGGTCCAGTAGAAGGAGAAGGGAACGAAAAGGTTAATTTTTTGTTTGATTTGGAAGAGGAGCCCATTGTACAAATGTTTTAAAAAGATAGAACAAAGAAAGACTAGAGAGAATGATCAAAATTTTGAAATAAGAAGAACATATAACCACTTATTTGAATTTTGGTAGGAAATTTTCAAAAATAAACAAATCGTTATATGTCGACAGGGATAGGAGGGAGTTGTCGACATGGTGCTTGATATTTTTGCTATTTGATTTATTTTGATTTAATTTTTAATTATACTTTGTTATTTATATTCTATATTTCAGTTATTGAACAAATACCTAATTGTTTTCTTAATTTAGTAAATATAGATTCGTTTAAGGGTTTTGTTAAGATATCGGCAATTTGATTCTCAGAATTGATATAATCGAGAGTAATTACTTCCTTACTTATATTATCTTTGAGAAAATGATGTCTAATATCAATATGTTTAGTTCGAGCATGATGAGTAGTATTTTTGGATAAATTTATTGCACAAGTATTATCACAACAAATTGGTGATTTTGAGATATTTAAACCAAAATCTTTTAAAATTTGTTGCATATATATTACTTGAGAACAAGCCAAAGCAGTAGAAATATACTCTGCTTCGGTTGTTGATAAAGAAACCGTGTTTTTCTTTTTACTAAACCAAGAAATCAAAGAATGCCCCAAAAAGTGACAAGTTCCACTTGTACTTTTTCGGACTGATTTACAACCAGCTTAATCTGCATCATAGTAAGTTACTAATTCAAAAGAATCATTTTTAGGATAAAATAAGCCATAATCAAAAGTGTGTTTAACATGTCTTATGATACGTTTTACGGCTTTTAAGTGGGTCTCTTTAGGCTGGGATTGATATCTTGCACAGGGACAAATACAATGCATGATATCTTTTCGATGTGGCTGCAAAAAATTTCCTTTTTGATTTCTTTTCAATGTCATGTCGATTTTGAGGACAATTGGGATTGATGTGTCTGAGTTGGTTGCACTTGTGACAGATGATTTCCAGCTGTGACACCCCACCTCTATACCCACTCTAGCCAAGAACACTACGGGGTAATGCCGTCAACTAGCGCGGAGAATAAGGCTGTTGAGGAGCGACCATCCGTGTAATTGCTTTGTGCGAGTACCGATATGCCAGATAAAAATATAACTTGCATTCAAAGGGGAAATCCGACATGCCGATACAAACTCAAAGCTACTACACAGTGGCTATAATATCTTCAGAAACAAATATAGACATAAGCATAACATAAATCAGTCACAAAAGTTCATATCTCAAAGGCGGAAATAGATATGAATATTACACATGAAAGTGTATATCAGAGTAGTGGTCGAACAAGATCCACAATATCACAAAAGAATAGTTACAAGTGCTAGACAAATGAATATGTATACATCAATGAGTCTATATCTCAAATGTATACAAACAAAAACTACTAATCTAAGTAGTTAGCCAAAAGTCAGGATAGTAAACACCAGAAGTGGAGTCAAGTGGAAGCATCTTTAACATCTCGGTCTGACCTGAGTATTATTTAATAAGAAAATAATAAACGGATCAGTCTAACTATAAATATCAGATGAAATGATATAGAATAAGAGATATGACAAAATCATTAGATAAGCATAAAGCCATACTATAATAATTATGTAATTGAAAATCAACAGGAGATTAATCAATATCACAAGAATCTTCTCAAAGATAACAAAGGATTGTCATACTCTTTATTTCATTTACCACCATAAATATTGACAATTATATCAATGCCAATCACAAAAGTTAATGACACATAAATTCACCAATGCACAAATATTTATAAAACTTATCAATGTAAATCACGAAAATTGGTGAAAACACAAATTCTAGAAATCAATCAATAGAAATCCAGAAATCACAAAAAGGGGAAAGTGGCCTGTCACTAGAATGGGAGCATGAAAGCTCACCAACACGTGTACCACAAACAATTCGAACATTGATGCAGTACAAACGGTACGTCAGATGAATTGAAAAGCCGAGACATCGATGTAATATAAACGATACATCCAATGAATCGAAACACAAAACAATTCGGAACATCGACGCAGTACAAACGGTATGACAGATGAATCGAAAAGCGGAGACATCGATGTAGTACAAACGGTACATCCAATGAATCGAAACGCAAAACAATTCGGAACATCGACGCAGTACAAACGGTACGACAGGTGAATCGAAAAGCCGAGACTTCGATGTTGTACAAACGGTACATCCAATGAATCAAAACACAAAACAATTCAGAACATCGACGCAGTACAAACGATACGACAGATGAATCGAAAAGCCGAGACATCGATGTAGTACAACCGGTACATCAGATGAATCGAAACACATTAAAAGTACATGGGTTGCTAGCCCACAAAGAAATGAGAAGAAGCTCAATAAGATGAGGTACAGTCCTCCACGTGGATAAAGAGACATTGCACATTGCTAGTCTAAACCATAAAATGATCATCATCGATCATCAAGAAGTGTCAATTACAGTAAGCTAGTAAATATATGAGCTTAGTTTCATGTCCCATAACCACTAGCTTAACTTAAATATTTACGAACAAATTGTAGATATCCACTAGAAAATTGTCATAAAAGATTCAATCGAACAAGTCCAAGAACTAACCGATGAAGTAAACGCAACCGTTTCATACCACTTGTTTTACTAAGCCGTTTAATTAGATTTCTCATGCGAATGAGGTAAAGGTTTGTATATACTAATAGATGGGAAAACAATTTTATAAATGAGCCTTGTATTAAAATAGTGTTGAAATCGTTTTGATGAAAGAGTTTTGATATTTACAACTAGTATTGAAACCTTTATGTTTTTAAAAATGACAAATCACAAAAATAATTGTAGAAACAATTAATCACTAAAATTTCACATACGAAGACGTGAATTAAATCCAAAGAAATCGAATTTGAATCCATCAAAGTGGAAATACCCAAAAATTCCAAAAATAGAATTTATCAAAGTTGACAAAGGTGATAACGACTAATCGGAGAAGAAGAATCGATTAACAATTGGAAAAACAAAGCAAAACGAGCATAAATAGGCAAAATAGGGAAATAGGGGAATAGGAGCAGGTCAGTTGACCGGACCTCCTGAGTCGGCCGACCCAAATAGCACAGAAAATTTCGGCTACAGCTTCGGTCGACCGACCAGGGGGTTCGGTCGGCCGAATTGCAAATTCTGCAATTCCTACCCTATTTACTAGAAGTGCAATCTCTCACTCAATTTGCAACCGGTCGAGCACGGACGCTAGGGGATTACGCCCATCGGCTACGCGGTCCTATTGGCTCCTTGATGCATCACCAAAAACATGTTCAAACATCAAAGTTAGAATCTATAAAGATTTGAACCCAAAACACTAAAAATTGGAATATTCACAAAATCAATCCAAATCCAAATCAAATGCACATGGTTGAGTGTTAGGAATTCATACCCAACAATCAAAGATAGTTATAGACTTAGATGTGAGATAAAAATCTCAACTTTAAACCCAAAGAATAAGTAAGAAGAAGCTACAGAGCAAGGCAAGGACAAACGCTCTTCAATTCCAACCCAAGAAGCTTCAATCTAAGCTTACAAGTAAAATATTTCCTAAGTTAGGTTTAGGAAATTCTGAAATTGAAAGGAGAATGAGTTGGAGAAGAAGAAGGAGATGCTTACTAATGGCTTCTCTTAGAATTTGGAGCTAGAGCTTGCATTTTGCAAATGAACTAGGGCTTGGAAATCTAATTTCCAATCTTTTCCCCCATTATTCTCTTGGGCTTGAGAGAGTTAGGAAATGAGGAATGAATGAAGAAAAGTGGAGAGGGGTTGGGTTGATATAACCAGAATTGGGCAAATGGGTTGAACCCAACCCAAAGCCCTATAGAAAAAGTAGCAAAAATCAACTTACTCCAAACATATCGAAGCTTATACTCAAAAAGGTTGCAAAGGGTATTTTGAACTCTATGGAAGGGGTCTCGAGTCCCAATTCGACTGTTTGAAAAAGTAACTTTTCGGACTATTATCCGACTAACGATAAAATATTTAAATACTCAATCATAAAATATGCGGGTTTTTACTGACTCCCTTCCTTAAAGAAGTTGCGTCCTCGCAATACTTAAGAAGAAAATAAAGAGTAACAACCATAGAAGCATGTCAACACAAAAGGAAATTTGAAATTAGAAGTTCGCCATAAAGAGCACAAAAGATTTAGCCCGAACATGTTCGCTCGAAGAATTCTCTAGATTCCCAGGAGAAATCCTTAAGATTTGAGAACCATCGGAATTTCACAAAAAGAACATCTTTATTTCGAAGGCGCTCAACCCCCGAAGAAATGATGCGAATAGAGTGTTGCTCAAAAAGTCAAATCTGGTGAAACTTCAATCCCTACTATAATACCAAGTTCAGGAATAAAAATCGGAAACCTAAAAGCATTTCCATAGTTGAAAGACATGAGAAAACGTCAGGACTAACAGAAAATTGAGCCAGTGCAACGACGTAGTATAAAAACGGTACTCTCGAGAAACTAGAAACTCGAATAATTTGGAACAACGACGTAGTACAATACGGTACGCCAGATGAACCAAAGCTCGAATAATTTCGAAACACCGACGTAGTACAGCCGATACGTCAAATGAACCGAACACCATAAAAGAACATCGAACACAAGCCCATAAAGAAATGAGATGAAGCTCAATAAAACGAAGTATATTGAAACGTTCGATGTTGGTAAAATGATATTCCATTTGGACATCATCAAGGAAATGACCACTTGTTGTTTACAACAAAGTGCATTGGCAACACGATTCCCCTTTCCGGGAATATACAAAGAATATCAAGATCATAAAATGCAAGGAACTCGATCCAATATTAAGTTCCTTATGAGAAAATCAATATTCCAAAGATTTATGATCAGGGTAGAGAACAAATTTCTCACCCACAATAATGATGCCAAATTTTTAAAAGCGAAATCAATATCCACGAGCACTAGATCATGAGTGGCATATATAGTCTCAATAGGCATTAATGATTTAGAAGCATAAATGATAGAACATTCTCATTCGTAAGAGAACAACACCCAAACCAATATAACTAGCATCGGTAGAAACAGTGAAATCTTGGTTCCCATCGGGAATCACAAGAATAAGAGTATCGAAAAGAAAGAATTTTTTTAAATAATCTTCTTTCCCGAAAAGCTAAAACTTTCAAAATCATAATTATCTTTATGTAATAATCTTTCTAGGAAAATTTACTTTTTACAAGTCAATTTATTGTGTCCGACTGTCTCATCTAAGTGTTTAGGAAATTCCTACCGATAACGTTGATCAAGCGCATCGACCAGAATTCTTAAAGCACTCAACGGGCAATACAATCACAAAATCATCTTCTATATGATGAAAATATATCTTAAAAGTTTTTAGAATATTCTTTGCTCATTTAAGAACAAAATAAAATTATACTTATAAATAAATCTTATGAAAAAGATTTGCAAAATTTTAGATTTTGTTTTCATCCAAAATCAATAAACACAAGAATGGAGTCATCGAGATATTCATGGAATACTCGATACATAAAATGGATGAAGTAAGCTGGACAAACTGAATGACATAATAAGTCATTCATAAGTATCATAACGAGTGCGGAATGCGGTTAGTGGAATGCTAACTCCCGCGACTCGTAGCAAATGAAAATCGGTGGCAAGGTCGAACTAAAAAGACCTTAACACCACTCAAAAGATTACTTAGGAGATAAACCTAAGACAAGCTCAAAAATATTGGAAACTTCCAAAAACTAACCGAATGAGAAAAATAATGTTTTCCTCATCTTGTGGGTTTGAAGAATGAAAATGATGCCATCAAGTTGGAACCGGAATCACAAAGAAAAATAGAAATCAGCTTAACAGATAGGAAATGTCGAAAATGAATAGTCCACTCGGGACTTCGGATACGGCTTCATAATAATTAAGCCAATCCATACAAAAGTCAATTCCGAAGCATAAGTAAAAATCGAATCAGAAAGAAAAAATCACATAAAATAATTTCGACATCAATACAAGAAACCAACTGAGCGTTGCAGATCCATCAACAGGATTCGCCATCGTCAAAGGAGTCAATAAGCCCAAAATGTTTAAAGAAAAGAATCAACTAGTTCTTTTGATATACAAATAATGAGATTAACCCATATCAATAAGAACTCGAAAAGATAATCACAAAACAAATGTAATCAAGGATTACATGAGAAATACCTTGACCACAAGAAGTATTACTAGGAGTTTGCACCACATTAAGCCTTCCCTCCCTCTTGCTTGGAAGTTTAGGACATGTAGATAAAAGATGACCCGAACCTTTGCAATAACGACAAAAGAGAGGTTTCGGACACCTATTAGCATAATGGTCTATGGAACCACAATTGTAGCACTGTCCTCGACTAGAGGTAGGAGTCTTTGCTACAGGAGTTTGTTGCTTCCCTTTCTTGTTGGGAGTGGGGCCTTTGAATTTGATAGGCCTCTTCATGTTATTGTTGAAGTTCTGTTGGGCCCCCACAACTTCAACATCACCCTCATTATCGGCCTCTTCAAGTCGAAGAGCGATATCAATAAGTTGATCAAAAGAAACTTCAAATTTCAGGAGAAAAGACTTTTTGAGATTCTTATTCAAACCATAGATGAATCTCTGATTTTTCTTCAATGGGGTATTAATGTATTCAACCCCGTATTTAGAAAGAGGTTCAAAAGATGTGACATATTCTGCCACATAAGATTCACCTTGAACAAGGTCAATAAAACGCCGGGCCAAAGTTACTTTTTCAGCCTCCGGCAAAAATTTTGATTCAAATCTTCCTCGGAATTGCTCCCATGTAAGATCCGCTTCGATAATCTCCGAAGTCAAGAGCTCATACCAATCTAACGCTCTTTCTTGGAGCATGCTAGAAGCCACTTGGACTCGATGTAGATCAATAAGGTTCATGCGAGAAAAGATGCGATCGCACGATATGAACCATGCTTGAATTCCTATAACACTCTCGGATCCCATGAATGGCCTTCCATCCAAATCGGTATAGTCTTTGCACAAGCGTGCAAAACCAGATCTGGGATGAGTAGGCTCAGGGATGGGTCCGGCAGCCTAAGAATTCTTCACAAGATCTAAAAGCTGCTGAGCAGACATGAATACTCCATCCTGGGGAGTAGCACTAGATTGACCGGCGCTGGGACGGCCTGGTCTAACCATTTCTCTTCTTTAAGAAAGAAAGAAGGAGAAAAGTTATTCCCAAAATAAATATCAAGCAATCTTGATAGATAAAACAAGGAGTCATAAAGAAAAATTGGATTAATCGGTACGAAGACTCGAATAAAATCCTAAAGCACGACTCCTAAGAAAGACTTAGGACATGATCCTTGCTAGATTATTATGTATTGTTCCGAAGTTTGGCTTTGATACCAAGCTGTGACGCCCCACCTCTATACCCACTCTAGCCAAGGACACTACGGGGTAATGCCGTCAACTAGCACGGAGAATAAGTCTGTTGGGGAGTGACCATCCGTGTAATTTCTTTGTGCGAGTACTGATATGCCAGATAAAAATATAACTTGCATTCAAAGGGGACATCCGACATGCCTATGCAAACTCAAAGCTACTACACAGTGGCTATAATATCTTCGGAAACAAATATAAAAATAAGCATAACATAAATCAATCACAAAAGTTCATATCTCAAAGGCGGAAACAGATATGAATGTTACACATGAAAGTGTATATCAGAGTAGTGGTCAAACAAGATCCACAATATCATAAAAGAATAGTTACAAGTGCTAAACAAAAGAATATGTATACATCAATGAGTCTATATCTCAAATGTATACAATCAAAAACTACTAATCTAAGTAGTTAACCAAAAGTCGGGATAGTAAACCAGAAGTGGAGTCAAGTGGAAGCACCTATAACATCTCGGTCTGACCCGAGTATTATTTAATAAGAAAATAATAAACGGATCAGTCTAACTATAAATATCAGATGAAATGATATAGAATAAGAGATATGACAAAAACGTAAGATAAGCATAAAGCCATACTATAATAAGTATGTAATTGAAAATCAACAAGAGATTAATCAATATCACAAGAATCTTCTCAAAGACAAAAAAGATTGTCATACTCTTTATTTCATTTACCACCATAAATATTGACAATTATATCAATGCCAATCGCAAAAGTTAATGACACACAAATTCACCAATGCACAAATATTGATAAAACTTATCAATGTAAATCACGAAAATTGGTGAAAACACAAGTTCTAGAAATCAATCAATAGAAATCCAGAAATCACAAAAAGGGGGAAGAGGCCTGTCACTAGAACGGGAGCATGAAAACTCACCAACACGTGTATCACAAACAATTTGGAATATCGATGCAGTACAAATGGTACGTCATATGAATCGAAAAGCCAAGACATTGATGTAGTACAACGGTACATCCAATGAATCGAAACACAAAACAATTCGAATCATCGACGCGGTACAAACGGTACGACATATGAATCGAAAAGTCGAGTGGTACAAACGGTACATCCAATGACTCGAAACACAAAACAATTCGGAACATCGACGCAGTACAAATGGTACAACAGATGAGTCGAAAAGCCGAGACTTTGATGTAGTACAAACGGTACATCCAATAAATCGAAACACAAAACAATTCGAAACATCGACGCAGTACAAACGGTACGACAGATGAATCGAAAAGCCAAGACATCGATGTAGTACAACCGGTACACCAGATGAATCGAAACACATTAAAAGTACATGGGTTGCTAGCCCACAAAGAAATGAGATGAAGCTCAATAAAATAAGGTACACTCCTCCTCATGGACAAAGAGACATTGCACATTGCTAGCCTAAACCATAAAATGATCATCATCGATCATCAAGAAGTGTCAATTACAGTAAGCTAGTAAATATATGAGCTTAGCTTCATGTCCCATAACCACTAGCTTAACTTAAATATATATTAATAGATTGGTAAACGATTTTATAAACGAGCTTTGTATTAAAATAGTGTTGAAATCGTTTTGATGAAAGAGTTTTGATATTTACTACTATTATTGAAACCTTTATGTTTTTAAAAGTGAAAAATCACAAAAATGATTGTAGAAAGAACCAATTACTAAAATTTCATATACGAAGACGTGAATTAAATCCAAAGAAATCGATTTCGAATCCATCAAAGTGGAAATACCCAAAAATTCCAAAAATAGAAGTTATCAAAGTTGACAAAGGTGATAACGACTAATCGAAGAAGAAGAATCGGTTAACAATTGGAAAAACAAAGCAAAACGAGCATAAATAGGCAAAACAGGGAAATAGGGGAATAGGAGCAGGTCGGTTGACCGGACCTCCTACGTCGGCCCACCGAAATAGCACAGAAAGTTTCGGCTACAGCTTCGGTCGACCAGCCAAAGGGGTTTGGTCGGCCGAACTGCAAATTCTGGAATTCCTACCCTATTTAGTAGAAGTGCAATCTTTCACTCGATTTGCAACCGGTCGAGCACGGACGCTAGGGGAATACGCTCATCGGCTACCCGGTCCTATTGGCTCCTCGATGCATCACCCAAAACATGTTCAAACATCAAAGTTAGAATCTTTAAAGATTTGAACCCAAAACACTAAAAATTGGAATATTCGCAAAATCAATCCAAATCCAAATCAAATGCACATGGTTGAGTGTTGGGAATTCATACCCAACAACCAAAGATAGTTATAGACTTAGATGTGAGATAAAAATCTCACCTTTAAACCCAAAGAACAAGTAAGAAGAAGCTATAGAGCAGGGCAAGGACAAACGCTCTTCAATTCCAACCTAAGAAGCTTCAATCTAAGCTTACAAGTAAAATATTTCCTAATTTAGGGTTAGGAAATTCTGAAATTGAAAGGAGAATGAGTTGGAGAAGAAGAAGGAGATGCTTACTAATGGCTTCTCTTAGAATTTGGAGCTAGAGCTTGGATTTTGCAAATGAACTAGGGCTTGGAGTTCTAATTTCCAATCTTTTCCTCCATTATTCTCTTGAGCTTGAGAGAGTTAGGAAATGAGGAATGAATGAAGAGAAGTGGAGAGGGGTTGGGTGGATATAATCAGAATTGGGCAAATGGGCTGAACCTAGGGCTGTCAATTTCCTACACGACCCGAAACACGACCCGAAACCCGCACGGAAATTAGCAGGTTAACCCGACCCATTTAATTGGCGGGTCATTTTCGGGTCAACCCGAATTTGACCCGTTTATAAACGGGTGGGTTTCGGGTTGACCCGCTAACCCGAAACTGACCCGTTAACAACCCGTTTATACAGTATATAGGTTGAGCTGACCCGTTTACGACCCGCTCCGACCCGTTTATGACACGTTTGTACCTTTAACGGGTTGACCCGACCCGTTTACGACCCGTTCCGATCCATTTACGACCCAATTATACCTTATACGGGTTGACCCGACCCGTTTACACCTTATACGGGTTGACCTGACCCATTTACGACCCGATCCGACCCGACCCGACCCGACCCGTTTATAATCGGGTTACACGGGTTGGGTCGGGTCAACCCGTTTATAAACGGGTCGGGTTCGGGTTGAGCTTTTTCGACCCGTTTAATAAACGGGTTGACCCGACCCATTTAAAATCAACCCGAACCCAACTTGACCCGACCCAAACCCGACTCGACCCGACCCATTGACAGCCCTAGCTGAACCCAACCCAAAGCCCTATAGAAAAAGTAGCAAAAATCAACTTACTCCAAACATATCGAAGCTTATACTCAAAAAGGTTGCAAACGACATTTTGAACTCAATAAAAGAGGTCTCGAGTCCCAATTTGACTGTTTGCAAAAAGTAACTTTTCAGACTATAATCCGACTAACGATAAAATATTTAAATAAAATATTTAAATACTCAATCGTAAAATATGCGGGTTGTTACACCTGCTCTTTCGGGTTGACTAGTGCTTTGGCTATCCTGCTTTTCAATTTCTGATTCAGAGCTTGATTTTTGTATTTATGATTCCAATTTTTGAATTTCTTCATTAATAGTGCCAGTTCAGCTACTCCATCATCAACATTATCATCATACTTTCTATTGTTCCTTTTTGAGCTATTGATTTCTTTCGAGTATCTCCTCATTCACGCTCTTCCTTGAATTTCATTTCTAGCTCATAAGTGGTGAGATTTCCGATGAGTTGTTCAACTTTGATTTGTTTTAAATCTTTCGATTCTTGAATGGCAGTCACTTTTGCTTCAAAACTTCGTGGAAGGACTCTGAGCATTTTTTAGACTATTTCCAATTCTGTGTATGATTTTCCAAGAGCTTTTGATTTGTATACAATATTGGAAAGTCGTGCGTACGTCTCTTTGACATTTTCTTCCTTGGCCATTGTGAAATTCTCATATTTGCTACTTAGCATGGCAAGACGAGATTCTTTGACTTGAGACGTTCATTCGTGAGTCACTTCGAGTGTGTGCCATATTTCCTGCGCAGCTAGACAATGTGAGACACGATTAAATTCAAATTGATCCAATGAACATATAATAGAATTCATAGCTTTCGGGTTAATATTTTGTAATTTATTTTCTAGCTCTGTCCATTGATTCATCGGTTCATCAACTTCCTGATTATCTACGATTATAGTTGGTGCTCTATAACCTATCTCAACAATATTCCAAGCATCAATGGTTTTTAGAAAAAATTCATTCTATTTTTCCAGTAAGCATATTCACCATTGAATATTGGTGGTCTAACTACAGACTGACCCTCAGCAAAAGCAGTATTAAAAGAAGCCGTTTTAAAAATTCAAATTTTTAAAACAAAAATTGGTTTTTGAAAATATCAATTTTTTAAAAACTAAAATGGCTTTTGTTCCTAGCTCTAATACCACTTGTAGGATCGATTTCACCCTAGAGGGGGGTGAATAGGGTGATGCTATCAATTACAAAAATTTATCGTGGAAGTTTGTATAAAATTATTTCAATGCAGATATATCAGAATAATAAGAGCACATATAATAGAAGAATAATAAATGCAAAAAAAGAACAACACAGAATTTATCCAACTTCGGCAAAACCCTACCTACGTGCTGCCTCCAAGGTTTCTACTACAAATTAAGCACTCAGACGCTTACACACGTAAACTCGCGGCACCCGCCATCGACTAGACTTAACTCTACGCTCAAAACCCTGCTACAACTCAGCCACTGAGTTTCGAATTCTCAAACTACACCATGAAATTTGTCCCCTAGTCACACGACTAGAAATTACAATTGTTTAAATAAGAAGAATACAAATTAAACACAAATTAAAATCAAAACCCTAATTTTCTTTTTCAATTATAATAAAGCCTTTAAAAAAACAAGGCCGGCCCAACTATTATGAGACACAGTTCCCTTTTCTTTTATTCGTTCGGCCGTGTTCCTTTGCTTTGTAAAACGTCGGCCTTGTTCCTTTTGCTCGTTCCTCTTTACTCGAAATTAGGGCTTTGAGAAATTGAGTCGCCGCTTCAATTTTTTTGCTGATGCTTCGATTTCTGCAGTTCACTGTATTGTGGTTCGATGCACTTGTAGTCTGAGTACAGTTGTATATCAATCCATTACCATGTAGTAGCCTAGCTTGTGCACATATGGTTCTATATTTAACTGCTTCATCTGGTGGTAACTGTCAGCATGGTCTGTTGTGTTTGAAACTTGAACATGATTTTGTTCTCGAATGTGGTCTGTACCTTTGTGTAGCATTGTTGTCTGTTTGCAGCCTTGCTCTTCTACTTGATATCTGGCATTGTGTTCCATCCTTGATGATGTTTATTTAGTTGAACCACATATATTGCTTGTATATTATCTGGTTGACTCGAGTTACTTCACTGGTCTTTGTTGTATTGAGTTGCACCAATCTTTGCATTTAGTCTGGACATCTGTGATTTGGTTTTTTTCCATTTGTTGTACTTGAGTTATTCTAGTGTGCCATTACTTGTGTACTTTCTTGGTTCATATTGCATTTTGATGTTGAGCCACTGCTTGTTAGAGTTGAAGTCTGGTGGCTTCACTTTGGCGTTTGAACTGGTTTGATATTAATTTCATTGTTGTTTTTCATATGCTTGCTGTTGTTGTGTACATTGTTTTCATTTGAAGCTATATTGCAGTTTCATTCATTCTTGAGTTTGCACATTTTGATCGCACCTTAGTTGAATCTAGCTTGGAGCTCGGGTTTGACCTTGTGCTCTTGTCGTGATTTTATTTGTATTTCACTTGAGTTGAACCCGGAGTTTCATTTGGGTTTGACCTGTGCTCACCTGTCCCTGTAATTTTATCAAGTGTATATATCGGCGTGCACGGCCTTGTGGTATATACAGTGATACACTGTGCATGTCACAAGCTGTTCGTATATGATGAATCCAAATTTAAAAGATGACGAACAACCCAAATAACTGAAGCAAATAATATTTCAAATATATTTTATTTTATATCGCAAAAATATTTCCTTTTCAATTTTACTGCGTCAGTATTTTTTTTTTTTTTTGCGGATTGCTCAGATGCTAGATTCAATCTGGAATAAAGTTGTAGATAAATTACAAGTAAATGAGCGATATGTAGTGAGGTGTATGTGTAAATTAGAAATTGTGATGTAATCGAAATTGTATTGTCATTTAGTTTGTATATATAATGAGAGCTCAAATTTGTACTATTCAAAATTGTAATAAATATTTGTTGAATAAAATATCTATTTGAATTTGAATACTATGTTATTAATTTTATTCCACAAATATTTATGTAATTATGTGAAAAATAAAATAATACATTAACAAATACATTTAAATGAATATATATATATATATATATATGTTTATTATCATCAAACAAAAATCATATACTTACATATTCAACACCTTTATAGTCAAGAAAAAAATCCTTTAAATCATCAATCTCGGTTCCAGCTTCTACCCTTCTAATCCTCTCGGCTAACACTAGATCCTCTTTCTGCCTAGAAGTAATCCATTAAATCAGAACTGGCCGAACTTGCAAAGAAGACGTCATGGCGATATTCCGACTAAATCCAGCAGTCAACCTCAACTGCACACTATAAGCAGCCAGTGCTTCGAAGTTTTTCCATTCCGCCAATATAACTAATACCACATACTGATGTTTCCTGCTAAGCGCATATGGCACCTTATTTCCTTTTCCTGATGTATACTCGTTGTTAAAACCATAAGCTACAACAAACTCCAGCCATCTCTGCTGTCTCATGTTTAGCTCCTTCTAAGAGAATAAATACCATAAGACTTATGATCCATAAACAGCTAAAACCTTTCCCCCAAAAGATAATATCTCCACACCTATAATGCGAGGATTATCGCTACCAACACCAAATCTTGAGTAGGGTATCTCACTTCATGCGGTCTAAGCTATCTAGAAGCATAGGAAATAAACTTTCCATTCTGCATTAGCACAACACCTAACCTAGTACCACATGCATCGGTGTAAACTACTTATCCCTGATTCCCATATGGAACTATTAACACAGGCGCATTGGTTAACAAATGTTTCAACTTAAGGAATGCCTCCTCATATTTGTCAGACCAAACAAACTTCACGTCCTTCCTGGTTAGCATAGTCAAGGATGCCGCTATCCATGAGAAATCCATAATGAACCTTCGCTAGTTTCCCGCAAGACCAAGAAAGCTTCGATCTTATCCGATCAACTGCTAAACCTTTCTTGGAAACTACATGACCAAGGAACTTCACTTCTTCCAGAAATGACACTTTGAGAACTTCGCTTTCAACTGATGTTGCCTTAGCGTCTCCAACACTATAATAAGATGATCCACATGATTCTTCTCATGCTTAGAATATACCAAATGTCATCAATAAAAACCAACATGAACCTATCCAAGTACTCTCGGAAAACCCGATTCATCAAATCCACAAAGAAAGTTGGCGCATTAGTAAGCCCAAAGGGCATAATTCACCATTTGTAAGACCCATATCTGGTCTTAAATGCCGTCAAAGGAATATCGTCCTCTGCCACTCTTAGCTGATGGAAACCTGTCGCCAAATCCAGCTAGGAAAACACTCTAGCTCCACTCAACTGGTCGAATAAATCATCGATTTTCAGAAAATGATACCTATTCTTGATCATCCTCTCGTTCATCATACGATAGTCGATACACATCCTTAACGAACCATCCGGCTACTTTACGAATATCGCTGCCATTTCACAAGGCGAATTGCTTAGCTTAGTTAAATTCTTTCCTTCCAATTCTTCTAGCTGCACCTTCAATTCCTTGATCTCGGTCGGTGACATCCTTCTAGGTGGTTTACTTGCGGGTTTAGCTCCCAGTACGAGATCTATCCAAAACTCGATTGCCCTTTCCGACGGCAAGCCCGAAACTAGTTCAAACACATCCACAAACTCTCTTGCAACATAAACCTGCTTCAACTCTGCTTCTGTTCCCACAGCACCGAATAACACATAAGCATTTTCGACCGAAATCCTTACTGAGTAAATAACTCGGTTACGGCTATTAAAGTGTCTCAATTATATTTCCCTCTCTTGGAAAAATATTCTAGCATCATATCTATCTAACCAATATATACCCAATATGATCTCGAAACCCACAAATAAAAAACATATAAACCGAATGCAAACATATGACCTAACAAATCAAGTTCTAACTGGTCATATCTCATTTCCAAATTTGCGTACCCTCCTATAGGATTCATAACCCTTAAAGGAGTAATAAGGTATAAAGGTTCCAGACCTAAGAAATCTACCAAATACTGAGACATAAATGAGTGCGATGCAACGGTATCAAATAGTATCCTAACTGGAGTAGTATGAATCATAAGCATACCTTCCATCATAGCTTTTCCTTTCTCAACAACTGTTCGTCTAGAGGATGATGGTTCCAACGCAAAGACCTTTCCTTTTCCCACCTTAGAAGCCTTAGGACAATTGTCCTTGTAATGCCCCATCTAGCCACAGTTGTAGCACTTCATATTCGACCTCAGTGCAACTGCTCTTCTATCACATGAGCAATACCCATTAGCATTGTGCCCCTTATTGTCACACTTTTAACAAATAATATCAGCCTTGCTCTTCATAGCTGTTACCCACGACCGGGCACCTTTCTTCTTGAAGAACTTTCACTTCTTACCCTGAAAATACCGAACCTCAACCGATTTACCTTTTCCAAAAGTAGAAAACATCTCTTCATTTCAAATAGCCATCTCAACAATAAAATGACACGGATCCTAAAGGTTTGGCATGGTTTCTCTAGCAATCTCAGGATTCAACCCCCTGATAAACTCATCATTCGTTCGAATAGCAGTATCCACGGTAGCATATCCGTAACAGGACAACACATCAAACTCAGTAGCATACTCAATCACCGATTTATCCCTCTGGACTAAATCTACAAACTTCCTTAGTAATGCTGACTTGGCAACCTCTGATAGAAATCTTTCTTCGAACTTCCTTCGAAATTCAGCCCAAGTCATGTGTTACTCTGGCTTTCCAATGGTAACTCCATTCCACCAAAACAAAGATGCTCCCTATAATTGCCTTGAAGCAAGTCTTCTCTTCTGCATATCCGTCAAGATGAGATCTGCAAATATTCTCTCACAATGCAGTAGCCAATTCTCTACTCCTACTGCATCCTCGATTCCTAGAAAAGCTTTCCTCTAAGACTAGCATAATCCCTGCTCGGCTTGACATAATTATTGCCAACCAGGGTCACTAGATTAGCTCCTTCAACATTCCCTACAGCCACTCTCGCGGCTGCTCCAACTTACATCATATTCACCTGACACATTATCCTCATTTCAACCAGCGGGATCTCAGCACCAACATTAGCATTTGTGTCTGGGTTTTCTTTTGCCTGTCCACCCTGGTTGCTCCTAGTATTAGGTTGAACATTTCAATGTGTTGTGGTGCGTCTTCCACCTTGATTCACTCTTCCTTTCCTACCTCCATATCTTACTTCCTTACTACCTGAAATCCAATCTTGGTAAGATACAGAAGAACGGTCTAAGAGAGTGGGGAATACCTACTTAGGTACTTACAGCAAAGTACACATACATTATTATAACGTTTACCCAAACTCAACCATATTTTAGATTCATTGGATTATGCTTTAAAAATCTTTCAAGGTTTAAATTCCTTTTAAGTACATAAACCATGCTCTAATACCAACTTGTAACCTCCCACCTTCTGATACTAACCGTTACTGATGCTGCAGTCATCCATAGTTATTATTTCTTAGAGATCGAATACAACATAGTTAATATTGATACACATGAACACAAGAATATGGAAAAAAAATTAAACTTCAACAAAACAGAATTTCTCATTTCTTATGAATTTCAATTTAAGGTTTAGTTACATAATCCCAGACGTTAATTGCGCTCAGATCACATATACATGTACAAAAACAATAAGAGTAACATATGAAGATTTCCCCTTACGACGATCAGAGAACTAATAAGTATGAACTTTACAGTTCCTAGTACATCACAGCGGAATACACAAAATATCTCTTATATAGCTAACGCTACCTCCTGCACATCTCTAAAAGCTTATTCATCCAAAAACCTGAAAGTCTCCCACTCTCAGACTACTCAAATTAATTTTGAGTACCCGAGTTTGTGGAGAAACACAAACTTCGAGTCAGAAAATAAGTCTGGTATAAATAATCCCTATCATCTCTTATCATAAATGGATAGCTAGTGGGACCACGTCGCTTAGTGGTACAGGTTTTTCGCTCACTTGTATCCAAATAAAACTTGCAAATCATTTATTGTGCCCCTACACCCAAAACGATCAGTCTTAATATAATATGAAATAAAGACATAAATCGTATACATTGGATATCACATCCACCCATTTATTAGATATCCCATCTAAAAGTAATATATTAGATTTCTCATCTAAAATCAATTTATTTGAGTTCCCCTCTAAAATCTTAAAAATGACCATCTGTCAAACTTTAATAGGATTGTCCGCCCAAAATCCCTTTAAAATAAATGCATATTATCCATCGTACATTGTTTTGTAAAAGATTGTGTGGGCTATCCACCGCACACACCATAGTTTTCCTAAGATGACTATGAACCATTGGGTGCCAAATCTCGAGGCTAACCACCTCTGGCAAAACATTCTTTACTTTATAAATTTGATGTGGGCTATCCACCGCACATTCCATGGTTTTCCAAGGTTAACCAAGAACCATCACTTAGTCAATCAAATTATCATGATCTTCATCATTATTTATAAAAATTCATGATCCCGATGATTAATTATTTTCCCCAAGTATACTAGCTATTTAACCTATTCCTATTGGTAGCCCCAATCAGGCTAAATTAAACAAAAACACATTGATAGCTCCAATGCATATTTCAAAAGCATATTTCTATTTGTAACCCCAAACTATGTATCGAAAACATTAAACCCGCCCCGGTGTCCCCAAGGTTTTATAACATTTAATTTGAATAATGACCCCCTTATATATTCAAATAAAGATAAGTGTTTTACGCTATAACCCTTCGAAGTAGCCCCTTCGAATTAGCAAAAATTTACTCAACAAGAATGGCTAAAAACAGCCCTTTCAAACCCTTTGAATGAAGTCCCATCTGAAAGCAATAACCCTCCAAAGTTAGCCCCTTCGGAAGCCTTCCTTTTGAAAGCATCCTAAAATCATACCTTTCGACCTTCTCGAAAGCCTGGGGTATCCCCTTTATAAAAACATTTATAAACATTTCGAAAGTATTCAAGTTCAAAACCTTTCGCCATCATTGAAGATAAACCCTTCAAAACCTTTCAAAATCAAACCTTTCGAAATAAAAACCATCTACAATCATTGAAGATAACCGTTCAAAAACTTTCGCAGTCATTGAAGATAACCCTTTCAAAACCTTTCAAAATTAAACTTAAGAAACCAAACCTTTCGCAATCATTGAAGATAACCCTTTCAAACCTTTCACAATCATTGAAGATATCCCCTTTAAAACCTTTCAAAATCAAGCCTTTCAAAATCAAACCCCTTTCGAAATCAAACCCTTCGAAACCATTCGAAAACAATAAAGTGTTGGCATTGGAACCTACCCTTTAAAAGTATACCTCCATCTTTGTTGGAAGGTTAACCCTTCAGCTTGCCGAAAGGTATCGGAACACCTTTTCGAAAAATACTTTAAAATAGTACTCTTGAAGGTTTAAGCTTTCGAAGGTCCCCTTCGAAACCCCTTCTTGTATATATAAAAAAAATTAATCTCTTATAAAATGTTAGGGTCGAAGGATCCCCCTTCAACTAATTCAAAAGCAATTATATTTCTATTCGAAAGCAAAAGAAGCAGCCTCCTCATCCCTTCGCCCTTTTCTTCCCTTCGACCCTATGTCTACCTTTTGACTTGGGCGAAGGGTAACAGCTTACCTTCCATCTTAGGCGAAAGGTACCTTTTGACTTCATCGAAAAGGTAAAAGCGGGCTTGTTGGAGTCGAAGACAGTACTGGGCCCACTGAAGTGATGTTTTTATCTTGTTTTTCTAATTGTGATTGGCTGAGGAACTTTCTCCTGTACTTATTAATAGTAAAAAGTATACAAAATTTGACCTTTTCTCAAAACACTATACTTCTTCCTTAAATATTTCCAAAAGCAACTTCCTTTCGGATTTAAATAATTTCGGAAGCAAATTTTTAGTTTAGCCCTTGGGCTTAAATAATTTAATTACCTTAGTCAATCACTAGAGAAAAATCCTCAAAAATCAACAAAAATTTGACAAATCATATACTTCAACATATTAAAATTTCAAAGCATATGTAGATCAAAAAAACTTAGAATTTAAGAAAAAGCGAATGAAACTTTGTTAATTATCCCATGAACATTTTAAAACACCTAGGTCTTATCCAAAAAAAGGTTTATATGGTTATATCCTAACCAAAACCACAAACACGAATCTGGTATAGCCCATAACTGATCCAAACATTGAAAAACTAGATGATAAACATGATTATTCACCTTGATTAGTTGATTGAAGAGTGAGATAATTTCCTAGCTTTAATTCCTTAGCTTATTCTTTAATTTAAACTCTTCCTGGAGCTTCTTAATGGCCGGTCGAAATATACGAGAGTTAAGAATGAAAAAGTGAAAATTTATTAAAGTAGAGGAAGAGATTTATACTAAGAAATGTAGCCTCATTTACAAGTTTACTCCTTAGGAAATTTCTCCTTCTTAATTTAGTTAAGTCTTATTTTAGTTCATTCATTAAGACATAGCCTTTGGATTTATTAATCACATCTCCCTAATTATTGACATTATTCTATTTTATTTATCCAATGAAATATCCTGAATAATGTTAATTAAAATTCTAGGGCATTACAGAAGTGCTCGACCTCTTGGTGCTCGAAAGAGGTGGAAGCCGTGGGTTTTAAAGAGGAAATGGTGGGGTTTGGACTTGCTTTTGATGTGTTTTTCTTTTGTATGTGTATGTATGTATTTATATATTATTTTACTTCTCTTTGGCTATATTTTTCATCATTATTTTTCTAAGGAAGAAGCCATTAAAATAGCTTGAAATGAAGAAGTGTTAGAAGCCTGTATGTTTTGATCATGGCAATTATATAAGAAAACATTATGTGAACTAACCATATTTACAGGAGAAGATGCTATACTATGAGACAACAGATTGTAGACCAAAATTTAGATAGAAGTTTCAATATTGCTTATGATTTATCTATAGTCTAGTCAAGTAGTTGATTTTTGTTAAAATCTCTCCAAGGTAGCATATGTAAACACACACGTACTTAAAAAATATTTTCAAATCATGTTACATATGCTAAATATTTTACTACAACTTCACATACAAAATTTTCTCAAAAAGCTTCAATATGGTAGAAAATATAGTATTCAGCCGATTGAAATAGGCAGTTCACACGACTGAATATCTACGCACGTGCACAGTTTATATGAATATTCAGTTGACTGAACTGCACATTTCAATCGACTGAATTGAATGTTTTTGTACATATCTCTTTCCGATTCGAATTTTTCTATATTTTAGCAGATTAAATTCTTTTGTTCAATCGAATGAAATTACATAACGGTTATTTTCTAAACGGCCACTTCCATTCGTCGAACATAAACAACCCTTGATGCAAGAGTTGTTTCCGTATCTTTTGATCGTTACTTTTCACGATAAGTTGCAACACTTAAACACTATATATAGCCTTCAATTCATTTGCGTTAATTCTAACTTCCCTAATTTTATTAATGTGATTCAGGAGATTTAATTAGAATAAATTAAATAGAATAATGTAGAGTGATAAGGGGGTTGAGATTGCTAAATGAATATAGGCGATCGTGCCTATTTGAATGGAATGTACTTATAAATGGTTAAGTGTTGCTAATTAAACATAAGGGTATCAGTGTAAATAGCTGCCTATATTCCCACCCTTATACCATTACCTCCAGGCAATAAACGTTTATTTATCACAAGAAATTTTTTAAACATACGAAGAAAAGGAGCCGGCCATTAGGAAGAAGTGAAGAAGGCAAAATCAAACCTAAAGCTTAGATTCAAGCTAGAAGAAATCAATCTCTAATTTCCTTATCCAAGCTTAGGTGAATAATAATCACGACACTCTATTTTGATTTTATAATCATAGGTTTTCGGATTTAAGGGAATTTTTTTTATAATATATTATATGATGATATGCAAAATTTATAATTTGTTTAGATTAAACAAAATGGTTTCAAGGGAGATATGCACGGTTTAAGGGTAAAACCTAGGTTAAATGATTTTTAAAAGCCATGGAAAAATTATGTGTTATGGGAAACATGATTTTGGAGTTGGGTTTCAATTTTTATAATTTTCCAAGCCGTGGAGAATTAATTATGAATATTCAAAAGAAAATATGGTTATTTGAGTTCATAAATTTATTTTGGAAAATATATTAAGAATTTGGGTCTGAAATTTAGATATGTTAGATAACATGATTAAAGTGATTTTGTGGAATTTTTGGTGATTTTTAGCGAGTGATTTAGTATGAAATTAAATTATTTTAAAAGAAAGACCTAAATGATTTAATTGTTTTGTTAATAGGAAGGGCTTAATTGTTAAAAGTTATCCATTTTTGGATCTGAGAAAATGCAGCAAAAATTTAGTAAAATAATTTGAAAGTTTAAAATTGCCAATCAGATGTTTACAAGTAGGCAATTTAGTTACAAAAAGTTTGCTTTGTTTGGTAAAAACAGTCATTTTATCAGAAAAAGGGGTTCCGCCTTCTTTGGAGGAACCTTTCGGCCCAGATCTTTCGCCTTCTACCTAGTCGAAACCTTCTAGGTAGAAACAAGTAAACTAATGCACGTGGTATCATTTAGATGGTACCTAGTGGATTGGAGATAGGCGAAAGGTAGAGTGTCGAAACGTAGCTTCCAAAAGGGTTAATTCCATTTTTTTACAGGAAAACATACTTGCCTATTTATGAAGGATTTTCGACATAGTCGAAATCTACGATAGCAAAAGGCATTTTAAAAGAAGCTTTCGAAAGAGAGCTATCATCTTTGTTTTAAAGAAGTAGATTCCGAAGGAGTTACTTAGCTTTTATTTAAAGCTTTCGGAAGGGGTAGTTTCGACTCAGTCGAAACCCTTTTGTGTTTAGATGCCTTTCAATGGTATTGAAGACATCAATGCTATTGAAAGGTACTATTTGTCTTTATAAATACAAGACACTTCCTACTGCTTCGAAAGGGGTTAGGGGTTTTAATGGAAATGGTTTCAGAAGTGGTTTCGAAGCCAACCTTCAATTATTTTACCTAAGTTTCTTCATGTTTTCGAAAGGATGGTTTCGACACCATCAAGCTTCCCCAATACTTTTTGAAATAAAGAATGGTTTCGAAAGAGATGCTTTCGCTTTTGTTCACTTTAACCAAAAATCGTTATTTTGAATATAAACCCAATTGCTTCGAAAGGTATTGGTTTCTAAGGGTAACCATCAATGATTTCAAAAGTGGGACTTTCAATGGTTTCGAAGGGTAACCTTTAATGATTTCAAAAGGGGTACTTTCAATGGTTTCAAAGGGTAACCTTCAGTGGTTTCGAAAGGGGTAAATTTGAATAGTTCTGAAGCTATGCTCCTATACTTATATGATAATACTTTAACAAGGTCAAAAGGTTTCGAAAGAGATGTTTTAAATTATTTAAAAGGCAAGAGCCTAATGCTTTAAAAATAGAATTTAATGCTTTCGAAGGATGTTGTCTAATGAACCCGAAAGCAAGGTTTCGAAGGTGTCGAAAGGTTTTTTAAACGCAAACTCATTTTTTAAAAGGAAAAACCCATGGCTAAATAAAGGAGTTTTGAAAAAACTTTAAATATGTAAATTTGAAGAAGTATTTCCTCGATAAAAATTTAGGTTAAAAGGACAAACCAAGTTTTACATATGAATGCTTTCAAGGACCTTAAACCCATAGGAGTGGTATTGTTAAGTTGTTATTTTTTCTTTTTTAAATATGAATATATTCATATGATAAAAGACCCATAAATGTATGTTGGGGATAAAGGGGTAGAACAATCAGATAGGTTAACCCAGCAGTAAATATAAACAGATTAAACTCCTAAATGAGTAGAATTGCATCCAGGGAGTCAGGATGGCTAAAGTATAGGATGCTTAAACCTTGAAGTTATCCGGGAGATAGGTTCACAGTAAACCCATGAAAACTATGATTAGAAAGTTATTGGGAGTAACCAACAGATTCATAGTAAACCCATGAAAACTATGTAAAAAGGATGGTAGGCAAGGGCCAATTGGTTTGTAGTGAACCCATGGAAACTATATCCGAATTAAGAATTGAAATCAACCAAAAGGTTCCTAATCAACCCATGAAAACTAGGAAAAGAAATAAGTTAAGAGAGGTATCGGTAGGTTCCTAGTTAACCCATGAAAACTAGGCTAATGTGATGACCCGACTTTCTAGCCCCAGAAAGTCGTATCATCTTGAAGAAAGAAAGGGATAGAAAAGAGAAAAGCTAGAGAAGAAAGAAGAAACAACATCAGAATCTCAACAGCGAACGGATAAATTAAATTAATTACATAAGTATTACGTAATATACAATATCCATCAGAGTTACACAGAAAATACAACACATACTAGACAGTTATAAACACCTCTAGTTATACAATTCAATATACAATAAAACACAGAGATGCCAACACAGCGGAACACTATATATATATATATATATATATATATATATATATATATATATATATATATATATATCTACAACGCTGAAGCCTCCTACTCCATTGCACCTCGAGAATTCGTCAAAGCTAACCTGAATCCCTTGGCTACTTGTAAAAATTTGAGTACCCGAGAGTTTATGAAAAACAGAAATAAACTCCGCGTCAGACATGGGCCTGGTCTGAGTAACAGGTTAAAGTTGCTTAATTTTGAAAAACATTTCAAAACAAGAGGTATCACGTAAGACTTTCCGCACATAAACACGGGTAAGTTTTTACCTTACGCTAACCAAATCATTTAATAGGAAATTCTGTGATATTATAATAGGGTCTAGGGTTTTCAAGTAAAATACAGAAATAGCTGAAATGCTTACATCTCACATTCCAACATAGTCGGGCACAATCAAAACGTATGGCGCTTATTGGAGATTGGATTCCTTACAATGGCAGGACTGCTGGGGTGCCGTCTGTCACAGTACGTGGCCTAGATCACCGTACCGAGGAGCCATCCTAACTCCCCTACAACACAAGGCCGGAACCATTCCTTACCGAATAGTCCTGAACAAGATAACCCCAGTAGTTGGTGCTCAAAACTGCCCACACAACCGAAATAAAAGGAACATCTAGACAGGGGAAAATATCGTCATACTTGGGCATGACCCACCTAATCTTGTTCCACCTCCCCTGTTATAGCCATTCCCGGTTAATGAGGCTTGAGGCTGCGATTACCTTTATAGAACACATCACTTAGAATGCCCAACCTGACGATGTTCTGAAAGCATTCAATCCATACAAGTTCATTTCGGATTCGAACGAAACCGAAGGCATTATCTTGTTACACTAATTTTGGAATCACCCTCAGAGTTAACGACGATAACCCTTGCACTTTGAATCTTCACTTTAGAATTCACGATCTAACGTTTAATTTGGATCGATGTGGTTTTCGGATGTCCAAATATGGAACCCCGATCCTGGTCTCATCGAAATCCAAACGCCATCTTTTAAGGCCAAGTTGTTTTAAAGTTTAAAATAATTCAATTGAATTATATATATACATAGATAGATAATTTACAATATCACAATAGATAATCAAAATTATTATCATAAACAGATAATCCATTTTATCATCCCAAATAGATAATTAATATTATCATACTTAAACCAAGCATCCATATCACGTAGATATTGCTCATCTCATATCTTAGTTCACAATCATTCAATGAAATATCAATATCATCCATAAGCAATGATTTATAATCATACCCATTTATAATTAATTTAAAATGAATTAAATTAAATACTTCTATCTCTAATTAATATAAAGTAAATTAAATTAATAACTTCATTCTATAAATCCTGCTTATATAACAATTAATTAATTGTAGTCTAATTAATTAATCATTCTCTAAGCATTTATCAGGATTAAACACCTTTGATTAATCACCCTCTAATTACAATAAGTAATTAGTCTTTATTAATTTCACAAATTAATTATCCTAAATTATTTATAGTAATTAACATTTATTTACTTCATTTATTAATTAAATATAATTAATTACATTTATCCTTAATTAATTACATTAATTAGTTACCTCATTATTAATTATTCCTTAATTAGTCCATTATAATTTACATCATTAATTATATTAATGATCTCTAATTATATTTAAATTAAATTACTTTATTTAAATTAATTACATTAAGAGATAATCTTTATTTAAACACAATTATTAATCACCCTTGATTAATAACAAACCAATAATTAACTATCCTTAATTACTTATTAAATAAATTAATTATTCCATAATTAATTATCTCCATTAATTAATCGTTTTTCAGTTAATTACACTCAGTAACAATCATCTAATTACTCCCCTATGTAATTATGCTCCATTAATTACACTTAAAGTGTAAAACATTACACTTTTGAATTTAAATTTAAATTACATTTTGAATTTAAGATTCAAAATGATGATATATTTAAACATTAATCAAATTTATATATCAACTTATAAACCTATATAAGAAAAGTTCTAACTAAATTACTTAAATTTTTATTTAAAATTTAAGCTTTAAATACATTACCTTTAACTTGCAAATTCAAGTTAGAACAAATTGTCTAACTTTTCATTCAGAAATCCTTTTTATGAAGAACTTTATCAAAATTCAATTCAAATATTTTTTTGAAAACTAGTTACTTTAAAAAAATTATTTGATTTAAACTTGTTTAAAACATTCAGATTCAAAAACTGATTTAAATCACAGATTTGAATTCAAGAAAACTTGAATCCATTATTTTAACTTTGATTTAAAACTTTGATTTAACTTGCTTTTAAAACCTATATTTTAAATTCTTGATTTAAAAATCCAAATTCATTTTAAAACCTTAAGATTCAAAAGTTTCATTTGAATCTATACTTTAAACTTTGAATTTAAACCATTGTTTAAATTCCGTTTTCAAATTTTAAATTAAATTTAAAATCTGAAACTGTCAGGTTTTTAAACCTGAAAACCCACATTTAAATATTTTAAAACTTTTATTTCATTTCAGATTATAATTCAAAAATAAATTTGAATCCACACTTTAAATTGGATTTAAACTTTGTATAAATCTAGTATACAAATTAAATTTCATTTAAATTTTTTTTAAAAATCAATTACTGTCAGGTTTTACAAAAACCTAAAACAAACAAATGACTCGAGTCAAATAAAATTTGCTTCGAGTCATTTCCTCTTCTGCTTCGAGTCAAGTACTCGAATAACTCGAGTCTACCCCAAGCTCAAAACTCTGCACACCACTAAAGTTCATCAGAACTTCAAACTGCATGGTGTACGTGCACCGTGGCTCTGGCCACCTCCGGCCATCCACCAGCACTTCAATCCATCAGCGACCATCACCTGACGACATCACGTCCCTCCAAAGCCACCACACTTGCTCGAATCAAAATCGAGCGCCCAATCTCAAACCTGAAAACACAATCAGGTTTCCCCCTCAAAAACTGTCAACACCTCAACCTCGCCGCTCCAACCATCTGAAGGTCTGCAATTCCAGCTACACCTTCCCCAATGACCAAGCTTCCATCTCCCATAAACCCATTACATTCGATCAACTATAGAAGGAGAGGTGATCGAATCTTCTAGTCTGATAAAACTAGGGTTCCCAACTAAGAATCCACCACCGCTGCCTCCTCAATGAAATGCATCACCATCAACCATTTTCCTATCAACTACAAACACTCCTTTATCAATATCCAAAATTCCAACCTCTCCAGATACAAAGATCATCAGAAATACCCATATTTCCACTTTCTGGTGAACCTAGAACTGCTCTCTAACCTCTTTACTAAAAATCATAATTTTTGTTTTAAAAATCATGTTTTGATTTTAGTATTCAATTTATATTCTTGAATCCAGAAAATAGGATGATTAAATTTTCATTAAATTTGAGCTTGCACAGTTGCTATGATTTTCCAGAGCCAATACAAGTTTATATTAACTTAATTAAATTCTAAAACTTACTTTAAAATTAGACAAACAATTATGTTTGTAAACTAAATCCTAATAGAAATTTAGCCAAAGAGAACATGAATTTTAAACAACAGCAAGACTGGAACTATGAACAGAGGACATTCTTATAACTTGCATACAACTGTTTACATTTACATATATATACACACACACCACAATATTCTATCACAAAATTAGCATGCAACTAGATAAAATTTTAGATTTTAAAAGTTACTCACATTGCTTTGAGAATGAACAGAGCATTTTGGTTTGAAATAGCTTTGGCCTCTAAAAACTAAGAATTGTTTGCTTTGATCTCCTAATCTTCTAGTTTGTTGAGTTGCAAACATTATTTAAGTTGTATAAAAATGGAAATGCGAACTTGTATTTTCTCCTGAGTTGCTATGAATTGAACGAATGAAATAGGGATAGATATAGAAGAGTTGTACAGGGGATAGGTGATATCTAGGTAGCTATTTGCAGGTATAAATATTTTTATTTTTTTTATTTTATAGATTGGTCAGAGATTTTATTTTAGAAGCTGAGTAGATTTTTGGAATAATTCGAATGCACTAAAATGTTGCTAGATTTAATGTTTGAGTACTTTGTGTCTCCTACTTAGCTTACCTTTATGTTTAGATATTTTACTTTTACTTTGTTCTTGCCCTTTAAAAAAAATTACAGGTTACATACACATACAAGCCTGGTTTGCTTCCATTCTTTCGATACATAGATATTTATTTTACTTTGTTCTTACCTTTGCATTTATTTATTTCCTTTACTTGCCTGGGTAATGTTTTTATTTATGTCCAAATATATAAAGTTGTTTTAGTCTTTGCTATGAATTTTAGCCTAAGTATATAGTTCCATTTCTAACATGTGTGTTTATTTTTATTTTCTTTTATTTTAAACTTAAACTATCAATACTAAATTTACTTATTATTTATATACTTATGTTAATATTTATGAAATTTGTTTTATTTTAAATATTATTGAAAAACTTTATTTTAAATTTTCAAATCATAGCTTTCTATCAAAATACACACACATATATATATAAATAAATTTAAGATAACAATTTCTATTTATATCAAAAATCCATTTATAAAGATATTACATTATTAATATAGCTCATTATTAAATTAAAAATAATTTATAAAAGAAATTGTCTCTTTATTAATAAATTACTTATTTTTATCAAGCTATATTAAAAAAGAACAAAACAAACTTTTTGTTTAAATTTAAACTTTGGCTAGAATCATTTTAAACAATTAAATTTATCTTAAGTATTTTAAAATCATATGGTTATTTATTTAATATTAAACTAAATCAAATTTCCAAATTACCAAAAATATTAAAACTAGAAAACATGCCTTTATTTATTAAATTTAAAACAAAGCTTATCTATTTACAATATATACAAATATATATACATTACTAATAGAAAACAATTTATTAGCCCTTAAAAGATAAATTATCAGTTAAATATTTATTTAAAAGAAGACTATTAAATCAAATTCAAATGTATTATTAACAATATTGTTAAATCAGTTTAATTTTAACACAGATTATTAAATTGATATTGCCAAAAATTTCAGGAAATCACATTCCTCCCCCTTAAAAGAATTTCGTCCTCGAAATTTAAAACAAAGGTAATTTAATAATCTAATTAAAAATTTAATTTTAAAACACAAGTATAAATTAATCATATGCTAACAACCATAGCAACCAATTCATTCAATCAAACAAATCTAATTATCCAAACAAAATTCTGGATAGAAATTTCTCGAGTTTCCCAAGTATAAACATCGGAATACTCGCTTTACAGAATCCAAACAATCAATACGACTAAGTTACAGATCTTCCACTCTTCCAGATCCATAAAAGAAATCAAGATATCAGACCAAACTCAAGTCTGATTCAACAACCATACCCTTCTGAACCGCTGGTTCTACAACCAGAGATGGCTCATACACGTACTCTCTCAGAGATACGTGAGACGCACTAAATTCCAGTTATCCAAACTGGCAATTCACTCCTGAAGACCAAACACTAATCCTAAAAAGAACAATAGAAAAAGATCCAAATATCTCGGAGCTAGCTTCCCAATCTTACCTAATCTTATAGCTCCCATGGATCGGAGAAAACCCCAACAACAACGAAGTCTCTTCTTCAAATTCCAAATTCTCCATCTTCGGAATCCAAATTCCTTCCTCTCTTATCCATAAAACTCTTTTGACGATCCTAGGCTGCCTACATCCTTCCTGATCAGCTCAACCCTTGCGGATGCCTCCAGAAAAAAATTGAACCAAAAACGATCCACAGACGATCTTTCCAAGATCAACTCAAAAATCAGAACACAACGATATTCCAAAGTCAACAGACAGATCTCACTTCCCTCATCTGAAAAAGGTAAAACAAGTGCACTCCAATCTGGCCTTAAGATCCTGAAAAATTTCCTGAAGAAACCTTCCTATCCAAACACTAAAAATTCCAGTTGTTTCCAAACTAAAACAGCCGCCACCACGCTTCCACTGCGCAACCCTGATTGAGCAGATGAAAATGCTGATGATGATCACGAGGACAAATTGGACAACACATCTTAGAACTATGGTTCAACAGATCCATAAAACAAACATCATAAGTTCCTCCAAAACCTGAGCTACTTCACCAAATCTCTCTCCAAAAACCATCCTACTACTAAGCTGAACCACCGGTACCGCTCCTGGAATCCAGTCGATACCAAAGTCAATCTCCAGATGCGGACAAAACTCTGACTTTATGAAGACATCCAGAAAATTCAGTTAACCCAAGAGAACACTCAAACAATCGCAAGTCACTTTTGCGATCTATCCAGCCTAATTTCAAATAAAAACTGTTCTCTCTTAACCAAACAGAACAGCCTATACTAATCTAGCCAATCCATCGAAGAAATGGATCACTCTGCTACTCCTGAAATTACCACAAGAAAAACTGCTAAGCCAGAAGATCTCCTTGACGGCACGCAGAACACTCCGAGCTGTACTGCTGACTCAAGTGCCCAAAAACTTCCTATCCAAAGCTCTTCGAGAAACTCGGCCCTCAAACCAAACAGAAACACCCTACTGAATATAGCCACAACACCGAAGCAGACACAATTCCTTAACTTGTTCCAAAGAAACATCTTCGAAGACATCCACCGTCACTGTGTCTCATCACACAACTACTACATCCTGAGGTATCAAGATATCATGACTTGCTTCTGCCAAACCGACAGATCCAAACTCTAGCTCATCCAAATTTACTCGAGACAGTATTAGGTCTACAGTCTCGACAGATACACTTCCAACCTCAAACATTCAGACTCCACCCATTGGTAGTCGTGTTACACACACCACTACCCTATCTACCTTTATAACTTATATTGGAAAAACCCGAATAGGTAACCCAACAAATAGGAAGAAATAATATATATATATATATATATATAAATCAAATTACTAATACGCTCTCTCAAGAAAGAAAACACTCAAGAGCCTAGGTATTCGCTCAACCTAGTGCTCTGATACCAACTGTGATGACCCGACATTCTAGCCCCATAAAATCGCATCATCTTGAAGAAAGAAAGGGATAGAAAAGAGAAAAGATAAAGAAGAAAGAAGAAACAACATCAGAATCTCAACAGCGGAACGAATAAATATTAATTACATAAGTATTACATAATATACAATATCCATCAGAGTTACACAGATAAAAAAACACATACTAGACAGTTATAAACACCTGTCTAGTTATACAATTCAATATACAATACAACACAGAGATACCAACACAGTGGAACACTATATATATATATATATATATATATATATGTATATATATATATATATATATCTACAACACCGAAGCCTCCTTCTCCATTGCACCTCCAAAATTCATCAAAGCTAACCTAAATCCCTTGGCTAATCGTAAAAATTTGAGTACCCGAGAGTTTATGAAAAACAGAAATAAACTCCGGGTTAGACATGGGCCTGGTGTGAGTAACAGGTTAAAGTTGCTTAATTTCGAAAAACATTTAAAAACGAAAGGTATCACGTAAGACTTCCCACACGTAAACACGGGTAAGTTTTTACCTTATGCTGACTAAATCATTTAATAGGAAATTCTATGATATTATAATAGGGTCTAGGGTTTTCAAGTAAAATACAGAAATAGCTGAGATGCTTACGTCTCACATTCCAACATAGGTAGGGACAATCAAAACGTACGGCGCTTATTGGAGATTGGATTCCATACAATGGCAGGGCTACTAGGGTACCGCTCGTCACAGTACGTGGCCTAGATCACCGAATTGAGAAGCCACCCTAACTCCCCTGCAACACAAGGCCGGAACCATTCCTTACTGAACAGTCCCGAACAAGATAAACCCGGCAGTTGGAGCTCAAAATTTCCCACACAGCCAAAATAAAAGGGACATCTAGACAGGGGAAAATCTCGTCCTTCTTGGGCATGACCTACCTAACCTTGCTGCACCTCCCCTGTTTTAGCCATTCCCGGTTGATGAGGCTTGAGGCTGTGATTACCTTTATAGGACACATCACTTAGAATGCTCATAGTCCACCTAATGAGTTCTGAAAGCATTCAATCCATACAAGTTCGTTCCGGGTTCGAACGAAACCAAAGGCATTATCTCGTTACACTCATTTTGGAATCACCCTCAGAGTTAACGACGATAAACCTTGAACTCTGAATCTTCACTTGAGAATTCACGACCTAACGTTTAATTTGGATCGACGTGGTTTTCGGATGTCCAAATATGGAACCCCGAACCCGATCTCATCGAAATCCAAACGCCATCTTTTAAGGCCAAGTTGTTTTAGAGTTTAAAACAATTCAATTCAATTATCTATATACACACAGATTGATAATTTACAATATCACAGTAGATAATCAACGTTATCATTATAAATAGATAATCCATTTTATCATCCTAAATAGATAATTAATATTATCATACTTAAACCAAGCATCCATATCACATAGATATTACTCATCTCATATCTAGTTCACAATCATTCAATGAAATATCAATACCATCCATAAGCAATGATTTATAATCATACCATTTATAATTAATTTAAAATGAATTAAATTAATTTCTTCTATCTCTAATTAATTTAAAGTAAATTAAATTAATAACTTCATTCTATAAATCCTGCTTATATAACAATTAATTAATTGTAATCTAATTAAATAATCATTCTCTAAGCATTTATCAGGATTAAACACCTTTGATTAATCATCCTCTAATTACAATAAGTAATAAGTCTTTAATTAATTTCATAAATTAATTAACCTAAATTATTCATAGTAATTAACATTTAATTACTTCATTTATTGATTAAATATAATTAATTACATTTATCCTTAATTAATTACATTAATTAATTACCTTATTATTAATTATTCCTTAATTAATCCATTATGATTTACATCATTAATTATATTAATGATCTCTAATTATATTTAAATTAAATTACTTCATTTAAATTAATTGCATTAAGAGATTAATCTTTATTTAAACATAATTATTAATCAACCTTGATTAACAACAAACCAATAATTAACTATCCTTAATTACTTATTAAAAAAATTAATTATTCCATAATTAATTATCTCCATTAATTAATCATTTTTCAGTTAATTACATTCAATAATTATGCTCCATTAATTGCACTAAGTAATTACATTTATCAAATCTTCAAATGATTTTCTTAAATTAATTAAACTAAATTAATTAACTTAAATTAATCATATTATCAAGATTAATTACAATAAGTAATTAATCCCTTAATTACTTTTATCAAGTTATTACATTTAACAATTTACAATAGATTATCTAAATTAATTAATCTAATTAATTATCGAAATTAATCACATTAATTAATTATTAAATAATCCTTAGTTAATTATCTTCATTAACTAATAACATTTCTTTATTTACTTCCTTAATTAATATCTAATTTTAATCATTAATTATAAATTAATTAAATAAGTCGTTCTTTAATTAACTTATTAATTAAATCACTTCAATATCTTAATTATCTCTAAGATAATCCATTTCTTTATAAATGATTTCATTACCATTAAAGTGTAAAACATTACACTTTTGAATTTAAATTTAAATTACATTTTTAATTTAAGATTCAAAATGATTATATATTTAAACATTAATCAAATTTAAATATCAACTTATAAACCTATATAAGAAAAGTTCTAACTAAATTACTTAAATTTTTATTTAAAATTTAAGTTTAAATACATTACCTTTTAACTTGCAAATTCAAGTTAAAACAAATTATTTAACTTTTTCATTCAAAAATCCTTTTTATAAAGAACTTTATCAAAATCCAATTCAAATATTTATTTGAAAACAAATTACTTTAAAAAACCTATTTGATTTAAACTTGTTTAAAACATTCAGATTCATAAACTGATTTAAATCACAGATTTGAATTCAATAAAAACTTGAATCCATTGTTTTAACTTTGATTTAACTTGCTTTTAAAACCTTAATTTTAAGTTCTTGATTTAAAAATCCAAATTCATTTTAAAAACTTAAGATTCAAAAGTTTCATTTGAATCTATACTTTAAACATTGAATTTAAACCACTATTTAAACTCCATTTTCAAATTTTAAATTAAATTTAAAATATGAAACTGTCAGGGTTTTAAACCTGAAAACCCACATTTAAATATTTAAAAACTTTTATTTCATTTCAGATTAGAATTCAAAAATAAATTTGAATCCACACGTCAAACTGGATTTAAAGTTTGTTTAAATCTACTATACAAATTTAAATTTCAGTTAATTTTTTTAAAATCAATTACTGTAACGACCCAGAATTTCTCTCATTTGAAATTCAGATATTTAATTGATTTTAAATATCAACAAGTAAAATTTGCAAGTCGAATAATTTATTTTTCGAATATTTAGATTTAATTGGATAATTAAATCGATAGTTTAGTATTTAAAATTGCATAAATAATTTGAAATTGGGTTTCATGTGATTAAAAATGATTTATAAAGCATATTAAATCATAATGGAGTTATAGTGATGTTATAGAACTTTTAAAATTGAATTAAAAGTTAATTTGTGAAAATTGAATATTTTAATATTTAATTGACGCGTTAAAATAGCCATTTTTCAAACAGTTTCGGATTTCGACGAAACAAGTTTCATCGGATCCGTAATGTTATATTATTGTAAGGTTTCAAATTTCGTGTCAATCAGATTTACGGTTTGTCCGGGACGAGCTAAAACGCATAGAAATTTGGTTAATCGATTTAATTTAAATTTTATCGTTTATTGCTGTAACTCGCACAGTTGACCGAACTAGCTTCCGAAAACTATTCCATTGTGTCCGGAACGCAGGGTAAACCCTAGAAATGCCAGTCACCCGCGAGATTTGGTGTTCGGAATTTTCGAGTGAATAGTGTTTTTCGTTAAAATTCTATAAAAGGAACCCAACCCCTTCTATTTTGCAAAACCCTAGCTTCAAGAGCCGGCCGCCACTTTCATTCTATCAATGGCCAAAATTCAATTTCGTTCTTCCCTCGTTTTCTTCAAATCCGCTGAGCAATTCAACAAACTTCCAACTACAAACATGTAGAGCATCGAGAGATCTTCACAACCAACGGTCAAGATCGTGAATGGAGCTGTGGATCGACCAGAAATTGCGCGCGTTTGGCCGGCCTTTGTTCACGTTTTTCGAAGCAATATAGTGGCCGAGCTTCAGGATATGGCGGCCAAAGGTAGAGTTCAAGTTGCTCTTCGAAGTGGCGCTAGCTGATCGTCGTCAAGTAGCTCGAATTTGTCTCATCATCTAGGGTTTGAACGTGGACTTTGGGTTCGGTTTCGCGTGAGTAACCTGGAGGGATACACGTTTGGGGAGAAACGTGCGTGCGTCTGTGTTTTCTTTTGGTAGATCGTGTGGCCAGAATTTGCTATAGGGTTTAAATTAAAATATAAAATTGTAAATTTAATTTATATAAATTCGTATAAACTTCTGATCACTGTAACTTGTTCATACGAGGTCAGAAAATTACGAAATGACTTGCATCTGATTCGTTTTGTCAAGCACTACGCTATGGAACTGGATTGGAGTCGTTTGGAGGTAGTGAGTATTTCGGGTTATTCGAAATAAAACGCTATAACTGATATCGGAAACTCAAGGTGACAACTTCTCACTCAATCGTATTCTTTCGATTTAAATTTTAAATAGTTAGATTTAAAATTGCTTGATTGTGTGATTGGATGATAAATTATTATCTATCATTTGAAATAGACCCTATACGTCGTATATTAAGCGGAGGTTATTTATTAAAAACATAGACCGCGATAATTCCAACTTGAATGGAATTGGTATTATATATGTATTTGGAGTTGATTTCCCACATTATATAGCGGATGAGACCCTATTGCGCCGCATAATAGCGGATAGTATTTTATAAATCCCATATAACGCGATATTCCATCTCGAAGCGGAATTGGTATTGTGCTAACATCTTTGGATGCAGGGAAAAAGGTTGGAGGGATCCAACTGGATTCCTCAAACATTTGAATTGGTTTCAATGTTGTGTGTTGATCTATTTATAATCTGCGTGATTATCTTTGTGATTGGAATCGTTAAAGGCTAAATTTTAGCCGAACATATTTTTGGTATCGTTAGATGCCGAAAATAAATAAAATTTGATTTTTGAAAATTTAAGTTGAGAATTCATAATAAAATTTATTTTGAAATTGATTCATTTTAAATAAATAAACGTTCAAATTTTTATGGTATAAAAATTGTGATTTTTGTGAAATATAACCGAAATGTGATTTTTGAAATAAGTAGTTGATTTATTTATAAAATGGTTTAAATTGGGATTTTTGAATTATTATAGATGATTTATATAAAAGATTTATAAAATTGATGTTTATAAATTAAAATATTGGAATTATAAAACAAGTTTTTATAAGTGTTAAAACGAAGTATAAATGGATTTCATAAGTGGATGAAATCTATAGATTTATAAATTGTAAAGTTATAAAATGAATAGATTTTTTGAAATAAAAAAAATATACAAGTAATTAACTTATAAACTGGATTTTGGCGTATAAATGGAATATGGATAGAATCTGTTAATGAAGTAATTTTATAAGTTGAAGTTGTTAAAAAGTATAAATGCAATTTATAAACGTTGTTTTCTAAATCCGAAATCGACTTATTTTGATAAGTTTAATTATTATAGCTTATTAAAGGAAATATATCCACGATTTTGGGACAGTGGATAATCCTTTAAATAAAATTTGTAGAAATTGATTTTGGTTAATGAAGTATATTCACGATTTTGGACGGTGAATAATATATTAAAGAAATATTTTGGGAAAGTGATATTTTAAATAGAATTAAAACGATTTAACGATGTTTTAAATTGTATTAAGTGTCAAAACCATAGATTTCAACATTCATTGTTGAAATAGACGTTTTCGAGAAATAGAAGGAAATGGTGGACTATAACACTGTTGTTATAGTAAATGATTTCCGAAAGGAAATGTTTTATATAGTATTGGGATTTATATATATATATATCTATTTTAATTTCGAATCCCTATACTAGTGATTTTGGGTCGTCGTAACGATGTTTTACGCAACATTCGTTTTGACTCAAATAAATGTGTTTGTAACGACCCGTAAATTTTCGATAATTAAAATAGCTAAGTTAATAAGATTTCGTGATTTAATGTTAGAAAAAAAATTGTAATTTATTTGGAATAATAATAACTGGATTGAATTGCAATAATAATTATCCAAGTAATTATTAATAGATATAATGGAGTTCCAATCTAATTGAATTGACTCGAATGTTATAACTTGGTTATAAGGGAATATATGGAAAAACAAATGTAAATAAGTGAATTAGAATTGTGAATTATTTAGGTAGAAATACAAATTTTAATAGATTTGTTTCGAAGATTTGAATAGTAATAAGTATTGAAAAATAAATGCTACTTAGTGAATGCCTTTACAATCAATAGTTGGATAGGATAATAAATATTGAATTCATTGGGTATAATAGAGTAATTGATTGATAAGTAAAATCTATTTAAAATCAAATAATTGAATATTGAACAGGTAAATTGTTTAAATTAAATATTTAAAACTTATTGAATAATTGAATAACTGTAAAATGGAAATAGTGTTCTAAAATGTGAATTGGTTTTAAAAGTTGAATCTTATGAGTTCAATTTCAATATTTCAAAAGATAATGAATTATTGGATAATCGAAATTGTGTAAATTTAATATTTGGAATTTATTGAATAATTTAATAACGGAAATTGAATAACTGATTAATGGAAATGGTTGTTCTATAATTTGAATTTGCTTTAAAAGTTAAATTTTATAAGTTCATTTTGAATTTCAAAAGATATTGATTTAAGAATAATCAAATTGTTTAAAATTAATATTACAAATGTTTTAATAATGAAATTCCAAATTTGATATGATTACTGAAATTTAATATATGAAAATAGAGTGAATAACTGAAATTTGATTTAATATGATTCAAATTGGTTTCCAAAGTGAATGTAAGTTATATTTGGATTATAATAGAGTTAGTAAGATTTTAAAATTGCAATTTTTAGCAATTATGTAAATTTTGAAAAGTCGTCGATTTAATCGACGAGTTAAAATAGCCTTCCGGGACACTGTCTCGGAATTCGACGAAACTAGTTCCATTAGATTTGTAATAGTTTATCATTATCGGGTTTCAATTTCCATAGCAATCGGGGTTGTCGTTTGACCATGGCAGCTCAAAACGCTTAGAAATTAATTTAATCAATTTAATTTAAAATTGATTGTTTATTTCCGTAACTCGCACATACGATCGAATTAGGCCCTAAAACGCATTCCATTGTATTCGGAATGTGGGTAAAACATTATAAACGCCTGGTGGGACGCTTGGTTTGGAGTTCGTCTGAAAAAGTCGATAAATAATATTAAAATAAATTTGTATGCGTATATATATACGCGTACCCTTCTGAAACCCTAGCTATTTTCGTAGCCGCCGTTTATTATAACCGTTGGCCGAAACTAAACTTCGTTCCCCCTCGATTTTCTTCGAATACATCAAATTTTATCGAAAACTTTCAACTGGGCAGTTGAAGAGCATGTCGAGTTCTCCGTATACAACGGTCGAGATGGAGTTTGGCGAGGCGGATAGGGGGAGAATCATCTCCATTCGTGGCCTGTTCATGCGCGTCTATCGAGGTCCAGGGAAGACCGAGCTGTGTGATTCTTTGGACGAGGGTTGTGCTCGCTTTGGGCTTCGATTCGGTGGGCGTGGATCATCCTCTAGTGGCCTGAGGGACGAGCGACACCAAGATTTTGAACGGCGTGCGTGGGTTCGAATTTTCTGGAGCACGAGCAGGAAGAAGAAGGTCTGGATGGCCTTTGTTTCGATTCCAGAATGGATGGTCCAGATCTGTTTTGGTATTTAAAAAAGGAAATTTGTGTTTTAATTATGATAATATATATTCAATCTTTGAAAACTCATATCTTCTCCATACGAGGTCGGAATCTGACGAAACAAGAAGCGTCGAAATCGCAGAGACGAGAGCTATGCTGCAGTGTAGATTCAGGAGTGTTTGGAGCTCATTAAAATTTTAGGTTAAATCGAATGTCGTTCGATTTTATTTAAAATCGTAGAATCAAGGTGAGTGTTTCTAACGCTCACAACGTACTAGAATATCTTAATGCTAGTTAACTTTGACAGTATGAAGTGATACAATTTTACTTGTTGTTGTTTGATAAACTAAAATCGTCATCTAGATTTGTCATCGAATTTAATGCTAGAAAATTAAAATTGACAGCCAAGTTGAAATTAAAAATTTAATTGCGATTAAATTACCTGATATCGATAACTATGAAATTGCCGTGAATTGTATTGTCTATTGGATGATGTATTTCGATGGATGCTATTGGTTGATATTTAAATGTTTGGATGTTTATTTGCTTATATATATCATGTTATGCATACATATGACACTGTGATTTGATTTAAGTGATATATATTCATCCCTGACATTTAATTGAAATAACTAATCACTTGGCCATAGGATAGAAAATTATATACGGACACCGGATTGGTTAAATTAATAATTATTAAAATCGTTGATTTGAAATTTATTTAAATGTTTTGATTTAAAAGTTATAAATAAAATCAATTTATAGAAATCGAATTTATCGCAAAATTGAGTTTGGAATGTTTAAATAAATTTTGGTTAAAAGAAATTGTTAAATAATATAAGTTGAGACTTGAAATTTAAAATCGTGATATGATCGAATTTGGAAATTTATTTGTTTTAAAATTGAACATTATTTCTAACTTTGAATATTACTAAGTAAAAGTGATATAAAAATGATATTTCGAAATTGAATCATTTTTGAAATTTGGATTTAAATTTGAATATTGAAGGATAATTTTGTTAAGTGTTATAAATTGATATTTTGAAAATCAAGCTCCAAATCGATATAAATTGAAATTGAATTAATTGAAGGTGAATGTGGAATTGAATTAATTTGAAGTCAAAGTTGACATTGATTTGAATTGAAATCGAAATTAAGTCGGTAGAATGGAAATTGAAATTGATTTGAATTGGGAAGTTATAATTGAAATGGTTTGGTTTTGAAGCTGTTTCATTTTGTTTTTCAAATTACTCTGTTATATAAACCATCTTTAAATACTTAAACTATTTTAACTTATATTAACTATATTAAATTATTTTTAACCCTTCTTAAACCATGTTAACTTATTTTAATTATATTTAATCTATCTTAAATCCATTTAACTATATTAAATTAATTTATCTATTTGAAATCCATTTAAAGATTTTAAGTATCTTTAACTATTTAATTATTTAAAACTACTTTTAAACTACTTAAAACTATTTCTAAAATTTCAAGCTGGTCAATAAGGTGAAATGTTTATGTTTAAATCTTGAATTTAAATACGAATTGGGTTAAATGAAGTTGCAACCTAAATTGAAATTCGAAATGATTTTGAAATCGAAATGAGAAATTGAGGAAAAAATGATTTTTGAAACGGAATCTTACATTTTGAATAGATATGATGATATTTGAAATGGATTTGATTTTTGAAGCGAATATGATATTTTGATATCAATTACGAATTGATTTGAAATGTAAAAGAGCCATCGGTGTAATAATACGTAGTTATCAAAGAGACCAGGATCAGATATGGACATACTCTCTGTCGATACCGAAAACCACTTTAATAACTACTATACACGGAGTGTTGATCCAAAATGAAGTGGATGGTTTGGTGAACGCGTTGACTGAAGAAAGAGTACGATATTGGATGACCCCTGACATGACTAAAACAGGAGTCGCGCCGGGCCATTGAGGTTCACCACCTCTAGCGGACACACTTCTTCGATACCATATCTATTACTTTTGTGATTCAATATGGGTGCAACCCTTGATTTGGGAGTGTTGTTTCACAGTGTTGAGTTAGCTGCTGGCTATGCTCAATATCAGTCCGGATCAAGCAACTACTAGTATCCTAGTTGGTATCGCCTCATGTACCTTGTCATACTGATTATCCTATTCGCGACCACTACGTTTTGTTTTGTGTTATACCTATGGGGTACCCTCTGATATACACTAGTTTACGATGGGGTTTACGGTGCTGTATAGACTATGGCATTACAGATATGTTAAAGGGAATTATGGTAACGCCTTAACCTATTTTAATACTTTTACTTTACTGTAGACATATTATAATAGCGTATTGTACTACATAGTAGATAGTTTAACGGATCCTTGAGAGATGGAAAATCCCGTAACATCTCTTGCGTTATTGCACGCACGTTGACACTGGATAGAGATGTCAAACCCCGTAAACATCTCTGGTGCCGTTCCACTCATATTTATTTACGATTGATTTAACTTTCATAAGGATATTTAGTCCTGACTCGAGTGTTTTGTCTTTTCATTACGCTCGGGTCAGTCCTGAGTTTTCAGATTTTTGAAGATCTATTCTGGAGGACGAAGACGAAGATTTGGTATACCTTTACTATTATTATCTTTGCATCATGTTGTCTGCTGCATTATTTTATTTTTTCTGTTTATATGTATAACTTTGATAAATGTTGTATAAATAATGATCAAAGTATTGTAAACAGCTTCATGAACTGTTTATTTGACTATTATATTTATCGTTCCGCTGTAAGATTCTGTGTTGTTTCATTTTCTTTATTTCCCTTTCCTTTCTTTTCTTATTTACCCCAATAACCATCCGCCCTTTTGAATGGTTTGGAATCGGCATGTGTATTTGATCGTCGGTTTAAACTGTCCAAAAAGGTGGGTCGTTATAGTGTTTAAGCGCACGTTCTCTTTAAAGAATGAAATATATACTTAATTTCGATTTAAGTATATTGAATATTTTCCAAGTGTTGAAAATAAATGGATTTGTGAATTACTTATTATTAAATAAGTATGGAAATGTTTTCCAATATGAAGTGAATGTTTTGAGATTTTATCTTTTAAAGATAAATTGAAAATGAATATTAGAAATCGATTTGAAAATCGTATATTCATACATATTTTGGAAATGTAAATTCACTATGGAATTTATAAAAGAAAGGGAAATTTGTTTAAAAAAATAAACATTGATTTATTTTTGAAGTGTGGAAATAAATTTACGGATTTGGAACGTAAGTTAAAATAAATCAGTAAGGATTTATTTGATTGATTTAAATGAACCATTTTAAATTGAAAATGGATAAATATTTGGAAGTGTTTCCGTTTAAGGAAATTGATTTGAAATTTGTTTTCAAAGATTGAAAGGTGAAAAATGATTTGAAATTTGTTTTCAAAGATTGAAAGGTGAAAAATGATTTGAAATTTGTTTTCAAATGGTTGAAGTGTGGAAATTATATCTTGTAAAGATATTTTTGAAAATAAATAATTTGAGAAATTATTTGAAATCGGGTAATGTTGTGAATAATGATTGATAGTTGAATAACCGACTATCAATATTGACCCTTAAATGGCTATTTGTTGTGAATTGGTTGAAATTAAATGCTACACTTATTTTTAAATTATTGCGATCGTTATTCGCATTACCCATTCCGAATAGTGATACGACGTAATGGATAGCATTGAAGACCTGTGTTGAAGACCGGGTATTTGTGAAAACGATAGGATGACCTATCGATTATCTCTGCACCGTTAGCTACGGTATGGAGATTTCCTTTGTGATGGGAAATTCGATCGGGATTGTGAATACCCGGATTGATAGGGCTTCTTTGGAAGTGCCTTCGGTTCTGTTCGAACCCGGAACAGACTTGTATGGTTACGTGTCTGACATTACATTTTGAGATATTGTAACAACCCTAGATTTTTGCCTATATATTTTAAATTTGACTTTATTTTTATTTTTATTATTTTAAATTTATTTTTATTTCAAACATTTTATCTATAAATGCTGACTATTAAGTGATCTATAGTTTAAAATAGTATAAATTGGATATTTTACTAAAAAAGTGAATTTCTACTCAAACTGTTTAAACTTTGACTTTTAAAATTTAAATTAAAATCATTTTCAAATCTTGAATTTTATCTTTTATTATTAAAATAGATGTAATAACTTGAACACTGCTTTTTGTTTCGTTGAAAACGGAGTTAAACTGTAAAAGTTATGTACATTTCAATTTTGAGTGTAATTTGTTTATTTAACAATTTTGTCTATTTTAAATTATAAAAAAATTATTTCTTCGTCATATTTTATTTTAATATGTTATTGTATGCATATTTTTGTATTATAAAATTTTTTAAATGAAGTAAACAAATTTCCAAAGTCAGTGGTGATTTGTTTGTAATTTCTGGACACCGTTTTGGATTTTTAAGCAATTTCTTTAAAAAAAATTCTATTTTATTTAAATTTGATTATTTATATTAATATGTGTTAATATGTTTTTAAGTATATTTTGTCTTTTAATATTTTTTTAAAGTGATGTTATAATTTTTCCAAAGTTTACTGTGTTGACTTCTTTTTTTTTATTTTTAAAAAGGCTGTTTTCTTATTTTCTGCTATTTTCTTCATTAAAATTATATTTAAATTAAATTTTTTTTGTGAATGTACTTTTATTTTATATTATTACTTATGTCTAAAAATATATTACAAGCTCATATGAATTTTCTAAAATTTATTTCTTGTAATTTCAAATTTTCTAGACTAGTTTACTATTTTTAGCTATTTTCCTTAATTTAACTTTATATAATTAATAAACATTATATATATTTTTATATTTTGATAAATTGTCAAAATTTTATCTGGGATTATTATTATTTCCAGAAATATCAAGTTATATAAACAAAATTAAGGAAATATGAAAGGTTTTAAAAGCTTTGAAACGTAAAGTCGTTTCACCTCCTAAGTCGTTTCTTTTACCGTTTCCTCATTTACTCTTTGACCGTTTTTTTCTTTTCTATTGAATAGCCGTGTATTTTCCTTCTTATTCACGTGATAAACTTCTCACTTTCCATCATCAAACTCACGGCTAGAAGTATTGAAGGTAAAAGCTTCCATTTCATCTTCTTCTTCCTTTGTTTTTCTACTTTTCTATTTGAATTTTTGTACTTGTTCTCACCTTCATAGCTTGGCTCCACCTCAACCAGATCTGACCTGACCTCCACCACCCCCTTCCTCTGACCATCCTACTACCTCTCCATTTCAGGCAGAGCCAATCCAAGGTGAAGACCACCACAAAATCCACCAAAAACCATCACAAACTATCACTTATGGCCTAGAATTGTCATCTCCTCCTTCTACCACCATTTGCCTCCACTACCACCACCACCTCTGACCTGACCTCCACCCTCTGCCACATCACCCACCACCACCTGCACCACTGGTTGGGCCCACCTAGCCTCGGGCCGAGCACAATAGGAGCATAGAGATGAAGTTGTTGCCTTGTAGTTGCCTTGAAATTGTATAGTTTTGCACCTATACCATCTCATCACTTTTACACCATGATGGCCGACTACTTTGGACCCCAAACCTGACCCAATCCTCTGCCTTAGCTGAGTTTATTCCAAGCCTAACTGAAGCATATGATGTTGAGAACAAGTGCAGTTCGTTTAATGTTGTTTTGGGGTTTTGTTTCTAATGCTATTTGGTGATAACTTGCGTTGAAACTTACATATATTTGCATTGTTTTGTGTAAATATTTGAACAAGTCTAATTGCTTCAGCTCTCCACTCTCTTGTCGTATCCGTGTTGTCGTGCCTTCATAGTGTCGGTATGTGTGCTTTGGCAGCAATCTCCAGCTTTGAACATGTGAGTTATTCTCACCAGACAATATGTACATATATAACTAGTAAATTGACCCCTTTTGAATCTGTAAAATGCATTATCATGTTACACCTGCTATTGTGATATCCCGGAATTTTTGACAATATCAATTTAATAATCTTTATATAAAATTAAATTGATATTGACAATATTGATTAATAAAATATGTTTTGGTTTAATAACCTGAATAAATAAATATTTAATTTGTGATTTATCTTTTAAAAAGGCTAAAATAAGTGTTTTAAATTATAATGTATATATATATTAGATAATCTTTATTTTGGAATTTAATAAATAAATGAAGTTTTGTTTTTAAATTCTAATAAAATATTGAGTAATTAGGAAATTATGTTTTAAATTAACATTAAGTTTATTTTCTAAATCTATTTAAATTAGTGATTATATGGTTTGTAATATTTATAATAAATGAAATTGTTTAAAATTTGTCTTAGCTTAATTTTTGTTTTAAGTTTAAATAAAAGTTGATTTTTTTTAAATATTATTTGAGTAATATGATTTGAGTATATTTTATATAAGTCTAAATATAAAATAGCATATGATTTAAATTCATTTGATAATAAAAGTGGTTTATAATTCTTTTTATAAATCATATAAAAATTGTTAAATTGTTATTCTAAACCATTTTAATAAATGTACTATTTTTCATAAATATAAAGAAGAATTAAAATAGGAAAATGGAATCTTCATTTTAAATTAAATAAATTGATATTAATTTGGATTTCAAAGGTTTAATATGAATTTGGAATTTCATTTGAAATTCAAATTAATTGATTCTTTAAAATATTTGTATAAGTTTTAATTTATAAATTGTTTTATTTACATTTACTTTTAATAAGAAAATCATATATATTCATTCAAACATAAAATAAATTAAAGAAAACTCTTTTTAAACATTTAAAAGTATTACTTAATTAAATACAGACAAGTCTTAAGTATTTAACAAATCTAAGCTACAAGTGTTAAATCATAAAACAAACAAAATGACAAGTGTCATTTGATCTTTTATTTATTTTAATTAAAGTATTTTCAGCCCTTAATCTTTTTTTTTTCATTCATCCTCTTTTCTAAATCAAAGAAAACATTTCACTTAAAACTCTCAAAATCCCTCAAAAACAAAATCTGCAATTCATAATCAAATCTGCATGCAACTACATTTGCATCCCTAGAAGATCAACTACATTTTTTAAAATCAATCAACCAGAATATCGGCCTGCAAATTCATAATGAAGCCTGCATTTTTATCAAGGCTCGCATGCACTAGGTTGATCAGGAATTCAAATGCAAAATTTGGAATCAATTTTGAATCAGGCCTGCATGCATCTAATATTGGTCAGAGTTTAAATTGCAAGTCTACATACATGAAGTTTTAACAGAAATCAGAGAATCATGATGGCTCTGTTAAGATCAGGTGAGTAACATTTTGTTTAAATATAATTAAGTAAATGTAGTTGCCTGATTTGTTTTTGAAAATCTTTGCTTGTGAATAACATAATCATCTTCCTAAATCTTAAACCATAGATGCATGATAAAATTTACAGCAATTTGTTTGTACATGAATTTCTGGAAATTACTTTATACTTATATAAGTATGTATGCTTTGTTAGTATCAGTAATTGCTGATGTACCTGACTTAAGCCTTTAGATTCAAACTTTTAGTAGTCTCATGTCCTAATCATTATTGAGAAAATGGATTACAAACAAATTTTGTTTGGTAACCATAAATCTGAGCATGAAAATTTAATAAGGTAAACTAAATTCAAAATCTGTTCTGGAAATCAAAAATGTTCAAACATGAAATTGTTTTAAAACATAAATTTCTTAATTTATGTTATTTAGATTGTGACATGAAAACATTCTTGAAAACATGATTTTAACTCAGGAAATACAATTTATAGTTTAAGATTACAGGGGCAGTTCACTTCCATTTGGAAAATGTAACTTTGATGAATTCTGTTGATGTTGAACATTAGGGGGTTTGAAATTCTCTTATGAAGGTAGAAAAGGGATTAGGAAATTCACAAAAATTAACTAATTGGTGAATTGATTTTTTTTGAATTAGCTAAGGTGTGGGTTTTTGTTCTGTAACCCTAAGTTTTTAACAAGTAAGGAATTCGATCATCATAGCCACTAGGATTGATCGAGTGTTTAACAACTCTAGGAATTGGTTGCTGGGTTTAAGAGGAGGAACTAGCCGGAATTGTAGCTTGAAAGATGGTCGGAGGGAGGTGAATTCGCTGTTGACAGGGTTGTGGAGTTCAGGGTGCACTGTGTTCCAGGTTTTGAAAGGGGGCTGTTCTGTTTGATTTTGGATAATTGGAGATTTATGATGTTTTGGGTGATCATGTTGGTTTCAAGAGGGGGTTGGTGGATGAAGATGATCATCGTGGATGATCAGAAACTGGCCATGGCCATGTGCATGTGCACAGAGGTCATTTTGGATGTGGCTTTGGTCACTGAGAATTTTAAGGGATGTGTTCTCGGGGAATACTCGAGTAGCCTGAGGATGTGACTCGAAGTTAAGTGAAAGGTGACTCGAAGTAGAATAGTTTTGGCTTGGGTAGTTTATTGTTGCAGTGTTTTGTTTTCTGTAACCTGAACTGTTTCAGGTTTTAAATTTTAAAACTAAATTTAAAAATAAGCAAGGCAAGTTAAAATCTAAACTTAAAGAAGGATTAAATTATGAATTCAAATAGGTTTGAATTTCAGATTTTGAATAAACAAGATTTGCAGAAAATGAAATATTTAAAAACTGAAACCTGCACAGTTTTTTTTATAAAGTGAATTTAAATCTGGAAATAAAATTTAAACAGGATTTAAATTTCTAAGTTAAATCTGAATTTTAAAATTGAATCCAAATTTGAAGATTGAATCTGAAAGTTTCAAATAAAAATAAGTTATAAATTCAAATGTTATAATCAAGTTGAATATTTTTAGAATTTTATAACATATGTAATGAAATTTAAAACAGCGTTTAAATTTAAATCTTTGAATCTAAATCTGAAAGCATGATTTGAATTTTGGTTGTAATATAAATAAGATTTGAGTATAAATGTTTCAATATCATTTGAAATATTTAAGGTATTTTAAATTTTATTTAAATTGAATATAGGCTAAAGTTAAACTATTCTTCTAAAATTGCTTTAAGAAGTAAGTGATCCTTTAAAATGAAAACTAAAGAGTTTTTTTTAAATACTTAAAATCATGTTTAAATTTGATTTCATTTTAATTTTAATTTAAAATGGAATTTAGAGAAATTTAAAAGTAAATTATTTTTAATTTACTTTGATAATTAAATCATTAATGAGGTTAATGATTTTCAATAAATTGTTTTGAACTTAATAATCTATTATTTGATCAAGGTAATTGAGTTTATAATTAATTAATTTAATTAATTAATAATTAGGTTACTTAATTAAATAGTTAAGGGTTTTATTCAATGAATTAAGAGATTTGTAAGTTAATTAAAATTGATTAAATTGTAATTAAGAAATCATTTAATTTAAATAAGATTTGATTTAATTTAATTAATGAATTGAATTTAGTAATCAAGTAATTAATAATTAATTAAGTTTTAATTATCACTTGATTAATTAAATAATTAGAAATACATTAATGATTTTTTTTAAAGAAATTAAGAATTAATATTGATTAATTCAATTAATTACTTTGGAAAAGTAATCGAAGATTTGTTATTGGTTGATGAAGCTCCTTAGCTTAGTATTATTTTATAATTAATTAATGTAATTAATTTTAATGATTAGTTGTATTAATTAGTTTAAGTATAATCATTGGAGAATTATTTAGGTGAAATTACTTGATGAAAGTAATTAAAGAAATTAATTACTAATTGTAATTAATTGAGTTTATTTTGATTAATTAAGTTAACTAATTGAGTTTATTTAATTTAAATCAATCACTGGTTGATTTGAGAAGTAATTACCAATGTAATTAAAATGAATAATTACTTAGTGAAGTAATTAAGAAGATAAATTACTTGATGTAAGTTAATTGAAAGATACTTGGATGATGGAGGAGTCTTGGAATGCAATTACTATGTTGATTAATTACTTAGGAAAGTAATTAATAATTAATTACCTAGTGTATTTAATTTAGGGTTTTGATAATTGAGTTATTTGAAGAAAATAAATAGATGTAATTAATTTAATTAATTACTTAATGTGATTGATTAAGAGCGAGTAATCAATATGGATAAGTGAAAATTAATTTAATAAGGTAATTATAAATAAAATAAATTGGGATCATTAATTTAAATAATTAATGATATAATTAAGGATTGATTAATAAGAACAATTAATCAATGAAGGAATTAATTAATTAATTACGGATTAATGTAATTAATTATAATTAATTAATTAATAAAGTAATTACATGTTAATTACTGAATTTGGTTTAGGATAATTAATTTGTGAAATTAATTAGAGGTTAATTACTTGAATAAAAGAATAATTAATCATAGTGATTAATTAGGGTAATTTATTTGAGGATAATTAATTAATTGATTTGTTTATAATTGATTAAGGAATATGTAAGCAAGATTTATATGGATGAGTAATTAATTTAATTTTAAATTAATTGAGGAAGAAGTGATTAATTTAATTCATTTTAAATTAATTATAGGATGGTGATTTATAAGTCATTGCTTTGAACGTAGATTGTTACTGATTACCCTGAATGATTGAGATCTCAGATATGAGATAAATGATGTTATGTGATTTGGATGCTATGGTTGCATTGAGTTGATGTTATGAATTATCTGTTTGGAATGATAATATGGATTATTTATTATGATGTTGAGAATTATCTATCTGTGTGTATATAGATAATATTGAATTGAATTTTTTTTAACTTTAAAACAACTTGGACATAAAAGACACGCTTTGGATTTCGATGAGATCGGGATTGGGTTTCCATATTTGGATATCCGAAAACCACATCGATCCAAATTAACAATAGGTCGAGAATCTTATGTGAAGAGTGAAGACTCGAGGTGTAAGGACTATACGTCAGTATAACTCTGGGGGTGATTCCATGATGAGTTCGACGGAACTAGTTCTTATAGGTTCGAGATGAAGATTAGAGTGTAAGGGTTATCATCGTTAACTCTGAGGGTGATTCCAAAATGAGTGTAACGAGATAATGCCTTCGGTTTCGTTCGAACCCGGAATGAACTTGTATGGATTGAATGCTTTCAGAACATCGTCAGGTGGACGATGAGCATTCTAAGAGATGTGTTCTCTAAAGGTAATCGTAGCCTCAAGCCTCATCAACCGGGAATGGCTAAAACAGGGGAGCTGCAGCAAGGCTTCGTGGGTAGCTCCCACTAGAGAGCAAGATTGATCCCTGTCTAGAAGTCCTTTTATATTCGGCTGTGTGGGCAGTTGGTTGCAAACAACTGCGGGGTTGTCTAGTTTGGAACTGTTCAGTAAGGAATGGTTCCGGCCTTGTGTTGCAGGGGAGCGGGCGTAATCCTCGGTACGGTGATCTAGGCCACGTACTGTGACGGGCGGTACCCCAGTAGCTCTGCCATTGTATGGAATCCAAAATCCAATAAGTGCCAACGGTTTTGATTGTATTACCCACTTTTGTGGCTAGTAGCTGGAATTTAATGAATGTAACAATTTCGGCTATTTCATATTTACTTGAAAACCCTAGACACTATTATAATCATCGGATTTCCTATCAAATGTTTTGGTTAGCGTAAGATAAAAACTTTTCCATGTTTATGTGTGGGAAGTCTTACGTGATACCTTTCCTTTTCAAAGGTTTTTAAAAGTTAAACAACCTTAACCTGTTACTCACACCAGACCCATGTCTGACACGGAGTTTATCTTTGTTTTCTTAAACTCTTGGGTACTCAAATTTTTACGAGTAGCCAAGGGATTCAGGTTTGCTTTGACGAATATTGGAGGAGCAATGGAGCAGGAGGCTTCTGCGTTATAGATATATAGTTTCCGTTGTGTTTTCTCTGTGTTGTGTTTGTATTTAGTTGTAAATACTAGATAGGTGTTTATAACTATCTAGTATATGTGATGTGTACATGGTGTATCTCTGATTGATATTTTATATTATGTAAATACTTATGTTATTAATATAATTTATTCGTTCCGCTGTTTGAGATTCTAGTGTTGTTTGCTCTTTCTCTTCTTTCTTTTCTTCTTCTATCCCTTTCTTTCTTAATAGATGATGCGATTTTCTAGGAGTAGAAAGTCGGGTCGTCTCAGCTGGTATCAGAGCATTAGGTTGAGTGAATACCTAGGTTCTGAAGTGGTGTCTATCTTGAGAGAGCGTATTTGTAATTTTTATATATTACTATATATATATTTATTTTATTTCTACCTATCTATTGGGTTACCTGTTCGGGTTTTCCAATATGGGTTATAAGGTAGATTGGGGTAGTGGTGTGTATAACGCGACTACCATTGGTTGAAGTTTGAATGTTAGGTTGAAAGTGTATCTGTCAAGGCTGTAGACCGAATACCGTCTCGAGTGAGTTTTGCTTGGTGTAAGGACTTCATTGATCTCTGAAGGTAACCTGTTAAGGTTCGGAGAACATTTTTAAAGTTGGATGAGTAGAGTTTGGATCTGTTGGCTGAGCAGAAGCGGGTGATGGTATCTTGATATCTTAGGAAGTAGTAGCTGCGTGATGAGATGCAGTGACTATGTATGTTTCTGAAGATATTTCTTTGGAGCAATTTTAAGGAAGTATGTCTGTTTCGATGTTGTGGCTGAGTTCAGCAGGGTGTTTCTATTTGGTTTGAAGTCTGGCTTTCTCGAAGAACTTTGGATTGGGAATTCTATTGCATTGGTGTCAGGAAATGCAGCTCGGAGTGTTCAGTATGTCGGCTGAGTTTTCTGGCTTAGCAGTTTTCTAGAGGTGGAGTTCAGAAGCAGTTAAGTGAATCCATTTCTTCGATGGGTTGGCAAGACCAGCATAAGCTGTTCTAATTGGTAAAGAGAGAACAATTTTCTTTGGAATTAGATTGAGTTGATCGCAAAAACGACTTGCGATAGTTGAGTGTTCTCTTGGGTTGTTGGAGATTTTTTTCTGAATATTTTCAGAGAAGTCAGAGTTTGTCTTCATCTAAAGGTTCAGTGACCGGTGGTTCAACTAGTTGAAGGTTGGCTTCTTGAGATGGAGTTTGTTGAAGCAACTCAGGATTTGAGGAACTTCTGAGTTTTCTCTTGGTTATCTGAGATCTTCTTGGTTTTGCTGTCCAGTTGTGCTTGTGCTCTTCATCAGCATTCTTTTCTACTCCAGGTCAGAGTTGTGCAGCGGAAGCAGTTTGGGGGTGCATCTGCTTTTCTTTTCCGGATAAGAGAAGTTTGTTTTCTTCTGATGTTTGTGAGTGGAGTTTGTTCTTGATCTTGATTGATCGTGGAGGATCATTCTGATGGATTGAGTTTGGTCCAGTTTATTTCTTGAGACATCAACGAGGATTGAGCTGAACAGGTAGGAAGTAGGAAGCCCGAGATAGTCCGAAGAGTTTTGTGTATCTGAAGTTGGAGATCTGATTTTGGATAAGTTTCCCAGTTTCAGGAGCTATAAATTTTGGTAAGGTTGGATAAGCTAGCTCTGAGATATTTTGGGATTTCTTCTGTCTTCTGTTTTGGATAAGTGTTTAATTTTTCTAGATTGAATTTCCAGTTTGGACAACTGGAATTCGATGTGTTCCACGTATCTCTGAGGGAGTACGTGTACATCTATTTCTGGTTTTGGAATCAGCTGTTCTGGGAGATTTTGGTTGTTGAGTCAGACTTGTCTGTAGTCTGATGTGGTAGATCTAGATGAGTAGGAGTTCTGTAACTCAGTAGTGTTGATTGTTTGGGTTTTTATAGAGCGAGTATCCCGATGTTTACTTGGGAAACTCGAGGAAACTCTATCCAGAATTTTGTCTGGATAGTTAATTTTGTTTGATTGGGTGAATTGATTGCTATAGTTGTTAGCATATGTTTGATATATGCTTGGTTTTAAAATTAAAAATCTAAAGTAGGTTATTAACTTACTTTTGTTTTAAATTTCGGGGACGAAATTCTTTTAAGGGGGAAGGAATGTGATATCCCGGAATTTTTGACAATATCAATTTAATAATCTTTATATAAAATTAAATTGATATTGACAATATTGATTAATAAAATATGTTTTGGTTTAATAATCTGAATAAATAAATATTTAATTTGTGATTTATCTTTTAAAAAGGCTAAAATAAGTGTTTTAAATTATAATGCATATATATATATATATTTGTGTCTATATATATATATATATATATATATATATATATATTAGATAATCTTTATTTTGGAATTTAATAAATAAATGAAGTTTTGTTTTTAAATTCTAATAAAATATTGAGTAATTAGGAAATTATGTTTTAAATTAATATTAAGTTTTTTTTAAAAAATCTATTTAAATTAGTGATTATATGGTTTGTAATATTTATAATAAATGAAACTGTTTAAAATTTGTCTTAGCTCAATTTTTGTTTTAAATTTAAATAAAAGTTGATTTTTTAAAAAAATATTATTTGAGTAATATGATTTGAGTATATTTTATATAAGTCTAAATATAAAATAGCATATGATTTAAATTCATTTGATAATAAAAGTGATTTATAATTCTTTTTATAAATCATATAAAAATTATTAAATTGTTATTTTAAACCATTTTAATAAATGTACTATTTTTCATAAATATAAAGAAGAATTAAAATAGGAAAATGGAATCTTCATTTTAAATTAAATAAATTGATATTAATTTGGATTTCAAAGGTTTAATATGAATTTGGAATTTCATTTGAAATTCAAATTAATTGATTCTTTAAAATATTTGTATAAGTTTTAATTTATAAATTGTTTTATTTACATTTACTTTTAATAAGAAAATCATATATATTCATTCAAACATAAAATAAATTAAAGAAAACTCTTTTTAAACATTTAAAAGTATTACTTAATTAAATACAGACAAGTCTTAAGTATTTAACAAATCTAAGCTACAAGTGTTAAATCATAAAACAAACAAAATGACAAGTGTCATTTGATCTTTTATTTATTTTAATTAAAGTATTTTCAGCCCTTAATCTTTTTTTTTCATTCATCCTCTTTTCTAAATCAAAGAAAACATTTCACTTAAAACTCTCAAAATCCCTCAAAAACAAAATCTGCAATTCATAATCAAATCTGCATGTAACTACATTTGCATCCCTAGAAGATCAACTACATTTTTTAAAATCAATCAACCAGAATATCGGCCTGCAAATTCATAATGAAGCCTGCATTTTTATCAAGGCCCGCATGCACTAGGTTGATCAGGAATTCAAATGCAAAATTTGGAATCAATTTTGAATCAGGCCTGCATGCATCTAATATTGGTCAGAGTTTAAATTGCAAGTCTACATACATGAAGTTTTAACAGAAATCAGAGAATCATGATGGCTCTGTTAAGATCAGGTGAGTAACATTTTGTTTAAATATAATTAAGTAAATGTAGTTGCCTGATTTGTTTTTGAAAATCTTTGCTTGTGAATAACATAATCATCTTCCTAAATCTTAAACCATAGATGCATGATAAAACTTGCAGCAATTTATTTGTACATGAATTTCTGGAAATTACTTTATACTTATATAAGTATGTATGCTTTGTTAGTATCAGTAATTGCTGATGTACCTGACTTAAGCCTTTAGATTCAAACTTTTAGTAGTCTCATGTCCTAATCATTATTGAGAAAATGGATTACAAACAAATTTTGTTTGGTAACCATAAATCTGAGCATGAAAATTTAATAAGGTAAACTAAATTCAAAATCTGTTCTGGAAATCAAAAATGTTCAGTAAACATGAAATTGTTTTAGAACATAAATTTCTTAATTTATTGAATTTAGATTGTGACATGAAAACATTCTTGAAAACATGATTTTAACTCAGGAAATACAATTTATAGTTTAAGATTACAGGGGCAGTTCACTTCCATTTGGAAAATGTAAATTTGATGAATTCTGTTGATGTTGAACATTAGGGGGTTTGAAATTCTCTTATGAAGGAAGAAAAGGGATTAGGAAATTCACAAAAATTAACTAATTGGTGAATTGATTTTTTTTGAATTAGCTAAGGAGTGGGTTTTTGTTCTGTAACCCTAAGTTTTTAACAAGTAAGGAATTCAATCATCAAAGCCACTAGGATTGATCGAGTGTTTAGCAACTCTAGGAATTGGTTGTTGGGTTTAAGAGGAGGAACTAGCCGGAATTGTAACTTGAACGATGGTCGAAGAGAGGTGAATTCGCTGTAGACAGGGTTGTGGAGTTCAAGGTGCACTGTGTTCTAGGTTTTGAAAGGGGGCTGTTCTGTTTGATTTTGGATGCTTGGATATTTCTGATGTTTTGGGTGATCATGTTGGTTTTAAGAGGGGTTTGGTGGATGAAGATGATCATCGTGGATGATCGCAAACTGGCCATGGCCATGTGCATGTGCATAGAGGTCATTTTGGATGTGGGTTGTCACTGAGAATTTTAGGGGATGTGTTCACGGGGAATACTCGAGTAGCCTGAGGATGTGACTCGAAGTTAAGTGAAAGGTGACTCGAAGTAGAATATTTTTGGCTCGGGTAGTTTATTGTTGCAGTGTTTTGTTTTCTGTAACCTGAACTGTTTCAGGTTTTAAATTTTAAAACTAAATTTAAAAATAAGCAAGGCAAGTTAAAATCTAAACTTAAAGCAGGATTAAATTATGAATTCAAATAGGTTTGAATTTCAGATTTTGAATAAACAAGATTTGTAGAAAATGAAATATTTAAAAACTGAAACCTGCACAGTTTTTTTTATAAAGTGAATTTAAATTTGGAAATAAAATTTAAACAGGATTTAAATTTCTATGTTAAATCTGAATTTTAAAACTGAATCCAAATTTGAAGATTGAATCTGAAAGTTTCAAATAAAAATAAGTTATAAATTCAAATGTTATAATCAAGTTGAATATTTTTAGAATTTTATAACATATGTAATGAAAGTTAAAACAGGGTTTAAATTTAAATCTTTGAATCTAAATCTGAAAGCATGATTTGAATTTTGGTTGTAATATAAATAAGATTTGAGTATAAATGTTTCAATATCATTTGAAATATTTAAGGTATTTTAAATTTTATTTAAATTGAATATAGGCTAAAGTTAAACTATTCTTCTAAAATTGCTTTAAGAGGTAAGTGATCCTTTAAAATGAAAACTAAAGAGTTTTTTTTTAAATACTTAAAATCTTGTTTAGGTTTGATTTCATTTTAATTTTAATTTATAATGGAATTTAGAGAAATTTAAAAGTAAATTATTTTTAATTTACTTTGATAATTAAATCATTAATGAGGTTAATGATTTTCATTAAATTGTTTTGAACTTAATAATCTATTATTTGATCAAGGTAATTGAGTTTATAATCAATTAATTTAATTAATTAATAATTAGGTTACTTAATTAAATAGTTAAGGGTTTTATTCAATGAATTAAGAGATTTGTAAGTTAATTAAAATTGATTAAATTGTAATTAAGAAATCATTTAATTTAAAAAAGATTTGATTTAATTTAATTAATGAATTGAATTTAGTAATCAAGTAATTAATAATTAATTAAGTTTTAATTATCACTTGATTAATTAAATAATTAGAAATACATTAATGAGTTTTTTAAAAGAAATTAAGAATTAATATTGATTAATTCAATTAATCACTTTGGAAAAGTAATCGAAGATTTGTTATTGGTTGATGAAGCTCCTTAGCTTAGTATTATTTTATAATTAATTAATGTAATTAATTTTAATGATTAGTTGTATTAATTAGTTTAAGTATAATCATTGGAGAATTATTTAGGTGAAATTACTTGATGAAAGTAATTAAAGAAATTAATTACTAATTATAATTAATTGAGTTTATTTTGATTAATTAAGTTAATTAATTGAGTTTAATTAATTTAAATCAATCACTGGTTGATTTGAGAAGTAATTACCAATGTAATTAAAAATGAATAATTACTTAGTGAAGTAATTAAGAAGATAAATTACTTGATGTAATTTAATTGAAAGATACTTGGATGATGGAGGAGTCTTGGAATGCAATTACTTTGTGTAATTAATATGCAATTAGTATATTGATTAATTACTTAGGGAAGTAATTAATAATTAATTACCTAGTATAATTAATTTATTGTTTTGATAATTGAGTTATTTGAAGAAAATAAATGGATGTAATTAATTTAATTAATTACTTAATGTGATTGATTAAGAGTGATTAATCAATATGGATAATTGAAAATTAATTTAATAAGGTAATTATAAATAAAATAAATTGGGATCATTAATTTAAATAATTAATGATATAATTAAGGATTGATTAATAAGAACAATTAATCAATGAAGGAATTAATTAATTAATTAAGGATTAATGTAATTAATTATAATTAATTAATTAGTAAAGTAATTACATGTTAATTACTGAATTTGGTTTAGGATAATTAATTTGTGAAATTAATTAGAGGTTATTTACTTGAATAAAAGAATAATTAATCATAGTGATTAATTAGGGTAATTTATTTGAGGGTAATTAATTAATTGATTTGTTTATAATTGATTAAGGAATATGTAAGCAAGATTTATATGGATGAGTAATTAATTTAATTTTAAATTAATTGAGCAAGAAGTAATTAATTTAATTCATTTTAAATTAATTATAGGATGGTGATTTATAAGTCATTGCTTATGAATGTAGATTGTTACTGATTACCCTGAATGATTGAGATCTCAGATATGAGATAAATGATGTTGTGTGATTTGGATGCTATGGTTGCATTGAGTTGATGTTATGAATTATCTGTTTGGAATGATAATATGGATTATCTATTATGATGTTGAGAATTATCTATATGTGTGTATATAGATAATATTGAATAACTTTAAAACAACTTGGACCTAAAAGACACGCTTTGGATTTCGATAAGACCGGGATCGGGTTTTCATATTTGGATATCCGAAAACCACATCGATCCAAATTAACGATAGGTCGAGAATCTTATGTGAAGAGTGAAGACTCGAGGTGTAAGGACTATACGTCAGTATAACTCTGGGGGTGATTCCGTGATGAATTCGACGAAACTAGTTCTTATATGTTCGAGATGAAGATTTAGAGTGCAAGGGTTATCGTCGTTATTTCTGAGGGTGATTCCAAAATGAGTGTAATGAGATAATGCCTTCGGTTTCGTTCGAACCCGGAACGAACTTGTATGAATTGAATGCTTTCAGAACATCGTCAGGTGGACGATGAACATTCTAAGAGATGTGTTCTCTAAAGGTAATCGTAGCCTCAAGCCTCATCAACTGGAAATGGCTAAAACAGGGGAGGTGCAACAAGGCTTCATGGGTAGCTCCCACTGGAGAGCAAGATTGATCCCTGTCTAGAAGTCCCTTTATATTCGGCTGTGTGGGAAGTTGGTTGCTAACAACTACGGGGTTGTCTTATTTGGAACTGTTCAGTAAGGAATGGTTCCGGCTTTGTGTTACAGGGGAGCGGGCGTACTCCTCGGTATGGTGATCTAGGTCACGTACTGTGACGGGCTGTAGCCCAGTAGCCCTGCCATTGTATGGAATCCAAAATCCAATAAGTGCCAATGGTTTTGATTGTATTACCCACTTTTGTGGCTAGTGGCTGGAATTAAATGAATGTAACAATTTCGGCTATTTCATATTTACTTGAAAACCCTAGACACTATTATAATATCATCTGATTTCCTATCAAATGTTTTGGTTAGCGTAAGGTAAAAACTTTTCCATGTTTATGTGTGAAAAGTCTTATGTGATACCTTTTCTTTTCAAAGGTTTTTAAAAGTTAAACAACCTTAACCTGTTACTCAGACCAGACCCATGTCTGACACGGAGTTTATCTTTGTTTTCTTAAACTCTTGGGTATTCAAATTTTTACGAGTAGCCTAAGGATTCAGGTTTGCTTTGACGAATATTTGAGGAGCAATGGAGCAGGAGGCTTCTGCGTTATAAATATATAGTTTCCGCTATGTTTTCTCTGTGTTGTGTTTGTATTTAGTTGTAAATACTAGACAGGTGTTTATAACTGTCTAGTATATGTGATGTGTATATGGTGTATCTCTGATTGATATTGTATATTATGTAAATACTTATGTTATTAGTATAATTTATTCGTTCCGCTGTTTGAGATTCTAGTGTTGTTTGCTCTTTCTCTTCTTTCTTTTCTTCCTCTATCCCTTTCTTTCTTAATAGATGATGCGATTTTCTGGGAGTAGAAAGTCGGGTCGTCTCATCTATATTATGATTTTATGATGTTCACATATGCTTAAACGCCTGTTATAACATCCGTTACTGTTATATTATGTTGTTCTGCTATTTTTATCAGTTTATCACACTGCAAGTTCCCTTTAGATTAGAATCACTATGGGTCGAAATGATACATACCCGAACGGACTTTAGAATAGGGGAAAATCATTATGGGCTGAAATGATAGGCCTGAACGATTTTCAATTTATTTTATTTACTTGGGACTGCGGGTTTGAAATGATAAAACCCGGATTTTTCTCTGTAAATTACGGGTTGAAATGATATATTACCCGTATCACTTTACCTAGCGTAGATAATTATATACAGGCCAGTAGTTAAAATATGTTTTTCTAAAAAATTTAAAATATTTTAGAAATTTAATTATTATTTTGATTTAAAATTTAATAAAAATATAATTTTTGTAAAGTATTATTGATTTTATGGAAATCTATAAGTTAAATAAATTATGGAAAAGTTAGAAAATCTGAATGTAAGTTATTTTGGAAATTTTGATTTAATTTTTAATGGTATTTAAATTAACTTTGAAAATATGATAAATTTATGATATTTTGAATTTTAATTTATTTAAAATGATTTTATAACATATTAATGATCTTTGAATAAAGTTAAAATGTTAATGAGTGAATATTGAGTTGAATTTGGAAATATAACTTAAATTAGAATTTATGAATTTGATTTAAAAGTGAAATTTTAAGTTAAGTTAAATAAAATGGAATTCAGTTATATTTGAAATTTTAAACTTAAGTGTTAAGTTGAAATTTAATGTAATGAATTTAAATTTGAATGTTGAAATTTAATAAGCGAATTATTAATAAATATTGATTTTTGAAAGGAAACTTAACTTTATAAAATCATCAATTTAAGGAAAATTAAATGATGCTTATAAATGTGAAAATGTATGATTTTATACGTTAAAAATGATCTAAATAAAAATACAAGTGTTTGTGAAATTCTATTGAATATTTGAAGTTAATTAACAGCATTTTTAATACGGTCTTTTGTAAAATTTAATTTTTTTTTGAATATAACTTTCTGTAGCATTTTCTAAATGCTGCGAAACTTGAATTTTCATTGTTTTAATAAATTTAAGTGCATAAATGAACATTGAAAAGTTTAAATTTTTGGCATTTAATAATTTAATGTAATAACTTCATTTTTATGATTTAATAATGAAATAATTTGTTTTGAAATATAACTATTTGATATATTAAAATGATTGAAATGTGGTTTCGAAAGATATGATATTTTGATATATTAAAATGATTGAAATGTGGTTTCGAAAGATATTATATTTTGATATATTAAAATGATTGAAATGTGGTTTCGAAAAGATATGATATTTTGATATATTGAAATGATTTGAAACGAAGTTTTAAAAGATACGATATTTTGATATTAAATGATTTGAAAAATGAAGCTTTGAAAGGTTATGATATTTTGATATATTAAAATGATTTGAAACGAAGTTTTGAAAAATATGATACTTTGATATTAAAATGATTTGAATGAAGTTCTGAAAGGTATGATATTTTGAAAATGAAGCTCTGAAAGGTTATGATATTTTGATATATTAAAATGATTTGAAAGGAAGTTTTGAAAGGATATGATAATTTAATATATTGAAATGGTTAGAAATGACTTGATATTTATTTTGATAAATAGTTGAATTGAAATATATGGTATGATGATATATTGAAATGGTTTGGAAATGATTTAATCTTTATTTTGATAAAGATTTGGGTTGAAATGACATTATATTTTGAAGAATAAAATATTGTTTTTAAGTTATAACTACGGGTTATAATAACGATTGGTTGTTAAAGAGACCGGGATCGTATATTTCTTATAACCGGCCAATACCGAAAACCACTTTAACAACTGTGTACGCGGTGGAGATTCCAAAATGAAGTAGGATGGTGGCGACGTTCTCGAGGTATATTACGTGGACCCAACTCCCGTGAGTTGGTATATATGACTAAAACAGGAGCTATACCGGGCTACACAAAGGGTCGCACCTTTTCATCGAGCATGCTCCATCGGAAACCATCTATTACTTTTGTGATTCCATACGTGGCGCCACTTGGATTCGGGGGTATTGTTCGAGGTGGGCGGAAGCTGCTGACTTACCGTCACCACCGGTCTGGGAGTGCAAATGGTGTATCCACCTTGGCATTGCCTCGCGTGCCGTGTCATATCCTTATATCGAGCCCACTACGATTTTGGTTTTAAAGATCCGACCGCGTTAAGGTTCACCATCCCCTTAACGCTATTTTCTATATGATTATACTTTACTGATTAGACACTACTATATATAGCGCAATATACTACATAGTAAATAGTTTAACGGATCCTTAGAGGATGGGCGGTCCCAAGCATCTTCAAAGTTACTTGTATCTTTGCTACAGTTCACTTGAGTTGGTTTACATTGTATAAGTATGTATGTCCTGACTCGAGTGTTTGTATTTTTTTTATTTACGCTCGGGTCAGCCTGAGTATTCATAGTTTGGATTTCCACTTTCTGGAGATTGAAATCGCTGGAGATTATCTGCTTGTCTAGTTTTATCTTTTCAGTCTGTTGGTCCTTTCAGCTCTTGTACTAGTAGATTTCTTTGTAGTGAGACGTCATTTGTACTTTATTTCTCCTGTTGTATTTTATGTAACTCTGATATATTTATATAGTAGCTTCATGAACTACTATCTCTTTTACTTCCGCTGCATTATTATTACTCTGTCTGTGATCTGTGATTATTATTTACTGTATATTCTGAGATTTGCCAAAATTTTTATTTACAACACGGTATTTCAAGCAATTAATTCCGGCATGAGTGTCTACCTATACACTTATAATGGATGCGAATGGTTGAAAATACCAGGTCGTTACAGTTGGTATCAGAGCTTTGGTAGCTCTAGGCAAAACTCAGCATATGGAGTGAATGTATTTACATAACCACTTTCATCCGAGTTTGAATCTCTTTCTTTTTTACTCGATTCCTTTGAATTTCGAAACATTCCCTACGGTTCCAAAATCCATTCGTGTCCCTCACTATTCATCTTCTTTTGACTCTGGAGTATTCCAAAACTCCACTTCGAATGATCTTTCAAGTGAGTCGGCGGTCACGCCAATTTCAAATTGAATTGAAAACGGGGGGAAACTCCTTTACAATTAGCATCGATTCACCAGAGATTTATATCTATCCTTGGTTTAGATGCTAATATCTTTTGTTATTCCAAACTCTAACTCTTGGGATCGAATGTAACAACCCGCATATTTGTCGATTTTATATTTAAATATTTTATTTAAATATTTTATCGTTAGTCGGATTTTAGTCCGAAAAGCTACTTTTTGCATACGGTCGAATTAGGGCTCGGGACCACTCCCATTGAGTTTAAAATGCCATTTGCGACCTTTTTGAGTATAAGCTTCGATATGTTTAGAGAAAGTTGATTTCTGCTACTTTTTACTTTGGGTTTGGTTTTTGGGCTCAACCCTATGTTAACTTATGCTCAAATCTGAGCCACTCTTCCCCACTCACCCTCATTCTCTTCTCATTTCAGTTTTTAGAGTGTTAATGGTGGGAGAGATTGGAAATTAAAATTCCAAAACCCTAGTTTCTCTTGCAAATCAAATTCCTTGCTCCAAACTCAAGAAGAACCCATTGGTAAGCTTCTCTTCTTCTTCTCCAACTTATTCTCTTCCCAATTTCAGAAATTCCTAAACCTAATCTTGGGAATGTTCTTGTTTTTGAGCTTAGATTCAAGCTCATTTGGGTTGGGTTGAAGAGAGGTTGATTCTCCAATTGCTTTCAAGCTTCTTCTTGTTCGATTTTGTGAAAAGGTGAGATTTTTATCTCACATCTATGACTATAATTATCTTTGGTTGTTGGGTATGAATTCCTAACACTTCTTCATGTGCATTTGCTCTTGATTTGGATTGGTTTTGTGAATATTCCAATTTTTGGGTTTTTAAGTCAAATTTGTGTAAAATCCTTTTATGGATGTTTGGTCATGCTTTTGGTGATGCATCGAGGAGCATATAGGGCCGGGTTGCCGATTGGCATAAACCCTTAGAGCCAATGTTCGTCCGATTGCATTTTGGAAGAGTTTGCTCTTCATTTGAATAAGGCTGAAAAACAGCCCAGGCATGATTCAGTCGACTGAAATCTCTGTTCAGTCGACTGAACCTGAAACCCGAGAGTTTCCGGGCATGATTCAGTCGACTGAAAACTTCTGCACAGTCGACTGAAACTGGAAACAGAAAGTTTCCTGAACCTGGAAAATTTCCATGTACAGGGTCAGTCGACTGAAATTCTCTGTTCAGTCGACTGAACCTGCTGTTTGAGTCTAATTTGCCTTTTTGGATTGAAATCCTAATTTAAATCGATTCATGATATTCCTATTTGTTGTTATCATCTATTATGACTTTGATGACTCTTTTTAGGGATTTTTGAATATCCATTTCGATGGATCCTTTATCGATTTCGATGGATTTTATTCACGTCTTCGTATGTGAATTTTTGTGATTGATTGTTCTTACAATCTTCTTCGTGATTTGTCACTTTAAAAATATAAAGGTTTCCTATACTAGTAGTAAATATCAAAACTCTTTACTCAAACGATTTCAATACTCTTTTAATACCAAATTCGTTTATAAAACCGTTTTCCAATCTATTAGTATATACAAACCTTTACCTCACTCGTATGAGAAATCTAATTAAACGGCTTAGTAAAACAGGTGGTATGAAACGCTTGCGTTTACTTTGTCGGTTAATTCTTGGACTTGTTCGATTGAACCTCTTGTGACAATTTTCTAGTGGAGATTTACAGTTTGTTCGTAAATATTTAAGTTAAGCAAGTGGTTATGGGACATGAAGCTAAACTCATATATTTACTAGCTTAGTGTAATTGACACTTCTCGCTGATCATGACGATCATCTTTGTGATTTAGACTAGCAATGTGCGATGTCTCTTTGTCTGCGAGGGAGACTAAACCCCGTTTTGTAGAGTTTCGACTCAATTTGTGATGGGGTAGCAACCCATGGTCTTCGGGCCGTTTGTGGAGCTTCGGCTCAATTTGTGATGGTTAGCGACCATGGAATTAGCGTTCCGTTTGTGATACACGTGTTGGTGAGCTTTATGCTCCCGTTTGTGATAGGCCTCCCCCCTTTGTGATTTCTGGATTTCTTGTGTAGATTCCTAGAATTTGTGTTTCACCAATTTTCGTGATTTCCATTGATAAGTTTTATCAATATTTGTGCATTGGTGAATTTGTGTGTCATTGACTTTAGTGGTTTCTGGATTTCTTGTGTAGTCTTCTGGAATTTGTGTGTCATTGACTTTTGTGATTGACGTTGATATTATCATCAATATTTATGGTATGGTGAACGAAATTAGGAGTATGACGTTTCTTTGATTCTTGTGTAGATTTGGTGACATTGATTAATCTCTTGATGATTATCAACTAAGTATATATTTATATATATATATATATATATATCACAGCTTGGCATTGTGATTATTATGTGTTTAGTCATATCTCTTACTCTATATCGTTTCATCTGATATTTATAGTTAGACTGATCCGTTTATTATTTTCTTATTAAATAATACTCGGGTCAGACCGAGATGTTACAGGTGCTTCTGCTTGACTTCTCTCTTGGGATTGATTTCTCTTGCTTTTGGTTAACTACTTAGATTAGTAGTTTTTGTTGTATACATTGAGATATAGACTCCATAATGTATGCTTATTCTTTTGTGCAGTTCATGTAACTATTCTTTTGTGATATTGTGGAACTTTTGAGACCACTACTCTGATGTACACTTTCTAGTGTAATATTCATATCTTATTCCGCCTTTGTGATATGAATTGTCTGTGACTGATTTGTGTTATGTTTATTTCTATATTTGTTTCCGAAGGATTTATATAGCCACCGTGTAGTAGCTTTGAGTTTGTGTTGGTATGTCGGATTTCCTCTTAAAATAGAATGCATGTTATATTATCTGACATATCGGTGCTCGCGCAAAGAAATTACACGGATGGTCGCTCCTCAACAGCCTTATTCTCCATGCTAGTCGACAGCATTCACCGTAATGTTCTTGGCTAGCGTGGGTATAGAGGTGGGGCGTCACAGCTTGGTATCAGAGCCAAACTTCGGAACAATATGGAGTATTATAACAAGGATCATCGTCCTAAGTCCATCTTAGGAGTTGTGCTTTAGGATTTTATTCGGGTCTCCGTACCGTTCTATCCTATTTTCTTTATGATTCCTTATTTTATCTATCAAGATTGCTTGATATTCATTTGTGAATAACCTTCTTCTTCTTCCTTCTTTCTTTCTTAAGGAAGAGAAATGTCTAGACCAGGCCGCCCCAGAGCCGTGCCATCTAGCACTCCGCCCCAGGATGGAGTTTTTATGACTGCTCAACAGCTTCTTGATTTGGTAACAAATGCTCAAGCGGCTGGAGCTAACCCGGAACCTACTCACCCAAAGTCGGGATTTGCACGCTTGTGTAGCGATTACACTAATTTGGGTGGGGAGTCATTCAAAGGTTCCGAAACTGTTATTGAAGTACAGGCTTGGCTAAGAACATGAGATCGCATCTTTTCGCGCATGAATCTTATTGACCTTCACCGAGTTCAGGTGGCCTCTAGTATGCTCCGAGAAAGAGCATTGGATTGGTACGAGCTTCTTATTTCTGAGATTAATGAAGCGGATCTCACTTGGGAGAGATTCCGAGAACGCTTCGAGTTGAAATTCGTACCGGAAGCTGAAAAAGTGACATTGGCTCGACGATTTATAGACCTTGTTCAAGGTGAGTCCTCCGTGACTGATTACGTCGCCTCCTTCGAGTCGCTTTCCAAATATGGGGTTGAATACATCAACACCCCTCTTAAGAAGAATCAGTGATTCATTTATGGCTTAAACAAATGCTTCAAGAAGCCATTACTTTTAAAGTTAGAAGTTTCTTTCGACCAACTCGTTGATATCGCTCTTCGTCTTGAAGAGGCGGATAGAGAGAATGATGTTGAAGTGGTGGGTTCCAAACCAAACTTCAACAACAGAAAGAGGTCAAACAAATTTAATGGCCCTTATCCCAATAAGAAAGGGAAGCAAGCAACCTCCGTGGCAAAGATTTCTTCCTTTGGTCGTGGGGAATGCTATAATTGTGGTTCGAAGGACCATTATGCGAACAAGTGCCCAAAGTCTCTTTCTTGTCGCTACTGCAAAGTTCCCGGTCATGTTATATCTTCATGCCCCAAGCTTCAGGGCAAGAAGGAGGGAAAGTTAAATGTTGCTCAAGCCCCTGGCAACACATCTCGTGGCCAAGGTATTTCTCATTCTATTCTAGATGGAATTATTTTGTTTCGTGATCATCCTATTCGAGTTCTTTTTGATACGGGTGCGTCCCATTCTTTTATATCAAAAGAACTTGTTGATACTTTTTCCTTGGATGTTTTGTGTTTAATGACTTCTTTGAGAATTGCGAATCCGGTTGGTGGATCTGCAACAATCAGTTTATTGTGTAAAGATGTCGAGATTATTTTGTGTGATTTTTCTTTCCAAGCCGATTTGCATGTCATGCGTTATTTAGGCTTTGGAATGATTTTGGGAATGGATTGGCTTAACCGTTATGAAGCTCATATCCTATGTCCTGAGCGGACTATTCGTCTTCGACATCCTCAATCTGTTAATCAGGTTTCTGTTATTCTTAAAGATTCAGATTCTGCTTTGGTTGCATCTTTATATTCTTTAAATCCTCGTGATGATGATGATGATGAGGGTGGTATTATTTCTCTTATTCACGTCGTTTGTGAATTTTCCGACATATTCGAACCCGTTTTAGGATTACCACCTAAACGAGCAATTGAGTTCAGAATTAATCTTACTCCGGGAGCTCAACCTATCACTCGTCCTCCTTATCGTATGTCCAATAAAGAAAACGAGGAGATGCGTAAACAATTATCTGAATTGGAAACGAAGCAATTTATTCGCTCTAGTTCCTCGCCTTGGGGAGCTTCAGCTATTTTTGTGAAGAAATCCGATGGTACACTTAGGCTTTGCGTTGACTATCGCAAGCTTAATGATCTTACTATCAAAAATAAATATCCTTTACCTCGGATTGATGATCTATTCGATCAACTTAGTGGTGCTAGAGTCTTTTCACGATTGGACTTGGCTACCGGTTTTCATCAGCTTCGTATTGCAGAGGATAGCATTCCTTTAACATCGTTTCGTACTCGGTATGGATCTTATGAATGGCTTGTTATGCCATTTGGGTTAACTAATGCCCCGGCTTATTTCGTTGACTTAATGAATCGAGTTTTTAAAGACTTTCTCGACCGGTTTGTTCTCATCTTTATCGATGATATTCTTGTTTATTCTAAAACCGAGGAGGAGCATGAAAAACATCTTCGGATTGTGTTGGAAACTCTTAGGAGTAATCAATTAAAGGCAAAATTTTCTAAATGCCATTTTTGGCAATCACGTGTGAAGTTTCTCGGTCACATCATTTCCGAATCCGGAATTTCCGTGGATCCTTCAAAGATTGAAGCGATTCAAGATTGGAAGAGACCGGAGAGTGTGACAGAGATTCGTAGTTTTCTTGGATTGGCGGGCTATTACCGTCGTTTTATTAAAGACTTTTCTAAAATAGCCGTGCCTCTCACTAGCTTGACGAAGAAAGGTGTTAAATACATTTGGTCGGACAAATGTGAAGCTTCTTTTCAGAAATTAAAAGAACTTTTTTCTGATACTCCTATTCTTGTTATTCCCGAAGGGAATCAAGATTTCGTTGTTTATACCGATGCTAGTCGCATTGGTTTGGGTGCCGTTCTTATGCAAAAGGAACGCGTTATTGCTTATGCTTCTAGGCAATTAAAGCCTGCTGAGACTAGATATGCCACTCATGATTTAGAGCTCGCGGCTATTGTTTTTGCTCTTCGGATTTGGCATCATTATCTCTTAGGAGAGAAATTTGTTCTTTACACAGATCATAAGTCTTTGAAATATTTATTCTCTCAAAAGGAACTTAATTTGCATCAACAGCGTTGGCTCGAATTTCTTGCACCATATGATCTTGATATTCTTTATACTCCCGGTAAGGGTAATTTTGTCGCCGATGCTCTTAGCCGTAAACAACAAGCTGTTGTTTCTATGATGATATCCGAATGGAACGATCTCGAGATTTTATCCACTTGCGAAATTCGAGACCGTGTTTCCGATTTATGCTCATCGTTTGTTTTATGTAGCCTTGTGGCTCATCCATCTCTTTTAGACCGCATTCTTGAAGCTCAAGGGCTAGATCCCGACTTGGCTCTTCTTGGCCAAAATATTAGGGATAAAATGGATATTGAAGGTTTGAAAGACTTTGATATCGATTCTCGTGGCGGCATTCGGAAATTTGGTAGACTTGTCGTGCCAAATATTGGTGATCTTCGTAAAGATATTTTAGAAGATTCACATCGTTCTAAGTTTACCATTCATCCCGGTAGTAGTAAAATGTACGCGGATATGAAGCGACTTTATTATTGGGAGGGAATGAAACTTGACATCGCTAACTTCGTTAAACGTTGCATGACTTGCCAACTCGTTAAGGCCGAACATCAAAGGCCCGGTGGGTTATTGCAACCTTTAGAAATTCCAGTTTGGAAGTGGGATCAAATTTCCATGGATTTTATAGATGGCCTTCCCCGTTCTCGATTGGGTTATGATAGCTTATGGGTAATTATTGATAGACTTACTAAATCCGGCCATTTTATTCCCGTTCGGTCTAACCGAACTGTTCCTCTTTTGGCCAAGATATTTATCAAAGAAATTGTTAAATTGCATGGGGTTCCTACTTCAATTGTTAGTGATCGTGATCCATTGTTTACTAGTGGATTTTGGAAGAGTCTTCAAAAAGCTTTGGGAACGAAGCTTAATTTTAGCACCGCTTATCATCCCCAGTCCGATGGACAAACCGAGCGTGTGAATCAAACTCTTGAAGATCTTCTTCGTGCTTGTGTTCTTGATTTTGGTGGAGGTTGGGAAGATCATATCTCACTTGTTGAACTTTCCTATAATAATAGCTTCCAATCTAGTATTGGTATGGCACCTTTCAAGGTACTCTATGGTAGGCCATGCCGATCTCCTTCTTGTTGGCTTAAGGCCGGTGAGAAGCTGGCTTTAGGTCCAGATTTTATTCGTGATTCCACAGAAAAGATTGATCTTATTCGTCATAGGATGAAAGAAGCCCAAAGTAGACAAAAATCCTATGCCGATAACCACTTTCATCCGAGTTTGAATCTCTTTCTTTTTTACTCGATTCCTTTGAATTTCGAAACATTCCCTACGGTTCCAAAATCCATTCGTGTCCCTCACTATTCATCTTCTTTTGACTCTGGAGTATTCCAAAACTCCACTTCGAATGATCTTTCAAGTGAGTCGGCGGTCACGCCAATTTCAAATTGAATTGAAAACGGGGGGAAACTCCTTTACAATTAGCATCGATTCACCAGAGATTTATATCTATCCTTGGTTTAGATGCTAATATCTTTTGTTATTCCAAACTCTAACTCTTGGGATCGAATGTAACAACCCGCATATTTGTCGATTTTATATTTAAATATTTTATTTAAATATTTTATCGTTAGTCGGATTTTAGTCCGAAAAGCTACTTTTTGCATACGGTCGAATTAGGGCTCGGGACCACTCCCATTGAGTTTAAAATGCCATTTGCGACCTTTTTGAGTATAAGCTTCGATATGTTTAGAGAAAGTTGATTTCTGCTACTTTTTACTTTGGGTTTGGTTTTTGGGCTCAACCCTATGTTAACTTATGCTCAAATCTGAGCCACTCTTCCCCACTCACCCTCATTCTCTTCTCATTTCAGTTTTTAGAGTGTTAATGGTGGGAGAGATTGGAAATTAAAATTCCAAAACCCTAGTTTCTCTTGCAAATCAAATTCCTTGCTCCAAACTCAAGAAGAACCCATTGGTAAGCTTCTCTTCTTCTTCTCCAACTTATTCTCTTCCCAATTTCAGAAATTCCTAAACCTAATCTTGGGAATGTTCTTGTTTTTGAGCTTAGATTCAAGCTCATTTGGGTTGGGTTGAAGAGAGGTTGATTCTCCAATTGCTTTCAAGCTTCTTCTTGTTCGATTTTGTGAAAAGGTGAGATTTTTATCTCACATCTATGACTATAATTATCTTTGGTTGTTGGGTATGAATTCCTAACACTTCTTCATGTGCATTTGCTCTTGATTTGGATTGGTTTTGTGAATATTCCAATTTTTGGGTTTTTAAGTCAAATTTGTGTAAAATCCTTTTATGGATGTTTGGTCATGCTTTTGGTGATGCATCGAGGAGCATATAGGGTCGGGTTGCCGATTGGCATAAACCCTTAGAGCCAATGTTCGTCCGATTGCATTTTGGAAGAGTTTGCTCTTCATTTGAATAAGGCTGAAAAACAGCCCAGGCATGATTCAGTCGACTGAAATCTCTGTTCAGTCGACTGAACCTGAAACCCGAGAGTTTCCGGGCATGATTCAGTCGACTGAAAACTTCTGCACAGTCGACTGAAACTGGAAACAGAAAGTTTCCTGAACCTGGAAAATTTCCATGTACAGGGTCAGTCGACTGAAATTCTCTGTTCAGTCGACTGAACCTGCTGTTTGAGTCTAATTTGCCTTTTTGGATTGAAATCCTAATTTAAATCGATTCGTGATAATCCTATTTTTTGTTATCATCTATTATGACTTTGATGACTCTTTTTAGGGATTTTTGAATATCCATTTCGATGGATCCTTTATCGATTTCGTTGGATTTTATTCACGTCTTCGTATGTGAATTTTTGTGATTGATTGTTCTTACAATCTTCTTCGTGATTTGTCACTTTAAAAATATAAAGGTTTCCTATACTGGTAGTAAATATCAAAACTCTTTACTCAAACGATTTCAATACTCTTTTAATACCACATTCGTTTATAAAACCGTTTTCCAATCTATTAGTATATACAAACCTTTACCTCACTCGTATGAGAAATCTAATTAAACGGCTTAGTAAAACAGGTGGTATGAAACGCTTGTGTTTACTTTGTCGGTTAATTCTTGGACTTGTTCGATTGAACCTCTTGTGACAATTTTCTAGTGGAGATTTATAGTTTGTTCGTAAATATTTAAGTTAAGCAAGTGGTTATGGGACATGAAGCTAAACTCATATATTTACTAGCTTAGTGTAATTGACACTTCTCGCAGATCATGACGATCATCTTTGTGATTTAGACTAGCAATGTGCGATGTCTCTTTGTCTGCGAGGGAGACTAAACCCCATTTTGTGGAGTTTCGACTCAATTTGTGATGGGGTAGCAACCCATGGTCTTCGGGCCGTTTGTGGAGCTTCGGCTCAATTTGTGATGGTTAGCGACCATGGAATTAGCGTTCCGTTTGTGATACACGTGTTGGTGAGCTTTATGCTCCCGTTTGTGATAGGCCTCCCCCCTTTGTGATTTCTGGATTTCTTGTGTAGATTCCTAGAATTTGTGTTTCACCAATTTTCGTGATTTCCATTGATAAGTTTTATCAATATTTGTGCATTGGTGAATTTGTGTGTCATTGACTTTAGTGGTTTCTGGATTTCTTGTGTAGTCTTCTGGAATTTGTGTGTCATTGACTTTTGTGATTGACGTTGATATTATCGTCAATATTTATGGTATGGTGAACGAAATTAGGAGTATGACGTTTCTTTGATTCTTGTGTAGATTTGGTGACATTGATTAATCTCTTGATGATTATCAACTAAGTATATATTTATATATATATATATATATATATATATATATATATCACAGCTTGGCATTGTGATTATTATGTGTTTAGTCATATCTCTTACTCTATATCGTTTCATCTGATATTTATAGTTAGACTGATCCGTTTATTATTTTCTTATTAAATAATACTCGGGTCAGACCGAGATGTTACAGGTGCTTCTGCTTGACTTCTCTCTTGGGATTGATTTCTCTTGCTTTTGGTTAACTACTTAGATTAGTAGTTTTTGTTGTATACATTGAGATATAGACTCCATAATGTATGCTTATTCTTTTGTGCAGTTCATGTAACTATTCTTTTGTGATATTGTGGAACTTTTGAGACCACTACTCTGATGTACACTTTCTAGTGTAATATTCATATCTTATTCCGCCTTTGTGATATGAATTGTCTATGACTGATTTGTGTTATGTTTATTTCTATATTTGTTTCCGAAGGATTTATATAGCCACCGTGTAGTAGCTTTGAGTTTGTGTTGGTATGTCGGATTTCCTCTTAAAATAGAATGCATGTTATATTATCTGACATATCGGTGCTCGCGCAAAGAAATTACACGGATGGTCGCTCCTCAACAGCCTTATTCTCCATGCTAGTCGACAGCATTCACCGTAATGTTCTTGGCTAGCGTGGGTATAGAGGTGGGGCGTCACATCGAATGTAGATTTATCCTAGAAAAATCCCCATTGATCTTATTCTTTAAGTCACGGTTGACCCGGTTAAGGTTGCCCGCGATTTATTTAAGCTTATCCACCTCCCTATTTTGTTATTTAATCATCTTGCCTTTTGTTTCCAATCTATTCTTCCAAACATTTTGAATTGTACTTGTATATCTATGTTTTGTTTTATATATTGTGTTGTTTGAGTTGTTGATGTTGATTTGGGTTTCCGATCGATTCGTCTGATCAACGCCATCGATAGGATTTCTAAAAAACACTGACAGAACAAACTGACACAATATTATTTTAAAATTTGGTTAGTGAAATAAAATTTTGATACATAAGTAAATTTATGGAACTTAATAAACTGATTTAAATTGATTATTTGAAGTGATAATACTTGATTTATCATTTATTGTTCTATAAATGAATTTATAGATAGTTGTTTATAAATTTATTTGGGAACTGAAATGAATTTAAAACAAGAAATTTGAGAATTTAATTTCCGATGGTTTCAAACCTTGTGTTTAAAGTTTTAAAGGGTTATATTATTTAAAGTATTTTCAAATAGAAATTTGTTTTCAAAGAACTTGAAAGTTTAAAAATTAGTGTTCCTCTCTTTGTCGCTGGGACATAATTTCAGTGATGACTACAGCATCATCGACATTCATTTTCGAGTTTCGAAGTGAAGAGACCGCTCTATAGACTTACTACAGCTTTGTTTTGGTAAATCAAATTGATTTGAATTGAATTTCTAAAATATGACTTGATCTATAATATGTATATAGATATATGATTTAAATTTGATTTGATAAACTATGTAGAATACCTTTAGTTATCTCTAAATAGTTTGAAGAAATCGAAAATTTAATTCTTAAATTCAATTATAAAAAGAAAATAAAATTTGTGGATGAATATTCAAGCATGAAACGATTTAATTGTATAATACAATTGCATTCAAATATAACTTACCTTAATTTCAGAAGTTAACAATGTAATTGGATAATATACAATATAAAAAGATTTTTTTTAATAAAATTTAAGTGGTTATAATAAATGTTGTACACTTAAATTTTAATTATAAAATGATTAACAGAGTTAAATATAATAAAGGGTAATTGAATAACTTACAATAAAATAATGTTAAAAGAACTAAGAATAAAAGAAAGCAGTTATAATAAGTGTAAGCATATCTAACATAAGTGATAAATATATTGAGAGGAATAAATTTAATTTTAATTAGGAATAAAAAAGAATTAAATTTATTAAGTACATTGTGAGTGTAATAAATGATTATTTTTCAAACCCATGGTTTTAAAAGTTGTTAATTTAAGATGATTGGATAATAAGATAATGAAATTTGAGATAGTTAACGATTTATTTAACTTATGAGAAAAAGGAAAAAGAATTTAAGTTGAAATTTCCATGCTTTCAAATCTATTTCCTTATTATTTTTTTCAAACTATCTTTTTGTTGTCCTTATTATCCATATCTTCCTACAGACTGGTATAGACATCTTTCTATAATGTTTCCGTTTAGAAATCTTTCTATAATCCTTGATAATCTTTGGTAATCATTTTGGATCCACCTTTTTCGTGCTTGTGTTCTTAATTTTGGAGAATCTTGGAAAGATCATCTCCACCTTGTTAAACTTACCTATAACAATGGTTATCGGGTATAATTTCAATCTTCTTGTCATCTTATCTTAATCCTATTTCACTCTATCTTTGTCTGTGCTTTCCCGTACCTCATTCCTTTTCGGGGACGAAAAGTTTTGAGTGCGGGAGTGTAATAACCCTAGATTTTTGCCTATATATTTTAAATTTGACTTTATTTTTATTTTTATTATTTTAAATTTATTTTTATTTCAAACATTTTATCTATAAATGCTGACTATTAAGTGATCTATAGTTCAAAATAGTATAAATTGGACATTTTACTAAAAAAGTGAATACTACTCAAACTGTTTAAACTTTGACTTTTAAAATTAAAATTAAAATCATTATTAAATCTTGAATTTTATCTTTTATTATGAAAATAGATGTAATAACTTGAACACTGCTTTTCGTTCCATTGAAAACGGAGTTAAATTGTAAAAGTTATGTACATTTCAATTTTGAGTGTAATTTGATTTATTTAACAATTTTGTCTATTTTAAATTATAAAAAAAAATTATTTCTTTGTCATATTTTATTTTAATATGTTATTGTATGTATATTTTTGTATTATAATAATTTTTAAATGAAGTAAACAATTTTCCGAAGTCAATGGTGATTTGTTTGTAATTTCTGGACACCGTTTTGGATTTTTAAGCAATTTCTTTAAATCTTTTTCTATTTTCTTTAAATTTGATTATTTATTTTAATATGTGTTAATATGTTTTTAAGTATATTTTGTCTTTTAATATTTTTTTAAAGTGATGTTATAATTTTTCCAAAGTTTACTCTGTTGATTTTTTTTTTTTTAAAAGGCTGTTTTCTTATTTTCTGCTATTTTCTTCATTAAAATTATGTTTAAATTTAATTTTTTTATGTGAATGTACTTTTATTTTATATTATTATTTATGTATAAAAATATATTACATGCTCATATTAATTTTCTAAAATTTATTTCATGTAATTTCAAATTTTCTAGACTAGTTTACTATTTTTAGCTATTTTACTTAATTTAACTTTATATAATTAATAAATATTATACATATTTTTATATTTTGATAAATTTTCGAAATTTTATCTGGTATTATTATTATTTACAGAAATATCAAGTTATATAAACAAAATTAAGGAAATTTGAAAGGTTTTAAAAGCTTTGAAACGTAAAGTCGTTTCACCTCCTAAGTCGTTTCTTTTACCGTTTCCGCATTTACTCTTTGACCGTGTTTTTTCTTTTTCTGTTGAATAGCCGTGTACTTTCCTTCCTATTCACGTGAGAAACTTCTCACATTCCATCATCAAACTCACGGCTAGAAGTATTGAAGGTAATGGCTTCCGTTTCACTTCTTCTTCCTTTTTTTTTCTACTTTTCTATTTGAATTTTTGTACTTGTTCTCACCTTCATAGCTTGGCTCCTCCTCAACCAGATCTGACCTGACCTCCTCCACCCTCTTCCTCTGACCATATCCCATCATACTACCTCTCCATTTCAGGCCGAGCCAATCCAAGGTGAAGACCACCATAAAATCCACCAAAAACCATCACAAACTATCACTTATGGCCTAGAATTGTCATCTCCTCCTTCTACCACCATTTGCCGCCACTACCACCACCACCACCTCTGACCTAACCTCCACCCTCTTCCACATCACCCACCACCACCTGCACCACTGGTTGGTCCCACCTAGCCTCTGGCCGAGCACAATAGGAGCATAGAGATGAAGTTGTTGCCTTGTAGTTGCCTTGAAATTGTATAGTTTTGCACCTATACCATCTCATCACTTTTACACCATGATGGCCGACTACTTTGTACCCCAAACCTGACCCAATCCTCTGTCTTTGCTGAGCTTATTCCATTTCTAACTAAAGCATATGAGGTTGAGAACAAGTGCAATTCGTTTAATGTTGTTTTGGGGTTTTGTTTCTAATGCTATTTGGTGATAACTTGCGTTGAAACTTACATATATTTGCGTTGTTTTGTGTAAATATTTGAACAAATCTAATTGCTTTGGCTCTCCACTCTCTTGTCATATCCGTGTTATCGTGCCTTTATAGTGTCGGTATGTGTGCTTTGGCAGCAATCTCCAGCTTTGAACATGTGAGTTATTCTCACTAAACAATATGTACATATATAACTAGTAAATTGACCCCTTTTGAATCTGTAAAATGCATTATCATGTTACACATGCTATATTATGATTTTATGATGTTCACCCATGCTTAGACACCTGTTATAACATCTGTTACTGTTATATTATGTTGTTCTGCTATTTTTATCAGTTTATCACACTGCAAGTTCCCTTTAGTTTAGAATCACTATGGGTTGAAATGATACATACCCGGACGGACTTTAGAATAGGGAAAATCGTTATGGGCTGAGATGATAGGCCTGAACGATTTTCAATTTATTTTATTTACTTGGGAATGCGGGTTTGAAATGATAAAACCCGGATTTTTCTCTGTAAATTACGGGTTGAAATGATATATTACCCGTATCACTTTACCTAGCGTAGATAATATTATACAGGCCCGTAGTTAAAATATGTTTTTCTGAAAAATTTAAAATATTTTAGAAATTTAATTAATATAATATTTTGATTTAAAATTTAATAAAAATATAATGTTTGTAAAGTATTATTAATTTTATGGAAATCTATAAGTTAAATAAATTATGGAAAAGTTAGAAAATCCGAATGTAAGTTATTTTGGAAATTTTGATTTGATTTTTAATGAAATTTAAATTAACTTTGAAAATATTTTAAATTTATGATATTTTGAATTTTAATTTATTTAAATGATTTTATAACATATTAATGATTTTTGAATAAAGTTAAAATGTTAATGAGTGAATATTGAGTTGAATTTGGAAATATAACTTAAATTGGAATTTATGAATTTGATTTAAAAGTGAAATTTTAAGTTAAGTTAAATAAAATGGAATTAAGTTATATTTGAAATTTTAAACTTAAGTGTTAAGTTGAAATTTAATGTAATGAATTTAAATTTGAATGTTGAAATTTAATAAGCGAATTATTAATAAATATTAATTTTTGAAAGGAAACTTAACTTTATAAAATCATCAATTTAAGGAAAATTAAATGATGCTTATAAATGTGAAAATGTATGATTTTATAAGTTAAAAATGATTTAAATAAAAATATAAGTGTTTGTGAAATTCTATTGAATATTTGAAGTTAATTAACAGCATTTTTAATACCGTCTTTTGTTAAATTTAATTGTTTTTGAATGTAACTTTCTGTAGCATTTTCTAAATGCTGTTAAACTTGAATTTTCATTGTTTTAATAAATTTAAGTGCATAAATGAACATTGAAAAGTTTAAACTTTTGGCATTTAATAATTTAATAATTAAATGTAATAACTTCATTTTTATGATTTAATAATGAAGTAATTTGTTTTGAAATATAACTATTTGATATATTAAAATTATTTGAAACGAAGTTTTGAAAAATATGATAGTTTGATATTAAAATGATTTGAAATAAGTTCTGAAGGATATGATATTTTGAAAATGAAGCTCTGAAAGGTTATGATATTTTGATATATTAAAATGATTTGAAAGGAAGTTTTGAAAGGATATGATAATTTAATATATTGAAATGTTTAGAAATGACTTGGTATTTATTTTGATAAATATTTGAATTGAAATATATGGTATGATGATATATTGAAATGGTTTAGAAATGATTTAATCTTTATTTTGATAAAGATTTGAGTTGAAATGACATTTTATTTTGAAGAATAAAATATTGTTTTAAAGTTATAACTACGGGTTATAATAACGATTGGTTGTTAAAGAGACCGGGATCGGATATTGTCTTATAGCCGGCCAATACCGAAAACCACTTTAACACCTGTGTACGCGGTGGAGATTCCAGAATGAAGTAGGATAGTGGCGACGTTCTCGAGGTATATTACATGGACCCAACTCCCGTGAGTTGGCATATATGACTAAAACAGGAGCTATACCGGGCTACACAAAGGGTCGCACCCTTTTATCGAGCATGCTCCATTGGAAACCATTCTATTACTTTTATGATTCGATACGTGGCGCCACTTTGATTCAGGGGTATTGTTCGAGGTGGGCGGAAGCTGCTGGCTTGCCGTCACCACCGGTCCGGGAGTGCAAACGGTATATCCACCCTGGCATTGCCTCGCGTGCCATGTCATATCCTTATATCGAGCCCACCATGATTTTGGTTTTAAAGATCCGACCGCGTTAAGGTTCACAATCCCCTTAACGCTATTTTCTATATGATTATACTTTACTGATTAGAGACTACTGTATATAGCGCAATATACTACATAGTAAATAGTTTAACGGATCCTTAGAGGATGGGCAGTCCCAAGCATCTTCTAAGTTACTTGTATCTTTGCTACAGTTCACTTGAGTTGGTTTACATTGTATAAGTATGTATGTCCTGACTCGAGTGTTTGTATTTTTTTATTTACGCTCGGGTCAGCCTGAGTATTCACAGATTTGGATTTCCACTTTCTGGAGATTGAAATCGCTGGATATTATCTGCTTGTATAGTTTATCTTTTCAGTCTGTTGGTCCTTTCAGCTCTTGTATTAGTAGATTTATTTGTTGTGAGACTTCTTTTGTACATTATTTCTCCTGTTGTATTTTATGTAACTCTGATATATTTATATATTAGCTTCATGAACTACTATCTCTTTTACTTCCGCTGCATTATTATTACTATGTGTCTGTGATCTGTGATTATTATTTATTGTATATTCTGAGATTTTCCAAATTTTTATTTACAACGCGGTATTTTGGGCAATTTAATTCCGGCATGACTGTCTACCTATACACTTATAATGGATGCGAATGGTTGAAAATACTGGGTCGTTACAGATAAAAAGCATATTTCTTTCAAATACATTTCTGTGGTGGCGAAGAATTTATTCTCTTATCTTAACACCCTTCTCTGAGACGTACGAGCTCAGAGGTATGTAGTTGAAGGTTATAAGCGATATATTCCCAGTTTGGTAAAGTGGCATGCTGAGTGTTGCTCTGTGATGATTATTTATTGATCATTTGCTGATTAAAGCGTGGCTTTGTGAAAAAGCGTAGCTTTGTGGACGAGACTTCGTCAGACCTCACACCCCGGAAATGGTCAAAACAGGAATATGCGGCAAGGTTATGAGGGTCGCTCCCTTTAGGGTATGTAATTTCTTTCTGGAAAAGGGAGGTGTCAGGTATGGAGCCCTGATGCTTAACCTATGTGGTTGCTACAATCTCATTTTCTGTGTGGTTGTTGCTTGGTGATAGGGGGCCCTCGGATAAAGGTCCCAAAGGACCGGGGAGTGGCATACTCGAGAAGTAGTTACCTAGTTACAGAGGTAACACGGCCTTGTGTTGGTAGAGATTCGGTTAGGTTCTCGGGACGACCCGCCAGAGGCTATCCCATGTGGCAGTTGGAAGTTCCTTAGCGTGACCATTTGTTGGAAAATCCAAAGAAACAGTACGAGCCTTGTACGGTTTTAGTTGTATAACCTGCCATGAAATGTGGCAATAACGTGCTATTGAACATGGTAGCTATAGTAGGCATACGATAATGGTCGTATGTTGGCTAAGATTTATATTCTATTTTCGAAATGCTTTCTACACTATGCACTAATAATAATATCAAAAATGATTTGTTTTGCGTAGTAAGCATCTTTGACTATCATAAGGAGAAATCTCCTCCAATTCTGCGTTTGCATTGTGTGTGTGCGAGGAGGCCTTATGGTAGTTTCATTTTCTAAAAGCATTGCGGATATTTTCCACTTCCCTTGTTGTTGTCGTTGTTTTAAAGATAAATAATTGTTTTAAGTTCTCACACCAGTCTCATGACTAACCTGGAGTTTATTGTTCTCTTCCTAAACTCTGGGTGCCCATAATTTTCCACACGGGCAGTCTAGAGTCAGGTTATCAGATCATTCTGGATTCAGAAGTGCTTTGGAGCTCAGGAGGCGAGCTGGATGGCGAGACGTATTACTTGTATATGATATTAGGTTTTCCGCTGTGTATTTCACTTGTAAGGACATGTTGTATAACTGTCCATTGTTTTGTTGTGTTGTATATTGTTGTTGTACACTTTGATGTGATGTAATGTAATAACTGATATGGTTCTTTGTTTTAAAGATTATTCATTTATTTATTATATGTTGTTCCGCTGCGATATGTGAGATTCTTATATTCTTTCTATTCTGTTTTCTTACTTCTTCTATCTTTTTCTTCTACCTCTTCTTTTTAACCCTAACAATTTGGTTTTTCGGCATTCGATTATGCGGCATTTGATGCAGTGGACGTAAGAATGCCGACCTTCGAATCCCGACAAAATCGATATGTTACATTTGGTATCAGAGCATTTGGTTATGTGACAACCTTGGCTCTGTTAGGAGTTACTCATTAGAGATAGAATCAGTAGTGCTCTAGAATGAGTTTGAGTGTAATAATAGTTATGAGCGCGTATTTGTTAGTGAAAATAAAATTGTTTTATGTTGTGATGATTGGTTTGTTGAGTGGTATATGGATTCTGGTCGGTATAGTCTGTACAACTCTATCGATAGGGTTCTCTAAACACTTGTTCAGAACAATTCGACACGATATTGTTTTAAATTAGGGTAAATGAAATAATTTTACCCAAAACTATTTTCGTAGATAAATGAAATAATCTTTGTAAATTATTACAGTATATGGTTGCTTGATTGTTAGGAAGTGATAATATTATTATCATTTGAGTAGGAAATTGAAATCGTAACTCCAAAGTTAAGAATAAATTCACATACAAATGGAATTTATGAATATGAATTGTAAATGTGACTTGTAATTTGAAGTAAAAAAAAATCCAGAGAAGTGTTTGGAAATGTTTTGAAAAGATTTGAAAATTTTGGAGATTTGGAAGGTTTATATCCTTTTTGATTTGAAAATAATTTTCAAAGGTTTTGGAAAAAATGTTTTAGAAGGATAAAAGCTCTAAACTATTTTCGGTCGTTGGAAAATAATTCCGATGATGATCGCGACATCATCGGTGTTCATTTTTGGGTTTCCAAAAGAGGAATTGCTGCCAGATTGTTTTAAATTAAAGTTGGTTGGAAAAATTTGGGTTTGCCTTTGGAAATTCAAAATATAATTGGAATTGATTTCAAACTTGGTTTTGAAAGGTTGAAAAGACTCTGGAATCGTATTTAAGATATTTAGGAGGACAATAAATGAGTTGGTAACTTATACAATTTAAATTTTGATAGAATAAATTTAACCTAAAGGATGGAGTTAAACGAAAGTAAGTATAAGTGAATCAATTAAATAAAGTGAATTTAAAGAAAGGTCTAAGGAGGCTAAGTGAAATGATTACTGAAAGAAAATTTATTAGGTTGAAAATAAATTTGAGTAGTAACAAATGAATTGGAAGTGAGTTTGAATTATGAAATGGATAAATAAATTTACAATTTCAAGTAAATGTGTAACGACCCGGAATTTTGACGATATATTTTAATAAATGTTTAATCTAATTTAAATTAAATATAAGCTTGTCAATGTTTAAATTGATGAGATCTTGGATATTTAACAGTTATATATGTTTGTAAAAGGAAATTTTGATTTGAAAATTTAAATAGAATATGTCAAAACCATTTAAAACAAAATGTGTCTTATTCAATAGAATCAAATTAAAGACTTAATATTTTTGATATCTGATAAAATACATATGAATACAATTTTAATTTTTAAATTGATAAGTTTTAAAATAAACAAACATGAAATTATTTAACATAAATATGGAAGTGCAAAATTAGTATAAAACACAATCATATATCATAAGATGTAATCAAAGTAACATAAAAATACAAAATATAAATTATAATTTGAAATATATAAATACAAGTATTTTTAGACAAACAATGATCTTCAACTTTCACATTGTACAACACAACATCCTTAAATCAAATGTTAAAAAAACATCATTTGAACAAGTATGAAATTTCATATAAAATATAACTAACAAAATAAATAAACAAAAATGTTAACAATCACTTTTAAGCAATCATAGCAGAAAAGTTTGAAAAACATATAACCTGTATATGTAAGCTACTTAACAAATGAAACATTCAGGCATAAGAAACAAAGTCCATTTCAATATAAAACAAGTTCTCACTTCATATATAAAAAAAAAAATTAAAACCTGTATCTTACAAAGCTTGTGGCCGAAGTGATAATATCTTGTACAACAAAGTTAATAACATAAATATCTATGTACTAATAGCAACTGTAAGTAACAATTAATTTCTTGCTATCATAATTAATAACATAAGCATTAATTAGCCTAACTTCTTGTTCAACAAGTACACAGTCGAAATTCTCCTATATCATTACTTTCTGTAGAATTTTACTAGCCAATTAAAAAGTATGGTCAAACAAATAAAACTTGCCCAGTAAATACCTATGCTGTTCAAAGTCTTTCTATATATATATCCATCATGTTATTTTATTCGTTTATAAACTTAACTAAAACCTAAAAGCAAACCTGAGAGAAGAGAAAAAAAGAAAGAAAAAAAAGAGAAAAAAAGAGATTCAAACCGTAAACTATCAGCCTGAGCAAAATACAAGCAAGCTGGAAGTCTGGGAAGCAAATTAACAAGTCTGTGTTTATCTGGGAACTAAAGAGCTCTGTTTAATTTGAATTAAGGTGAGTAAACTTACCTTTCTTGAAATTTTATCATGATATTTAGATCCTGAAGTTTGTGTTGCTTTATATTGTTTATCAGAGGACCTGTATCTATTTTTGTGTATTGAAAGCTTTGAGTTAAGCTTCTGAGCAAAGAGGTGCAAAGAATATTAATACTTATCCACCTAAATCATTTAAAACCTAGAGATTTAAGTTAATTAAGATTGTTTAACTTTAAACAAAGCTTGGGAATTTATTTGAAGCATAACAGTAAAACATAGGAACTGTTATTCAAGTTACAGGCAACAAGAAATTAAAGCTAAAATTCGAATATTTTAATTTATGAATTCGATCACGTATTTTGATTATACACACAAAGTTAGGATTTTTAGTATAAAAATTATGATTTTTAAGTGAGTGTTTAAGGTACAGTTTGAATATGAACAAAAATTACATTTGTGTCAATTTCTGTTGCTTCAATTAATTTTAACTGTTGAAATTTTTTATGAAGCAAGCTTGAAGATAAATTAACTCAAGAAAAATGTTAAATTATTTTTCGAATGCAAGTGTTTTGTGTTTGAATCACAAGTAGGGTTTAAGCCCATTTTTTTTGAAGCTCTGTAAAAATTAGATTTCGGTTACAATAGGCAACCGAGTGTAGTACGATTTTTTGGAGGAGCTAGGTGGAGGTGTAGGCGACGTCCTGGTGAATTTTCATCACCTCCGGTGATGTGTGGTGGCTGCATGCGTGATTCCTTCATCAGTGATGTTTTCGTATGTTTGTGCTACAGGTCGAATTTTTCATTTCGGCTTGTAATTGAATTTTGGGCTTCGAATTCACTTAAGTGGATCATTTGTGGTGTGTGGGGACTATAGAGAGTCGCCCCCGGCAAGGTGAGCCACCGTGCATGTGCACGGTGGTGAAGTGGGGTTCGAGGATTCGTGAGTGGTGCACGTGCTCGAGACATTGGTGAGGTCGCTTCGAGTATTCCTGTGTTTCCTCCGAGTCGCGTGCGAGAGTAGCTACAGCTAAACGTTTACAACTTAACCTTTTTTAAAAAAAAAGGGAAGAAGAGAAGAAGAACTGGAGAGAAGAAGAAAGGGAAGGGGAGAGCAACACGGGAGAGCGACGAGGAAACTCGAGTTTTTCTCGAGTAAAGTACGATGCGTCTCGGTGCTTTCAAAAGGTTTGGTAATGATTTTTGTACAGGTATAGCTAAGTTAATTAAACAAATGTTAATTAATTAAGTTATTATTTTAATTAAAGGTTGATTTAGGTAGATATGTAAGGAATATGTGATTAGCAGTTAGTAGCTAGAAGGTTGATTAATTTATATTTGAATTTTTAATTGAGATTGGAATTAAAATGTAATTACATGTTAAATCAATTTAAATCTTAAGGAATGATTGCATATCACTTAAAAGTTAATTAACAAATAACTTAAGTGATTAATTAAAGATTTATTAATTAATTAAATTAATAATAATTGGTTAATTAAAGTAGTTTATAATTAATTTTCAAGTTAATTATTTAATAGTTAATAATTAAGAATCAACTAATTAATTGAGTAATTGAGTAATAGTTAATGAATAAAAGTTAATTAGTTTAAATAATTAATTTAAGATGAGATGATAAATAAATTAATTATTAATGAATAACTAAATAAAAAATTGATCATTAATAAGTTAATTAATCAGTAATTAATTAATAGAATAAAATAGTTTATTCTTCAGTAAATAATTTAGTTAAGTAAAACTAAACTGTTTGGTAGGCATTGATAATCATGTTGATTGACTGTGATATCTGTGATGATTTTACTGTGATATGTTATGATATATTATGGATATCTGTGATAACTGTATATGATTTATCTGATATATCTGTTATGTTAATTTCTGATATTTAATTAAACTGTTAAGTTAAATAGACAACTTGGCCCTTAAAATGGCGTTTGGATCCGATGAGACCGGGATCGGAAGAATCAATTTTGATTCTCCGAAAACCACATCGATCCGAATTAAACGATAGGTCGTAACTTATCAAATAGAGATCGAGATGGAGTTTCAGAATGCAAGGGTTATCATCGTTAACTCTGAGGGTGATTCCAAAATGAGTGTAACGAGATAATGCCTTCGGTTTCGTTCGAACCCGGAATGAACTTGTATGGATTGAATGCTTTCAACACATCGTCAGGCGGACGATGAGCATTCTAAGTGATATGTTCTTTAAAGGTAATCGTAGCCTCAAGCCTCATCAACCGGGAATGGCTAAAACAGGGGAGATGCAGCAAGGTTAGGTGGGTCATGCCCAAGCAGGACAAGATTTTCCCCTGTCTAGATGTCCCTTTTTATTTCGGCTTTGTGGGCAGTTGTTGGCCACAACTGCGGGGTTATCTTGTTCGGGACTGTTCAGTAAGGAATGGTTCCGGCCTTGTGTTGCAGGGGATGAAGGGAGTAATCCTCGGTACGGTGATCTAGGCCCCGTACTGTGACGGGCGGTACCCCAGTAGCCCTGCCATTGTTGGAAATCCATTTACCCTACGAGACCCTACGGTTTTGATTTGTATTACCCACTTTCGTGGCTAGTAGCTGGAATTTAATGAATGTAAAAATTTCGGCTATTTTCTATTTACTTGAAAACCCTAGACACTATTATAATATCACAGAATTTCCTATAAAATGTTTTGGTTAGCGTAAGGTAAAAACTTACCCGTATTTATTTGTGGGAAGTCTTACGTGATACCTTTATTTTCAAATGATTTTCAAAGTTAAGCAATTTTAACTTGTTTACTCATACCATACCCATGTCTGACCCGGAGTTTATATTTTGTGTTTTTCATAAACTCTTGGGTACTCAAATTTTTACTAGTAGCCAAGTGATAGGTATTGGAAGTGTTGATTTTCTGGAGGAGCTATTTTGGGGAGAAGACCGGGCGTATGTATCTATATATGTAGTTCCTCTATGTAGTTAGTAATGCTGTATTTTGGATGTATGTATGGACATATATGTATACGACAGTCCTGTTATGTGATATTGTACGACTCTGATGTATGTATAACTATGTAATAGATATGTGATGTATTATATTTTGTTCCATTCCGCTGTGAGATTCTGATGTTGTTGTTCTTTCTTTCTATTCTTTTCTATTTCTATCCCTTTCTTTCTTAATGATGAAACGTCTTTCTGGGTTTGAGAAAGGCGAGTCGTCACAAAATGTAATTGAAATTGAATGTTGAAATGGAATATAACTTAAGTAATGTTGAATGAAGTTGGTTTTGGTACCAAGGTAAAATGAGTAAAGTGATAAATATAAAGTTGAGTTATATAAATGAAACTCAACTTGAAATGCAAAAGGAATTAGCAATTGGATTAATGAATGGATTGAATGTTAATCAATCAAATGTAAATAAATTGATATGAAATAATGAATGTAAGTGTTAATTCATTAAAGTTAATTAAATGTGTTAAACCAAATTGAGGGTGAACAAAGTAAACATGAATGTTGAATGTAAAGTGAACAAATTCGGTTGTGTTGAATATACATTGGTTGTTATTTGATTGTAAATTGGTTGTATATAAATTCATTAAGTGTTGATGAAATGGAATTAGTGAAATTAAAAGCTAAAGTAATTGAATTTGTAAATAAAACTAATTTAAAATAGTGATATGAATCAATTGTGAATGAAAGATAATTGATAAATTCAACATTTAAAAGGTAAATTGAATCCAAACAGAATTGAAAGTGTAAAATGAATTCGAATGAAATTGATAATGCAATCTAGAATGAAAATGGATATATAACTTCAGTAGTAAAGTAAAAATGATATAAGAAGTATATATTGAAAATTTTGTAAAGGAATGTGCAAAATAAATTTGAAAGTTGTAATTGGATATTATGACTAGCAGGATATACAGGTGTATTAAAGGAAATGGAAATTGGAGTTTTGATTTTGAAGATAAAAAAATTGAATTGCTTTACAAAAAGGTATGTATTTCAATTTCAGTATGAAATTTGATGATCTTCATGTCTAGCTGCTTGGCTTTTCGTTTTCTTTTTGAAATTGAGGGCCCGTGGTGGCATTTTGTAGTCGTACCGAGCTAGCCGCGCAAAGAAGGTTGTGGCGAAATTTTTTGAAAATTTAAGGCGTTAGAAAATTTTCGAAATTTTTTTGGAAAAAACTTTGTGAAAACTAAGTTTTGATTTGAAGTTAAAAGTTAAACGATATAGTTGATTTTAAAAAAATAACTATATATGGATTTGAAAACCTAGCAAATATTTTGTAAGAAGTTTAACTATGGATTTTGGGAAAGTTAAACACTTAATAGATTTGCGAAATCAAATTTGTATGGTTTATTTTGAAAAGTCAATGAATTCTGTAACTGTTTCTTACTTGGTAATTTCTAGGACGAAATTCTGTTAAAGGGGGTAGTTTGTAACGACCCAGAATTTCTGTCATTTGAAATTCATATATTTAATTGATTTTAAATATCAACAAGTAAAATTTGTAAGTCGAATAATTTATTTTTCGAATATTTAGATTTAATTGGACAATTAAATCGACAGTTTAGCATTTAAAGTTGCGTAAATAATTGAAAATTGGGTTTAATGTGATTAAAAATGATTTATAAAGTATATTAAATCATATTGGAGTTATAGTGATGTTATAGAACTTTTAAAATTGAACTAAAAGTTAATTTGTGAAAATTGAATATTTTAATATTTAATTGTCGAGTTAAAATAGCCATTTTTCAAACAGTCTCGGATTTCGATGAAACAAGTTTCATCGAATCCGTAATGTTATATTATTGTAAGGTTTCAAATTTCGTGTCAATCGGATTTACGGTTTGTCCGAGACAAGCTAAAACGCATAGAAATTTGGTTAATCGATTTAATTTAAATTTGATCGTTTATTGCTGTAACTCGCACAGATGACCGAATTAGCTTTCGAAACCTATTGCATTGTGTCCGGAATGCGGGGTAAACCCTAGAAACGCCGGTCACCGCGCGAGATTTGGAGTTCGGAATTTTGGAGTGAATAGTGTTTTTCATTAAAATTCTATAAAAGGAACCCAACCCCTTCTATTTTGCAAAACCCTAGCTTCAAGAGTCGGCCGCCACTTTCATTCTATCAATGGCCAAAATTCAATTTCGTTCTTCCCTCGTTTTCTTCAAATCCGCAAAGCAATTCAACAAACTTCCAACTACAAACATGTAGAGCATCGAGAGATCTTCACAACCAACGGTCAAGATCGTTAATGAAGCTGTGGATCGACCAGAAATTGCGCGCGTTTGGCCAGCCTTGGTTCACATTTTTCGAAGCAATATGGTAATCGGGCTTCAGGATATGGCGGCCGAAGGTAGAGTTCAAGTTGCTCTTCGAAGTGGCGCTAGCTGATCGTCGTCAAGTGGCTCGAATTTGTCACGTCATCTAGGGTTTGAACGTGGCCTTTGGGTTCGGTTTCGCGTGAATAACCTTGAGGGATACGCGTTTGGGAAGAAACGTGCGTGCGGCTGTGTTTTCTTTTGGTAGATCGTGCGGCCAGATTTTGTTGTAGGGTTTAAATTAAAATATAAAATTGTAAATTTAATTTATATAAATTCGTATAAACTTCTGGTCACTATAACTTGTTCATACGAGGTCGAAAAATTACGAAACAACTTGCGTCGGGTTCGTTTTGTTGAGCACTACGCTATGGAACTGGATTGGAGTCGTTTGGAGTTAGTGATAATTTCGAGTAAAATTAAACGCACATTTAATTTTATTCGAAATGAAACGCTACAACTATTATCGGAAACTCAAGGTGAGAACTTCTCACTCAATCGACTTGTTTCGATTTAAATTTTAAATAGTTAGATTTAAAATTGCTTGATTGTGTGATTGGATGATAAATTATTATCTATTGTTTGAAATAAACCCTATACGTCGTATATTAAGCGGAGGTTATTTATTAAAAACATATACCGCGATAATTCCAACTTGAATGGAACTGCTATTATATATGTATTTGGAGTTGATTTCCCGCATTATATAGCGGATGAGACCCTATTGCGCCGCATAATAGCGGATAGTATTTTATAAATCTCATATACTGCGATATTCCGTCTCGAAGCGGAATTGGTATTGTGCTAACATCTTTGGATGCAGGGAAACAGGTTGGAGGGATCCAATTGGATTCCTCAAACATTTGAATTGGTTTCAATGTTGTGTGTTGATCTATTTATAATCTGCGTGATTATCTTTGTGATTGGAATCGTTAAAAGCTAAATTTTAGCCGAATATATTTTTGGTATCATTAGATGCCGAAAATAAATAAAATTTGATTTTTGAAAATTTAATTCGAGAATTCATAATAAAATTTATTTTGAAATTGATTCATTTTAAATAAATAAACGTTGAAATTCTTATGTTATAAAAATTGTGATTTTTGTGAAATATAGCCGAAATGTGATTTTTGAAATAAGTAGTTGATTTATTTATAAAATGGTTTAAATTGGGATTTTTGAATTATTATAAATAATTTATATAAAAGATTTATAAAATTGATATTTATAAATTAAAATATTGGAATTATAAAACAAGTTTTTATAAGTGTTAAAACGAAGTATAAATGGATTTCATAAGTGGATGAAATCTATAGATTTATAAATTGTGAAGTTATAAAATGAATAGATTTTGTGAAATAAAAAAAATTATAAGTAATTAACTTATAAACTGGATTTTAGCGTATAAATGGAATACGGATAGAATCTGTTAATAAAGTAATTTTATAAGTTGAAGTTGTTATAAAGTATAAATGGAATTTATAAACGTTGTTTCATAAATTCGAAATCGACTTATTTTGATAAGTTTAATTATTATAGCTTATTAAAGGAAATATATCCACGATTTTGGGATGGTGGATAATCCTTTAAATAAAATATGTAGAAATTGATTTTGGTTAATGAAGTATATTCACGATTTTAGACGGTGAATAATATATTAAAGAAATATTTTGGGAAAGTGATATTTCAAATAGAATTAAAACGATTTAAAGATGTTTTAAATTGTATTAAGTGTCGAAACCATAGATTTCAACATTCACTGTTGAAATAGACGTTTTCGAGAAATAGAAGGAAATGGTGGACTATAACACTGTTGTTATAGTAAATGATTTCCGAAAGGAAATGTTTTATATAGTATTGGGATTTATATATATCTATTTTAATTTCGAATCCCTATACTAGTGATTTTGGGTCGTCCTAACGATGTTTTACGCAACATTCGTTTTCACTCAAATAAATGTGTTTAGGCGCACGTTTTCTTTAAAGAATGAAATATACACTTAATTTCGATTTAAGTATATTGAATATTTTCCAAGTGTTGAAAATAAATGGATTTGTGAATTACTTATTATTAAATAAGTATGAAAATGTTTTCCAATATGAAGTGAATGTTTTGAGATTTTATCTTTTAAAAATAAATTGAAAATGAATATTAGAAATCGATTTGAAAATCGTATATTCATAGATATTTTGGAAATGTAAATTCACTATGGAATTTATAAAAGAAAGGGAAATTTGTTTAAAAAAATAAACATTGATTTATTTTTGAAGTGTGGAAATAAATTTATGGATTTGGAACGTAAGTTAAAATAAATCGGTAAGGATTTATTTGATTGATTTAAATGAACCATTTTAAATTGAAAATGGATAAATATTTGGAAGTGTTTCCGTTTAAGGAAATTGATTTGAAATTTGTTTTCAAAGATTGAAAGGTGAAAAATGATTTGAAATTTGTTTTCAAATGGTTGAAGTGTGGAAATTATATCTTGTAAAGATATTTTTGAAAATAAATAATTTGGAAAATTATTTGAAATCGGGTGATGTTGTGAATATTGATTGATAGCTAAATAACCGACTATCAATATTGACCCTTAAATGGCTATTTGTTGTGAATTGGTTGAAATTAAATGCTACACTTATTTTTAAATTATTGCGCTCGTTATTCGGATTACCCATTCCGAATAGTGATACGACGTAATGGATAGCACTGAAGACCGGGTACTTGTGAAAACGATAGGATGACCTATCGATTGTCTCTGCACCGTTAGCTACGGTATGGAGATTTCCTTTGTGATCGGAAATTCGATCGGGATTGTAAATACCCGGATTGCAAGGGCTTCTTTGGAAGTGCCTTCGGTTCTGTTCGAACCCGGAACAGATTTGTATGGTTACATGTCTGACATTACATTTTGAGATATAAAGCAGATTTCTTTCAAATACATTTCTGTGGTGGCGAAGAATTTATTCTCTTATCTTAACACCCTTCTCTGAGACGTACGAGCTCAGAGGTTATGTAGTTGAAGGTTATCAGCGACATATTCCCAATTTGGTAAAGTGGCATGCTGAGTGTTGCTCTGTGATGATTATTTATTGATCATTTGCTGATTAAAGCGTGGCTTTGTGAAAAAGAGTAGCTTTGTGGACGAGACTTCGTCAGACCTCACACCCCGGAAATGGTCAAAACAGGAATATGCGGCAAGGTTATGAGGGTCGCTCCCTTTAGGGTATGTCATTTCTTTCTGGAAAAGGGTGGTGTCAGGTATGGAGCCCTGATGCTTAACCTATGTGGTTGCTACAATCTCATTTTCTGTGTGGTTGTTGCTTGGTGATAGGGGGCCCTCGGATAAAGGTCCCAAAGGACCGGGGAGTGGCATACTCGAGAAGTAGTTACCTAGTTACAGAGGTAACCCGGCCTTGTGTTGGTAGAGATCCGGTTAGGTTCTCGGGACGACCCGCCAGAGGCGATCCCATGTGGCAGTTGGAAAATCCTTAGCGTGACCATTTGTTGGAAAATCCAAAGAAACAGTACGAGTCTTGTACGGTTTTAGTTGTATAACCTGCCATGAAATGTGGCAGTAACATGCTATTGAACATGGTAGCTATAGTAGGCATACGATAATGGTCGTATGTTGGCTAAGATTTATATTCTATTTTCGAAATGCTTTCTACACTATGCACTAATAATAATATCAAAAATGATTTGTTTTGCGTAGTAAGCATCTTTGACTATCATAAGGAGAAATCTCCTCCAATTCTGCGTTTGCATTATGTGTGTGGGGAGGCCTTATGGTAATTTCATTTTCCAAAAGCATTGCGGATATTTTCCACTTCCCTTGTTGTTGTTGTTGTTTTAAAGATAAATAACTGTTTTAAGTTCTCACACCAGTCCCATGACTGACCTGGAGTTTATTTTTCTCTTTCTAAACTCTGGGTGCCCATAATTTTCCACACGGGCAGTCTAGGGTTAGGTTATCAGATCATTCTGGATTCAGAAGTGCTTTGGAGCTCAGGCGGCGGGATGGATGGCGCGACGTATTACTTCTATATGATATTATGTTTTCCACTGTGTATTTCACTTGTAAGGACATGTTGTGTAACTGTCCATTGTTTTGTTGTGTTGTATATTGTTATTGTACACTATGATGTGATGTAATGTAATAACTGATATGGTTCTTTGTTTTAAAGATTATTCATTTATTTATTATATGTTGTTCCGCTGCGATATGTGAGATTCTGATGTTGTTTCTGTTCTGTTATCTTACTTCTTCTATCTTTTTCTTCTATCTCTTCTTTTTAACCCTAACAATTCGGTTTTCCGGCATTCGATTATGCGACATTTGATACAGTGGACGTAAGAATGCCGACCTTCGGATCCTGACATAATCGATATGTTACAATTACTGTCAGGTTTTTCAAAAACCTGAAACAAACAACTGACTCGGGTCAAACAAGATTTGCTTCGAGTCATTTCCTCTTCTGCTTCGAGTCAAGTACTCGAGTAACTCGAGTCTACCCCGAGTTCAAAACTCTGCACACCACTAAAGTTCATCAGAACTTCAAACTGCATCGTTTACTTGCACCGTGGCTCTGGCCACCTCCGGCCATCCACCAGCACTTCAATCCATCAGCGACATCACCTGGCGACATCACGACCCTCCAAAGCCACCACACTTGCTCGAATCAAAATCGAGCGCCCAATCTCAAACCTGGAAACACAATCAGGTTTCCCCCCTCAAAACCTGTCAACACCTCAACCTCGCCGCTCCGACCACCTGAAGGTCTGCAATTCCTGCTACACCTTCCCTAATGACCAAGCTTCCATCTCCCACAAACCCATTACATTCGATCAACTATAGAAGGAGAGATGATCGAATCTTCCAGTCTGATAAAACTAGGGTTCCCAACCAAGAATCCACCACCTCTGCCTCCTCGATGAAATGCATCACCGTCAACCATTTTCCCATCAACTACAAACACTCCTTCATCAATATCAAAGATTCCGACCTCTCCAGATACAAAGATCATCAGAAATACCCATTTTCCACTTTCTGATGAACCTAGAACTGCTCTTTAACCTCTTTACTAAAATCATAATTTTTTTAAAAAAAAATCGTGTTTTGATTTTAGTATTCAATTTATATTCATGAATCCATAAAATAGGATGATTAAAATTTCATTTAAATTTGAGCTTGCACGGTTGCTATGATTTTCCAGAGCCAATACAAGTTTATATTAACTTAATTAAATTCTAAAACTTACTTTAAAATTAAACAAACAATTTTGTTTGTGAACTAAATCCTAATAGAAATTTAGCCAAAGAGAACATGAATTTTAAACAACAGGAAGGCTGGAACTATGAACAGAGGACATTCTTATAACTTGCATACAACTGTTTACATTTACATATATATACACACCATAATATTTTATTACAAAATTAGCATGCAATTAGATAAAATTTTAGATTTTAAAAGTTACTCACATTGCTTTGAGAATGAACAGAGCATTTTGGTTTGAAATAGCTTAAAAACTGAGAATTGTTTGATTTGATCTCCTAATCTTCTTGTTTGTTGAGTTGCAAACATTATTTAAGTTGTATAAAAATGGAAATGCTAACTTGTATTTTCTCCTGACTTGTTATGACTTGAATGAATGAAATAGGGATAGATATAAAAGAGTTGTACATGGGGGTAGGTGATATCTAGGTAGCTATTTGCAGGTACAAATATTTTCATTTTTATTTTATAGATTGGACAAAGATTTTATTTTGGAGGCCGAGTAGATTTTTGGAACAATTCGAATAGACTAAAATGTTGCTCGCATTTTATGTTTGAGTACTTTGTGTCTCCTACTTAGCTTACCTTTATGTTTAGATATTTTACTTTTACTTTGTTCTTTCCCTTTAAAAAAAAATTACGGGTTACATACACATACAAGCCTGGTTTGCTTCCATTCTTTAGATATATAGATATTTATTTTACTTTGTTCTTAGCTTTGCATTTATTTCTTTCCTTTACTTTCCTGGGTAATGTTTTTACTTATATCCAAATATACAAAGTTGTTTTAGTATTTACTATGAATTTTAGCCTAAATATTTAATTCCATTTCTAACATGTGTGTTTAATTTTATTTTTCTTTTATTTTTAAACTTAAACTATCAGTACTAAATTTACTTATTATTTATATACTTATGTTAATATTTATGAAAGTTGTTTTATTTTAAATATTATTGAAAAACTTTATTTTAAATTTTCAAATCATAGCTTACTATCAAAATACTCATATATATAAAAATAAATTTAAGATAACAATTTCTATTTATATTAAAAATCCATTTATAAAGATATTACATTATTAATATAGCTCATTATTAAATTAAAAATAATTTATAAAAGAAATTATCTCTTTATTAATAAATTAATTATTTTTATCAAGCTATATTAAAAAAGAACAAAACAAACTTTTTATTTAAATTTAAACTTTGGCTAGAATCATTTTAAACAATTAAATTTATCTTAAGTATTTTAAAATCATATGGTTATTTATTTAATATTAGATTAAATCAAATTTCCAAATTACCAAAAATATTAAAATTAGAAAAATGCCTTTATTTATTAAATTTAAAACAAAGCTTATCTATTTACAATATATACAAATATATATACATTACAAATAGAAAACAATTTATTAGCCTTTAAAAGGTAAATTATTAGTTAAATATTTATTTAAATGAAGATTCTTAAATCAAATTCAAATTTATTATTAACAATATTGTCAAATCAATTTAATTTTAACACAGATTATTAAAATGATATTGCCAAAAAATTTGGGATATCAAAGCTAAGAAGGGAGTTCCTGGAATAATCCATAGGTTCCTAGTCAACCCATGAAAACTAGAATATAAGATGAGTTGTTGGAATGACATAATGATTCAGGGAAATCCATGAATCAATTAATTTTTTTTGGCAGGGGCCTATAAGTTCTTAGTGATCCCATGAAAACTCTAAAATAGGACAGGGTTGTGAGAAATGCGGATTACGGATCTTAAGACTAGAATTAACACTAGAGGGGAGGGGTAATAGTGTTTTAAGGAATTACTAAATCTTTTTGAGTTTATATTAAATTGAACACAAATGTATGCAATATTCAAACATAGATACGATCACAGAATCAAACACAGATGCAGAAATCAAGTAAAAGCAATAAAGGAAAGAACACACTGGATTTTATACTGGTTCGGAGTTACCCTACATCCAGTCCCGCACACAAGTACGGATTTCCTTTCAAAAGCAATGGTACAATTACACCCTCAATTTCAAGGCCACGAGGTACACCACTCCAGATTCACAATCCTCTGGATAGAGATACTTGATTTTACAGGCAACACGTTCACCCAGTTGATTTCCTAGGCTACAATCACACCTTTTCTCATTTGATTGATTCATAGGCTACAATCACACCTTTTCTCGCTTAGTTTATTGCAAAGAAGCCTATAACTCTAAATAGCACTAAGATCTTGTTGAGATAGTGATAGAGAATCAAACCAGAGATGATCTAGTTAGATTCAATTGTGATTTCGGCAGAGTAATGGTAAAAATATATATAAAGAAATGTGGAGGAAGAAGAGGAGTGAAATCAGAGAAAATATTAATTAAAATTCGTTTAAAACTGCCCCTATTTATAGTAGAACAACAGCCATGTCCATTCGTGAAAGGATATGACGAATAGACACTTTTTTTGAATTTCAAAATTTTGAAATCAACTGCCACCTTGTTGACAAGGGGTACTTGAGGTTGTCGACATGCCAAAGGAAATTTTGGTAATTTGTTTTTCTTTTTAAATAACTTCTATCTTGTATTAAAATTATTTTTAAACTTTATAAATATACTTAACTATAGTTAAAATACATAAATAAATATAGAGAATAATATTTTGATATATATAAAATTTCACTATAATTTTATATTTAAATCTAACTATAAATATTAAAAGTTAAATATATTATTATTAAAAGATAGTTTAAAACCAAGGATAATTTGATTTTGAAAATAAAGATTATTTTGAGGCTAAAAATATTTAAAACTAGGATAGATGTTTTTTTATTCTTTTAAAAGGAAGATTTTGAAATCATTTTTGAAAACAAATATAATTGTGTAAAAACCATTTGAATAAAAGTTAGTGGATATAAAACAATGTTCTGTTAGATTTTTCGTAGGTTCCATCCTACTTAGGGTTCCATCCCTTTTCCCATGCTCGAAGTGGATTCCATTCCACGAATAAATTGGATTTTAAGATGCCAGTGCTTTTCTAGAAGTTTTAACAAAATTCCTAAATAAATTACTAATTATTGAAATCTTGAACTTTTGATAATCTTGATACTCATGAGTCTTCAATCTTGATATCTTGAGTCTCTATACTGTACAGTCTTCATTCTTGGTACCTGTATGGTTAAATCCTACATATACACGTATATCTAAACTATAATGTTAGTATTATATTTTATAACAATCCCTAAGGTTGTTGTCATCAAAACCATCATATCAAGGACTAACAATCTCTCCGTTTTTGATGATGAGAACCTTTGTTTATAAAATATTATTTCTATCGTTATAACTCCCCCTAAAACCAATAACTCCCTCTTAATCTATGCCTAACTATCCTATTTTATTTTTCTCCTTCTTTGTCATCAACAAAAACTAACTCCAAAATGTATAACTCCCCCTTAATCTAATACTATATGACATGTGATTATAATGATAGTGTTATCATAAATAACCATCACTTAAATCTAAAACTAAAACTTAATCCTAAATTACTAACTATCCTAACTAAGAATCTATATATGATAATACTTATAATAGTGATAATTGTGAGAATTAAAATATAAGAACACAAATTATTTATTAATTATACATTGTTATATTTACATTTTCGTAGAGAACGTAAGAAGGAACATACAACAATAGGAAAGAGAGAAAAGAAACTAATGTGTGTCTTTGAAAATGGAAGATCTACGAACCGAACAATTGGGGTACTAGAAACAGAAATTCCACGTTGTTCGACTAGATTTCCATCCTTATTAAAGCACATTTCGCCAACGCAAACGACTTTGTCGTCATCTTCTGCATGCTCTTCTTCCATTAAGGTTTCTTCTTCTTCCTCGTTGTCCTCTTGCACTTGATCTCCTGAAGACTCTTCATCAATCAAGATCGGATTAGCGTGGTTGTCCATTAGAAACTTTTGCAAATTTCTAAGGATTTTTCCTTGCCGTTCTGGTACTTTGGCCATTCTAAGTTGCACCACTTGAATTTCAGTCATTAATTGTAGTGCATCCTTCAAGAAATCCTCCATTTTCATCACTCGTGCGAGCGTAGTTCGTTGAAATGGTCCAGTAGAAGGAGAAGGGAACGAAAAGGTTGAATTTTTGTTTGATTTGGAAGAGGAGCCCATTGTATAAATGTTTTAAAAAGATAGAACAGAGAAAGACTAGAGAGAATGATCAAAATTTTGAAATAAGAAGAACATAGAACCACTTATTTGAATTTTGGTAGGAAATTTTCAAAAATAAACAAATCGTTATATGTCGACAGGGATAGGAGTGGGTTGTCGACATGGTGCTTGATATTTTTTCTGTTTGATTTATTTTAATTTAATTTTTAATTATACTTTGTTATTTATATTTTATATTTCAGTTATTGAACAAATACCTATTTTTTTTCTTAATTTAGTAAATATAGATTCATTTAAGGGTTTTGTTAAGATATCAGCAATTTGATTCTCAGAATTGATATAATCGAGAGTAATTACTTCCTTACTTATATTATCTCTGAGAAAATGATGTCTAATATCAATATGTTTAGTTCGAGCATGATGAGTAGTATTTTTGGATAAATTTATTACACTAGTATTATCACAACAAATTGGTGATTTTGAGATATTTAAACCAAAATCTTTTAAAGTTTGTTGCGTATATATTACTTGAGAACAAGCCAAAGCAGCAGAAATATACTCTGTTTCGGTTGTTGATAAAGAAACTGTGTTTTGCTTTTTACTAAAGCATGAAATCAGAGAATGCCCCAAAAAGTGACAAGTTCCACTTGTACTTTTTCGGACTGATTTACAACCAGCATAATCAGCATCATAGTAAGTTATTAATTCAAAAGAATCATTTTTAGGATAAAATAAGCCATAATCAAAAGTGTGTTTAACATATCTTATGATACGTTTTACGGCTTTTAAGTGGGTCTCTTTAGGTTGGGATTGATATCTTGCACAGGGACAAATACTATGCATGATATCAGGTCAACTAGTAGTGATATAGAGTAGTGATCCAATCATTCCTCTATATAATTTTTGATCTACATCTTTCGAGAGATCTTCTTTACTTAGGTACTCGTTGGTTGCCATGGGAGTGTGTTTTCCACTTGCAGTAGTCAAACCAAATTTACTAAATAGGTCTTTAGCATATTTTTCTTGACTAATAAAGATACCATTGTCTAATTGTTTTATTTGTAATCTTAGAAAGAAGTTTAATTCATCCATATGACTCATCACAAACTCTTTTGTCATTATTTTAGAAATTTTTTTATTCATTTCAAAATTAGTTGATCCGAAAATGATATCCTCTACGTAGACTTGTACTAGTTGAATATCATTTTTATCTCTTTTAATAAAAAGAGTATTATCTACTTTACCAATTTCAAAATTTTATTGTAATAAGTAAGATCTTAGTCTATCATACCAGGTTCTAGGAGCTTGTTTTAGACCATATAGAGCTTTCTTCGTAAACATAATTTGGTAATTTTTCATTATCAAAAAGTGGCGGTTGTTCACATATACTTCCTCTTTTACAAATCCATTTAAAAAGGCACTTTTAACATCCATTTGATATAATTTGAAATTGTTAAGATTTGCGAAAGCAAGTAGAATCCTAATGGCTTCTAATTTTGCTATGGGAGCAAAGGTTTCATCAAAATCTATTCCTTCTTCTTGACAAAAACCTTGAGCGACTAACCGGACTTTCTTTCTAACAACCTCTCCTTGTTCATTCATTTTATTTTTATAAACCCATTTATTTCCAATCATAGTTTTATTTTCAGGTCTAGAAACAAGTTCCCAGACATCATTTCTAGTGAATTGATATAGTTCTTCTTGCATAGCCAAAATCCATGAATCATCACTTGATGCTTCTTTTGGATTTTTGGGTTCAATAGTTGATATGAAGGCTACATTGCTCATTTTACTTAGTTTATTTCTAGTTTTAACAACAGATTGCATATCTCCAAGTACATTTTCTATAGGATGATCTTTTAAAAGTTTAATCTTTTTATTAAGATGATTAGTTTCATTATTAGTTTCAGTCGACTCTTGATTTTGAGTGATTAAATCCTCTCATCATTTGTATCTTCAAAATTTTAAGACTTTCATCGAATGAAACATGCATTGTTTCTTCGATGGTGTTAGTTCTTAAATTAAACATTATGTACGCTTCACTTCTGTTAGATTATCCGATAAAGATACCTTTGTCAGATTTAGGATCAAATTTATCTAAGTTATCCTTTGTATTTAAAATAAAACATTTACTTTCAAAAATTCTAAAATAAGATACCTTAGGTTTCTTTGAATGAAGAAGTTCATAAGATGTCTTATCAGTTAAATGTCTAACTAAAATTCTATTTAAAATATAACAGGTAGTAGCAACTGCTTCTGCCTAAAAATACTTTGATAATTTACTATCTGGAAGCATAGTTCTCGCACACTCTTGAATCGTCCTATTTTCACGTTTTACTACCCAATTTGGTTATGGAGTTCTATGTAAAACTGTGGGTTATTCCCTTTTTATTGTAGAATTCCTCGAACTTTTCATTTTCCAATTCACAACCATGATCACTATGGATGGTTATAATTTTTAGAGAAAGTTGATTTTGAATCCTTTTTGTAAAGTTTTTATAACATTCGAAAGTATCACTTTTATGTTTCAAAAATATTGTCCATGTATCTATAATTACAAAAATATATTTACTATGATTTATTAACAGAATTGGAGATGGACCAAATAAATCAAGATGAAGTAATTCAAGAGGTTTTGAGGTTGAAATCGTATCTTTTAATTTAAAGGAACTTATTCTAAGTTTTCCTAATTGACATGCATCACATAGACTATCTACTTTAAAATTCATTTTAGGGAACCTCTTACTAGATCATGTTTTAACATTCTAGATAAGAGTTTGAAATTCAAATGTCAAAATCTCTTATGCCAAATCCAAGGGTCACTTGTATTTGCCAAAAGACGCAAGTTATCATTTGAAACTTTCATACTAAGAATATAAATATTCTTTTTCCTAATTCCCTCAAATATTATGGTTGAATTATTATCTTTAATGTAACACTTATCTTTTTCAAATTTAATTTTATATCCTTTATTGCAAAGTTGACTAACACTTAGCAGATTATGTTTCAGATTTTTAACTAGCAAAACGTTAGTAATAATAGGAGTTTCAACGCTACCGACTTTGCCGATGCCAATCACATATCCTTTAGAGTTGTCTCCAAAGTTAACCAGTCCTCCATCTTTGTATATTATATCATTCAGCATATCTGGATTGCCAGTCATGTGTCTAGAGCATCCACTATCGAGTATCCATTTATTTATTTTTGATCTGCACAATTTGTCCATTGTGGATTGATTCCTGAACACCCATAAAGCATGTTTCCTGCACATCATACAATTTTGATAGACAACTTGAATTCGAATATTGATTATATGCAGACTCAAGAGACAATGATGATCTAAATATTTCTAAACTAGTATTAAAAGTTTTTTAAACATAGCCATTTTAAAAACTTTTTCAAAAATCATATTATGAAACTTTGAAAACCTTGCTTTGATACCAAATATGAGAAATGTGGATTATGGATCTTAAGGCTAGAATTAACACTAGAGGGGGTGAATAGTGTTCTAAGGAATTACTAAATCTTTTTGAGTTTATATTAATTTGAACATAAATGTATGCAATATTCAGACACAGATATGATCACAGAATCAAACACTGATGCAGAAATAAAGTAAAAGCAATAAAGGAAAGAACACACCGGATTTTATACTGGATCAAAGTTACCCTACATCCAGTCCCACACACAAGTACGGATTTTCTTTCAAAAGCAATTGTACAATTACACCCTCGATTTCAAGGCCACGAGGTACACCACTCAAGATTCACAATCATTTGGGTAGAGATACTTGATTTTACAGGCAACAAGTTCACCCAATTGATTTCCTAGCCTACAATCACACTTTTTCTCACTTGATTAATTTCACACGCTACAATCACATATTTTCTCGCTTAGTTTATTACAAAGAAGCTTATAACTCTGAATAGCACTGAGATCTTGTTGAGATAGTGATAGAGGATCAAACCAGAGTGATCTAGTTAGAATTAATGGTGATTTCGGCAGAGTAATGGTAAAAATATATATAAAGAAATATGGAAGAAGAAGAGGAGTGAAATCAGAGAAAATATTAATTAAAATTCGTTTAAAACTGCCCCTATTTATAGTAGAACAACAACCATGTCCATTCGTGAAAGGATATGATGAATAGACACTTCTTTTGAAATTAAAATTTTTGAAATCAACTGCCACCTTGTCGACAAGGGGTACTTGAGGTTGTCGACATGCCAAAGGAACTTTTGGTAAAAAAAATTTTAAAATAACTTCTATCTTGTATTAAAACTATTTTTAAACTTTATAAATATACTTAACATAGTTAAAATACTTAAATAAATATAGAGAATAATATTTTGATATATATAAAATTTTACTATAATTTTATAATTAAATCTAAGTATAAATATTAAAAGTTAAATATACTATTGTTAAAAGATAGTTTAAAACCAAGGATAATTTGATTTTGAAAATAAAAATTATTTTGAGGCTAAAAATATTTAAAACCAGGATAGATGTTTTTTTATTCTTTTAAAAGGAAGATTTTGAAATTATTTTTGAAAATAAGATATAATTTTGTAAAAAACATTTGAGTAAAAGTTAGTGGATACAAAACAATGTTCCACTAGATTTTTCGTAGGTTCCATCCTACTTAGGGTTCCATCCCTTTAACGGGCTCGAAGTGGATTCCATTCCACGAATAAATTGGATTTTAAGATGTCAGTGCTTTTCTAGGAGTTTTAACAAAATCCCTAAATAAATTACTAATTATTGAAATATTGATTTTGGTAATCTTGATACTCATGAGTCTTCAATCTTGATATCTTAAATCTCTATACTATACAGTCTTCATTTTTGGTTACATATATATCTACACTATAATGTTAGTATATATATTTTATAACAATTCCTAAGGTTGTTGTCATCAAAACCATCATCTCAAGGACTAACAAGGGTGTCCATGAATTATAAAATGGTTATTAGTAGACCCATGAAAACTAATAGGTTAATATTGACATAAAAACTATAAATATGATAGGGAGTCAATTAAAATGGGGATGGGATGTCCAAAATGTTTTTAACCATTTTGGATGCAGGAGCACAGTATATGGTTCTATAAAAAGGGTTTTAGGATACTAATGAGGGGAGAACCCGTTCTGCTAGTGGCATTGTCTCACTAGATATCTAAATGGATTGAGATGTTAAATTGTGATTCATACCAGGCTTTATGTCTGACTGAAGTTTTTTCTCTCCACATTAACTCTCGAGTACTCAATTGCTTTGGCGTAGTTTGAGGTTTAGGTTTTCCAGGATCTCTTCTTAGATGAATAAAGATTCCGAAGGCGTGTAGGAGGCAGTTAGTTATTTAGAGTTATCTTTTTCCATTGTGTATTTTGTATGTAAAGGCAGACTTATTAGCTTTACTATATACTCTAATCAACGAAGGGGTATCTTCATATGTCGCTCTTGGCGTATTGTGTAATGATTATATTTTTCTAAACATGGTTAATGTTTGTGGGATTATGTAATGAACATGAAATATTTTAAATGGAATGTGGTAATGTACTTTTAATTTGTTAATTTTTTCCATATTCTTATGACATGTGTATTAATGTATCGAACATCGCCGTATTTGGTTGCTAAGAATTAATAACTATGGATGACTACAACATCCGTAGTCGTTAGTTTTAGGCCTTCAAGTAGGGGGATGTTACAAGTTGGTATCAGAGCATAGGTTTATGAAACTTAAAAAGAAAATCAAAACCTAAAAGCTTTTTGGAACATAATCCGATAAATTAGAAATATGATCGGGGTTTGGGTTAACGCTAGAGTAACGTATATGTAATTGATATATATATATATATATATATATATATAAGTACATGTTCCCCTCTCTCTTAGACTGTTCTTTTATATCTTACTAAGGCTTGTATGCAGGTTTACGAGAAAGAATATATGGAAGTAGGAAATGGAAGAGGAAATCTAGGTGGAGGAAGCACAACTACCAACGGAAATGCCCGACCTAATACCAAGAGGAACCAAAGTCGACAAGCTAATGCAAATCTAAATGTTGATGCCAATGTAGGTGTTGGAGATCCGCCAGTAGATGCGGGTATGGTGTATCTGTTGTTGGCTAATCTTTTGCAAGCTAGGGTTGCTGGCAATTTTGGAGGAGCTAATCCTATGGCTCCATTTGGGAATAACTATGCTAAGCTGAGCAGGGACTATACCAGCTTGGGTGGAAAGCCGTTTACTGGAACCGAGGATCCTGAAAGTTGAGAGTTGGCTACTGAGCTGTGAGTGGATCTTTATTAGTCTAGAATTGGATGATGGACCAAAGAGGAGGCTGGCCTCTACACAGTTGCAAGGGGCAGCGCTCTATTGGTGGAATTGTGTTTCCGCCGAAGTTTCGGAGGAAGTGTCGACATGGTCTGATTTCATGATAAGATTTGAGCAGAAGTTTTAATCTAAAGTAGAAAATTTGGCTTTGATGAGGAAGTTCATGGATTTAGTCCAGGGAGAAATGTCAGTAATTGAGTACGTTGCTAAGTTTGATGAGCTGTCTAGATATGGATATGCTTTGGTTGATACTGACATCAGAAGGAATGAGAGGTTCATTCGAGGACTGAGGCTGGAGCTTGCTAGAATGACCCTGACACATGTCAAAGAACCCACTAATGTGGTGGTGGAAATGGCTATTTTCCATGAGGAGATGCTTGGTATTTCTACCAGAGAGAAACTAGTTGAATCCGAAGGTCCTTAGTGTAAGAAGAGGTAATTATTTAAGAGGAAGGGAGCTAGAAAAAGGAGGCTGCTAAGAAGGAAAATGCTGATTTGGCGTGCTTCAAGTGTAATAAGAAGGGTCGTTATGCTCACGAGTGCCGAATACGCAAAAAGAAGAAGCCTGTAGAGAAGTAGAATGTGAAATGCTTCAACTACGACCAAGTTGGGCATTACAAGAACCAATGTCCAGAGGCAGTCAAGTTGGACAGAGGAAAGATTTTTGCTGTTGATCTTCTTCTAAGTCTAATGCAGCAGAGAAAGGGAAAATTATGATGGAAGGTACGCTTTTAATTTAGGGTATACCAGTTAAGGTATTGTTTGATACCGGTGCATCACATTCAATTAAATCACAGTATTTGGTTGATACGTTATGCATTGAGCCCACATATCTTGTTACTTCTTTAAGGGTTGTGAATCTAATAGGAGGGTATGCAAATCTAGGGATGAGATGTGACCAGTTAGAACTTGATTTGTTAGGTCATAAGTTTGCATGCATTCTGTATGTTTTCGATTTCGTAGATTTTTGGATCATTTTGGGTATGGATTGGTTGGTTAAGTATGAAGCTAGAATATCTTGCCAGGATAAGGAAATATCATTGAGACACCTAGATAGTCATAACTGTAACATCTTCTCAGTGGAAAATTCCAGTAGGAGTGTTTGGGCTCTGTTAAGTGCCATGGAGGTTGGAAAAGAGCTTAGTCGGGTTCGAGTAGCAAGGGAATTTACAGATTTCTTTGAGCTGGTTAAGGGATTACCACCGAAACGAGCTGTTGAGTTTTGGATAGACCTTGTGCCAGGAGCTGAACCTGTGAGCAGACCACCTAGCAAGATGATATCAACAAAGATGAAAGAACTGAAGGTGCAACTAGTGGATCTAGAAGGAAGGAATTTTATTGGACCAAGCAGTTCTTCATAGGGAGCGACCATGGTGTTCATGGAGAAACTTAATGGGTCGTTAAGGTTGTGTATCAATTATCGTAAGTTAAACGAAAGGACAATAAAGAATAAGTACCCTTTAAGCGAGAATAGATAATCTGTCTGATCAGCGGAGTGGAGCCAAAGTGTTTTCATAGTTGGACTTAGCGATGGGGTTCCATCAGTTGAGAGTAGCGGAGTGGTTCCATCAGTTGAGTGGTTAGTGATGCTACTCAAGTTGATGATTGCGCCTGCTTTCTTTGTGGATTTGATGAATCGAGTCATCTGAGAGTATTTGGAAAGAATCGTGTTGGTGTTTATATACGACATTTGGGCATACTCTAAAGATGAGAGAGAGCATGAAGATCATCTTAGAGTCGTGCTGGAGACACTGAAGCAGAATCAATTAAAGGAAAAAAATTCCAAGTGTCATTTTTGGAAGAAAGAGGTTAAGTTTGTTGGTCACATGGTTTCAGAGAAAGGATTGTTAATCGATCCAAATAAGATCGAAGCTGTGAACAATTGGAAGAGACTAGAGACGATAACCGAGATCAGGAGTTTTCTTCGACTTGGTGGCTATTACTAGAGATTCATTAAGGATTTCTCATGGATAGCTGCACCTTTGAAAAATTTAACAAGGAAAGATGATAAATTTGTTTGATCTAACAAATATGAGCAAGGATTCCTTAAGTTAAAGAATTTGTTAACTAATGCTCCAGTGTTAGTAGCTCTAGATGGAAACCAATGGTTGGTAGACACGCATAAGCACGTGGGACCGGATTGGGAGAAGTGTTAATGCAGAAGGGTAAAGTCATTGCTTCGCATCTAGGCAGCATATACCGCACGAAGTAAGATATCCTACTCATGACTTGGAGTTAGCTTGGGTGATTTTTGCCTTGATGATTTGGAGGCATTATCTCTTAGAGGAGAGATTTGAGTTGTATATCGATCATAAGTCTTTAAGATACTTATTCGCTTAGAAGGAGTTGAATATGAGAAAGCAGAGGTGGCTGGAATTTTTGGCTGCTTATGATTTCAGGATAGATTTTACTCCTGGAAAAGAAAATAAGATAGCAGATCCTCTCAGTAGAAAACATCAGAATGTGGTGTTAGCTATGTTAGAAAAATGGAAGGATCTTGAAGCTTTGACCAGTTGCGGCATGCAGTTAAGATCAACTGCTAGTTATAGTCAGAGCACTGCCATGTTGTCTCATTTAGAAGTTTGACCAGTGTTGATCAAGAGAATTGCTGCTAAATAGAATGAGGATCCATTATTACTGAGAGGATTAGAAGGCTTGAGGCTGGAACTAAGGTCGCTGATTTGAAAGATTGTTGTCTTGACCATAGAGGATGATTGAGAATGAAGGGACGGTTATGTGTTCCAGATGTGGATAACTTAAGAAGATAAGTTCTTGAGGAATGTCATCGATCAAAGTTTACGATTCATCCTAGAGGGACCAAGATGTATTAAGATATGAAGAGGAGTTTCTATTGGGAAGGCATGAAGATGTTGGCTTGCGGGTAAGGCAATGTGCTAATTATCAACAAGTGAAGGCCAAACATAAGAAGCCGAGTGGTATTCTTCAACCTTTAGAGATTCCATTCTGGAAGTGGGATTCTATATCCATGGATTTTATAGACGGGTTGTCATTGTCGAATAGGGGAAATGAAATCATATGGGTTATAGTAGACAGGTTGACCAAGAGTGCCCATTTCATTCTAGTCAAGTCAACCAGGACGGCACCTTTTCTTGCAAAATTGTTCCTGAAGAACATAGTTAGACTTCATGGGATTCATAAATGCATAGTCAACGAAAGAGATGCATTATTAACTAGTGAATTTTGGAGGAGTCTGCAAGAGGTATTAGGTACCAAGCTCAAGATGACTAAAGCTTATCACCCACAGATGGATGGCAGACAGAGAGAGTCAATAAGGTACTCAAGGATTTATGGAGAGCTAGTGTATTGGACTTTGGTGGATCTTGGAAGGATCACCTACATTTGATTGAGTTTTCCTATAATAATAGTTATCATACTAGCATAAGAATGGCGCCTTTTGAAGCTTTATATGGAAGGCCATGAAAATCACCCGCATGTTGGTTAGAAACTGGAGATAGGTTGGTCTTAGGTCCATATTTGGTTGGAGAGGTGCCAGAAAAATTGAGTTCATCCGAGGACGGATGAAGGAGCTCAAACCAAACAGAAGAGTTATGCAGATAAGAGGCATAAAGACCTGGCGTTCTCATTAGTAGATAGGGTTTTCATTAAAGTATTACCGATGAAGGGTGTGGTACGGTTTGGAAAATCGGGAAATTTGGCCTTGAGATATGTTGGACTATTCCAGATTATAGAAAGGATTCGAAAGTTCGCGTACAGAGTAGAGTTGCCGATCAGTTTGGCAGGTGTCCATAATGTATTCCAAGTGTCTCATCTTCCTAAGTTTGTGCATGATTCAGAGGCAACTATTCCTCAAACAGAGTTGGCGGACATGGAAGTAGAGCCTAATTTGACTTTTGTAGATAACCAGTTTGAGTTGTAGCGAGGGATGAGAAAATAATAAGGAACAAGACAGGCAAGTTGGTGAAAGTTCAGTGAAGCGACAACGAGAATGACTGTACATAGGAGACAGAGGACAAGATTCAAGAGGCTTATCCTGATCTGCTTTGATGGTATGTCTATATTTGATTTATGTGGATTAGTTACCAGTCAAGTAGACTAGTATGGATGTTAGAAGTTGTTACAAATGATTGCTCTTTAGTCCTTACTGAATTTCAAGGACGAAATTCTTTCAGGAGAGGAGCCTGTAACACCCTTAATTTTAAAGAAGTAGCTTATGAAGGAGATACTTAGCTTATATTTAAAGCTTTCGAAAGGGGTAGTTTCGACTATGTTGAAACCCTTCTTGTTTAGAGGCCTTTCGATGGTATTGAAGACGACAATGCTATCAAAATGTATTGTTTGTTTTATAAATACAAGCCACTTCCTACTGCTTTCGAAAGCGATTAGGGGTTCGAAGTCAATGTTTTCAAAAGGGGTTTCGAAGCCAACCTTCAATTGTTTTACCCAGGTGTTTTAATGCTTTCGAAAGGATGGTTTCGACACCATAAAGCTTCCCAATACTTATTAAAATAAAGAATAGTTTCAAAAGAAATGCTTTCGCTTATGTTCACTTTAACCCATAAGTTGTTATTTTAAATAAAAACCCAATGGCTTTGAAAAGTATTGGTTTCGAAGGTAACCTTCAATGATTTCGGAAGTTGGAATTTTAATGGTTTCGAAGGGTAATCTTCAATGATTTCAAAAGGGGGAGTTTCAATGGCATCGAAGGGTAACCTTCAATGGTTTTGAAAGGAGTATTATTGAATGGTTTCGAAGCTATGCTCCTATACTTAAATGATAATAGTTTAACCAGGTCATAAGGTTTCGAAAGATATGCTTTTAAGCATTCGAAAGGTAGGAGCCTAATGTTTAAAGATATAATTTAATGCATTCGAAGGAGGTTGTCCAAGGAAGTCGAATGCAAGGTTTCGATGGTGTCGAAAGGATTTTTAAACCCAAACTCACTTTTTAAAAGGAAAAGTCCATGGCTAAATAAAGGAGTTTTGAAACAACTTTAAGTATGTAAATTTGAAGAAGTATTTCCTTGATAAAAGTATAAGTTAAAGAGATTAACCATGTTTTATATGTAAATGCTTTCAAGGACATTAAAACCATAGATGGTATTGTTAAGTTGTTATGTTTTCTTCTTCAAATATGAATATATTCACATGATAAAGGATCCATAATAGTATTTTGAGGATAAAGGGGTAGAAGAGCCAGCTATGTTAACTCAGTAGTGAATATAAATTAATTAAACTCTTGAATGAGTAGAACTGCATCCAGGGAGTCAGGGAGGCCAAAGTATGGAATGATTAAACCTTTAAGTTTTCTGGGGGATAGGCTCGTAGTAAACCCATGACAACTATGATTAGGAAGTTATTGGGCGTAACCAACATGTTCATAGTAAACCCATGAAAACTATGTATAAAGGATGGTTGGCAAGGGCCAATTAGTTTGCAGCGAATTCGTGGAAACTATATCTGGGTTAAGAAATGACATCAGTCAAAAGGTTCCAAGTCAACCCATGAAAAATAGGATAAGAAAGAAGTTAGGAGAGGTATCGGTAGGTTTCTAGCCAACCATGACAACTAGGCTAAGAAGGGAGTTACTGGAATAATCCATAGGTTCCTATTCAACCCATGAAAACTAGGATATAAGGTGAGTTATTGAAATGACCAATAGGTTTAGAGGATCCCATGAATCAATTAAGTTTATTTAATAGGGGATTAAAGGTTCTTAGTGATCCCATGAAATCTCTAAAATAGGGAAAGTATCCATGAATTAAAAAAAGTTTATTAGTAAACCCATGAAAACTAATAGGTTAATATTGACCTAGAAACTATAAATATAACAGGGAGTCAATTAAACTGGGGATGGGATGTCCAAAATGTTTATGTATACATATCATCATTATATTTTGGAATTTTATGTTTTGACCATTGTGGATGCAGGAGCACAGAATATGGTTCTATAAAAAGGGTTTTATGATACTAGTGAAGGAAGAACCTGTTCCGCTAAGCAGTATGGTCTCACTAGATATCTAAATGGATTGATATGTTAGATTATTATTCATACCAGACTTTATATCCGACTCGAATTTTTTGTTTTCCCCTTTAACTCTCGGTTACTCAATTGATTTTGAGTAGTTTGAGGTTTAGGGTTTCTAGGTTCTCTTCTTAGACGAATAAAGCTTCCAGAGGCGTGCATGAGGTAGTTAGTTGTTTAGAGTTATCATTCTCCATTGTGTATTTTGGATGTAAGGGCAGATACTCCAATCAACCAAGGGGGGCATCTTCATATGTCGCTCTTGGCGAATTGTGTAATAATTATATTTTTATGAACATGGTTAACAATTATTGGATTTTGTAATGAACAAGAAATGTTTAAATGGAATGTGGAAATGTGTTTTTAATTCGTTAAAATTTTTCCATATTCTTGTGAACTGTGTAAAAATGTATCTAATACCACCATATTTGGTCGCCAAGAATTAATAAGTATGGATGACTACAGCTTCCGTAGCCCTTAGTTTTGGGCCTTCAAGTAAGGGTAATGTTACATTAATCACCTACTTTCTGATTCTATTCTCTTATACTTATTTTTTAAAAATTCTGCCATTTGCATTCAAATTTCTGTTGTAATCACTTGCACATTCAAGCACAAATTCATTTGTGATAAAATTAACTTCCTATCTCCACGAACTACACTATGTAGCAAAAAGGAGAAGATTATAGGAAGGGTGTACTCTAAAAACTTATCTGTTCTATTAAAAGAGCGCAATCAATCAAGAAAATTCTCTGTATTATTGAAGTCCTGGTTGGTTGCTTAGGCGGTTAAAGTCCTATTCTGTTTGCTTATGCCCATCTTATCATTTAAGATATTATTTTATGTTTTTGTTGTTTTGATGTTATTCTATAATGTTGCTGTTTAAAATTTCATGTTCATGCTTATTTGTGATGCTCGGTTTATTTTACTTTCCCTATGATATATATGTTTGTTTCTATGCTTATACATATTTCTCATACTATCTATTTATTCCTTTTTGTCGACGACAAGGGGGAGAAATTGCTTTGTAAGGGGAATATTCATTCAGAGGGCGTAAAAATCGCTTTATAAATTTTAAAACATACATAGTTGTCATCATCAAAAGGGGGGAGAATGTTAGAAACTTGTATGTTTTGATCATGACAACTATATAAGTAAATATTATGTGAACTATCCATATTTGCAGGAAAACATGCTATTCTACTCGACAATAGATTACAGACCGAAATTCAGATAGAAGTTTCAATATTGTTTATGGTTTGTCTACAGTCTAGTCTAGTAGTTGATTTTTGTTAAAATCTCTCCATGATGGTATATGCGCACACACATGTACTTAAAATATATTTTCAAATATGTTACATATGCGCACACACACGGTCGATTAGATCAGTCGACTGAATTTAATGTTTTTTTGTAAATATCTCTTTCTGATTAGAATTTTTTTAAATCCGAGCAGACAGAATTCTTTTGTTCAGTCGATTGAAATTGCATAACGGGTATTTTCTATAGGGTCGCTTCCATTCATCGAACAAAAACAACCCTTGATTCAAGAGTTGTTTCTGTATCTTTTGATAGTTACGTTTCACGATAAGTTGCAACACTTAAACAATATATATAGCCTTCAACTCATTTGTTTTAATCATCTAATTTCTAATCCTATTCTCTTATACTTATTGTCTAAGCATTCTACCATTTGCATTCAAAATTCTGTTCTAATCACTTGGACATTCAAACACAAATTCATTTGTGATTAAATTAAGTTTCTATCTTCACAAACTACACTACATACCACAAAGGAGAAGATTATATTAAGGGTGTACTCTATAGACTTATCTGTGCTATTAAAATAGCACAATCAGTCAAGAAAATTTTCTATATTAGTGAAGTTATGTTAGGTTGCTCAGGCGGTTAAATCTATTGCTTAGGCTGTAGAAGTCTTATTCGGTTGCTAAGGCAGTGTAATACCTATTCCTCTGGGTCAAGAAAGGGTTGATAATTAAATTCCAGAAGGAGTCTAGGACTGGATGTAGAATGGGAAGTTCGAACAAGTATAAAAATCCTAGTGTTATTTACTTTTCTATTTACTTTTATATTTATATTCCGCACTAGTAGGCAACTTAGATAATATTCCATATTACGATCCTTAGTAACTTTCAACAAGAAGAAGTAGAATTTATGAATGAATGAGTGGGTGTGTGCACGTATTTATAGGCTCAAACTTGAAAATATCTCATCCCCTTCTACCTCAAGCTCATGCTACCCCCATGCCCCTCCATAATGTCACCCACCCCATGTGCTCTTATCCACCCATGTGTGTGTAAGGTGAAGAGATGGTTACTTTATAACGATTATAAGTGTGATAATATCTAAATTTATAACGGTTATAAGCGTGAGAAATTATTATTTTTATCACGGTTATAACCGTGGGAAAAAGTGTGACTGAATTTGCCCACGGTACCTATTTTCACAGTTATAACTGTAACAAATTAGTTTTGTCACGCTTATAACCTTGAGGAAATTGCCTTTCTGGTGTTGTGACTCTTATATGAAAATATCATGATATTTATATTTTTACTTATGTAAATATAAATGTAAATGGTAAAATGTATATATGTATGTATGTATATGACATGTATATACATGAGTATGTATATGCACAAGACAACAAACAATGTTGCAATAACTTTAAACAATTTCTATTTGTCAAACCGTTGATAATCCGGAATCCGACTCCCGGTCATATTTTTACTTTTAGTTAAACTACATATATTTGCAATGAAAATTTTAAAATAACATTTCTATTATTATTTAATAATTACAAGGGCCTCATTTGATTTTAAATTAATTCATTAAAACTCAGTTTAAATTCAAAAATCAATTATTCAAAAATGATGATATCATTGCTAATGTCATAAAGATACTATATTTCTAAAATTAAAATAAATATTTTATTTCATATTCTTGCTTAAGTAGAGAAATAAGTGTATATCAAGTTTCGTTTGTGACTTTTGATGGTTCAAATGTTGTTTATTTGTAAAACGATTTTCGGTCATTTTATAGATTTTTCCAAAAAATATTTTTTGTAAATTTTTTTCGAAAACAAGATCATCGTTATTATTTATCACAGAAAATATGATTATTTATGCTTAACAATCCTATATTTGAATAATTTAATTAATTAAGTTTCCAATTTAAAGTGATAAAATTCCGGGCCATTGTAGACTTCCCCCCTTAAAAGAATTTCATCACCGAAATTACAACCCAAAATACAGAATATGTATTGTTAAACTCAATTCCGTATGATATACATAGATTACCCTTATGGAATATTTGATTCGATCTTTTATCAGAATACACAACTTTACTTCCAAACTAGTATCGATCCCTCGATTCCCTATGCGGACTTTGATCAGGCTTTCCGATCAGAACTTTAGTTTTCCTTGCATAGCTCTCAACTATGATAGAAAACGCAAGTACCTAACCACAAACCCTCATCAACGTTCATCGCCAAAAATCTAGTGATAAATCCTGTTTCAGGCCAGTGTAAACACCTCAAAATTCCATACTCGAACCTTAGATCAGAATCGTGTGACGAAATGATCAACATATAACGCACATATTTATTAACATTTAATAATTAAAAGGGCCTCATTTGATTTTAAATTAAATCATTTAAACTCAATTTAAATTCAAAAGTCAATTATTCAAAAATGATGATATCATTAATGATGTCATAATGATATTTTATTTCGAAAAATAAAATATATTATTTTATTTCATATTCTTTCTTAAGGGGAGAAATAAGTGTATGTATCCATTTTCGTTCATAACTTTTGATGGTTAAAAAGTTTTTTATCGATAAAACAATTATCAGTCATTTTGTCAATATTTTTCCATAGAGTATATTTTTATAAACATTTTTCTAAAACAAAATCACCATTGTTATCACATAAACTTGATTATTTAGGTTTAATAACCCTATATTTGAATATTTAAAATTAATTAAGTATTCCAATTTAAATTGATAGAATTATTGGTCGTTACACTATGTATTTCTCATGTACATCAGCTTGGGATGTTTGATGCTTCGGGAGGATATCTCTAATCCTTGTGTAAGAGGATCATTATTAAAGCACCGAGGTCATCTCCATGGAATCGTACACAATTAGCGAATGTGCCTTAGAGGTTTTAATTATATACCTATTATTGTTGTAGTGTACACTCACATGCATCACACCTAGTTGTTTATTTATATTTCATACCCTAGACATTATTATAATATCATTGGATTTTCAAATAGAAATTTTTTGTTATCGTAAGATAAAAACTCATTCGTGTTTATTTGTGGTGTGGTCTATGACATATCTTTACTTTTGAGAATTTTATGAAATGTGGCAATCCATATGACTTGTGTTTCTCATGCTGGTTTACGAAATTGATCTGGATGATATTTCCTCATAGTTCTCGGGTCAGCCCCAAGAATATTCCTAGATTTAGTTGGATGCTTTGGAGCTTTAGAAGACAAGTTGAATTCCTCCAAGACCAATTCACATATTTATTTTCTGTTGCATACTTGTTTTGTATCGATCAACATTTGTTATGACAGGTTGTTATAACTGTCCAAGCTTATAATAAATTAGTTTACTCTGATTGATGTGCGTATATTAATGTTCTCTTTTGCATAGATCTTTTGGGATATTATATATTATCGTTTCATATGTGAGATTCTGATATTGTGTTCTTCTTTCCTGTTCAGTTTCTTTTTCTTTTACCCTAACATTCCATTTTACCGACACTTTGGCGTTCAGCACATGAATATCGTAGATGTATTACTATCAAAATTCCAGGGTCGAAAAGGCCGTTCATTACAATTTTTGAAAGAACCGGGGTTGAGTTAACCGGAAATTCATCGATTCGGTCTTGAAGAGAAGGGGATCGGTAAGTGTTTTACTTATCGAAATCCACTTCAAGGCTGAGATAAGTGTTCTATCTCTTGGAAGTGGATCTATTCGAAATGCTAAAAACCATGTAGAGGTTTATGATCTGTTAGAGTGATGAAGACTCTTGGGAAAGATGTCGAATGTATCCTTACCAGTGGGAAATGACAAAAAATAGAGTAGGGGCATTTAGCTAACCTCAAGAGTATATCAACTTCATATCTTGAGATGCATATCAATTGTTGCTAGTAGGGGTTGGTATGACTCATACAACACACCGAGGGTGGTCCAGCTATGTTGATCGTATGGTATGTTTTATCTAGAAATATACGACGCTCGGAATGGAATCTTTGACCCTTGTCATAGAAGTCCGCCTCGAAGTACTGAGGGAATCTCAAATGGAAATCCTTCACGATTGGCGAATAAGCCTTAGTGGTTGTGATTGATACATATTATTGCTATGGTGTACACGCATCATAGCTATTTCGTATTTATATTCATCACCCAAGATGTTATCTATTATATCGCAACATGTACATATTAGATGGTTGGCTCTTTTGAAGGAAAAACCAAATCCGGTGATCCAGTTGGTCTTAGAAGGTGTTGTTACATGTCATACATATTTCTTGAATTTCTCACACCAGACTTTTGTCCGACCAGTAGTTTTATTTTTTTCCTTATCTTCATTGGTGCTCTTTCAAGCAGTGTGAGGAAAGCAAGTTTTCGTTGATGTTCATTCGAGCTCTTGGAGAGGAGCTAGATGATTGCCTACCAAGGTATTTATTTCCACTGCATTAGTTTATGTATATATATGAGCAGTTGAATGACAGACTGTAATAACCATCCAAGTTGATGATAGTATTTAGATTAGTAACTCTGACATTCTATGTATATTTGAGTAACATCATGTTCTATCTTTTGGTATTATATGTCATCATTCCATTGTGTGATTCTCATGTTTTTGTTCTCCTCTTTCTTATTCCTTTTCTTTTCTTCTTTTTATTTACATTAACACTGTATCTTTCTAACACTTGGATGCTCTGTACATCAATACTGTGGATGTATTGGTGTCGACATTCGGAGGTCGAAAAGGTGTTCATTACGTCTATAATCATTAAGTTTTGGTTTTCATTTTTTTGAGAACTTGAACTTGCAAATTGCATAAGTGTGGACCTTAGTTCTTTGGTTATCATTTGGGTTAGATGATAGTTGGCCCTAACTTCCTTTTCTAGGTCTATGTAATGCTTATAGAGAGCGTTGACCAACTTAGTCACTCCTGTTTCAACTATCTTGTGTGGTTCTAAGGTGCTTTCCCAACATTTTCACTTCTATGATAGAAGCTTCAACAATTATTTCAGAATATTCAACTTCCTCCTCGTCATTTCCAATCGTCCTTGGGGATGTTCTCAATGACTCTTGATAGACGAACATCTAAATTAACTCATGGATAACTTTGATTTTTTCTACATTGACTTAATGCATCCACTTCATTTGTAGTTTCCATTAATACTGATGCTTTCCATATTTCAATGTTCTCGATGGCGAATTGAAACTTCAAATTTTCTTCAAGATTTGTATGATGCATAGTTTCCTGCATCTGAACATTTACTTTCTTGGTTGCTCTTCCCATTTGCAAGAATACAAAGGTAGTTATGTAATTTTCCCCTGAGTTCAACTCTTGATGAAAGCAACACAAAATGTTAGGTCTATTTTTGATATTCACTATACATTATCTTAGGAAGTTAATGATACCTGAAAAAGATATTGGAACCTTGGAAAAGTACGTTAGCCATCACGTTCAATAAGGTCAAGTATGCAAATAGGTAATTGTTAAGCATCAAGTCGTAAAATCTCTATTCAAATTTGATCTAATCGACAGTTAGAGATTCAAAATCAAGCTTTTATTTATCCTTAAGAAAAATGAAAATGAAGAAGTATAATTCATAATTTGCCCCTTTTAGAAGGGCTACACACCTATTTATAGAGAAATTATTCCTTTAGATTTTTGACATATGGCACCCGTAGGATATGAACGGTTGTGATTTGCTGGCATAACACATTGCCGATTTGATATGTGGCACAACTTACATTCAATTTTTTGGTGGTGATGTGGCATGGCTGATACAACTAAAAAATGCTATGTGGCTAACTGGAGCGTTATTTTTAGGTAGCTTCTGCAATATGTGATAACTATGTAATTCTCAACATGCAATAGCTTCAAACATCAACTTGCGGTAGCCTCAATCATCAATGTGAGATGACTTTAATTTATGATAACATGCCTTCAACATTCGATAGCCCTTTAACTTCATCATGCGATAGCTATGTAAATGTCATCGTGCGACTGCTTCAACCATCCACTTCGATAGCCTCAACCATCAACTTACGATAGCTTTATGGTATCAACTTTCAATAGCTTCAATTATCAACTTGTGATGGCCTTAACAACACCGTCTTGTGATAGTCTCAACAACGTCAACTTGTGATAGCCTTCCTTTACTTCAACATGCAGTAGCCCTTGTCAACTTACGATGGCTTCCCTTTACTTCGACATGCGATGGCCTGATTATTTTCACTTTGTGATGGGTCTCCTTATTTTCCAACATTTGATGGCTTTAATAATATCATGCAATTGTCTTTCATAACTTTGAAGAAAATTTAGGGTGTAACAATATCAAATGATGAAAGCAAATCATTTCCATGAATTTCTTCAAGAACCAAATTTTTATATGTATATGCAAAACAGTGATTTAACACTATATTGTATACAGTTTGAAATAAATGAAAAATATCTTTTGTTTTCATTAAAGGTTCGAACGTATAAAATCAATAGCCAATTAACTTCTTAACTAATATGCTAAAAACATATGGTTGATTTTGTCTACAATATCAACTCCACATGAATGATTAGATTGCATAGTTTTAATAACATAAAAAGCTGGAAGCTTAATTTTTTGAGAAGTATGAACACGGAATTTACAACCTTCCCATGGTCAAATAGCTGTGACTTGCTCCGTATCATTTTTAATAACATTAACTTTATATCTATTCTTAATACAATGTATCATAAGATACTCAAAACTCTTCGACGCCACCAAGAAATCTTTAACCAACACAGTAAACACTGAATTGCTAGGATTATTTTTTAACAAGTATCTCAAAATAGAACTAGAATCAATTGAATAACCAACCAATGAAGAAGAAGACGAGCAACCCTCGATAAAAGAACCAACAAATAAAGAACTATAGGAACCAACATCAATCGAACTAATATTACACTGCTTAGATTTAACCAAAACCAGCAGAAAATCATCACGGCTATGAGCAACAAGCAATAATATATTATGCAAATAAAAATCAGTTTCAATTACTCTTTTCATATCATCTCTTTCATAAACTAATTCAATAGAATCAGATGTTAATTCATGTAATCGGTCACAAATATCATTTCTTAATCTCAACACGCAATCACTCAAACCAAGTCGCCTATTATGAGTGTCATTATCCAACATGAAAATGACAAGAACATCAATAGGATCAGGCCTACAAAAAATACATGTAATATTAAAATAAAAGAACAATAGAAAAAATAGCCAAGGTTGCCAGGCAAACATTTGTCATATGAACAATTGTCTGCATCAAATTTCACTCATAGATCCTATACTCTACATGTCATATTATATCACCAACATATTTAAACTATAATAATTACAACATAATTAAGTTAATTAATTATTAAATGAATAAAAGCAACCATATTCATTTTAGTTAATGATATTTAAAAGTAATTATTCATTTTGATTAATGGTTACTCAAATTTAATAAATCGTTTGATAAATAATATTTTAAGTCAGTTAGTTGATTTAATAAATGATTTCAAAATAAACTAGTTGATTTGTTTAAGTATTTTAGAAGTAATTAACTATTTTATTAAAGATAGTTATTTGTTTATTTAAGAAAATTGTAAATTTGATTAATTTTCTTTTAGGATAGTTAATATTGTTTTAGAATTATAAATGAGATTATAAATGTGATTTATTATCTTTCAGGATAATTATTGTTATTTTAAACTTAACAAAAGAAATTAAATTTGATTTTTTTTCTTTGGAAAATTTATATAATTTTAAGGTTTTGAAAAGAATTTATTAATCATCCTCTAAGATGATTAATTGACGTTTATAAATGAGAAAATCCTTTAAAGAATAGTTCATAAATAAAGCTAAGTGTAAATTGTTTTGGGATTTAGTAAACGATGTTTAAAATGACATTTGTTTTGACCGTTGTTTTAATACACCTAATATTATAAAATTGTCTTTCCAAATAACATTTTAAAGAGTTTTTGGAAAATATAATTCCCAGAATTGTTTAAAATTATTTCAAAATTTTTTGAGAAAAGTAATAGCGATATTATTTGGAAATGTTTCTAAAGTATAAATATTTTGAAAAAGAAATTTTAAGTAGAATTCTTTTTCTTTGAGTAATTTAAAGAAAAACATTTCTGTTAGTTTTCGGGTGATCTGAATAATCTTCTAAGTGATGATCAAATGTTTCTTAGACGTAGGTTGTGGAGTACTTAGTAAATTTTTCTCTTTATCATTGTGCGATCGAAATGAATTAAAATCCGAACGAACCCAAAGCGAGTTTTAATAAACAAGTTGTTTGAAGTTATTTTATAAAGAAAAAATAAGGAGTATACTTTCAGAAACCAGTTTTGAAACAAAAAACCAGGTATGCAACTTTTAAGTTCGCTAAAAGGGAATTGATTTCCAAAATGAAAAGTATTGTTGATCAAAGATTGTTTTCATAAATGAATCTTACCCTTAAATAATATACGAGGTAATTTAACACTGAATTAAATGGGTTAGATTGGATATGAAGTTTTCGATAACATTTTTTTATCAAAATCATAGATATTATTTAAGTATCTAAGTAGTGTAAACTATTTGTTATTTTGAGTCAACCCATAAGTATTGTCCATCTTAACACTCTAGGTTAAAGTGGTCGAGAGGTTGACTCAGTTTTGAAGGGTCCAAATTTTGATTTGATTTTCACCTAAGTTGTGAAAGCAAAATAAATTTTTTGTTTTGTATATACTCTTAGGATTTAGAAGGGTATTATACAAGTAAATAAAGTGGAATAATTTATTATTTGGCGTTTTACAAAGAAATGACTTTATAAAATATTTTTAAACTTACATGAAAATTTAAGAAATAATTCAAAAACAATTTTGGCGTTGAATAAAATGTTAAATGCAAATTTATATGAATTAGAAAGATTGGTGTAGTCAATAAACCAATAATTTTTTAGTATAATTTTCAATTTTGTCCGAGTAAGTTTGGATAATCTTCTAAGCAATAACCAAAGGCTAATGAGCAAAGAATAGTACGCTTAGATAATTATCTATATTTTAGGCAATCAAGAAAGTTTTGAACCTAAATTAGGAGTTTTTCGTTAATCTTTTGACATTTTAAATAATGTTGAGTGTTAGATTTTTTTCCTTATGCAATTTGAATGATTGATAGTGTTAGTGTATTCCTTTACGGAATTTGATTGATTTGACTTAATTGAATTTGATTGACTGATTGTGTGGTCTTATACACCATAGTTTGTAATATCAAAAAGATTTTTATAAACCATGGTTCTGAATTATTGTTTGTTAGGACTTAAATTCTGGTGCTTGTGAAAAAAAAATTGGGAAAGAGACAATAATTGTTCACTCTAGTTGTTGTATTTAGAAGAACCGGAATACCACTATATGCTCCATGTTGTTTTGATTCTACAGTTTTACATGTTTTGCTAGGAGGACCCCTCCTAGTTTTTTTATTTTTCTTTTAATACATATTTTTTTGAAGAAATTTGAAAATAAAATTTTGAATATTAGAGCCCGAACATTTAGTTCTAAATTTACCTTTTGATATGATTGGATGAGCAGTATTTTATTTCAGGGCATTCTCTAGATTTGGTTGTATATAGATTTATCTCATATTAGTTTTTGCTGGATAAATTACATTTGATAGTGCATGAGGTATTTCCAGGATAGCTTGTTTTTTGGGATAGGATTGTGGTAAATTTCAGGGACAAAATTCTTTTAAGAGGGGGAGAGTGTAACGACCCGGAATTTCACCACATTAATTTCCAAATATTTAATTAGTTTGAAAATTAAAATAATAGGTGTTATAATTAAAATAAAAAATCTTTTAAATAATGAATATTGAAGATAAAATAGTTTTCAAAATTAGTTTATAAAAATATATAGTTTGAAGAAAAATAAAAAATATGACCCGAAATTGTTTTCTGAATTTTTGACTTTACATCTTTTAAAAGTTGTCTGAAACGTTGTGATCATTTTATTATACAAAAAAAAATTAGGTTTTAGAAATGATAATACATATTTATTTATAATTTAATAATATATATAAAAAGGAGATGTGACAATTTCCTAAGTTTAAAATTAAAACAAAAAAGGCAAATGTCACATCAAATGAAACATATTTAGATATGATTTGATATTTTGGCAACTTGAGTTTTAAATGCACGTTGGTAAGGGGGAGACAAGCATTGTGATGTGGCAGCCACGGATAGCAGGGTATAAGTGGAATTAGCCACTTTGCATGAGATTATAATAGCAACTTTATACTCTCATTTTCATTTTCTCCCAAATATTACCTTCTATTCTCATAGCCATAACTCCCTCAAAAATACTCCAAATAAAAAAAATCATTCTTTCAAATTTAAGAGAATCGAGTTGGTTATAATTTTCATTGACACCATTTTCTTCTATTTCCGAGAGTTATTGGAAGAAAAATTCATTTCTTTACCAAGGATTTTCGGACCAAGAATTTCAAATCCAAAAATGGACCTTCTTCTTTTGACCATATCTTCTTCAGAACTAATCCAAATTGAGTAATAATTTTTTCAAAATTGTAGAGAAAAGAAATTTCTAAAACCTTCCTCTTTATTACTTTTTCAAAAACGGTGAGTAAATAGTCGAAAAACTAGTCAGAAACTGACATATTTTCGGTTTTATTTTTGAGAGTTCGATGATTATCCAAAGTCACTCCACCTTACCAAAACAAGTTTCACTTCCTTCTTCTTTCAAGGTCGAGCCTACATAGTGCATTAAGGGTCAAACAGTTAATCCTTTTCTTAGGAATGAAAATGCTAGGTCATACCCTAAGTTAGCAAAGGTTTGGATAGCATTCGGTGAGTAAAACTCTTAATTTTTTTGGGAAATATTTTCCTTAGTTATATTGTGATATATTTTGCTTGCTTGGTTTGGATATGATGTGAATTTGTTCATGTTTGGTTTGGATATATATGTGTGTGATGGATGCAAACATGTTAAGTAAATGTTAGTTACCAAACTAGTTAGTAAGTAAAATTTTACCCTTAAAAAACCAAAGCTTTAAAACTATATTCATGTTCATATTTATTGCCTATGAATTCTTGTTGTATGTATGCTTAAACCATTACTATGTGATGTTTGGTTGCTTTGATAATATTATAAATTTGTCTGCTGAACTTCCCGTATAGCGATAGTCGCTATATCGACACTTTCGAAAATCACTTCTTATCAAACCATTTGGTTTCATCTTCGTGCTTGGAATTGTTTTACAAGTTAAGTAAGATTTTGATTAACAATGTTTTCAAAAGTAATTAACCATTTTCATAATGATTATTTAATTTAATTAATTACGTAATTAATAAGGATTACGGTTAACTAATTACTTAGTTAACGATGTGTTTTAAATTTAACTAATTATCAGGTTAACGAATGTTTGAATTAATTAATCATTTTATTTAATGATGTTTAAATTTAATTAATCATTTTATTTAATGATGTTTAAGGATAATTAATTATTCAATAATGATGAATTAAAGATAATTAATCAGTTTGCTAATGACGCTTTAAAACTAAAAAATCATTTAAATAAATAATTTTTAAAATTTATTGGCTTGTATTAACTCTAATTAATCTTTCCTTTATTGATGTTTATAATTAATAACTCATTTTTAAATAATGAGAATTAATTAATTAATTAATTAATTTAATTATTTATATTTAAATTTATTGATTAATTGAATTAATGTTGTTTTAAAGGTGATTTACTCTTTCCTATTGAAGGTTATTAGAGTTAATTAATCAACTTAATTTATGAAGTCTCAAAGTGAATTAATCAAAGTAATAAGGATGTTTTGACTTTGTTATACATTTAGATAATGATAATTAATTAATTAATTATAAATTTAGTTAATTATATTTCACTAGTTAGTTTAATTAATAAGGTTTAAAAGTGGTTTACCCTTTTTACTATTTAAAGACTTTTGAAGTTCAAAAATCAAATTTTGTGATGAAGTTTAAAGTTAATCAATCAATGTAATCAGAAATTTTTTAAGTTATTAACTCCTTTTTAAACTGATGTTTTGAAGTTTTAAAGTGTTTTAAAGCTAATACTTCTAATGTGAGGCCAAGCATGAATTCGTGTTTTTAAAAGAAAAAATTTGATTCGTTCATGGAAATGAATTAATTTCCATAAAATGATTCACTTACATGGGATTGATTTATTTGTATACTTAGCATTAAACGTCGAAGAAGTAGACTTGTCGCTATTTCGAAAGTTAAGAATAATCACGAGACATGACATTGAGTTAAAAATACCTTGACTTATCTGATATTATTATTAATAAAGAAATAATATAAGTTGGAATTCGATGAGTGGTGATGAGTACACAAGACTTAATTTCCATATACAATTGTTTTATATCCTCGACAGTTGGTTTCTCAACTATCGATTACCTCAACCTTCTTTCTATCTCGTCATTCTAAGACGATGTGTTGCTCACTTGAGATTTGTTATTTTTTGTCGAAAATGACTAAACCAAAGAGCGAGTGGAAGCCAAGATACATGGGGTTGCTTCCATTAGGGTGTTTCACATCCACTCTAGATTGGAATTGGTTATTGCGCATTGAGATGTGAAATACTCGGATTCTCGATAACAGTTGGCTGGGTCCGGCTTGGACGTCGCCGAGAGCCATCAGAGTTCTTAAGTATATTTCTAGAGGCATACTTTCAGCAAAGGGGGCGCACCCTCCTAGCCATTGTTGGAAAAATTTCCTTTCATTATTTGATTTGGACCTTTGAATCAATTTTCTTTAACTACAACAAGAGGAGTCAACCACTCTTCACGGTGTTCAATTTTTGGTTTAGTCCATTCTATCGAGTTTGGACAGTTATCTTATTTACTCCATTCCATCGAGTTTGGACCATTGTCTTGTTTTATCCACTCCATCCAGTTTGGATTTTTACTCAGACTATTTCTATTCTTTCAAGTCTGAATGTTATACTAATTTTAGCCATCATCTATGTTTCAATTTTTTTTCTATTGTTCATTTCCATTTTTGTTATGTTTGGTTGTTGTTTATGTAGGAGAAAACCTATTCCACGTTAGCAGCGTGGTGGTCCCACATATTGTTTTTTAAATACACTTCCTTTTATTTCATAGTTTTACTCATACCAAACATTTTGTCTCAACCGAGTTGTTTAATTTTCTTAAACTCTTAAGTACTCAATTATATTTGGGTAGTCCAAGAATAGCAGATTTTCTTTGGAGCTCTTTCAAGACAGTGATCGTACAGGTGGCTTCTTTGTTATCTAGTTATTTGTTTCCACCGTATAATTATGTAGGTGTATTTTGTATCTTAAAAATGAAAAGTTGGAATGTATAGCTGCAAATCTATTAGATGTAGTATTTTTTTATAACTCCCTATAAGGAGTAACCTTCTATACTATAAGATGGTATTAGTGGACTGAAGAAAGGCGAAAGGTAGAATGTCGAAACATAGCTTCAAAAAGGGTTGATTCCATTGTTTTTTTTAAAGGAAAAAGCGCTTACCTATTTATGAAAGGATTTCGATACAGTCGAAATCTATGGTTGTGAAAGGTATTTCAAAAGAAGTTTTCGAAAGAGAGCTGCCAACTTTGTTTTAAAGAACAAGCTTCCGAAGGAGTTACTTAACTTTTATTTAAAACTTTCGGAAGGGATAGTTTCGACTAAGTCAATACCCTTCTATGTTTAGATGCCTTCTGATGGTATTGAAGACATCAATGTTGTCGAAAGGTAATGTTTGTTTTTACAAATACAGGCCACTTCCTACTGCTTTCGAAAAGGGTTAGGGATGTCGAAGGCAATGGTTTCAGACGGGGTTTCGAAGCCAACCTTCAATTATTTTACCCAAGTGTTTTAATGCTTTCGAAAGGATGGTCACGACACTATTAAGCATTCCCAATACTTTTTGAAATAAAGAATGGTTTCGAAAGAGATGCTTTCGCTTATGTTCACTTTGACCCAAATATTGTTATTTTAGATATAAATCCAATGGCTTCCAATGGTATTGGTTTCGAAGCGTAACCATCAATGATTTCAAAAGTGGGATTTTCAATGGTTTTGAAGGGTAACCTTCAATGATTTCGAAAGGGGGACTTTCAATGGTTTCGAAGGGTAACCTTGGATGGTCTCGAAAGGGGTACTTTTGAATGGTTTTGAAGCTATGCTCCTATACCTATATGATAATACTTTAACAAGGTCAAAAGATTTTGAAAGAGATGTTTTAAAGTATTCAAAAGGAAGAAGCCTAATGTTTTAAAGATAAAATTTAATACTTTCGAAGGAGGTTGTCCAATGAAGTCAAAAGCAAGGTTTCGATGGTGTCAAATGGCTTTTTTAAACTCAAATGCATTTTTTAAAAGGAAAAATCCATGGCTAAATAAGGGAGTTTTGAAACAACTTTAAGTACGTAAATTTGAAGAAGTATTTCCTTGATAAAAGTAGAGTTTAAAGGGATTAACCATGTTTTATATGTAAATACATTCAAGGACCTTAAACCCATAGGAGTGGTTTTGTTAAGTTGTTATGTTTGCTTCTTCAAATATGAATATATTCACATGATAAAGGACACATAACTGTATTTTGGGGATAAAGGGTAGAAGAACCAGCTAGGTTAACCCAATAGTGAATATAAATTGATTAAACTCCTGAATGAGTAGAATTGCATCTAGGGAATGAGGAAGACCAAAGTATAAGATGCCTAAACCATGAAGTTGTCCTGGAGATAGGTTCATAGCAAACCCATGAAAACTATGATTAGGAAGTTATGGGGAGTAACCAAAAAGTTCATAGTAAACCCATGAAAACTTTGTATAAAGGATGGTTGGCAGGGGCCAATTGGTTTGTAATGAACCCATTGAAACTATATCCAGATTAAGAGTTGACATCAGTCAAAAGGTTCCTAGTCAACTCATGAAAACTAAGATAAGAAAGAAGTTAGGAGAGGTATCGGTAGGTTCCTAGTCAACCCATGAAAACTAGGTTAAGAAGGGAGTTTCTAGAATACTCCATAGGTTGCTGGTCAACCCAGAAAACTAGGATATAAGATGAGTTATTGAAATGACCAATAGGTTCAGAGGAATCCATGAATCAATTAAGTTTATATGGTAGGGGCTTATAGATTGTTAGTGATCCCATGAAAACTCTGAAATAGGATAGGGTGTCCATGAATTAAAAAAAGGTTATTAGTAAAGCCATTAAAATTAATAGGTTAATATTGACTTAGAAACTACAAATATGTCGGGGAGTATTACACTGGGGATGGGATGTCCAAAAATTTTATGTATACATGTCATTATTATATTTTGAAATGTTATGTTTTAACTATAGTGGATGCAGGAGCACAGTATATGGTTATATAAAAAAGGTTTTAGGATACTTTGAGGGAAGAACCTGTTTTCTACGGCATGGTCCTACTAGATATCTAAATGGATTGAGATATTAGATTATTATTCATACCAGGCTTTATGTCTGACTCAATGTTTTTGTTTTCCCTTTTAACTCTTGAGTACTCAATTGATTTTGAATAGTTTAAGGTTTAGGGTTTTTAGGTTCTCTTCTTAGACGAATAAAGCTTCCGGAGGCGTGTAGGAGGCAGTTAGTTGTTTAGAGTTATCTTTTCCATTGTGTATTTTGGATGTAAAGGTAAACTTATTAGCCATAGTATATACTCTGATCAACCAAGGGGGCATCTTCATATGTCGCTCTTGACGTATTGTGTAATAATTATATTTTTCTGAACGTGTTGAACGTTTGTGGGATTATGTAATGAACATGAAATGTTTGAATGTGGAAATGTGTTTTTAATTTGTTAAAAAATTTCCATATTCTTGTGAACTGTGTACCAATGTATCTAACACCGCCGCATTTGGTCGCCAAGAATTAATAACTATGGATGACTGCAGCACCCATAGCCGTTAGTTTTGGGCCTTCAAGTAGGGTAATGTTACAAGTTGTCATAGCATAAGTTTATGAAACTTAAAAATAAAAGTAAAATCTATAAGCTTTTTGGAACATAATCCAATAAATTAGAAATATGATCAGAGTTTGGGTTAATGCAATAGTAATGTACTTGTATTTGATATATATATATATATATATATATAAGTACGCGTTCCTCTCTCTTATAGACCGTTCTTCTGTAACTTACTAAAGCTCGTATATAGATTTACAAGAAAGAGGATATGGAAGCAGGAAACGGAAGAGGGAATCTAGGTGGAGGAGCATCACTACCAACGAAAATGCTCTACCTAAAACCAGGAGGAACTAAGGTTGATAGGTTAATGCAAACCCAAATGTTGAAGCCAATGTAGGTGCTGGAAATCCTCCAGTAGATGTGGGGATGGTGTATCGATTGTTAGCCAATCTTTTGCAAGCTGGGGTTACTGGAAATGTTGGAGGAGCTAATCCTGTGGCTCCAATTGGAAATAACTATGCTAAGTTGAGAAGAGACTACACTAGTTTGGGTGGAAAGCCGTTTACTGGAACGGAGGATTCTCTTGAAGTTGAGAATTGGTTGTTGAGCTATAAGAGGATCTTTACTGATCTAGGATTGGATGATGGACCAAAGAGGAGGCTGGCCTTTAGACAATTGCAAGGGGCAGCGCTCCATTGGTGGAATAGTGTGACCACCGGAGTTTTGGAGGAAATGTTGACATGGGCTGATTTCAGAATGAAGTTTGAGCAGAAATTTTTATCTGAAGTAGCAAAGTCGGCGTTGATGAGGAAGTTCATGGATTTAGTCCAAGGAGAAATGTCGGTAATCAAGCAGGCTATTAGGTTTGGTGAGCTGTCTCGATATGGATATGCTTTGGTTGATACTGACATCAGAAGGAATGAGAGGTTGATTCGAGGACCGAAGCCAAAGCTTGCTAGAATGACCATGACACATGTCAGAGATCCCAGTAATGTGGGGGTGGAGATGGCTAACTTCAATGAGGAGATGCTTGTTATTTCTACTAGGGAAAAACCAGTTGAATCCCTGGGTCCTTAGGCAAAGAAGAGGAAATTCTTTAAGAAGAAGGGAGCCCAGAAAAGAGACGCTGCCAAGAAGGAAAAAGCTGATTTGGTGTGCTTCAAGTGTGATAAGAAGGGTCATTGTGCTCGCAAGTGTTGAACGGGCCAAGGGAAGAAGCCTTTAGAGAAAAAGAATGAGAAATGCTTCAACTACGACCAAGTTGGGCATTACAAGAACCAGTGTCCAGAGCTAGTCAGGATGGACAGAGGGAAGGTTTTTACTATTGGACATCCAACTTCTTCTAGGTCTAATGTAGCAGAGAAAGGGAAAGTTTTGATGGAAGGTACACTTTTAATTCAGAGTATACCAGTTAGGGTATTATTTGATACCGGTGCATCACATTCATTTATATCGTAGTATTTGCTTGATAGGTTATGCATTGAGCCCACATACCTTGTTACTTCCTTAAGGGTGGCGAATCCAATAGGAGGGTATGCAACACTGGGATGAGATGTGACCAGTTAGACTTGATTTGTTAGATCATAAGTTTACATGGAGTCTGTATGTTTTCGATTCCGTAGATTTCGAGATCATTTTGGGTATGGATTGATTGGGTAAGTATGAGGCTATAATATTTTGCCAGGATAGGGAAATACCATTGAGACACCAAGATAGTCATAACTGAATCATCTTCTTAGTGGCAAATCCCAGTAGGAGTTTTTGCGCTCTATTAAGTGCCAAGGAGGTCGAAAAAGAGCTAGTAATGTTCGAGTGGCAAGGGAATTTGCATATGTCTTTGAGCTAGTTACGGGATTACCACCGAAATGAGCTGTCGAGTTTTGGATAAATCTTGTACCAGGAGCTGAACCTGTGAGCAAACCACCTAGCAGGATGACACCGACAGAGATGAAGGAACTCAAGGTGAAACTAGTGGATCTAGAAGGAATGAATTTTATTAGACCAAGCAGCTCGCCTTGGGGAGCGGCCGTGGTGTTCGTGAAGAAAACTAATGGGTCGTTAAGAATGTGTATCGACTATCGTAAGTTGAACGAAAGAACAATAAAGAATAAGTACCCTTTTTCGAGAATAGATTATCTGTTTGATCAGTTGAGCGGAGACATAGTGTTTTCACAGTTGGACTTGGCGATAGGGTTCCATCAGTTGAGAGTGGCAGAGGACAGTATTTCTTTGACAGCATTCCGAACTAGATATAGTTCATATGAGTAGTTAGTGATACCATTCAGGTTAACGAATGCACCTGCTTTCTTTGTGGAATTGATGAATCGAGTCTTCCGAGAGTATTTTGATAGATTCGTGTTGGTATTTATAGATGACATTTTTGTATACTCTAAGGATGAGGGAGGGCATGAAGATCATTTTAAAATCATGCTAGAGAAGCTGAGATAGAATCAACTAAAGGCAAAGTATTCCAAGTGTCATTTTTGGAAGAAATAGGTTAACTTTCATGGTCACATGGTTACATAGAAAGGATTGTTAGTCGATCCAAATAAGACCGAAGCTGTGAACAATTGGAAGAGACTAGAGATAGTAACCAAGAACAGGAGTATTCTTGGACTTGGTGGCTATTACCGGATATTCATTAATGACTTCTCACACATAGCAGCATCTTTGACAAAGTTGACCAGGAAAGATATGGTGTTAGCTATGTTAGTGGAATGGAAGGATATTGAAGCTTTGGCCAGTTGCGGTGTGCATTTAAGATCAACTGCTAGTTATAGCCAGAGTACTGCCATGTTGTCCCGGCTAGAAGTTCGACCGGTGTTGATCGAGAGAATTGCTGCTAAACAGAAGAAGGATCCATTATTAGCTTAGAGGATCAAAAGGCTTGAGGCTGGAACTAAGGTCGATGATTTGAAAGATTTTTTTTCTTCACCAGAGAGGATGGTTGAGAAGAAGGGACGGTTATGTGTTCCAGGGGCGGAGAACTTGAAAAGAGAAGTTCTTAAGGAATTTCATCGATCCAAGTTCACAATTCATCCTGGAGGGACCAAAATGTACTAAGATATGAAGAGGAGTCTCTATTGGGAAGGCATGAAGAGGGATGTTGGCTTGAGGTTAGGCAGTGTTTTAACTACCAACAAGTGAAGGCCGAACATGAGAAGCCGAGTGGGTTGCTTCAACCTTTAGAGATTCCAGTCTGGAAGTGGGATTCGATATCCATGGATTTTATAGATGGGTTGCCAAGGTCGAATAGGGGAAATGAAAGCACATGGGTTATAGTGGACAGGTTGACCAAGGTGCCATTTCATTCCAGTCAAGTCAACCAAGACAGGACCTGTTTTGGCGAAGTTGTTCCTGAAGAATATAGTTAGACTTTATGGGATTCCTAGTAGCATAGTCAATGACAGAGACGCAATATTCATTAGCGAATTTTGGAGGAGTCTGCAAGAGGTATTAAGTATCAAACTCAAGATGAGTACAGCTTATCATCCACGGATGTATGGGCAGACAGAGAGAGTCAATAAGACACTCGAGGATTTATAGAGAGTTAGTGTATTGGACTTTGGTAGATCTTGGGAGGATTACCTACATTCGATTGAGTTTTCTTATAATAATAGTTATCAGAGTAGCAAAGGAATGGCGCCTTTTGAAGCTTTGCATGGCAGGTCATGCAAATCACCCGCATGTTGGTTAAAGACCGAAGACAGATTAGTCTTAGGTCTGAATTTGGTTAGAGAGGCATCGTAAAAAATTGAGTTAATCCGATGACGGATGAAGGAAGCTCAATCCAGACAGAAAGTTATGCAGATAAAAGGCATAAAGACCAGGAGTTCTCAGTGGGAGATAGGGTTTTCATTAAAGTATCACCAATGAAGGGTGTGGTACGGTTTGGAAAATCAGAAAAGTTGGCCCCGAGATAGTTGGACCATTCCAGATTATAGAAAGGATTGGAAAAGCTCGCGAACAGGGTAGAGTCATCGAGCAATTTGGCAGGTGTCCATAGTGCTCCAAGTGTCTCATCTTCATAAGTTTGTGCATGATCCAGAAGCTACTATTCCTTGGACAGAGTTGGAGGACTTGAAGTAGTGCTTGATTTGACTTTTGTTAGACAACCAGTTCGTGTTGTAGCGAGGGATGAAAAAAGATTGAGGAACAAGACAGTCAATTTAGTGAAATTCCAGTGGAGCGACAACGAGAAGGGATGCACTTGGGAGACAGAGGACAAGATACGAGAGGCTTATCCTGAAATGATTTGATGATATGTCTATATTATATTTATATAGAACAGTTACTAGTCAGGTAGGCAAGTATGGATGTTAGGAGTTGTTACAGATGATTGCTAATTAGTCCTTACAGAATTTCAAGGACGAAATTCTTTAAGGAGGGAATATTGTAACATTTTATTAATATTACTCAAGAAATTTAATTAGAATAAATTAAATAGAATAATGGAGAGTGATAAGGGGCTTGAGATTGCTAAATGAATATAGGTGGTCGTGCTTATTCAAATTGAATGTACATATAAATGGTTAAGTGTTAGCTAATTAAACATAAGGGTATTAGGTAAATAGCTGCCTATATTCCTACCCTTATACCATTACCTTTAGGCAATAAACGTTCATTTATCACAAGAAAAAGTTTAAACATAAAAAGAAAAGGAGCCGGCCATTAGGAAGACGAGAAGAAGAAAAATCAAATCTAAAGCTTAGGTTCAAGCTAGAAGAAATCAATCTCTAATTTCCTTATCCAGGCTTAGGTGAATACTAATCACTACATCTCTATTTTGGTTTTATAATCATAGTTTTCAGATTTAAGGGTAAATTCGTTTTTATGATATATTAGATGATGATATGCATTATTTTGTAATTTGTTTAGGTTAAAAAAGTGGTTTCAAGGGAGATATGCACGGTTTATGGGTAGACCAAGGTTAAATGATTTTTAAAAGCCATGGAAAAATTATATGTTATGAGAAACATGATTTTAGAGTTGGGTTTCAAGTTTTTTAATTTTCCAAGCCATGAGAATTAGTTATGAATTTTTAAAATAAAATATGGTTATTTGGACTTATAAATTTATTTTGGAAAATATATAAGAAATTAGGTCTGAAATTTTGATATGTTAGATAACATGATTAAAGTGAATTTTTGAATTTTTGAGGATTTTTAAAGTGATTTAATATGGAAATTAAATTATTTTGAAAGGAGGACCTAAATGATTTAATTGTTTTGTTAATAGGAAGAACTTAATTGTTAAAAGTTATCCATTTTAGATCTGAGAAAATGCAGCAAAATTTTAGTAAAATAATTTAAAAGTTTAAGATAGCTAATCGGATATTCACAAGTAGGAAAGTTAGTTACAAAAAGTTTGCTTTATTTGGTAAAAGCAACATTTTTCTCAGAAAAAGGGGTTCTGCCTTCTTTGAAAGAACCTTTCAACCCAGAGAGCTTTCACCTCAAAACTGGTCGAAACCTTCTAAGTCAAAACCAATAAACCAATACACATGGTATCATTTAGATGGTATGTAGCGGATTGGAGATAAGCGAAAGGTAGAGTGTCGAAACATAGCTTTCGAAAGTGTTGATTCCATTGTTTTGTTTTAAAGGAAAAAACGCTTGCCTGTTTATGAAGGGGTTTCGACATAGTCGAAACCTATGGTTGCAAAAGGTATTTTAAAAGAAGTTTTCAAAAGAGAGCTGCTGCCTCCTTTGTTTTAAAGAAGTAGCTTCCGAATGAGTTACTTAGCTTTTATTTAAAGCTTTCTAAAGGGGTAATTTCAAATAAGTCGAAACTCTTCTGTGTTTAGATGCCTTTCGATGGTATTGAAGACATCAATGTTGTCGAAAGGTAATGTTTGTTTTTATAAATACAATCCACTTCCTACAACTTTCGAAAGGGATTAGGGGTTTCAAAACCAACCTTCAATTGTTTTACCCCAAGTATTTTAATGCTTTTGAAAGGATGGTTTCGACATCATCTAGCTTCCCCTATACTTTTTAAAAATAAAGAATGGTTCCGGAAGAGACGCTTTCACTTATGTTTACTTTGACCTAAAAATTGTTATTTTAAATATAAATCCAGTCGCTTCGAAAGGTTTTGGTTTCGAGGGTAACCATCAATGATTTTGAAAGTTGGACTTTCAATGGTTTTGAAGGGTAATCTTCAATGGTTTTGAAAGGGGTATTATTGAATGTTTTCGAAGCTATGCTCCTATACTTATACGATAATACTTTAATGAGGTCGAAAGGTTTCGAAAGAGATGTTTTAAAGTATTCGAAAGGCAGGATCCTAATGTTTTAAAGATAGAATTTAATGCTTTCGAAGGAGGTTATCCAATGAAGTCGAAAGCAAGGTTTCGAAGGTGTCGAAAGGATTTTTAAACCCAAACTCATTTTTTAAAAGGAAAAACCCACGGGTAAATAAAGGATTTTTGAAACAACTTTAAGTATGTAAATTTGTAGAAGTATTTCCCTGATAAAAGTATAGGTTAAAGGGATTAACCTTGTTTTATATGCAAATGCTTTCAAGGACCTTAAACCCATGGAGTAGTATTATTAAGTTGTTATGTTTGCTTCTTCAAATATGAATATATTCACATGATAAACGACCCATAACTGTATTTTGGGGATAAAGGGGTAGAAGAACCAGCTAGGTTAACCCAATAGTGAATATAAAATTGATTAAACTCCTTAATGAGTAGAATTGCATCCACGGAGTCAGGGAGGCCAAAGTATAAGATGATTAAACCTTGAAATTGTCCTGAGATAGGTTCATATTAAACCCATGAAAACTATGATTAGGAAGCTATTAGGAGCAACCAACAGGTTCATAGTAAACCTATGAAAACTATGTATAAAGGATGGTTGGCAGGGGCCAATTAGTTTGTAGTGAACCCATGGAAACTATATCTGGATTAAGAATTGACATCAATCAAAAGGTTTCTAGTCAACCCATGAAAAATAGGACAAGAAAGAAGTTAGGAGAGGTATCAGTAGGTTTCTAGTCAACCCATGAAAACTAGGCTAGGAAGGGAGTTACCGGAATAATCCATAGGTTCCTAGTTAACCCATGAAAACTAGGATATAAGGTGAGTTACTGAAATGACCAATAGGTTCAGGTGAACCCATGAATCAACTAAGTTTAGTTAGCAGGGGCCTATAGGTTCTTAGTGATCCCATGAAAACTCTGAAATATGACAAGGTATCCATGAATTATAAAATGGTTATTAGTAAACCCATGAAAACTAATAGGTTAATATTGACCTAGAAACTATATATATAACAGGGAGTCAATTAAAATGGGGATGGGATGTCTAAAATGTTTATGTATACAGGTCATCTTATATTTTGAAATGTTATGTTTTAACCATTGTGGATGTAGAAGCACAATATGTGCTTCTAAGAAGGTTTTAGAATACTAGTGAGGGGAGAACCCATTCCGCTCAACGACATGGTCTCACTAGATATATAAATCGATTGAGATGTTAGATTATTATTCATACCAGGCTTTATGTCTAACTCGAAGTTATTGTTTTACCCTTTAACTCTTGGGTACTCAATCGATTTTAAGTAATTTAAGGTTTAGGGTTTTCAAGTTCTTAGGCGAATAAAGCTTCCGGAGGCGTGTAGGAGGCAGTTAGTTGTTTAGAGTTATCATTTTCCGCTGTGTATTTTGGATGTAAAGGCAGACTTATTAGCCTTACTATATACTCTGATCAACCAAGGGAGCATCTTCATATGTCTCTCTTGGCGTATTGTGTAATAATTTTTGAATGTAGTTAACGTGGTTAACGTTTGTAGGATTATGTAATGAACATAAAATGTTTTAAATGGAATATGGAAATGTATTTTTAATTTGTTGAAAAAAATATTCTTGTGATAAATCCTTTTTCGGACCGGTGTAAACACCTCAAAATTCCATATTTGAATCTTAGATCAGAATCATGTGATGAAATGATCTACGTATAACATACATGTTTTAACATTTAATAATTAAAAGGGCCTCATTTGATTGTAAACTAAATCATTTAAATTCAAAAGTCAATTATTCAAAAACAATGATATCATTGATGATGTCATAAAGATATTCTATTTCCGAAAACAAAATAAATAATTTTATTTCATATTCTTGCTTAAGTAGAGAAATAAGTGTATGTATCCAGTTTCGTTCGCAATTTTGATGGTTAAAAAGTTGTTTATTGATAAAACGGTTATCGGTCATTTTATTAATATTTTTCCACAGAATATATTTTTGTAAATATTTTTCCAAAGCAAGATCACCATTATTATCACACAAACTTGATTATTTAGGTTTAATAATCCTATATTTGATTATTTAAAATAAATTAAGATTCCAATTTAAAATGGTAAAATTACGGATTGTTACACTATGTATTTCTCATGTACATCAGCTTGGGATGTATGATGCTTCAGGAGGATATCTCTAATCCTTGTGTAAGAGGACCTTTCTCAAAGTTCCGAGGGCATCTCCATGGAATCCTACACAATTAGCGAACGCGCCTTAGCAGTTTTGATTGTATACCTATTATTGTTGTAGTGTACACTCATATGCATCACAGCTAGTTGTTTATTTATATTTCATACCCTAGACATATTATAATATCAATGGATTTTCATATAGAAATTCTTTGTTATCGTAAGGTAAAAATTTGTTCGTTTTTATTTGCAACGCGGTCTTACGATGTATCTTTATTTTTGAGAATTTTATGAAATGTGACAATACATGTGATTTGAGTTTCTCATGCTGGTTTACTAAACTGATCCAAATGATATTTACTTATAATTCTCGGGTCAGCCCCAAGTATATTTCCAGATTTAGTTGGATGCTTTGGAACTTTAGAAGAGAGTTGAATTCCTCCAAGACTTATTCACGTATTTATTTTCTGCTACATTACTTGTTTTGTATCGATCAACATTTTTGATGACAGGCTATTATAACTGTCCAAGCTTATGATATGTTAGTTTACTCTGATTGATGTGTGTATATTAATGTTCTCTTTTGGCAAATGTAACGACCCGTAAATTTCCGATAATTAAAATAGCTAATTTAATAAGTTTTCGTGATTTTAGTGTTAGAAAAAAATTTATAAGTCGTTTGGAATAATAATAAATGGAATGAATTTCGACAACAATTATCCAAGTAATGAAAAATAAATGCTACTTAGTGAATGCCTTTGAAATCAATAGTTGAATAGGATAATAAATGTTGAAATTCATTGGGTATAATAGAGTAATTGATTGATAAGTAAAATCTATTTAAAATCAAATATTGACTATTGAACCGGTAAAATATTTTAAATTAAATATTTGGAAATTATTCAATAATTTAATAATGGGAATTAAATAACCGTATAATGGAAATAGTTGTTCTATAATTTTAATTCGTTTCAAAAGTTAAATTTTATAAGTTCATTTTGAATATTTCAAAAGATAGTGATTTAAGAATAATCAAATTTGTTAAATTTAATATTACGAATGTTTGAATAAATTAAATTCCGAATTTGATATGATTAATTTGATATTGAAATTTAATATACGAAAATAGAGTGAATAATTGAAATTTGATTTAATATGATTCAAATTGGTTTACAAAGTGAATGTAAGTTATATTTGGATTTTAATAGAGTTAATAAGATTTTAAAATTGGAATTTATTGGATAAATTGAATAATGGGTTTACTATGATTAAAAATGATTTGTAAAATTTTATTTTATCATATGAAAGTTAGAATGATGTTGTAGAACTTTTAAAACTGAATTTAAAATTTGTTTGTGAAAATTGAATATTTTAATATTTAATTATCGACTGGAAAATAGCCAATTTTTGAACAGTCTCAGAATTGGACAAAACTAGTTCCATTGGATCCGTAATAGTTAGTTATTATCGGATTTCAATTTTCGTAGCAATCGGAGTTGTCGTTTGACCGTGGCAGCTCGAAACGCGTTGAAATTGTTTAATATTAATTTTGCGAGTTAAAAATAGTCATTTTTCAAACGGTCTCGGATTTCGATGAAACTAGTTTCATTGGATCCGTAATGTGATATTATTGTAAGTTTTCAAATTTCAAGTCAAACGGATTTACCGTTTGTCCGGGGCAAGCCAAAACGCATAGAAAATCGTTTAATCGGTTTAATTTAAAATTGGTCGTTTATTTCCGTAACTCTCACATATGATCGAATTAGCTTCCGAAACCTATTCCATTGTGTCCGGAACACGGGGTAAACCCTAGAAACGTCGGTCACCGCGTTTCGTTTGGAGATCGTTTGAAAGAGCATGTAAATTTTGGAACTAATAATAAAATAATATATAAAATCTTATATAAACGTTTGCACAGTGAAACCCTAAGGGGTTTCGTGGCCGCCTCTTTCTGATTAATGGCCGAAATTTTGCCGACCTTCTTCCGTTAATCTCTCACAATCCATACGATATTTCAAGAAACTTTCAACTGGAAGATGATAGAGCTTGGTAGGAGCTTCAGATCCATACGGCTACTTCGTTGAATCGTCGACCAGAGACGCCAGATTTTGGCCGCGTCCACCCACGTATGCGCACGCGTTTCAAGGCGAATTAAGGGGCCGAGCTCCTCCCTGTTCCAGCCGAGTATAGAGTGGAAGATGCTCTTCGTAGTGGTGCTTCCTGATCGAGGTGGAGGTACTTGTATTGATGGCGTGTATTAGGGTTATTGGGACGGCTTGGGTTGTTCGTGCTTGCGTGAGTACCTGATGCGAACGAGAAGAAGAAGAGAACCGTGTGCGGCCATGATCTTGCTTTGGGGAATGGACGGCAGATGTGGGTTTGTGTATAAAAATTAAAATAAAAGTTGAACTTAATTTGTGTTTAAATTCGTATTAACTTCTAAATGTCATAACTTGTTGATGCGAGGTCGGTTTTGGACGAAACGAGTTGCGTTGTCTTCGTTTCGTCGGGCACTACGCTATGCAGCTGGATTGGAACCATTTGGAGCTAGAGAAAATTTTGAGTTAAATCGAACGTCGTTCGATTTGATTTAAAATCGTAAGAATCAATGTGAGTGTTTTATAACGCTCACACCGTACTAAATATTTTTATGCTAGTTAAATTTGATATTATGAAGTGTTATGATTTTATTTATGGTTGTTTGATAAAAATTTAATTGTCATATAGCTTGTCATTTGCATTAACTGTTGAAAAATTAAATTGACAGTTAAATTGAAATTAAAATTGAATTGCGAATAAATTACCTGACATTGATAACTATGAAACTGCCATGAATTGTATTGTTTATTGGATGATGTATTTTGATGGATGCTATTGGTTGATAATTGAATGTTTGGATGTTTATTTGCTTATATAGATCCTGTTATGCATACATATGATACTGTGATTTAATTTAAATAATATATACTCATCCTTGACATCTAATTGAAATAAATAACTACTTGGCCATAGGATAGAAAATTATATATGGACACCGAATTGGTTAAATTAATAATTTTTGAAATCGTCGATTTGAATTTATTTAAATGTTTTGATTTAAAAGTTATAAACAGAAACCGATTTATAGAAATTGAATTCATCGAAAAATTGAGTTTGGAATGTTGAAATAAAATTTGGTTAAAGGAATTTTGTTAAAGAATTAAGTTGAGACTTTGAAATTTAAAATTTGGTTATGATTGAAGTTCGAAAATTTATTCGTTTAAGGGATTGAACCTTAAATCGAGCTTTGAATATTATTAAGTAAAAGTGATATAAAAATGATATTTTGAAATCGAGTTTGGAATTGAATCATATTTGAAATTGGAATTTAGACTTGAATATTGATGGAAAATTTGTTAAGTGTTATAAATGGATATTTTGAAATCCAGCTCCAAATCGATAAAAAAATTGAAATTGAATAAATTGAAGGTGAATGTAGAATTGAATTGATTTGAAGTTAAAGTTGACGTTGTTTTGAATTGAAATCGAAATTGAATCGGTAAAATGGAAATTGAAATTGATTGGAATTGGGAAGTTGTAATTGAAATGGATTGGTTTTGAAGCTGTTTTAATTTGTTTTCCAAATTACTCTGTTATATAAACCATTTTGAATACTTAAACTATTTTAATCTATTTTTAATCTACTTAACCCAATTTAAATTATTTTAAACTAATTTATCTATTTTAAATCCATTTCAAGATTTTAATTATTTTTAACTATTTTAATTATTTAAACTACTTTTAAACTACTTAAAACTATTTTCTAAAAATTTCAAGCTGGTTAATAAGGTGGAATGTTTATGTTTAAATCTTGAATTTAAATACGAATTGGGTTAAATGAAGTTGCAACATAAAATTTAAATTCGGAATGATTTTGAAACCGAAATAAGATATTGAGACGCAAAATGATTTTTGAAAAGGAACCTTATATTTTGAATGGCTATGTCGATATTTGAAATGGATTTGATTTTGAAGTGAATATGACATTTGATATCAATCATGAATCGATTCGAAATGTAAAAGAGCCAACGGTGTAATAATACGTAGTTATTAAAGAGACCGGGATCGGATATGGACATACTCTCTGTCGATACCGAAAACCACTTTAATAACTATTATACGCGGAGTGTTGATCCAGAATGAAGTGGATGGGTTGGTGAACGCGTTGACTGAAGAAAGAGAACGATTATTGGATGACCCCTGACATGACTAAAACAGGAGCCGCGCCGGGCCATTGAGGTTCGCCACCTCTAGCGGACACACTTCTTCGATACCATATCTATTACATTTGTGATGCGATTTGGGTGCACCCCTTGATTTGGGAGTGTTGTTTCGCGGTGTTGGGGTAGCTGCTGGCTATGCCCAACATCAGTCCGGATCACGCAACTACTAGTATCCTAGTTGGTATCGCCTCATGTACCTTGTCATACTGATTATCCTATTCGCGACCACTACGTTTTGATTTGTACCTTGAGTATATGGATTGCCCTCTGGTGACTTCCGGTTTTGGGGAAACTACGGTCTTGTATATGCTTTTGGGAATATAAAATGTGTTAAGGGGGATTATGGTAACGCCTTAACGCTATTTTGATACTTTATATTACTGATAGACATTATCTACTTAGCGTATATTACTACATAGTAGATAGTTTCACGGATCCTTGAGAGATGGAAAATCCCGTAACATCTCTTGAGTTATTGCACGCACGTTGACACTGGATAGGAGATGTCAAACCCCGTAAACATCTCCGACGCCGTTACACTCATATTTATTTACGACTGATTTAACTTTCATAAGGATATTTAGTCCTGACTCGAGTGTTTGTCTTTTCATTACGCTCGGGTCAGTCCTGAGTTTTCAGTTTAGGTTGAAGATCATTTCCTTGGAGGACGGAGACGAAGATTTGGTATATTATCTACTACTATTATATTCATTCCATTCCGCTGCATTGTTGTATGATATTTGCTGTGTATGTAACTCTGATAAATGTTGTATAATAATAATCAAATGTATTCATTTCAAATGTATTCATTTAATTAACAGCTTCATGAACTGTTATTTTATTATTATACTTTAGCCTTCCGTTGTGAGATTCTGTGTTGTTTCATTTCCTTTATTTTCCTTCCTTTTCTTTTCTTAATTACCCAATAACTATCTGCCCTTTTAATGGTTTGGAATCGACATGTGTATTTGATCGTCGGTTTAAACTGTCCAAAAAGGCGGGTCGTTACAGTTGGTATCAGAGCTTTGGTTTAGCGATAAACCTTGGCTCTAGTGGGGAATAACTCATTGAAATAGAGGTAAACTATATGAATGAGTTGAGTGTATATGAGAGAGCGTACTTGTTATTTGATATAAAATGGTTTTATATTGTGTTAATTTGTTCCGTTGAGTATTTATGAATTCTGGTTGATACTTGGGACGCCAAGGCGTCGATAGGAATTTCTAAACACTCGAATAGGACAAACCAACACAATATCGTTTTGGAACATATTTTATATAAAAGAATTATTTGAATATTTATTCATTTTGATTGAATTGATTGTTAGGAGATGATAATATTAGATTATTATCGTTATTGTTTGATCAGTCAATATTTACAACAATTGATTAAATAACAATGGATTTAGGAAAATGAAATCTTGTAAACACAATTGATAATGAATATAAATGAATTTTAACATGGATTTGGGAATTTAAATTCCGGTGCTTGAAATTGACTTACAAGAATATGAAAAACATAATATGAGTATTATATGATAGTATAATTGAGTTGAAATTGTTTTCGAAGGATTTTTTTTATGATAAGTGTTATATTCCCTTCTCTTGACGCTAGAAAATGATTTCGGTGATGAGTGCACGCATCATCGGCGTTTATTTTCGAGAGTCCAAGTGGGGGAGACCACTTAATAGCTTGTCTAAACCTTGTTTTGACTCAAATTTTATGTTGTTTTGCATTCTCTATAGTATGATTTGATATATATATATTATATAAGTATATATTATTTCAAAACTTGATTTGAAATGAAACCGGGATTGGAATTCTTAAGTCCTTTCAAAATTAATGATTTTTTTTTTATGATTGAAATGAATTTAGACTTGAATCATTAAGGAACTTCTGAATTGTGAAATGAGAAATGAACCTAAGAGCTAAGTGAAAATATCAATTGAAGTAGAAATCCTTAGAATTAGGAAATTATGAACTTAAAATAAAATTGAAACTGTAAAACTCGCATAGTATTAAATTTCATTCTATAGCATAGATATAACTTACCAAAATATTTAAGAAGTTCAAAAATGTTATATGAATTGTTAAGTGGATAATATACAAGTATAGGTTTGAATAATAAAATATGCATTTAATTAATGGTTTGCAAATATAAATAAAATTGTTAGTAAATAATTAGAATTTAAATTAACATTTAAAGGTGATTCACAATTATGTTAATATAAAATGGAAATACTATATGTGAATGTAAATGTGAAATTAAATTATAGTGAAATTTAAGTAATGACTTAAGAATTAATTAATTGAAATTTCAACTTTAAATGAAAAGAAGTTGTATGTTGTTTAACTACATTCTATTTGCATAACTATAACTTACCAAATACTTAAAAGGTTTAAAATGCTAATAAGGATAAGTAGAGAAATAATATACCAATGTGAGAGTGAATAATAAAATGTGAAGATCTATTGATAGTTGTAAATATAAAAGAAATTTAAGCTGTAAAATGAATGATATATATAAGTGAATGAATAAAATTTAAAATTAATGAAATATAAATTGGTAAATGGAAACTAATTAAATTTGAATATAGTTAAATGTCAATAAACTTGGAAGTGTATGAAATTAAAGTTGACTTGAAATTGTATAATTGATTTAGTGTAGATTTTGGATGGATGTTAATGTTTGATATGCATTGGCTGTTAGATGGATGATAATTGATTAAGTAGAATTCATTAGTGTTAATGGAATTGAATAAACGGAATAAAATTGTAAAATAATTAAATTCAAATTTGAAGCAAAGTGAAATTAAATATAATTGAATTCAATTTAAATTGAAGCAAATTGACTTGAATTTAAAATGTGAATGAAACAAACTTGAATAAATCGGAAACAAATTGAATGCAAACCTATTGCATGGATGAATAAGAAAATAAATGACTTTGTGTTTATGATTGTTTTTTTTAGAAAATTTGAAGTTTTGATGGTTTGCACTTTGAAATAATAAAAGCAAATTTTTGGGAAAATCCAAAATTGTCCAATGTATGCTGAAACGAAAACAACCATAACTTTTAAATGGCTGAACGGAATTTGACAATCTTGGACTTTTCGAAAAGCTTAGAAACTATAGCACAACTTTTATTTAGAGTGTCTTGAGAAATTCCTTCGTCTACTAGGTTAAAAACTTGAATGTTACTCGCTGGCCTGTGTAAAATAAGTAAAAATCTGTAGTACACACCCTTAGTATTTTCGTCATATCTTTTGGCTGGTTTATCGGATTTTGATGATCTTGCACTTTCTGGAAAGCTAATAACTTAAGCTAAAACTTTTGTTTGAAGTGTTTTGTGTTTTGATGTCGTATAGAAGGTCGAAAACGCGGGTGAATGTCTCTGACCTGCGCAATTCATTGCCCAGGCTGAAGCGTATCCCCTAAGTAAAACAGCCATAACTTTAGAACGGATGGTCCGAATTCGACGATCTTGGACATTCCGGAAAGCCTGAAATGAATGCAATAACTTTTGTTTAGATTCTGTTGTCAAATTTTACAGTTTAGGTGACCTAAAACTAAGATTTGTTTGCTGTCCAGAAATTGAAATCTCAGTTTTGAAGCTAAATATGTTATATATATGTTGTGTAGGCTAAGTATAGCGATCTATCTTTATATGCATGGTTCTAACTTAGTTATTGAGCATTTTAGTAGGTAGCAAAGGGGTTGCGCTTTGTTGCGAAGCTCGCTTCTACGCTAAACGCATAATGTAAGTAAATTGCTAATAAATGCTAAATAAAAGGTACGCTTACGGTTTTGTATGGTACTGGTGATAGATATATGTTGTTTCCCCAGATATGGGATGCCTCATCATTGAGATGAGATGTATATTTGTGATATATATGCTATTATATTTTTTCGATCGAGCCGCGCAAAGGAGACTCTGCCGAAATTTTCCGTAAATCCGGGTGTTAGAAAATTTTCAAGTTTTAAAAAAAAATTTTATAACTTGTTTTGATAACTAACTTTTAAAGTTAAAAAGGTATTTGGAATAACTTAGTAAAAGTGTAGTAATGACTTTATAGATGGAATTTCATTGTTTTATAAGTAGGTAACTTTGGATAAAATGTATCTAATGTTGAATTCTATACTTAGTTCTTTTTCCCTTCTTTTTTCCTTTTCGGGGACGAAAAGTTTTGAGTGGGGGAGAATGTAACGACCCGTAAATTTCCGATAATTAAAATAGCTAATTTAATAAGTTTTCGTGATTTTAGTGTTAGAAAAAAATTTATAAGTCGTTTGGAATAATAATAAATGGAATGAATTTCGACAACAATTATCCAAGTAATGAAAAATAAATGCTACTTAGTGAATGCCTTTGAAATCAATAGTTGAATAGGATAATAAATGTTGAAATTCATTGGGTATAATAGAGTAATTGATTGATAAGTAAAATCTATTTAAAATCAAATATTGACTATTGAACCGGTAAAATATTTTAAATTAAATATTTGGAAATTATTCAATAATTTAATAATGGGAATTAAATAACCGTATAATGGAAATAGTTGTTCTATAATTTTAATTCGTTTCAAAAGTTAAATTTTATAAGTTCATTTTGAATATTTCAAAAGATAGTGATTTAAGAATAATCAAATTTGTTAAATTTAATATTACGAATGTTTGAATAAATTAAATTCCGAATTTGATATGATTAATTTGATATTGAAATTTAATATACGAAAATAGAGTGAATAATTGAAATTTGATTTAATATGATTCAAATTGGTTTACAAAGTGAATGTAAGTTATATTTGGATTTTAATAGAGTTAATAAGATTTTAAAATTGGAATTTATTGGATAAATTGAATAATGGGTTTACTATGATTAAAAATGATTTGTAAAATTTTATTTTATCATATGAAAGTTAGAATGATGTTGTAGAACTTTTAAAACTGAATTTAAAATTTGTTTGTGAAAATTGAATATTTTAATATTTAATTATCGACTGGAAAATAGCCAATTTTTGAACAGTCTCAGAATTGGACAAAACTAGTTCCATTGGATCCGTAATAGTTAGTTATTATCGGATTTCAATTTTCGTAGCAATCGGAGTTGTCGTTTGACCGTGGCAGCTCGAAACGCGTTGAAATTGTTTAATATTAATTTTGCGAGTTAAAAATAGTCATTTTTCAAACGGTCTCGGATTTCGATGAAACTAGTTTCATTGGATCCGTAATGTGATATTATTGTAAGTTTTCAAATTTCAAGTCAAACGGATTTACCGTTTGTCCGGGGCAAGCCAAAACGCATAGAAAATCGTTTAATCGGTTTAATTTAAAATTGGTCGTTTATTTCCGTAACTCTCACATATGATCGAATTAGCTTCCGAAACCTATTCCATTGTGTCCGGAACACGGGGTAAACCCTAGAAACGTCGGTCACCGCGTTTCGTTTGGAGATCGTTTGAAAGAGCATGTAAATTTTGGAACTAATAATAAAATAATATATAAAATCTTATATAAACGTTTGCACAGTGAAACCCTAAGGGGTTTCGTGGCCGCCTCTTTCTGATTAATGGCCGAAATTTTGCCGACCTTCTTCCGTTAATCTCTCACAATCCATACGATATTTCAAGAAACTTTCAACTGGAAGATGATAGAGCTTGGTAGGAGCTTCAGATCCATACGGCTACTTCGTTGAATCGTCGACCAGAGACGCCAGATTTTGGCCGCGTCCACCCACGTATGCGCACGCGTTTCAAGGCGAATTAAGGGGCCGAGCTCCTCCCTGTTCCAGCCGAGTATAGAGTGGAAGATGCTCTTCGTAGTGGTGCTTCCTGATCGAGGTGGAGGTACTTGTATTGATGGCGTGTATTAGGGTTATTGGGACGGCTTGGGTTGTTCGTGCTTGCGTGAGTACCTGATGCGAACGAGAAGAAGAAGAGAACCGTGTGCGGCCATGATCTTGCTTTGGGGAATGGACGGCAGATGTGGGTTTGTGTATAAAAATTAAAATAAAAGTTGAACTTAATTTGTGTTTAAATTCGTATTAACTTCTAAATGTCATAACTTGTTGATGCGAGGTCGGTTTTGGACGAAACGAGTTGCGTTGTCTTCGTTTCGTCGGGCACTACGCTATGCAGCTGGATTGGAACCATTTGGAGCTAGAGAAAATTTTGAGTTAAATCGAACGTCGTTCGATTTGATTTAAAATCGTAAGAATCAATGTGAGTGTTTTATAACGCTCACACCGTACTAAATATTTTTATGCTAGTTAAATTTGATATTATGAAGTGTTATGATTTTATTTATGGTTGTTTGATAAAAATTTAATTGTCATATAGCTTGTCATTTGCATTAACTGTTGAAAAATTAAATTGACAGTTAAATTGAAATTAAAATTGAATTGCGAATAAATTACCTGACATTGATAACTATGAAACTGCCATGAATTGTATTGTTTATTGGATGATGTATTTTGATGGATGCTATTGGTTGATAATTGAATGTTTGGATGTTTATTTGCTTATATAGATCCTGTTATGCATACATATGATACTGTGATTTAATTTAAATAATATATACTCATCCTTGACATCTAATTGAAATAAATAACTACTTGGCCATAGGATAGAAAATTATATATGGACACCGAATTGGTTAAATTAATAATTTTTGAAATCGTCGATTTGAATTTATTTAAATGTTTTGATTTAAAAGTTATAAACAGAAACCGATTTATAGAAATTGAATTCATCGAAAAATTGAGTTTGGAATGTTGAAATAAAATTTGGTTAAAGGAATTTTGTTAAAGAATTAAGTTGAGACTTTGAAATTTAAAATTTGGTTATGATTGAAGTTCGAAAATTTATTCGTTTAAGGGATTGAACCTTAAATCGAGCTTTGAATATTATTAAGTAAAAGTGATATAAAAATGATATTTTGAAATCGAGTTTGGAATTGAATCATATTTGAAATTGGAATTTAGACTTGAATATTGATGGAAAATTTGTTAAGTGTTATAAATGGATATTTTGAAATCCAGCTCCAAATCGATAAAAAAATTGAAATTGAATAAATTGAAGGTGAATGTAGAATTGAATTGATTTGAAGTTAAAGTTGACGTTGTTTTGAATTGAAATCGAAATTGAATCGGTAAAATGGAAATTGAAATTGATTGGAATTGGGAAGTTGTAATTGAAATGGATTGGTTTTGAAGCTGTTTTAATTTGTTTTCCAAATTACTCTGTTATATAAACCATTTTGAATACTTAAACTATTTTAATCTATTTTTAATCTACTTAACCCAATTTAAATTATTTTAAACTAATTTATCTATTTTAAATCCATTTCAAGATTTTAATTATTTTTAACTATTTTAATTATTTAAACTACTTTTAAACTACTTAAAACTATTTTCTAAAAATTTCAAGCTGGTTAATAAGGTGGAATGTTTATGTTTAAATCTTGAATTTAAATACGAATTGGGTTAAATGAAGTTGCAACATAAAATTTAAATTCGGAATGATTTTGAAACCGAAATAAGATATTGAGACGCAAAATGATTTTTGAAAAGGAACCTTATATTTTGAATGGCTATGTCGATATTTGAAATGGATTTGATTTTGAAGTGAATATGACATTTGATATCAATCATGAATCGATTCGAAATGTAAAAGAGCCAACGGTGTAATAATACGTAGTTATTAAAGAGACCGGGATCGGATATGGACATACTCTCTGTCGATACCGAAAACCACTTTAATAACTATTATACGCGGAGTGTTGATCCAGAATGAAGTGGATGGGTTGGTGAACGCGTTGACTGAAGAAAGAGAACGATTATTGGATGACCCCTGACATGACTAAAACAGGAGCCGCGCCGGGCCATTGAGGTTCGCCACCTCTAGCGGACACACTTCTTCGATACCATATCTATTACATTTGTGATGCGATTTGGGTGCACCCCTTGATTTGGGAGTGTTGTTTCGCGGTGTTGGGGTAGCTGCTGGCTATGCCCAACATCAGTCCGGATCACGCAACTACTAGTATCCTAGTTGGTATCGCCTCATGTACCTTGTCATACTGATTATCCTATTCGCGACCACTACGTTTTGATTTGTACCTTGAGTATATGGATTGCCCTCTGGTGACTTCCGGTTTTGGGGAAACTACGGTCTTGTATATGCTTTTGGGAATATAAAATGTGTTAAGGGGGATTATGGTAACGCCTTAACGCTATTTTGATACTTTATATTACTGATAGACATTATCTACTTAGCGTATATTACTACATAGTAGATAGTTTCACGGATCCTTGAGAGATGGAAAATCCCGTAACATCTCTTGAGTTATTGCACGCACGTTGACACTGGATAGGAGATGTCAAACCCCGTAAACATCTCCGACGCCGTTACACTCATATTTATTTACGACTGATTTAACTTTCATAAGGATATTTAGTCCTGACTCGAGTGTTTGTCTTTTCATTACGCTCGGGTCAGTCCTGAGTTTTCAGTTTAGGTTGAAGATCATTTCCTTGGAGGACGGAGACGAAGATTTGGTATATTATCTACTACTATTATATTCATTCCATTCCGCTGCATTGTTGTATGATATTTGCTGTGTATGTAACTCTGATAAATGTTGTATAATAATAATCAAATGTATTCATTTCAAATGTATTCATTTAATTAACAGCTTCATGAACTGTTATTTTATTATTATACTTTAGCCTTCCGTTGTGAGATTCTGTGTTGTTTCATTTCCTTTATTTTCCTTCCTTTTCTTTTCTTAATTACCCAATAACTATCTGCCCTTTTAATGGTTTGGAATCGACATGTGTATTTGATCGTCGGTTTAAACTGTCCAAAAAGGCGGGTCGTTACAGCAAAGATCTTTTGAGACATTATATATTATCGTTCCACATGTGAGATTCTGATATTGTGTTTTCCTTTCTTGTTACGTTTCATTTTCTTTTACCCTAACGTTCTATCTTTCCGGCACTTTGGCGTTCAGCACATGAATAACGCGAATGTATTATTGTCGACATTCGAGAGTCGTAAAGGCCGTTCATTACAATTTCTGAAAGAACCTGGGTTGAGTTAACCGAAAATTCATCGATTCAGTCTTGAAAAGACGGGGATCGGTAAGTGTTTTACTTATCAGAAACCACTCCAAGACTGAGATAAGTGTTCTATCTCTTGGAAGTGGATCTGTTCGAAATACTTAAAACCATGTAGAGGTTTGTGATCCTTTAGAATGATGAAGACTCATGTGAAAGATGTCGAACGTATCCTCACCAGCGGGAAATGACAGAAAACAGAGAAGGGGCATGGCCAGGGGGTTTAGCTAACCTCAACGGTATATCAACTCCATATCTTAAGATGCATATCGATTGTTGCTAGCAGGGGTTGGTATGACTCGGATCACACACTGAGGGTGGTCCAGCTATGTTGATCTTATGGTATGTTTTATATAGAGATATATGACGCTCGGAATGGAATCTCTAACCCTTGTCATGGATGTCTGCCTCGAAGTACCGAGGGCATCTCAAATGAAAATCCTTCACAATAAGCGCTTGCGCCTTAGCGGTTTTGATTGATATGTATCATTGATATGGTGTACACGCATCATAGCTATTTCATATTTATATTCATCGCCCAAGACGTTATCTATTATATCGCAATATGTGCCTATTAGATGGTTGACTTTTTTGAAAGAAAAACCAAATATGATGATCCGGTTGGTCTCAGAAGGTGTTGTTACATGTCACACATATTTCTTGGATTTCTCACACTAGACTTTTTTCTGACCGGTATTTTTATTTTTCCTTATCTCCATTGGTGCTATTTAGAGCAGTCTGAGGAAAGCAGGTTTTCGTTGATATTCATTCGAGCTATTGGAGAGGAGTTGGATGATTGCCTACCACAGTATTTATTTTCGCTGCACTACTTTATGTGTATATATATCAGCAGTTGAAAGACAGACTGTTGTAACTTTCCAAATTGATGATAGTACTTAGATTAGTAACTCTAACATGCTATGTATATTAGAGTAAAACCATGTGCTATCTTTTCGTATTATATGTTATCATTCCATTATGAGATTTTGATGTTTATGTTCTCCTCTTTCTTATTCTTTTTCTTTTCTTCTTTTTCTTTGACCTAACGTTCTGTCTTTCCGGCACTTAGATGCTCTGTACGTCAATACTATGGATGTATTTGTGCCGACATTCGGGGTCGAAAAGGCGATCATTACATCTATAATCATTTCGTTTTGGTTTTTGTTCTTTGTGAGAATTTGAACTTGCATATTGCACAAGTGTGGACCTTAGTTCTTTGGCTACCATTTGAGTTAGACGATAGTTGGCCCTAACTTCCTTTTCTAGGTCTATGTAAGGCTTACCAAGAGTGTTGGCCGACTAGTCACTCCAGCTTCAACTTCCTCCTCGTCGTTTCCCATCGTCCTACGGATGTTCTCAATGACTCTTAATAAACGAGCATCTCAATTAACTCATGGATAACTTGGATTTTTCTACATAGCCTTAATGAAATCCACTTCTTTTGTTGTTTCTACTAATACCGATGTTTGCCATGTTTCAATGTTCTCGACATTGAATTGAAGGGTCAAATTTTCTTCAAGGTTTGTATGATGCATAGTTTCTTGTATTTGAACATTTACTTTCTTGGTTGCTCTTCCCATTTGCAAGAATACAAGGGTAATTAGGTAGTTTTTCCCTGAGTTCAACTCTTAATGAAAGCGGCACAAAATGTTAGGTCAATTTTTGATATTCACTAACATGCGTTGTCTTAGGAAGCTAATGATAGTTGAAAAAGAGATTGGAATCTTGGAAAAGTACGTTAGCCATCATGTTCAAGATGGTCAAGTATGCAAATAGGTAATTGTTAAGCATCAAGTCATAAAATCTCTATTTGAATTTGATCTAATTGACCGTTAGAGTCTCAATATCAAGCTTTTATTTTTCCTTAAGAAAAATGAAAACAAAGAAGTACAATTCATAATTCGTCCCTTTTAATAGGGCTACACACCGATTTATAGAGAAATTAGACCTTTAGATTTTTGACATATGGCGCTCATAGGAGATAAACGGTTATGATTTGCTGGCATGACACATTATCGATTTGATATGTGGCACAACTTACTTTCAATTTTTTCGTGGTGACGTGGCATGGCTGATACAACTAAAGAATGCTACGTGGCTAACTGGAGCATTGCTTTTAGGTAGCTTCTGCAATATGTAATAGCTATGTAATTCACAACATGCAATAGCTTCAAACATCAACTTGCGATAGCCTCAATCATCAATGTGCGATAACTTCAATTTATGATAACAAGCCTTCAACATGCGATAGTCCTTTAACTTCATCATGTGATAGCTATGTAAATGTCATCGTGCGACGGCTTCAACCATCCACTTCCATAGTATCAACCATCAACTTACGACAGCTTTATGGTATTAACTTTCAATAGCTTCAATTATCAACTTGTGATGGCCTTAACAACATCAGCTTGTGATAGTCTCTACAACGTCAACTTATGATAGCCTTCCTTTACTTCAACATGCAGTAGTCCTTGTCAACTTATGATGGCTTCCCCTTACTTTGACATGCGATGGCCTGATTATTTTCACTTTGTGATGGGTTCCTTATTTCCCGACATTTGACGGCTTTAACAACATCATGCAATCGTCTTTCATAACTTCGAAAAAATTTAAGGTGTAATAATTTCAAATGATGAAAGCAAATCATTTCCATGAATTTCTTCAAGAACCAAATTTTTATATGTATATGCAAAATAGTAATTTAACACTATATTGTATACAGTTTGAAATAAATGAAAAATGTCTTTTGTTTTCATTAAAGGTTCGACCGAATAAAATCAATAGCTAATTAACTTCTAACTAATCTGCTAAAAACATATGGATGATTATGTCTCCAATATAAGCTCCACATGAATGGTTAGACTGAATAGTTTTATAACATAAAAACCTAGAAGCTTAATTTTTCGAGAAGTATGAACATGGAATTTACAACCTTCACGTGATCAAATAGCTATAAGTTGCTTCCTATCATTTTTAGTAACATTACTTTATCCATTCTTATCATAAGATACTCAAAACTCTTCAACACCACCAAGAAATCTTAAACCAACATGGTAAACACTGAATTGCTAGGATCATTTTTTAACAAGTGTCTCAGAATAGAACTAGAATCAACCGAATAACCAACCAATGAAGAAGCAGATGAGCAACCCTCGATAAAAGAACCAACAAATAAAGAACTATAGGAACCAACATCAATCGAACTACTTTTACACTGCTTAGATTTAACCAAAACAAGTAGAAAACCATCACAGCTATGAGCAACAAGCAATAATATATTATGCAAATCAAAATCAGTTTCAATTACTCTTTTCATATCATCTCTTTCATAAACTTATTCAATAGAATCGGACGTTAATTCATGCAATCGATCACAGATATCATTTCTTAATCTCAACACACAATCATTCAAACCAAGCCGCCTACTATAAGTATCGTTATCCAACATAAAGATGACAAGAACATCAATAGGATCAGGCCTGCAAAAAATACGTGCAATATTAAAATAAAAGAACAATAGAAAATATAGCCAAGGTTTCCACGCAAACATTTATCATACGAATAATTGTCTGCATAAAAATTCACCTATAGATCCTATACTTTTCATGTCATATAATATCATCAACATAGTTAAACTATAACAATTACAATATAATTAAGTTAACCAATTATAACACCGATAAAAACAACCATATTCAATTCAACATGATGTTATAACAAACATTAAACAAACAAACAAAAAAACTATAGACAAAAATAACAAACCTTGAACCTATTAAAACAACGCAAAATAGAAGATGTGCAAATTCCATAAAATAACTTTTCTAATCATAAACAGGTCGAGATGAAGAATAGCATGAGAACTGGAAAAGCACAAGATTTGAAAAAGCACGAGATGGAAGAATCAAAACGAGATGAACAAAGTGATCTTCACGAAATTGAAAGCGAGGTAAGGGAGGAAAAAAAACTACTCTTGCGTGTGGGGCCATTGATTTTGGAAGGAGAGGGTAGATATGGAAATCTGGGTAGATATGGAATTTTGAAAAGCACAAGGAAGGCATTAAAGATAAATAATATAAAAATGAAAGAGATAATTTATAAAATAATAGAAAATAATGACACATTCCCAATTTCCACTAAATTCACTTATCAAATCTATTAGTCAAATTTTAATATGTAAATATGAAAATATTTTGCAAAACACATATTTTAAAAAGCGTGAATTAATTTGCATTTTCATATATTCCCATAAGTTAAAAACATGTTCTCTTTAAGTACATGTATGGTTGTGCTTTAAGAATGTATTTTTTATCAAATAGCATCATTTTGTTTAACATTATCAAATTTACAGGATTTTTGGCAAAACTTTAGGATTTAATTCAAATATGTGTGTGTGGTTAGGATCAATAGTCCGCTTTATTTAGCATCATTTGTAGCCCTTTGATATCAGCAGCAAATTAAATTTAAATATTTAGTCCTTGCGATATAAGAGATATAAGACAAATATTTGAATAGAAACTTGCAATTGATATCAAGCCCACAAAATGATGCTAGATAAAGGAAATATATATATATATATGTATATGTATATATATATATGTATATGTATATGTATATGTATATGTATATGTATATATATATATATATATATATATATATATATATATATATATATATAAACTATAATTATTTAAATTAGAATATGTGCTTGAAATCGAGGGATTTGAGGTACAGTCGACCTATACACACACAGATATATATATATATATATATTTGAAACCAATGGACATTTTTCCATTGATTACATAGTAGAAATGTAAATACGTAAATTCAAGGGCATCAAAAAGTAAGAACTTCAAACTCAGCTTTAACTTATCCCAGTAATTAGTACGACTCACTAACTCACTCACCAACTAAACAAAACTTTCGTGCTATTAAAAGAATCATATACTAATTAATTATGAATTTGAGCGTGTAACATGGATGATTAATTCAGCCACCAAAGCATAAAAGTTGGGTGCAATTAGGCCATAAAAAATTCGTAATGCTACCATCCACTTCATGATGGTACTAAAAAATTAAAAACCTAGAATACCCCTATAGTTCATCCAAATATCCATGAAAGGCATGACACAATTCATACGTAGAATGTTTTTTAATTGTAGCGGCATTTTTCGTTTTTATTTACAATAATTAATGAAGGTTTCCTTGCAGATATAAATCCATTGGTATGAAAAATACAATCAGAACAGCATTTCAAAGTGCAGGCGTTGATTAGTAAATTTTAAAAAAAAAATCGAGAGAGAGAGAGAGAGAGAGACTTTCAAGCTTATGTTTCAGTTTTCTACTGGTGATCCTCACAAAAGTAATGGTATATTAAGAGGAATAATCAAATATGAAAGAGTCATCAAGGAATATTTAGTGTCGGTAGCTCTCTAGATAATAGCATTATTATTAAAGACCCATCGTCATCTATTACAGTACTTAAGCATAATGGATTGGAAAATTTGTGATCCTTCTATATCATAATCTACAAATCAGTCAATTAAGCAGTATTCAAAGAAAATATTAACCCTTTGCTTCTGAACTTATAACTAGAAATGTATTGCAGAAAAGCCAAACAATGTAGTTTTGCAGAATATGAACTAAATATCAACGAGTAATAAATGACAAAAAATATGCAGTAACATCAAATTCCAAGGAAATCAAGGTATCATAATACTCCATTTTCTTCATTCTAATAAAATACTGACGAAATATATTAATTAAGATAGCCATCATTGATTCTTCTTTGAATTTCTGAAGATCTATGAAAAGTCATTGTCCACTAGGTTTTCATATTAGGTTTAGTAATTGGTATAATTTATTTGTATTCTCTTGTTTAAGTCGTTTTGCAAATTGCTACGTTTGATCACATTGATGAATTAGGTTGAATTTTTTATGTCACTTCTCTTTGATCGATTAATTTTTTGGATCGTTTATCTTTTAAGATCAGTATGATAAACTATATATTTAGTGGATTTTCCACATTAATTTTCACTGTACCAGTACCATGTGTATCATCGTCAATCTGAACAATCATGACAGTTTTCATGCTTCTTTTATGTAGTAAAGTAGTGACAAGGAAAAGTGATAAAGCACAATCGAATTATATATATATATATATATATATATATATATATATATATATATATATATATATATATATATATATATATGGTAATGCATTATGGGTCTCGTTTGCTTTGTGCAAAGTAGCTTTTCTCCTGACCAAACAAGGACCCTCCTTTGCCAAAGTTACATATATAAGGAACGAATCTAGACGAGATAACTAATAAGTTCCTTGTGCATGTTTGTTCTGTAAAGATAAAAAATGAAAAGAGAAGTAACTGAAATCGGTGTGGAGAAAAAGATTAGCAGTACTACGGGATTATTCAAGTTTGCTGATAGGTATGATACATTACTAATGGTTTTGGGAACTATGGGATCAATAGGTGATGGATGCTCGACGAATATTCTTCTTCTCTCTGCAAGTAACGTTATGAATAGTCTTGGTTATGGCTCGCAGGACCAGAAGAATCATGGAGTTTTCATGCCTGCCGTGGAAAAGGTTCAAATTTATAATAAAAATTTGATGCACCATGTTTTCTAGTTTGAAACTAAACACAGAGTTGATGTGACATTCTTTATCTAACTGACGCTACTGTGTTTTCTTGCAGTATTGTCTGTATTTTGTATATACTGGATTGGCAGTCTTAGGGGTTGCATTCTTAGGTAATATATGATTGATCCTATCCCAAAGCCCGAAGCAGTTTTATTTTCTCTTCAAACGCATTTCGATTAATATGCTATTTTGCAAATTTATGCAGAAGGATATTGTTGGAGTAGAACAAGTGAGAGGCAAGTGCTGAGAATAAGATACAAGTATTTGGAAGCTATTTTAAGGCAAGATGTAGGATTCTTTGACTCACAACAAGCAACTACTTCAGATATCATCCTTAGCATATCTAAGGATACCGCACTCATACAAGAAGTTCTAAGCGAAAAGGTAGTATAAATCTAGTGTTGAAAATTCAACTAGAAATCAAAAATTCTAAAACGCACTTGCAATTTGAGTTTTAATGCATGCAGACATACCTCTTAAGAGCAGCTTTCCCAGCTTTGATGCTGTAATCATATGACAACATTGTTTTTACAGGTACCAATATTTGTGATGAACACATCAGTTTTCATATCAGGGCTGATATTTTCTGCTCACTTCTCTTGGCGACTGTCTCTAGTAGCTTTCCCACTTGTCCTACTCCTTATTATCCCTGGCCTAACTTATGGGAAATATCTGCTTCATCTTTCTCGAAAGTCTCGTAAAGAATACGCAAAAGCGAACTCTATAGTAGCGCAGGCTCTTAGCTCAATCAAGACAGTGTATTCATTTACTGCGGAAAAGAATATTGTTGAAAAGTATGCAACAATACTAGAGGAAACTGTGAAACTTGGAGTAAAACAAGGAATAGCAAAAGGGCTAGCAGTAGGAAGTACAGGGTTGTCCTTCGCTATATGGGCTTTTCTTGCTTGGTATGGAAGTAAGCTTGTTATCAATCACGGTGACAGTGGCGGTAGAATTTATGCTGCTGGCATTTCTTTTGTCATGGGTGGATTGTAAGTCTGTCTAACTTGATCTTTACTTCTGAACACCCAAAAAAACTGAACACTATCTGTGGACTTTGAATAAATTTGTAACAATCTCACAACATATAGTTCATGTAATCAGAAAGGTGGCATCTTTTACCCATTCAGGTTATATTTCAGAATTTATTACACATTTAGCCTGTTATCAAAACTACTTACAAAAAGAGTTTTACTATCTACACACACAAAACATGTCACTAACGCCAGTTAAAAGGCTTCAAAAATTAATTCGGAAAGGCTACCAAAAACCTCTTTTCGGCCGGTTATGCAAAATCGAGTGAAAAAATAGTTATTCGGTTATACAAAACCGAGTGAAAAAGTAGTTATTCAGTTGTGCAAAAACCGAAGGGTGCATATAAAACAGCCAAACCCTAATTATGAAACATAATAACAGCTTCTCATATCATCAACTGGTAGCAGATGATATTGAAATTAACTTGGTTTTTATCAAATGATATAAGGAAAAAGTGGATGTGGGTAGGTGAGACAAGTGTTTGATTGGTTGAGAGTAAAGATGGGTGTGGGTGGTGTTTTTGTGTGTGCAAATAATATCACCCGTAAATAACTACTAGCTCCAACCTAACCCACATATCTATCAATGCCAAAATTAATAATTTTATCTACAAACCGCATTTCTACAAACAAAGTTGACTGCACATCACTGATAGCAAAGGTAATCTCAATAAGCAACAAAGATCCATTTGAGTGAAATAATAAGATAATTTTATTTCATTCTTACCGACAAAGTTTTAAATTTTGAATTATGGTCACTGTTAGTCAAAGATTTAGCCAATCTCAAAATTAGAGTAACATGTTTGTGTTATCAAATGTTACTTGTTAATGCTAGGCTTATTTAGAAAATGTAAATGACACAAAATATAGTAGTTCAATTAAGCTTTCCTACGTCCACAATGAATATCTATCACTATTTTGCTTTCTTACAATTACAAGGAATAACAAGAAATTTAATACTTAAGCTAACAATGCTACTAAACCGAAGAGCTTTTGAGGTTTTGCTTGCTGAAAATGAATTCTAACTAGGAAAATAGCTCAAATTCCACTAGAAATCAACATCTTTGATGTTGTATGGCAACGAGTATTTATATAAGCTGAAACAGATCAATGAATGGCTAGGATGGCGCTGGAAACAAGCACATATCCTTTTTGATCGTAGATCTAGTTGTTGGGCTTAATGGATGATAGCTGAAAAGGTAGTTGGAATATGTGGATGGTATGAGTGTCAGTTGTGATATCGTACTAGTCGCATGCTTTGTACTGAGAAAGGCGACAAGCTATAGAAGTAGGCACGCTTTTGGTGGATATCCCACGGTAGAAGATATATTAAGTCGTAATAGGTTGTACTTTTCGATGTTTAGCACATTTTTCTATGTAACAAGGCTGGAAAGAAGCTTCTTGTGCATAGTGACGGACGATTGTTTATTATCGAAGACTGCTGAGAGCAAGGCCAAAGATGGCTAAGAAAAGAGCAGAAGGGGACAAACCGATCGTGTTGTGACAAGAGGGGCTGTAAACGGACTGAGATAAAACCGGGCTATAGACTGATCAGTTTTGAGTCGGGTTAAGTCAAACGGATTGGCTATTTTGTCATCTGGAGTCGGGCCGGACCAGACATAGGAGTCCAGATCTATCTGCGACTTGCTTGTTGGATTGGCTGGGATGGAGCCAGCCTGAATGTGGACCGGGTTGGAATGGGCCAGGCTAAGAGTTACGGACTGGCTTGGGTCTTTTTATGCGAATCAAACGGGCAAGGACCGGGTCTTGATGTGTTGGCCGGCTTATTTTTTACCTGCGAGAAATTTGAGCACCAATCACGTTTTGTCTCGAAATTTTAGCACATTCTATCTCATATTGAAGGAGATCCCGGACGAGATGGGTTTATCTCAAATGTACATCTCGGATCTTAAAGTACATATCTGAAAATCTCGAAGTGTCTAAAGTTGATGTTTTAATGACTACTTAACAACTATAGTTTTGAAAGCAAAAATAAAAATTGTAACATGCTTGATTTGCATTAAACAAATTGAAATTAATGTTTGAAAAAAGTGATAGCTTGATTAGCTTAAATTATTTGGTAATGATTGAATAATATCCTCTTATCTGAACATAAAAAAGAAATAAATTTTTTTGTCATGACTCATCAAGATAAAAAAAATGTTCAAAGAGTTGGTAAATGGTAATTGGATTGATTGGTTTCTATTGAATCTATATGAAAATGAAAAAAAATATTACACAAAAGAAGAAAAGGATATAGTTTCGACTTTTGAGCAAAATCTCGGATTAAGATTTTGATTCAAATTTCTTGTGAGATTTGAATATTTCGAACGAGATGAGGGTCGGGGGAGATATAAAGGAGATTTGATGTCTCATTTTGTCTAAATGTGAAAAGAAAACATCGAAGGAGATCTCGGGTAAGATTTTCCCTATTTTACTCTCAGGCAAGATAAAAAGTAAATAAATTATGAATGGTGTATTTTATTGTGCTTAATTGTAATTAAGGTCAAAGTTCATTTCAGATTTGATGATTTGTTAGTGAATATACTAATACTTTTGTATAAAATTAGTCTGAACATACAGCTTGATTCTTTTATAGTTCTTGCATTTTACACATAGAAAACCTTACTAGTTGTATCAATTTATTTATATCATATTTGAAACAACTAAATAAAAAGTAAGGCATATTGATTACTGCGTTATTTTTTCTCATTCTTTTTTAAGGTGAAAAAAAAAATTCTCAAGGCAGTGTATAGTTTTTCATACTGTTCGTAGCTTTTTCCATAACTGAATATTGGTAAGAGAGAAAAAATCAAACATTTCACAAACAATCTTGGTGCATCTATCTTATAAGAATACAGATGTAATATTTGGGTTCCGAATTGAAAAGATAAATCAGAATTTAGAAAAACATGCAAATTAATTAAGTGGATGTGAGTGGATGAGTGGGGTAATTGGTTGAGTGAGGGTGTTAATTTGATGTGTAGATAGTAATACCTTACGAAAATATCACACTGGCCGGACAAGTAGTGCCTAAGAAGGAATCTTTTAGATATTTAAAGATCAATGTTATAATATGATAGTAAGATTGATGAGGATGTTAGTTTTAGAATTCGAGCGGGATGGGTGAAATGGCGACATGCGTCTGACATTCTCTGTGATAAAAAGTCTCACAGAAACTTAAAGTAAAGTTCTACAGAATGAAAATCAGGCCTGCAATATTGTATGGTGCAGAATGTTGGCCTACTAAAACCCAACAGGTCCAGAAGACAAATGTAGCTGCGGTCATACAAAAAGAGAATGAATCAGAAATGATGATATACGTGGTAAACTTAGAGTAGCACCAATTGAGTAGAAGCTAGTCAACACCGGTTAAGATGATTTGGACATCTCCAACGGAGGCCTTCCAAAGCACCTGTGCTCGTTGGAACTGTAGGCCACGTCGAATGCTCAAAGAGAGGAAGATGTCGACCAAGGTTGACATGTGAGGAACTAGTAAAAAATGACTTGAAAAATTGAAATATATCAAAAGAGCTAGTGTCAGATAGGAGCGCGTGAAAGTTAGCGACTCATGTACCAGACATGAGCTAGGAGTTTTTTTCTTAGAGTTGGTTTAGGGGTAGTATTATAAGTTTTAGATTATAAGACTAGTGAATAGAAGCCTAAGACGTAATGTTTGATCTTCGGTCAATATTACTGTTAATACCAACATTATTATTAGTGCTACTATTATCATCATCATGGTTTTTTTAATATATTTTCATTTTATTTTTATCTTTAGTTTTATTTACTTAGTTATTATTATTGTTTTTTTACTTATTCGACTTTATTTTATTATTATTATCATGATTATCGTTGTTATTGTTATGTCTTTTAAATTGACTTTATCATTTAGTTTTGGGTTCAATTTCTAGCCGACCCCAAATTGTTTGAGAATAATGCCTTTGTTGTTGTTGTTGTTGCTGCAGCACTTATGTGGCAGAAAATGTCATTTTGTACTAAGACTATTTCAACAAATGCAATTATTTTTATAAAAAGAAAAGGCTGCCGCTATTTGAAAAAGCGGTACTTTTCTTTTCTGGAAAAAGATGTGCTGATACTATTTCAAACAACTCCAGTACAAAATTTTGGAAAAAAATGTAAACCATCACCTTCACTAAAACTCACTTTTCGGCATGTAAACGTAAGCAATATGTTTTGAAAATTGACATTAATGGGGTTAAAAAATTGAGTAGCAAAGAGATTTATTGATTTTGTAGGGATTCCATAATTAACTAATGCGCTAAAAAGGTAATAAAAAGCACAAAATAATTTGCATAATGCAGAGCTCTGGGAATGGCACTACCAGAATTAAAACACTTTGCAGAAGCTTCAGTAGCAGCAGCACACATTATTGAAAGAATAAACCGAACACCTGAAATCAATACTTATGACACAAATGGAACAAAGTTAGAAAACCTTCAAGGTGAGGTTGAATTCCAGAACATTAAGTTTACATATCCATCAAGACCCGAATCGATAGTCCTAGATAATTTCAGTCTGAAAATCCCATCTGGTCAATCAATTGCATTAGTAGGGACCAGCGGTAGTGGAAAGTCAACTGCCATTGCATTGCTGCAGCGATTCTATGATGTAAATGAGGGAACAGTTAAAATTGATGGCATCGACATAAAGAAGCTGAATTTGAAGTGGATTAGAAGCAAAATGGGATTGGTAAGTCAAGATCATGCTCTGATTGGGACCTCTATAAAGGAGAACATAATGTTTGGAAAGGTTGATGCTAGTTTCGATGAAATTTATGCTGCAGCAAAGACTGCTAACGCTCATAACTTCATCAGACAGCTGCCAGACGGGTATGATACCAAGGTAATAGAATGAAATAGACGCACAGTAGGAACTTCTAACTGTTGCTATACTTGTAGCATTAACGTCCATTAACGTTACATTAAGGTTGGCGAAAGAGGAGCACTACTATCAGGTGGGCAAAAACAAAGAATTGCTATTGCGAGAGCAATCATCAAAAACCCTATAATTCTCCTTCTCGATGAAGCTACCAGTGCTCTTGATTCAGAATCAGAAAAGCTGGTGCAGAATGCTCTTGATCAAGCTTCTATGGGTAGAACCACACTGGTAGATACCATATACATATTTTGTACAGTGTGATATCCAGTTTAGTTTTCAATTTAGACCAACTTTTATAACTGTTAGCAAAAGTAGAACATATTTCAAACTAAATGCAAATATAGAATAGTTTTTCATTAACTTATTTGGCTGAACTTCTATACAAAAAAATTATTTAGGTGCAACTGGCAATTGCTCCTATACTTAATTATATGAAAGCAAATGCAAATGCAAATGCCAATTGCTTCGACACAAAATACAACGGCACGATTTTCAATTCCTCCAGTACATTTTTTGTATTGATGCAATTGACAGTTGCATGCATATGATGAAATATTTTGATAAAGTACAATCAAATAACTAAGTTATTAAAAATAAAATATATTTTCAAACAGTTTAGAATACAGTCCATTTTTGCTAATAGTTTTAAAGATCAATCTAAATTAAATTTGTCCTGATTTATATTATTAAAACTTACTAATATACTGAGTTTTGATCAGATAGTAGCACACAAGCTGTCAACAATAAAGCGAGCAGACCAAATAGCAGTTGTAGATAGCGGCACCATCACAGAAATCGGAACCCATGAAGATCTCATAAACAACAGAAACAGCCACTATTCCAAACTGGTAAAACTTCAAAGAATTGCAAGCACACTAGAACCAGAACCCTCACCTGACGCACACAGACCATCTTCAATGTATAGCAGAACTGCAAGTACATTAAGCCTACCACAAACAAGTCCATACTCTATCATATCTGACCATAACAACCCAGTAATTGCAAACACAACCCCTTCATTTTTCAGACTGCTATCCTTAAATTCCCCTGAATGGAAACAGGCTTTGTCCGGAATTATATCAGCTTTGCTTTTTGGTTCAATTCAACCAATTTATGCCTTCACAATTGGTGGTATGATAGCTGCATTCTATCTCCCTGACCATAACGAATTGCAAAAAACAATTCACCGTTACTGCTACATATTTGCCTCTCTTTCTTTGCTTTCAATTTTCACGAATCTTTTCCAGCACTACAATTTTGCATACATGGGCGAACATTTAACTAAAAGAATCAGAATACAAGTACTGGACAAGATATTAACATTCGAGCCAGCCTGGTTTGACGAAGAAGTCAATTCAAGTGGTGCACTATGTTCAAGACTTAGCAACGAGGCATCATTAGTGAAAACTCTAGTAGCTGATCGAGTATCTTTAATGGTACAAACTTCATCATCAATAATAATTGCAATGACAATGGGATTAATCATATCATGGAAACTAGCACTGGTCATGATTGCAGTTCAACCTTTATCAATACTATGCTACTATGCAAAAAAGGTGGTCTTATCAAATGTTTCTTCAGATTTAGCTAAAGCTCAAAACCAAAGCACACAAATAGCAGTAGAAGCAGTGTATAATCATAAAATGGTTACCTCTTTCGGATGTGAAAGCAGAATTTTGAGGTTGTTTGAAGAAGCTCAAGAAGAACCGTTGAAAGAGGCTAGGAAGAAATCGTGGATAGCAGGATTTGCAATGGGATGCTCGCCTTGCTTGGCGTTTATGTCTTGGGGTTTGGATTTCTGGTATGGTGGAAAATTATGTGAGGCTGGAGAAATCAGTGCTGGTGATATTTTTAAGACGTTTTTTATATTGGTGAGTACTGGAAGAGTGATTGCTGAGGCTGGGAGCATGACTTCAGATTTGGCCAAAGGAGGAAAGGCTGTTGCATCAATTTTTGAGGTGCTGGATAGAGAGAGCTTGATTCCAGGTTATTCTAGTGTAAGTGTTTATCTCCTGATAATTTAGCAAAATATTGGTAAGTGGATATTTTGTTCAGGTGCTTTAAAAAAATCCCCATCCCTTCCATTTTGATTTTATTTTTAGATACATGTTTCTTGTACTGTAATTGTTGGTACTAAAAATACTTCTATTTTAAACTAGGAACAAGTTTCGGTATATCTATTTGTTTCATTATTTGGTGTAGTTGCACAACGAACATTTTAACTGTAAATATTTACAGGCAAATTAGTGTAGTGCATTGATAGTCGTTTTTTCGAGTAAATTAGATCCATGTTCGACATTCAAAAACATTTGAAAAAGACATTAGAATTGACAATGAATGGGAAAAAATTTACAACATCCATTTTAACATCATTTCAACAATAATTCAACAAATTTAAATGGGATGTGACTATCATTGCTCTTATAAGAGGAAAGTGAGACTACATTATTGTTTTAAACAACAATGTGGGTAAAAATACCCTTCTAATTATGTATGCATTGTTCAATTGAAATCACATATATTTCCACGTGCTCAACTGGATCTCCTCCATTTATTTTAAAATTTAGTATAAAGCTAAAATTTAGTATTCTAATCTTCTATGAACAAGATCTAACTGAACATATGGAGACTAAGAAGAATAACTCAAACAAGCTTTTAGCATAGTATAAGTGTTTATCTCCTAAAAATTTACCAAAATTCATAATAACGTAAGCATTGTTCAGATGAGATCCCGTTCACCTCATGTACACAACTAAATCTCATCAATTAATTTGAAGTTTTAGCATATAACTAAAATTTAGTAATATATCTTCAGCGAATGAGCTCTAATTGAACATATGGAGACTAAAAAGAGTAGGTATCGGAAACAAGCTTTGAACAATTTGCATTGCTTTAAGTTCAAATAAAACCCAAAGTACGCAACTCAAATTGTTTAACATGGATCTTCAAATCTAACAGGGTGATGACAATAGCAAAAAGAAACTGCAAAACATAAAAGGGAAAGTAGAACTAAAAAGGGTAGATTTTGCATACCCAACAAGACCTCAAACTCTAGTGCTTCGAGAGTTCAGCCTGGAAGTAAAAGCAGGTTCAAGCATTGGAATCGCTGGAATGAGCGGATGTGGAAAGTCAACCATTATTGGATTAATTCAGAGATTCTATGACGTGGAGAAAGGTGTGGTTCGAATAGATGGAGAGGATATAAAAGAACTGGACATTGTTTGGTATAGAGGATTCACTGGTATTGTCAGTCAGGAACCTGTCATGTTTGCAGGCAGTGTCCGTGATAATATTGCATTTGGTAAGCCGGATGCTGATGAGGAAGAGATTATCAAGGCTGCCAGGGATGCAAATGCTCATGACTTCATTTCGTAAGTAGCTTTTATACACTTCAACATGTGAAATACATGTGCATCTTGAAATGAAAGGATCAGCTGATTCTATTATAAATAAAATATGAAAAAAATCATACGGAAAAATTATACGTACCAAAATAAAGTTGGATTTACATGATTGGTTATATTTTACAAGTATTATGTCACATTATAGAGAGAAAATGCAGTAAACTAAACACCTGAGTTAAGATATCTAACTCAAAAAAAAAAGTTTTATACACACACATGTATGTACGTGTGTATGTATGTATTTGTGTATGCATGTGTGTATGTGTAGGTATGTGTGTGTGTATGTGTGTGTATATGTATGTATGTGCACACACACACACATACACATATATAGAGAGACACACACATATAGTGGAAGGTTCAATGGCTACCCTATTTTGAAGCACCCTATCAAATCTTGAGCTACACTATTTCAAATGCTGCAAAATTTTGTAGATGTTCAATCCATATATAAAAGATCACGTTTACAAAACATGAAACTATTTCAGTAGTTATAGCATTTTCAAAATTATAAGTCAATTATTTACCGTTCAAATATTTATTTTAACTTAAATGTTAAATTTAAACATCTAGTATTTATGTTACACATATTCAAATGAGTCCAAATTATGTCGAGATGATCTTGAGTATGAAATGAAAATAATTATTAGATTTTATAACATTTGGAATAGTGTAGCTCAAGATATGATAAAGTGCTAAAGGGGTGCTACAAAATAGGAGTGCTATTGAACCTTTCTTTCATATATATATATATATATATATATATATATATATATATATATATATAGTTTTAAAAGCGAAAGCGATTTTCGCATCTGTGAGACGAGGCATAAGCCTCGAAACGTTGAGGGATAAGCTTTTTGGGTAAAATAACACAAAACATAAAATAAATTTTGACATAGAACAACATTAGATACCAAATATTAAATAAAAAACATAAAGCGTTCGAAACAATTCAAACAAAATACAATTATCCATAAGCACTTAAAGTTAAATCAACTTAAATTGCAAAAGATCAAATCATTTTGGTATGCAGCTTTGTTTAATTTTATTTTAAATTATGCATCTCTATTTTTTTTTGAAATAAAATTTTAAAAAAATGCTTTAAGATTCCAGAGCTAGAATCAAAATAGATTCCTGTTAGTGGAATCGAGAGTTCAATTCTAGTAACCGGAATTTAACTCGATTTCACTAACTAGAATCAAGTCGATTCCACCAACCAAAATCGACTTCTATTCCAGATAATTGCATTTGTGAAAAAAAAAACATTTGGAATATTTACTTCTTCTTTAGCTCTCCTACTTACTGAATGATGAAATGACGAATGAGATAGGAGTAGGATTTGTGAAATACACAACAAATAAAGTTATTTTTGAAAAACCTAAGAGGCTTAAGCCTCATCGGGTTGAGGTCTAAGGCGTACGTTTTTTGTGCTTTTTGTGCCTCAACCGTCGGAGGTGTAAGCCTCACGAGTAAAACGCCTTCTGTTGTGCGTGCGAGGCGTAGTTGTTTCGATGCGTATTTGCCTACGCCTCGCACGCATTTTTAAAACACTATATTACACACACAAAATATAAGTGTGTGTTTAAAGCATTACATTTTTTAAATTTAAAAGGCTCTACAAAAAATGGAAAGGGATCGAGATGCAAAATTGCTGTTGCCGCATTTTTAATTATTCATCAAATTTTAAATAAATAACAATTGTCATTTTTGAATTAAGATTTTAATAACAAAAGGATAATTGAAGTTATTTGAAAAAATTAAAAAAAAAAGTAAAGAAAGTAAGCTTATAAAATAAGAAGTTGAGAAATTTCGGATATATAGGTGATATTAAAAAATACCAGGCTTAACTAGGTACTACGTGTGTTTCGCTGAATTCTCCAACATAAAATCAATTGATACTTTGAATATAAATCAATTGATACTTTGAATATTTTGTGTGCTACATTAAAATAATCATAGGACATCAAATTTAAAAGCATTCTTAGTTATGATAACCAAATGCTATTTCTTAACTATTGACGTGGTCATCTTATCCAATAAAAGATACCTAATAAATTAAAATTCCTATCATTTGTGACATCAAGATGAGACATGTAAGAAACCAGATATGAATATATCCAGATTTCAGTGCGTAACAAAAGGTAAATGCATATTTACATATGAGCAAACTAATAGAAGAGATGATAATTAAGCCTGTCAAAGAAAACCTGAGATACACAAGAAATCAAACAAACAGATGAATTTATTCATTGATGAAAAATTACTTAGGGACAAATTTTCATTAGAGGCTACCAAAGAAAAATTTATTTCAAGTTTAGGCCCGTTTGAAACTTATTATGAAAATTTGTCTCTTTTCTACTATAAAGGGTTTTGTACATGCACATTCTGAGAATGCACATTCTGAGAATGCACATGTGCATTTAAGAAAAAAATTGCGCACTTTGAATTTGCGCAAATACAAACTAAAAACTTATTCTTGCGCATCTTCAAAATGCACAAGTGTAAACTGCTGATAAGTGACAAACAAGTCTACTATCATAATAAGTTTTGAACGAGACCTAAACTTTCAATAAGTTTTTTTTCTTAAGCCTAGAATAAAAATTTGTCCTTAATTAATTCAAATATATTATTATTGGCAAAGAAATTAAAAAAAAGAATCAAAATGTTAACGTGCATCAACTAAGAAACTATGAATATGATTTATATTATCCTATAAAATATTTTTGAACTCAGTGTGAGAATGTACAAAAATAAATTATAATTTGAATGAAATCCTTATCAATAGATCTCTCCTAACATGAAAGTTGGTATAAATCTAAAATAAGTGAGTTAAATCGTATAATAAAAAAATTACATGATTATTATTATTTTAAAAAAGTGCATCATATAAAAATATATTTTTCAGAATAATTTTGATGATTTATATGAAAATATCTATTTGAATTTCATGATTTACATAAAAACAACGGACTAGAGAATACTTTAGTGCACAGGAACTCAATGCCACTGAGTCTGTTTTCTAGCTTAATTGAAATCCTTAAAATTCAACTAATTATTGATACAATTTATTAAAACCCTAGATTATTGCCAAGCACATAAAATGTGCACAATAGAATAAATGAGTATCTTATCTATGTTAAAATTAAAGTTTGAGCAACAATTACTTATGAGTTTTACTTATTTTAGAGTAATAAAAGCATAGTATAGACAAAACAATCATACATAAAAATCAATATTAATTAAAGAACATACTAACCAGTATTCAATGTGAATGAACGTACAGTTATCGGATCCTCTATTAGCTAAAGCTCCCAATAGTATCAGACTAATCAATTGGTTTTGAAATGGATCATAAAAACATTATATTATGTTAAAAATGAAAAATATCATAAATGAAGGGTGGAACATAATATAGAAATAAATTATATACTAGTTCAGGTGGAAATGTTGACATACATCCTTCTTTTCAAAAATTACTCCTCAAACCAAAACACAAGTTCCAATTTTTTTTCTATTTTCCAAGTGTTTGTAACTAACATCATGTACAATCCTAAATTCGATCAATTTTTGACTGCCGATTCCCACCTTACTGCATGTACATTCACTCCGACCATCACTAGGTAGGTTTTTTTGTCAAAATCCACATCGAAAGGCATCCACAAATGCTCCTTCGATTGTCATTTCTAGATGATCAAATTTCAACTGGTTTTCATTGACATTGCTAATTTTGATCATCAAAGGTGTTACGTCACTCATAAGGCTACCACAATTGACTCCACATCGAGAGCCACACAAGATATCTTTCATTATGACCAAAGAAGTCTAATCAGGAATTGTTTGAGTATGATCGAAACCGTCCAGATTTCAAAGTGTAATGCAAATATTTACCTTCAAAATATTTTCCCTACACTGTTAAAAAATTGTGAATATATGAGTGTTGTTGACAACAACACTCACATATTTTATCGTGTAAGTATACTACATATATATGCAGTGCAACAGAAAAAAATGCACTTATTTAATCGCCAAAGCTGTCACATCATGAGACCACCAACAATTGACTCTGCATCGAGAGCTGCACGTAACATCTTTCAGCACCACCAAATCAGTCAAATCGGGAATCATTAGAGTATAATTGAAACTTGCTAGATTTCAACATGTAATGCAAATATTTACGGTCAAAATATTCGCTCTACACTGTAGAATTTTTTTGAATATGTGTGTTGTTGCACAGCACTCTTATGTTATGCCGTGTAGGTATACTACATTTATTTGCAGTGGCAAAAAAAACAAAACAATGCATTTATTGTGCGATTTTGCACAACATTGGCAATGCAAATAATGCAACTGCACTTATTCTCATAGGATACGAGAATTATTGTACTGCAAACTAATATTATTTTTTAGAAATATAAGTAACAACTTTACATTCGATTAAAAAATGAACATAAAAAAATACAGGATTAGAAGATGATTGAAAATTTAACATCAATTTTAACAATGTTTGGAACAATAATTTTATACGTATAAAAAGAGGTATTTTATTTATGTTGTTTTTATGGAAGGAATGTTAAGATTGATGTTTTTGTAACAGATGAACCAAAACCAAAATCCCTCCAAGTTTAATTTATTAAAAATTTAAAAGAATATATAAAAAAATAATACCTTGGAAGAAACTATAAACAAAAGTGCAAGTATAAGATTTGATCATCAAGGATTTATGTTAGATATCATAGATCACTCTGATAGTTTTAGTGATTTATGTAAGATATTATAGAGCACTCTGATAGTTTTAGTGATTTATGTTAGATATTATAGATCGTTCTGATAATTTTAATGACAATTATTATATATTAGAGGTCTGATGTAGCTTACTAATGTCTATACCACATAGGTGTATAGTGTTTAGATTGACCTACTTTTGGCTTGTGATTTTTTTAGTAATATTAGTAACCATGATATCTCATGGATTGTCATATCTATATCCTTTTAACATATATTTACTCTCCTTATTCATTTTATTGTTATGATAATGGAAGATTATTCTGTTTGGAACCTTGGAATAGATACATGGTTATATGTATTATGTGTGCATGCATGTATATTCAGACTTCAAAAACAAATTCCAGATGTTACAACAAATTCACAATAGAAAATTGACATGATTGTCACTGCAAGTGCTATACCAAATTAATAGAATATCAAAACCAAAACTATGGACCTCTTTTAGTAAAGATATTAACAGCTACGCGTGCACGCGCACATATCCTAACCGATGCTTGCTACTTAACTTTGAATTTCCATTTAAAAATCTTATGTGCAACTTTTCATTGTTATTTCCCAGACGGTAGTTTACATCAATAAAGAGTGCATCATTTCACATACCATACAGTCTTAAAGGCTTCTTATTATTGTTTTCTGGAATAACGGTTTATATTGTAAGTTAAATGTATACATCCAAATTTTATGAAATTTAATAAAATGTAATGAAGAGTTCACACTAAATTGAATTCACTAATGAGAAACAAAATGATGAACCCATATAAAACTATTCGTATTTTTCCCATGTTAAGTTTTTGTATTAATTATAAAAGCCCTTTCAGATAATCATATGTATCAATGCTAATCTATCACATATAAGTATGTTATAATTACGCAGATCACTAGAAGAGGGATACAACACAGACTGTGGAGAGAGAGTGCAACTATCAGGAGGCCAAAAACAAAGGATAGCAATAGCAAGAGCAATTCTAAGAAACCCAACTATTTTATTATTGGATGAGGCAACAAGTGCACTTGATGCACAATCAGAAAGAGCAGTAAAAGAAGCACTTGATCGAATTATGGTAGGTCGTACCACAATAGTGGTGGCCCATAGACTCAATACAATCAAAAACCTAGACTCGATTGCTTTTCTCAATGAAGGAAAAGTAGCAGAACGTGGCACTTATGCTCAACTTATGAGCAAAAAAGGAGCTTTCTTCAACCTTGCTACTTTACAAACTTATTAATTTGGTAGGCATTTTGTACTGTCTGTTTTTCATTGTATATGATACAATGATATCATGAATTTATATCCTGAATAATGATGTTAATTTGTTCACTATGATATGAAGAACTTGGAAGTAGGCTTCCGGCTTGCCTCTAGTTTGTTGATTGTGTTCCATTGTAGCATTTCTTTATGTTAACTACTTGATAAAAGGCCCATGTGTTCATGTTATGGCCAGAAAACTACCAAGGGGAAGTTGGATTGGACAACTAAACTTAAATTTACAAGGAACGAAATAATGGATGATATATAGGTCAGTAAAAATAAACTAATCTGTTACATAATGAAAATGAAGCCATTACAATGGAGTGAATCACTTGCACTGGAGAGTAATTTATATTCGTAAGCTATTGTAGTACTTTGTCATGGAGATGGAATCAGTGTCACCGCACGTACAAACTAATTTGTTTTCAGTTTTTACCACTCTCAAATTAATGTATCCGACATATTTCTTAAGGTACCTTCACAATTGAATTGTTTACTGGTTTCTGTTTTTTGCATGATGTTATATGAAAGCTGCTGGTGTTAGATATCACAAACAAAACTGGAATACCAAAGCTTGACATGAAATTAAATTTAGAAAATTAGGAAATCTATTTGTACTCTTCTCTAATTACTTTGTTCACATTTTTCTCCATGTCTAATTCGTATTTGTATGTGAATTGAAGTACAATGCATGTTGCTGAATTTTATTTGTGCATCAAGTTTCGACCATAATCAGCAAATTAAAGTAATATGCATGTGAATTTTATTCTTCGTTGCATATTAACTTTTACTGTAACTTACCCCAACTTGAACGTTACATGTCCCTTCAAGGACGACCGGAAAAATTATGTTATAGAAAGAAGATTAGCATGAACCTGATAAGGTCGCACATACGCAAAACCAACAGGGTGCATTAAACAAGGCCTAAGAGAACCACTAAGAGACCTGACAGGCTGTTAGACCAGAGCTGCACAAAGCATGAAAGGCAGTGGAGATAATATCTACGAAAGTTTAGCAACTTTACTAAATTATTAGGAAATTATATAAAGTTTGTATTGCTAAAATCTTGCTACAATAATGTATGGACAGCTGTCCAATTCGGTTACAACAAAAGTGGTTGTATTTACTTATTTATAGAAGGTTTTTGAATGAAATATATAGGCAATGATTAAAACAATTCTCTTATCTCTAATTTTGTCCAGAGTCTTGTATTTTTCTTGCTCAATCTTGCACATTCTTCCCTCAACTTCTCCTTCTCTTCTTCCTTTTTTACTCTGTAATAACATAACGAACTTTCCAACTGAAAATTGGTCTTGAAAAACATGCTGACAACTTCGAATAAGAAATATTTCATATGACTCCTCTAAGTATGTAAATTTAAAGTTAATAAAAGTTCTTACTCGATATCGATATCCACTATTCAATACCAAGTATCTCGACTCATATACCCCTAGAGAATACTCTGGATTCATCCACAATTACCATGAACAAAATTCATTCAAATACAGTATTGACTAAGAACATGAAATTCTAATATAACTCCTTTAAATTCATAATATTTTGTTTCTAACGACGTTTGCTCAGTATTGATATCAGGTTGCAAAGTTGCAGGATAAATTCTATGCTTTGAATGGTGCCGGGAAGGCGCTATTTTGCAAAATCAACATCTTACTTATTGAACTTGGCACTTATTTTCTTTCTCTCCACAGCTGAGGCACCATCGAGGGCAGAGAGGTTTTTTTGGATGTTAAGAAAAATGTGAGGCATTTTTAATATGATTTTTTTTCCACTCTGACCAAATTGTTCACAATTCCTATAAAAACAGTCAACCACTTTTCATTTGTTGAAGCTCTTCTAATACTCTCGTATTTTACTTCAAAATCTAGTTCTCCTTGTATATTCATTTCAAAGTACAGACGATCAAACAGGAACAATTCCTGTTTTTCTCAATAGTTCAAACTAAAGACAAGGATATTTACTTCTTTATTTCTCGCTTTTTCATATTTGATTTTAATTATTTCTTTTAAGTCTGTTTTTTTTAATGTTTTTCTTAATTTTCTGAACTTTCTGATTTTATCTTGAAATGTAGATATGTTAAATGAAAGTTAGAAACTGCATTTTATGTGATGTGTTTATGTTTTACTGATATATTTATTTTCTGGTTTACTATTAACATTATTTGTTGATGGAGGAATAGATGTATATATCACTTGTACTAAAGTGATGAACAGATGAGAGTTTAGAATCAAGACTAATTGAACTTTATATGAGAAGATTATTTTTTTCATAGTTTAATTATAATGCAAGAGCTATTAATATCAAATGTGCAAATGTCTACTTCACACCTAGGCTTTGTCGAGAGATTCTGTCTGGATCCTACGAACATTATTGGTGCCTAGGGTTTCGCTACATCTGGAACAGAATAGGATACGTTTAACCCCTCTATTACTTAATATTTGCAGTTGTTGTACATTGCATTATGGCACAAATATTTGTAAATGTGTTTAAATACATACCAGGATGTCAATAAATACATACATGTATAGAGGTTAATCTAGTGTGAAATCATCAAGCCATATTAACACTTCATTCCTCTGCATAACCAGAAAAAATGAATTGGTAGTTTGTAAAAATTAAACCATTAATACCAAAGCAAAATTGAAAACATCCGTACCATTATGAAACTCCATGTTCTCCCAGGATCATTGTACCGTGCAAGCAAGCAGCCTTCTCTTGGTTTCAAACCATCTTCCAATAATGCTGAACGCAATTCTTTCTCTTTTTGGTATACAATCACTTCATCTGGTTTACCGCTAAATTTAATTGCAGACGTGATGCCTCCTTTTACCTCTCTTAAACTTACGTTCTCCTTGGCTGGTGCAGGTAAACTAAATAATGTAAATTCACATAAGAAATATAATAATTCTAACATACTTTCATTAATGTTACTTTACTATTTTTGAATGCTAAAGGCAGAAGTGTTATAAAAACAGCAAAGTATGAAAGAGAAAGAAAAGAAGAAGAAGAAAAAACTTACTTTTCCAAGTTTTTGTTCATTGGTAGAACAATTTGGATAGATACGTTTGATGATTTATGGTCAAGAGCTTCTGTAAAAACAGGTGTTGTCATTGGAATCTTCTCATTTGCTGAATTCTTTCCAAATATATACCTAAAAAAGTAGTATGCAAAATAAACAATACATGAATGAATTCAGAGTCATCACGCATTCTATCGACAATGAGAAATTTTGTTTATATTATTGCACACCGTTTCATTTAGCTCTATCGTTGCATATAATTTTTCCATCCAAACATTACAGCATTTCAGAAAGGAAAAAAAAATCAAAAATTAAAAGTTGTATGAGCAGTCCCACAAGGTTATCTAAATTTAAACCATTTTGAGCTTCAGTCTGGGTCAAGTAATTGAAACTTCCTAATAAATTTCTCATAGACTAGATTTTTTGAGTTTTATGGAAAATTCCGACTATGTCATGTATCCGGTATCCCTCAGTAGTTAATTCCTAGTTATGCCTAAGCCTTTATATGCATGAAAGTTGCATACTTTTCTGAGTAAAAACCTACGTTTAATGGACTAATAGATATAAGTATGGTTCATCCCTAATATAAAATGCTCATGGAACTCTGGTCTCACATCAGATGCTCGGCAAACAATAAGAGTTTGACGTAGCAATTTTCGTATCAAGTTTACCCTTAATTAACCTTCAAATCTGTTAACTATTATAAAAAAATTAAACCAGTTATCGAAAATGATAAACAAAGAAAATTAAAAAATTCAAGCTACAAAGATAGTTTTGAAATATCAAATTTAAAGAAGAAACAGTTTGTTAAGCATCAAATTTAAAATGATCAAAATTTACTTTAAAAAAAAAAAACCAAAAAGCCATAATAAAAAAATATCAATTTTTTTTAGAAGTTTAATCTTTCCAAAATTTGGACTTTAGTGAAAAAGTTCAATCTTTCCAAAATTTGAATTTTAGAGCAAATTCATTTAGAAATGTTCAGATTCTAAAATTTTAAATAGCTTAAAGTTCGGGATTCAAAAATAATCAAATTTTCAAATCAAAAATAAAGTTTTTTCAAAATATCAAATGTCAAAAAACAAATAAAATAGACCATAAAATAATGCCAAATTTTATAAAACTAAAATTTAAGACATTCAACTGTAAATAGCATAAAAACAATTTCTAAATTTAAAAATTAAAATTTTGAAATACCAAAATTTAAAACAATCGAAATTTAAAAGTCATGAAGTAGAAAAATAAATAAATAATCTGATTTTGAATATTCAATTTTCAGATTCAAATTTTAGAAATGCATAGTTAAACATTCTATTTTAAAAAGTAAATTCAGAGAATTCAAATGTGTTCTAAAATTTTAAAAATTTTGTACTCATAAAATTCGAACTTTAGACTTTTCAAACTTTCAAATATTTAAATTTTATAGCATTCAAATTCTAACGCCTTTGACTTTTGAACAATCAAAATTAAAAAAAATTCTATTCTTATAAAATATTAAAAAAATCAATTTTGAATTTCAAAAATTCATGTTAAAAACTATGATATTTGTTCCATTCAAGATTAGTTTAATATTTATCATTATCTTATCTTCCATAAAAAAAGTAAATTAAATTTTATAGTCAATCATAATGAGTGTTTGTTCTTATCTTCTCTGACAAATATTTTCCCTTTATTAGTTACTTATATAGCAAAAATTAGGGTTTTATTCGCATATTCATTAACAATTATACAACCTTCTTCTTTGCATCATTCTTCTCCTCAACACACACATACATACATATACATGCAGGAACGTTCAATGGCACTCGTATTTTATAGCACTCCTCAGGCATCTTAATTTCACACACACATTCTGATTTAAATAATAGCTCTCTTTCACTCTTTTCCACATCATACTTATTTTAATCGGAATGTGATGGAAATCGGGGGCTTAAGGGGTGCTACAAAATAAGGATGTCATTGAACGCTCCTTATACACACACACGTGTATGTGTTGTATGTACGTACGTATATGTGTGTACTTATACGTGTGTGTACACACATATATACACACGCGCATACAATGTACATAATGAAATTAATTATAGGTCCTCAATCACTAATCAAATTGTATACCGGATCTCCTCGTAACTTATATAAATCAAATGTTTGTTACATTATCTTCACCCCTTTTATCTTCCAAACCAATTTATTTATTTTCAAATTTTAAAAATGTGATAAATAGAAATGTGGGATTTAAGAATTATTTTCACCATTAAAGCACAAAATTTGTAAGCTTTTTAATGACATGCCTTTAAAATTATTATTATTTTAGATCATATTTTTAGGAAGTGGTTTGAGCTACCAATTTTATGTTGTGTAGGTATTGTTTCTATCATTATAAAAAATAGTAAGTTCATTATTTAGTGGTAAAAATTAATTGTCAATCTCATGTTTCAACAAAGAGATATTGTAGCTTAAAGATTTAAACTAATATGGCGTGTGAAGTACTTAATAAGGAGTGAGAATAACAGTCAATGAAGAAAAATAATGTGCAATGGTAAGGAAAGGAAAAAATTGTATTGAAAAAAGAAATAACAAAAAAAATACCTATATTAAAATATGAAGAAAGTATTAAAAATGACTTAAGAAACTAAATTTAATTAAAAATATGACTCCAATAGGAAAATATATAAAATAAGATTGATGTGGTCAACCATGATCATCTGATAAAAATTGCAAAAATGATATGAAGAAAAGAAACAACATGCAAAACTTGATCTATAGATGCTACGAAAGCTGAATTGTTTCTATTAGAATTAATAATTGAGATCAACACTGCACAGTCCCAACACGCGCGCGCACGCGTGCGCACACACACATACATACATACACACATGCATACATACACACACACACACATATTACATACATGTGTGTGTTCTCCGCAACCTTTATCACTTCATTCTCCATATTTGCCATTAGTTTTTCATATTTAAAGGTTTTGAATTGAGCTATTCTTTTGAAGGGATCTTCTTCGGGATCTTCTTCTATCATGTATAATTTTCACGGAATTTGTATCATTTCAACACTTTTAGCCCCTTTAAAATAGTAAACGAATGTAAATAGTTAAAAATATTTATTTTAGCCGTTGTAAGTTTTAAGGGGTTAAAAATTTTCGAAAAGGACCTTCTCATATGTATGTTTGTGTGTGTATGCATGGATGGCATTGTTAATGGGACTTCAATTCTGGATAAGGTGAGTTTTTGGTGGGTATGTCACCAAATTTTGATGGAGTTTCAGTAGTGGGTCACCGTGTTTAGTGTAAAAAGGGAAATCTGATGGGGTCTGACCGAATCCCCGCATCCAAAATTTTAGTTCCTTTAACAATGGCATATATATACACGCGCGCGTGGGGACACGTATAAATCTCAAAGAACCAAACTTACTTGTGTGTGTAACTTTAAGTCAGTGAACCAACATGTTTTTCTTTTTTCTATATTAAAAGTAGAGTTTAGGTATACATTGGACTCCTTACTGTTACTGACAATTATTCATTTTAGTTTTACTCAATATATTTTCCTTCCTCTCCACAATATGAGGCTCCCACTATTGTATCCAAACTAGTGTTTTAAATAGCACAAATTTAGGTCAAATTGTTGGCATTTTCTAAAATTATGTAAATCGAATTAATATAGTATGGCATACTAATTTTATTTAATATTTAACTGAGTATTACACTTTATCAAAATGAAACTTTAACAACAACCAAAAATAGCTTCAAATGTTGTTGCATGAAAACTCCATATAAAATTGAAGTGCCTACCTTTATGTTTTGATATTCTCCACCGCTGATTATTAGTTGAAAAGTAATAGTTATATCAGCTACTCGTTGGGTCATTTTCTTTCAAATATACAACTTTAACTTCAATTTTGGATTTTCTTCATTGGCGCTTTTTTCTATATCTTTACATATATCGCATTATTCTACCTTTGGACACTTACTGCTACTAACATAATATCACATACTTCACTTGAGATTCCAATATTCAAATTACATGAGTTATTTTTCAACTTTATCTTTTAGATGTATACTGCTTTATACTTATATGTATTTATGCATTATCAGATAATGAATTATCGTAAATATAATAGCTTTTTAATAGATTGAAAATTTAGTAAGACAAATACCAAAAAAACCTGAGAAAATCAAACTTAAGAAAGAAAAAAAAATCAAATTTGAATTCTAAATAACGAAAATAATAATAAAGAAATAAGAACTATATGAAATTCAAATACTTGAGAAAGGTCAAAGTTGAACATTGTGGCTAAAAGTTTGGATAAAATTTTAAAATCTCAAATCCTTGGAAAAATTAAAAATATCAAAATTAGAAAAATTCAAGTTTTAGACACTTCAATTCTAGAGAAAATCAACTTAAACAAAATTAAACTTCAAAAAAAAGTTTCAAAACAATCACATTCAATTAATTCTAATTTACAAAAAACATAATTTAAAATTCATATTTTAGAAAATTCTAAATTCATAAAATTCAAATTACAAAACTTTAAATTTGAACGGTTCGATGTTTCAAAAGCTTAATTTCAAATTCAAAAAGGATTCATATAAAAGTATATGCAATTCAAATTTTATAAAGTTAATTTTTTTTATAAGGTTTAAGTTGCACAAAGGCTAATTTTCTAAAATCAAAATTTAGATTCAAACATCAAAAGATCGAACCGGCTACTTTTATTTTTTGTTCAAATTCAAAAATAAATATTAGATTGATACAGATATTGTTTATCCACCATTCAACTTCATAACTTGAAGTATTCTAGTAATACTTAATTACATAGTTCCATTTATCTTTTAGAAAATAATTATAATTAAGACAATTAATCCATCTTTATAGTTTTAACTACGTAATATTATTTATATGTGTTAGGTGGCAAGTTTAAAAAGGTGAAAACATACACAAAATGTTTTTGTGCTCTTGAGGCAAGGCATAAATTTTGAGGCATCGAGTAATAAAATAAAAACATCAAACGATAAAACCGATTCAAACAAAATAAAACCAATACATATAAAACTTCCATTTAAAATTTTCTAAATTATACATCCTTTATTCGCATATACATAATACAACATTAATTACTTGAAAGTAAAATAAAAAGTAGATACGACTATATTTAAAAGCATGCTATTACAAACTAAAGCATCAAATTTTAAGTCGAAATACACACTATTACCAGCATCATCCCATTTCTATGCAATCAAAAAAAAAACAAAAAAAAAACCTAATCACGCCATTAAAAGCAGCATCAAAGAAGGTAACTTGTTCTTTTATTTTTATTCTTCTTCCTCTCTAATTCCCTTTTTAAGAAAAAGTTCAATCAAAATTAATAACCGACTAAGGCGTAGAAATCGATTGCTTCAACCGCTTTCAAAATTGAACATGAAATTTTTTTAATAATAACTAATGCTTTCTTCTTAATCTTGATCTTATTTGCTTGCATCGTACAATTAGGGTTTTGTGAATTTTGTTAGCCTTGATTTTTATTACAGCTTGATGGAACAAAAAATTCCCTAAGGTGCATACTTCAATAACTCAAGGCGCTAGGTCTTGCCTTGAGGCAACACCTGCAGTATGCCGCCTTGAGACGTGTCGAGACATGGCTTTTATAACACGGGCTAGGCACATAATTCAATTTTTGAACCATCACACATGCCAAGGTACTTCACTACAAAATTATCTTGCAAACATATATAACATAAAAATACCCCTGCACGTATATGTATGTGCGTGTTTATATACATATGTATATATGCATATGTATATCTGTATGTATATGTATATGTATATGTGTGTGTATATATATATATATATATGTATATGTATATGTATATCTATGTATGTATGTATGTGGTATGTATGTATCCTTTTATATGTTGAAGGTTAAATTTTTGTTCCTTTTATTCCTACTTTGTTTTTGAGATGACGAAATACCAGAGGGATATATATATCGAATAATGAACAACATAAGATAACAATATGAGATGTGTAATGTATGTGCGTATGTATCCTGTTATATGTTAAAGGTTAAATTTTTATTCCTATTATATATATGTTTTGAGATGACGAAATACTAGAGGGATGTATATCAAATAACGAACAACATAAGATAACAATATGAGATGTGTAATAGGGTCACTCACCCGGCTACATCATTAAAGCCAGATGGGCCAGAGAGCCTTTCACCTTTAGTTTCAGCCACAACAAATGACGCATACCTTCTTACCTATGGCAGTAGAATGTTATATATGTATGCATATACATTAATGTGTGTGTGTAGGAGTGTGAATAAAATGTTTTTTAATACAGAATATTTGATCGTCCGCAAATAAGAAAAGAAAGCAAATATAGATGGTCATAAATTTTTAATCTCATGATAATAAATCAATGTAGTTAATTTATCCATCATTGGCACAATGGAAGCAACAAAGGATTATCGAAACCCAATTTTCTAAAAATTTCTATGTCGAATATGATGTCAACAAAAATATGCTTCCCAGCCCCAGGACACCTATACTAACAGGAAATGCATTAGAGAAGAAGGAAACAATGTAAATGTGCAGTTCATTTTGAATATCAAGTGTTTCTTTTCTGTATGGATATCATAACTATGTGTACAAAACATGAGCGCTTTAGTGCAATTATGAAGAAATAGCTACACAAGAGATCATTTTTGTAGAATTTGAGTATCACTCACACATCAGTCTTACCTCATAAATTGCCCTACGTTTCAATATCTGGTATTTCGGCGATTCCAAGTCTGGAGTCTTGTAAATACGCAGCTACAACAAGTAAACAAGTTACACATAATAAAATCTTCAGATATTTGTCAATGGAACCATGATAATGCATTAACAACATACAGATTACCTGCTTAATAACGTCGATAAATCCCTCCAATGAAAAATATTCATTATTGTCAATGGAATCCCATATATCCTGTCAAAGTAAAAGCCATTTGTTCAGTCTAACAAACTGTCCAGCATTAGATTGAATGATTTACAAAATGCTTTTATAGAACTCGCATTAACTTACCACATGACTACAAAATTTCCGAGTTATTGGGTTGACTCCCATAATGGATAGTCCAGTAAAGACCAATTGTGGTTTCCAAGGTAAAAGCACAAATGTCATGACCATTGTCCATCTAGTTGTAATTTCATAAGGTCCTGTCTACACGAATAATTGGAGTTTAGAAGTACAGAAAAAAAAAACAAATTGCTATGTATGTTAAAAGTATAAATGTACTGAAACATAAACAAGTCGATACAAAAAAATTCATCAACCCAGTAGTGAACAATAAGGATGGTCTGTAGTGAATAAAGTTACTATGCTATTCATGGGACTTTACCATCTTAATCATAAAACATTAAGAGTGAACTGAATAATTAAGATATTCAATACATACAGTACACATAGTATCTTAACCATACAGTTTTCTCTAAGCAATTAATACATTTTTAATAAAGTGAAAAAGAAAACATGAAACGATTACTTAATAAATTAAGCGTTAATATAACAAAAAGCTATAACAGAGATGATATTTCCAAAGTAACAAATCTTTGTCGGAGCATTCATTAAGTTTAGCAACAAAAATTATAGCAATCAACTACTCAAGAAGAGACTAAAAAAGAAATACTAATACAAGCAAAGGGAGGATCTTCACATGTTTGTGTAGTAGTAGTAGCAGTAACAATAACAGCAATAGCAGCAGCAGCAGCAACAAACATTGTATCTTGTTTTTCTCTACCATGTAACTAATTATTGTTTCACCACCAAACATGAATTTTTTTGCCTCTTTTTGTTGTGCATACCATTGAAACGCATGACTGATGACTATACATGAATTTAATGTGTACGAGTTATTTGAAAATTTTATGGAACAGCACAAAGATTTCAATTCAAAGAAAATTTTACTTCAAATCACTTTCTTAAGGTTTCTTAAATTCTGGTTTTTATTGTCACATCTACTCCAGTGCATATCCTATTCAAATTTCACTTATTTCTTTTTATCGAATAAATCCAAACCTTGAATTTTCTTAATTAAAATTTATAATAGCCAGAACAATAATAATTTAGTCAGAGTTAAAAGCTATGGTTTATAATATATTCAATTTTAACAAAGGAGGGTAATTTTTTCATGAATAAAACATCAAAGTGCTTACGCATACAGCCTGGTCTATAGTCCGAAAATCTAAAACTTTTTTTTTGAAGACCAGAAAATCAAACATCGCTTGTAAACTTTGAGGAAGTATGCGCTGAACCCACAACACATACTTCAAGTTTATTCACAGAAATATGTAGTTGGCAAGGATTAAACCCACAACTTTGGATACAAGCGCCACATCTGAAACATAAAATAAAAAAGTGGAAATTAGGATCCACCGCTTGATTTCAAGTTTCATAAGTGGAAAACCATCTTAAAAAACATGTTTTAAATTATACCCCTGTTTTTTTTTGGTAAGAAATAGCAAACATTTGCACCTTTTGGCTGAAATTAAAAAACAGAGGTGTTTTTAAAATCTGTTTTTAAAGAGAGGCGGTTGTGTATTTTAAAATTTAAAGATAGTGTTTTACAAAAGTTCCCAATAAAAGAAACACAAACACACAGAGAGGGAGGGAGAAAAGAAAAGAGTTAGATAACTGTTTCTTTTTTGCAAATTTCAATGTCATTCATTTATATATTTGTGTAATCATATGCTGTTCAGCTAGACAAAAACAAATGACATACAAATATTTGTAGGTGGCCACTCAATATTGTAAAATGCACTGTTACTTCGATATAGTTTACTAAAACCAAATGACCAATATATATCTACAACTGTTCGATTGGCTTCGTAAAATTAAGTGAAGTTTAAATCACTAAGTTTTGTAAGATTGTGATTGAGTTTATCGAGAGTGTAAATTAAATAAATCTAATATTTTTTATTGGAGTTTCTGAAGAGAAAATTGGGGTGTACATATTTAAATGTGAAAGGAAGATTCAGCTGTTTAAATAGAAGTTGGTTAAATAAACATCCACTGTTTGTCGTTTTTGACTTTTCGAAATTCAAGTACTTTAACATTTCTGTCTTAACCAAACCAACAAACGCCTAACATGCAAAAACTTTGTGGCACAATGCAAGTAAACAAATAAACAACAAGAAGAATGGGCAAAATGGTACTCACCTGCCTCACGCTATGAAGCTTAAACTCAGGTAGAAATAAGTTTTTCAAAAGCCCAATATTGAAAAGATATCCATTGATCGAATCATGCTTTGTAATTGGATCGCGAAACTTGACGTAATCATCATACATATTGGGATCAATGCCTTGTTCATCAAACAAATGAGGAAGGTCTTTGTACAAGAAATCAACTAGCTCATCTAAATTTTCATTTTTTGTTTCTTCCACTGTATTTTTACTGCTGCTGCTACTAGATTTTAGTGCATAACCTTTTTTAGGTTTATTAGAAATCGATAGGATATTGTGGATTACTATAGGCGGCCGGAAATATGGTTGGAGGTGGCCAAAGTGGCGGAGGCGATAGTGACAGAATAAAGTAGTGGCTGCTGACATATTTTCTTTGTTTAGAACGTTGTTTGGAATAGGAGGCTATTATAGTTGCCATTGATTTCTTATCTTAAAAAACAAAAAACAATAATATTATAAGAAGTGACCTTATATTTTTCTTTTTAAAAAAGCATTGTTAATGACGCAATAATTTGATTACGAGGAGGTATTTAGGCGGGGATCTGCCGAATTTAAGCTTTAAATTCGACGGACGTGTGCCAAATTTAAGATTGAAATTCAACGGGGGTGCGTCAAACGTAGTGTAAAATTTTGCTTGGGCATGAGTACGTGAAATTTCATCTTTTTGGGTTGTCTCCCTCATATCTAATTTTGAAGTATTAGTAACAACACCTGTTAACTCCTCTGATCAAGCGACTCAAACCAGGCTCGCGACTCACAATGATTACCGACCCAACAGCCTTAGCTTGTTGCCGACCTAAAATGAATGACGACTCAACTGATTGCTGACTCAACGAATTGAGGAGTTGCACGAGTTAAAGAATTGTGCGACTTACGACTTAAGGAGGTGGACGGTTTACGGCTTAAGGATAGAACGACTTAATGAGTTGACAGACTAAGCGACTCACAACTCAAAGAAATCTGCGACTTAAGGCCTCTACGACTTAAGATATGTCACGACTCAGGGGAGGTACACGACTTAAGGAGTCTACGAGTTAAGGAGCCTGCGAGTTAAAAGCTTACGAGTTAAGGAGCTAACGACCTAACAGGTTAAGACCTAAACGACTTAGGGAATGTCACGACTTAAGAAAGTCAACGACTTAAAGACGTTACGACCTAGCGACCTAAAAGAGTGACGACTCAAAGCACTAAAAGGAAGAGTCAACAACACTTAAGTCGCTGCTGACTTATAACTGCAGAAAAGTCGTTCACGACCTAAGACTTGGAGAGCAAGTACAATGTCATGCTGTAATAAGATGACTCGTTGACGACTTACGACTTAGTTCAAGTCGTACACGACCTAAAACCACAGAGCCAAGATTTTAGTGCTGCCTCACTTTAAACCGTGACCTCTTAACTCGTGAACGAGTTAGGACTTGTATCCAGATGAACGAAGAAAAGCTCAGTACCACTTCACCTACTCCACTGCCTGCTGACTCTTGAACCTTGAGTCGAGCGCGACCTACGACTCTCCATGAGTCGTTCACGACTCATGACTTGGGCGAAAACCGCTACCTAGAATTCTCTATAAATAGAGGGCTAACTCCAACATGGGGGGGACTTTTTGGCTCATTCTTTCGAAGCACCGATACTCTGCTGCATTCCAAACCGACTCGACACTCAAAGCTTTCAAGACACGTAGAACGCTACCAATAACTTCAAGAAGGAATCTCATACATCCGACATGGATTTGAAGACTTTCACTCACATTGAAGTTTAAGCTATTCGTTCAAAGTGTTTAGTAATTCAAAGTATATTGTACTTGGGAAGAATTGTATCGATCTGTAACGAATTCATCAATAAAGATATTCAAAGTGGACGTAGGCAAACTATTAAGCCGAACCACTATAAAATCGCTGTTGTTTACTGTTTTTTCTGCAGTTTTCTGCTTATACTCTGTTCCCGAATCATCGGGTGGTGCTTTCACAACTACACTTTACACACCGGGGTGTTAGCGTTCAAATTTTAGCGTTAACATTTTTGGTGCTTTCACTGAGAATTGAACTCAGGAAAACTTCCGCCATTGCTCAACAAAAGCTTGTGGAAAAGATTTTTCTTCGAACCAAAAGTCTAGCAGAAATCATGACTTCTGAAAGGAAACGTAAATTTTTGAGGTTTGAAAGTACTTGTAGCAATGCCATTGCTTTTCCCACGCTAAGTGAAACAGCTTCTAGTATTGGAGTCACAAGGGCTGAACTAGACGCCGTGGTGTATGGATTATATCAACACATGGAAGTCCAGAGCAATAGGATACTCGACAAGATGAATGCATTGCAAGAGGAGGTTCAACGACTAGAAAGTGATATAAAAACCATCGCCAAAGAGGCTCATGTTCCGGAGGGATGGAATACTCCTCAAAGGGCAACTGGCATTACCATTGGAACATTCCCCCAAACGGAAAGTTCATGACCACGACCAACTATCCACGAACGTTTGTCAAGGCGAACTTTTGAAAGAATAGCCGACGACTATCCCTGGAGTCCTCACAATGAAGAGGAATACATACCGGAGATGATCGAACAGAAAAAGGAGAATGAAGGTAGGAGAAAGCAGAAAGTCTCGAAAAAAGCTCGGCGCTTTAAATCCTCCGACTTCACTCCCTTGACTGATACTCTGGAGAATATCTTCTTGGCAACAAAAGATGTTGTCATGTACCCCAAACCACCTCCGATGGGGAGGGATGCGCCTGGCAATGGAAAATTCTGTCAATTTCACAATCAGCCCGGCCATGATACTAACCAATGTCGCCAGTTAAAGAAAGAGATTGAAGAATTGCTGAAGCAGAATGAACTGCAACAATATGTGAAGAAAGATAGAAATGACCTCTCCTCATCCTCTACAGGGCAGCTAGTTCCCGCTCAACAATGCAGCTCATATAAAAGAACTGTAGCGCAGGGAGATGAAGGGCCTATTATCAGTGTCATCACGGCAAGCCCTCACCCGGCAGGAAAAAATCGGATGAGACAGGAAGACATGCTCATGCCTCAAGGAAATCCTCAAAGTGAAAGGAGATTTCAATTTTGAAAGACGCTGTCATCTAGTCCTCTCATGCCGAAGATTCGATTCCTAAAAGCCTAGGACAGCGATTGCTTGCATATTTTACTTAAACGCCTTGTTACAAATTTATAAAAAAGTGCTGAATGTATCATTCTTGTATCAAAAGCTATTGTAAAAATAGGGCAAATAAATAATAGAAACTATAAGTCTTGTTTTCTCCATTATTACAAGTGGCTTATTTTATTTCGATATGTAAAGTACTCTGAAAGTATCACTAAGAATGTCGATCTAAATTTGCAGGCAATACCAAACAACCCTTGGTAGCACTCAAAAGCAAGTTTTAAACAACAAAATTCCAGGGTCGAATCCTAAATAAGAAGTACTCTAAGCAAACAAATAGTGATTTGGCTGGAGTATATTTCTTTGGTTAAAACTACCCGCCAGCAAAAGAAGATGATGCATGCTTAAAGATGGCACCAAGAAGTTGCTAATATAATCAATCAAACTCACAACTGTCAAAGAAGAACCAATTCCAAGAACTTGGAACAGCAACTATTTGCGTTCATACTTTACTTGAAATCTTTGCTGAAATATTGTAAAAGAATTACAAATATATGATTCTTCTATTGAAAGCAATCACAAAGCAAGCGAATAACAAAAAGCTATAAAGTGGATATATGCCCAGTTTTTGGCTAAACCACTATAACTCTTGTGTTCCTTGCTATTATAAACCGCTTTGTTTTATTTCGACATATAAAATACGTTAACTGTGTTACTAAAATGTCGATTTAATAATGCAGGCCATAAAAACAAAGCTTACCCGTCACAAGACTGAGCGATCCTTGACATCATCCAACAATCAAACACTGAGCCATTCAAAAAATCCATATTCAAATCCTACAAAAGAAGTGCTTCAAACAAAAGTGAGCGATGTGGATAGAAGTGGACCATATCTAACTAACTGCAAATGTTTGAGCAAACAAACAACCAGTTAAATAGCCTGTGTCTGCCACCACCAACTTGCTTAACTATGAAATATACTTCTTTGGATAAGGGAAATCATTGGCAGCTAAAAAGTGATAACACTTGCAAAGGACAACGGGGATCGCCAACATGAATCAACGGCAAAGAGACACGAGCAAGCATCAATCAGCAAAAGACCTCTTCAGAGGCACAAGCCCTCTTCGGAGGCACAACTCTTCGGAGGATAAAGACCTCTAACGAGGCATATGCCGCAAAAAAGAAAGTTCTCTACTCAACAAAAAAGATTGGAGGAGTCATGACCCTCCAACCATGAGAGAGTAACTTCCAGGCAATTAAAGCCCTCTTCGGAGGCACATTTCACCAGGAGTTGAAGTGTAAGAGCCCCTCTTCGGAGGCCCACTTCACCAGAGTTGAAATGCCAAACAAAATAAAGCCCTCTTCGGAGGAACATTTCACCAGGAGTTGAAGTGTAGGAGCCCCTCTTCGGAGGCCCACTTCACCAGAGTTGAAATGCCAAACAAAATAAAGCCCTCTTCGGAGGCACATTTCACCAGGAGTTGAAGTGTAAGAGCCGCTCTTCGGAGGTCCACTTCACCAGAGTTGAAATGCAAAACAAAGTAAAGCCCTCTTCGGAGGCCCGCTTCCCAGCGAACAGGGAAAAATAAAAGCCTCCACCAAGGGGCAGAAACAAAAAGACCTCTTCCCAGAGGCACAATCAAACAAAAAGCCTCTCCCCAGAGGTACCCTCAGAGACCGAAGCCCTCTTCGAAGGCAAAATTCTTCTCTACGGAGACCGAATGACCGAAGCCCTCTTCGGAGGCAAAATGCTTCTCTACGGAGACCGAATACTTCTCCTCAGAGACCAAAGCCCTCTTCGGAGGCAAAATGCTTCTCTACGGAGACCGAATACTTCTCCTCAGAGACCAAAGCCCTCTTCGGAGGCAAAATGCTTCTCTACGGAGACCGAATGCTTCTCCTCAGAGACCAAAGCCCTCTTCGGAGGCAAAATGCTTTTCTACGGAGACCGAATGCTTCTCCTCAGAGACCGAAGCCCTCTTCGGAGGCAAAATGCTTCTCTACGGAGACCGAATGCTTCTCCTCAGAGACCGAAGCCCTCTTCGGAGGCAAAATGCTTCTCTACGGAGACCGAATGCCTCTCCTCAGAGACCGAAGCCCTCTTCGGAGGCAAAATGCTTCTCTACGGAGACCGAATGCTTCTCCTCAGAGGCCGAAGTCCTCTTCGGAGACAAAATGCTTCTCTACGAAGACTAAATGCCTCTCCTCAGAGACCAAAGTCCTCCTCGGAGGCGCAACTCTTCGAAGGCACACGTTTCACCGAGATTGAAATAAAACTTCCAAGTGTTGAAACGTGAAAAAGCCCTCCTCAGAGGTGCAACTTTTCAAAGAAGCAAAAATCAAAAAGCCCTTTACTATGGCATATAAAAAAAAACCATCTTCAAAGGCACACTTTAACTCTCAAAGGAAGAATGATCCACCTATTCTGGAAAATTCTCTTCCTCAAAAAAGAAGTTAAAGTACCTTTCGGATGCCCGCTTTACCACATAGAAGAATTCACTTGGTAAAATGTGTATATGCATAAAAGAAGAAAGTGATATCTTCGAAGGATGAAGCGTAAAAACTTATTTGGAGGAAGTTGTACTCTGTTTTTAAACAAAATAATATTCCTCCAAGTATGGAATAATTATTCTCTACAAAATAAAAGTACAAGTCCCCTCAAAATATAAAATATTGCAACGAGTTTATGGTATAGGGGCAACATGGTATGACTACATCGGTAAAATTACGCTCGAACAGTATACCACAAGCTCACTGCAATATCGTGCAAAGAAACTTGTACGAAAATAAAAAAATAAATGCATTCTCAAATCCAAACAAGAGTTTGTACAAATAAAGGATCATTTTACTCAATTCTATTACAATTTCTTACAGATACAAGTTTCGAGATAAAGAAAGCAGGGGCCGGTACCCGCACAATCCCCGACCAGTACGTGCAAAAAACAAAAAGCTAAAAACTGGAATCTTCATTTCTTCTTGCTACCCTTGGACCCTTCACCCGGCCGGATGGTTAACTTTTTGGGTCGATCTGTAGACGTGAGGGAAGGAGGAGAGGGAGGAACAACTGGTTCAACTTCCGGTTCCTCTTCAGTAGCAATGATGCTCTTCCTCCTTCTTTTTGATGTTTCGCGCTTCTTTCTCCTCTTTGAAGAAGACTCACTTCCTGGAGTAACAAGTTTAGACAGAGTCATGTCATCAGAAGGAGTCCGCTCCGGAGATATCTCACCTCCCTCAAGTCCTTCGTCCTTTTGCTCTTGCGAAGCAGCTGGGTCATCCAAGCCCCGGAGGGCACCTATTATTTCTTCCTGTGATCCCGGATGAGGAGTAGGAGTGATTGGGGAAGGCAGAGGAACAGTAGATGGAGGTGAAGAAGTTTGAATGACGCTCGGCGCTTTCTCTACAAAGGAAAAGTCAAAAATGTCAGTAATTCCTGCAAAAAGAGGAGACAATGGCTCGTCGAGATTCAAGAAATAATCAAGAAGCTCGCCAAACCCGTAAGAAACTGGCAGGTTGTCCCCCTGAGCATTATTAGGGTTACCTGGGGAAGTTGGTGGTATCACATCAATTTCATAGTCTACAGCTTCAGCACTCTCTTGTGGCTCATCTACGGCTCGTGTAATTATGGCTCCGGTATCAGCTTTAGTAGGAATCGGTGTATGGGATCTAGAACCAACAATGTCAGCATCGACTGAAGTTGAAGGAGGGACTGGGGCAGTCAAAGTTGGTTCTTTTTCTTGATTCTCTTCCCCCATCATTTCAACTCGCGATCTAGCAAGTTGCTCCTTCCCTCTAGCAAGGGCTGCGCGGGCTTCGAAGTCTAAGTAGTGCGCCTCTAGCTCCTCTTCAGTGTACCCGGTGCCTTTAAACATATCAAGCGCGGTTTCCCATACTTCAGCCAGGGTAACCTCATATTTGGGACCCAGAAATGCAAGGCTGCCACGCCCTAACACACTTTGCAAATAAAATTCAAATAATGTCGAGCCGATGTCAGCTTTGGTAGCTTCATGAGCTTCTTCAGCTGCAATTCTACCAGCAATAGCCTTATCTCGCTCTCTTTCGACTTTAGATAGTTGAGCTTTCAATTTTTCAATTTCCGCAACCTGAAAGCTAGTTTGCCCTCGTAACTGAGTAATATCAGTACGGTAGCCCTCTATAATTCGCTCCAGCCCATCAGCCTTGGCCTCGGCATCCCTTTGCACAGCATGGGCATCCCGCACTTGTTGTTGAAGCACATTTTCTTTTTGAGAGTAGGAAGCGGAAGAAGTAACAAGTTCTTCTTTAAGTTTTTCCACTTCTGCTTCAAGTTTTTCGTTGTAGGCGGCAATGCTATTCATTTCCGCATCATGCTGCGCAAGGGTCTTTTGCCATTCGGTTTTGTCATTCTCCATGGTTAACATAGCTTCGAGATTGGCCCGATTCACCCTCTGAAGCTCATCAACAAGTTTTTGCCAATTTGACATCCTCTCAATGTCATCTTTAACGGCATCAAGGTTCCGTAACATGGCATTTTTATCTATGGGAACCAGATCAAGGTCAAAGCGAACTCCTTTTAAGCACCAATTTGGAAATCGACTTTGGAGAGTGGCCGGACCTGGTCCCACGTGGTAAGAAGGCATGTTAATGATCGCCTGGATATCAGTGCGGGAGGGGGCAGGAGACTGAGAAGAAGTTGGAGCAGTAATCTTTTTCGAAGTTGTAGGCATTGGCTCCTCACTGACTTTAGCCCGTTTACTCGAGTCATCAGTTATGTGACTCTTCCCTCTCTCATCGTGAGATTTGCGTTTGTGAGAGTCACCCTTTTTGTGGGAAGAATCGTATCGGTCATCCGGTCTTCCATAACGTTCTTCATGGGCACGTCTCTCCGGAGCCTTCCGAGCGGCCCTCTCTTCATCAGTCTCTCTGTGAACAGGAAGATAATGCTTATAGTCATACTGGCCGCGTCTCCCATATCGCTGGAAGTCATCATAATACGAGCCGCCTCGCTTCATTGAAGAACCTGAAATTGGGAAAAACACAACTTTAGAATTCGTCAAAGTACAAAGAGTCAGAAGCATAAAAGTGCCGAAAGATTCTAAGTGTGTGATGTGCAAGCTACGCGCGGCAAACTACGAACCACTCTTTAATTGTGGGGTAGTTATGGGTGTAGTAATTAGCGTCAACTCTTGAGTCGACGGAGTCTGTTGCAGAGTAGAAGTAGCCTCGACCACTGAAGAAGAAATCCCGGTAATGATAGGATCATCTTTAAAAATCTCTTGTGAGGTGGCAAAGAGGTCGCTCAGTCCTTCGAAAGTGTCGTCCCTGCTCTGCTTGACAGGACTGGTTTTCTCAGCTTTTTCACCAGACTTCTGTGAACGTTGGGGAGATCCCTGAGGCTCTTCTTCCTCAATAACCGGGGCAAGTTTGTCAGATGGCCCCGCAATATCAACAGAAGTGGAGCACTTCACTAGCGAAGCCTCGGGAGCAGGTCCTTTTGGTATGGATGTGTCGGTAGAAACTGGGGCATCCAACGCTCTAGCCGGGGAGTCTGGGATTTCATGAGGATGTGTAGAACGAGAAGTATGCAAAAGTCCGTACTGATGCAAGAATTCGTCTTTCAACAGAAATTGAATGTCTCTCTCCTCAATTGGCACGGCCTTGAGCCTCTCGAAAGTTGGCTTATGACTGGGATCCCTGGAAGGAGGGGGGAGCGCTAAGAATAAAAAAGAAGCGGAGTTAACACTTAACAATTCAGTCTCGCAAAAGTCGGATAACAAACGTAGTAAGAATGGTTAATCTTACTTCCTTCCCTCCATACAGCGTAAAACCCCGGGGGACAGCGAACATAGAAAAATTAAGTCAAAAACCCATGAGCGCTGTCAGGAAGACCGATGATCAATTTACGATTTCGAGCACTTCTCATGACAGTAATAGAGGGGTGATCTTTAGTCCTGGTGAAAGAGCACATGAAGCAAATCTCGTCAAAGCTTGGGAATCGATCAAGCGTCCTCCTAAACAGTACACACAACCCCATTAAAATGGCATAGCCATTGGGGTGTAATTGGGATGGGGCGATGGCCAATTGACGAAGAAGTTGTTGGAAAAAGTCATTGAAAGGAGGAACGCCCCCACTCAGGCACATTTGTCGATTGACCGTTACAAAGCCAGGGGGTGCTATGTCAGCAGTGTTACTTCTCTCGGGAAGAATGGCATCTGATTCAGCAATGCCAAACTGAGCGCACAATTGGCGAAAAACTTTGTACGATAAAGTAGAAGAGGCTCTTTCAGGAGGATTGATTAATGGAACTGGAATAGGAGCGACAACTCCAGCCTGTGCTGTTATCTCTTCTTGCTGGGAAGTCATTCTACACAAGCAACTGGATATTCAAATGTGAAGGTGCACGTTTCCTAAAAAGTGTGAAGTGTTGTGCAAAACTAATAATGACAAGTAAATATAACTGAAGTTAAACTAATCGACAATTGATCGATTAATAAATTTCAGGACTTGTTAATTTAAAAAGAAAAGGGTTCAAGTGCAGTATTGGTGCAAACCGGTTGATTTCAATTGACTATCTCAATGTTGCTTTAATACTCTACTTGAATTCGATGAATTGAAGCACTTCGTTCACACAATTTGTTTAAGTTAATTACCTTCTGTCAACTAATCTGTCATTTGATGTGGGCAGTCAATGATAGTATATTCGCCTTGGTTTTCTGTAGTTGTTATTTTCAGCAGGTAGTTAGCTTATAAGTTAACAGGATCTGTGGAATAATGCAACAAAGTTCAAACAATTTAAAAGTTTGGGCAATTCAGAGTTTAGGCAATTCAGTCCGGTAATACAAGTTAAATAATCAAGTTGGGATTATGCTTGTGACAACTCGTTCACGGCTTAAGGGGTATGCAACGAGTTAAATTAAGTTCTATAAGTCGTAATGTGCATGGAGGAAAAAGCTTCAAATCAGAAGTCCTATCTCGGCCGCGACTCAAAGCCTAGGTCCCATCTACTTGAGTCGGTCAAGGGTTAAGCCACAAGAAGCAACTCGGTATGGAGAATAGGCTAAGTGCTGAGTCGTTCACGACTTATGGCTTGAGATGGTCACGACCTAAAGGATAAGTTGTGGTAAGGACCTAAAGGGCTGAGTCACTCGTACGACCTAAGTCCTAAGTCATCAGGAAATCAACACGACTCAAAAATTAGGTCGTGGACGGATGAGATTGCAAGACATTCCTAAGTCGGTAGATCCAAAAGACCAACTAAATCGTGGGAATTCTAGGTCATCTCCTCAACCAGTTAACTCCTTTCTAACCCATTAACCCGCTAAGGACCTTCTCATCTCCTCCAAACTCACAGACCAGTTAATTCGAGACACTGTAATCCATTACCTTCTCCTCACACGGTCAGAAATCACCCGAAGAACCAATTCGAATCGCTTCAAGTTTGTGACAAATCTGGTGCACTACTATGTTATCGCAAACGATAACAGCAATATGATCGATGGCAGTCGCAAATCAATCAAAAAAGTGGTTCGCGATGGAACACGGTACAAAAACGAATTGGAGTCAGAAAATGGGGAGGCCAGATTCGTGAGTCAATTGTGATCATGGAGTGAGCAGAAGGTGAATTCACTTACACAATATAAAGGTGAAGATGAGTTGATGACTGATTAACTTGGATTCGTATCTGGAAACTTGAAGGATCGTTAATGGTAGGATCAAATAAAACAGATAAGCAGTAAAGTGAGGAGGAAGGACCGACTCAAAGACTTATATACAAAACAGGGGGGAAGATGAAAGGACTAACGAGTCATGAGCCTCTTTGAGTCGTTTACGACTCATGCACTGGGTCGAAGCACACGACTCACGGTTTAAGCGTATACTTCGAGGGGCAATTGTTAACTCCTCTGATCAAGCGACTCAAACCAGGCTCGCGACTCACAATGATTACCGACCCAATAGCCTTAGCTTGTTGCCGACCTAAAATGAATGACGACTCAACTGATTGCCGACTCAACGAATTGAGGAGTTGCACGAGTTAAAGAATTGTGCGACTTACGACTTAAGGAGGTGAACGGTTTACGGCTTAAGGATATAACGACTTAATGAGTTGACAGACTAAGCGACTCACAACTCAGAGAAATCTGTGACTTAAGGCCTCTGCGACTTAAGATATGTCACGACTCAGGGGAGGTACACGACTTAAGGAGTCTACGAGTTAAAGAGCCTGCGAGTTAAAAGCTTACGAGTTAAGGAGCTAACGACCTAACAGGTTAAGACCTAAACGACTTAGGGAATGTCACGACTTAAGAAAGTCCACGACTTAAAGACGTTACGACCTAGCGACCTAAAAGAGTGACGACTCAAAGCACTAAAAGGAAGAGTCAACAACACTTAAGTCGCTGCTGACTTATAACTGCAGAAAAGTCGTTCACGACCTAAGACTTGGAGAGAAAGTTCAATACCATGCTGTAATAAGATGACTCGTTAACGACTTACGACTTAGTTTAAGTCGTACACGACCTAAAACCACAGAGCCAAGATTTTAGTGCTGCCTCACTTTAAACCGTGACCTCTTAACTCGCGAACGAGTTAGGACTTGTATCCAGATGAACGAAGAAAAGCTCAGTACCACTTCACCTACTCCACTGCCTGCTGACTCTTGAACCTTGAGTCGAGCGCGACCTACGACTCTCCATGAGTCGTTCACGACTCATGACTTGGGCGAAAACCGCTACCTAGAATTCTCTATAAATAGAGGGCTAACTCCAACATGGTGGGGACTTTTTGGCTCATTCTTTCGAAGCACCGATACTCTGCTGCATTCCAAACCGACTCGACACTCAAAGCTTTCAAGACACGTAGAACGCTACCAACAACTTCAAGAAGGAATCTCATACATCTGACATGGATTTGAAGACTTTCACTCACATTGAAGTTTAAGTTATTCGTTCAAAGTGTTTAGTAATTCAAAGTATATTGTACTTGGGAAGAATTGTATCGATCTGTAACGAATTCATCAATAAAGATATTCAAAGTGGACGTAGGCAAACTATTAAGCCGAACCACTATAAAATCGCTGTTGTTTACTGTTTTTTCTGCAGTTTTCTGCTTATACTCTGTTCCCGAATCATCGGGTGGTGCTTTCACAACTACACTTTACACACCGGGGTGTTAGCGTTCAAATTTTAGCGTTAACAACACCTAAAATATACAAGACAAAGAAAGGAATTGATTAAAAGGACTCAACTTTCGAATATGATGGAGATTTCGGCAGGGGGTTACCAAATTTAGGCTTGATTTCAATCAGGGGTTGCCGGGTGTAGTATAATTTTTTTTTTTTCGGTAGGGGTAGTCGAACTTTTTGACTCCCTCATATCCAAAAGTGGAGTCCCTTTAATAACCCCCAACATCCCAAGGAGACCATTGCCAACAACATTGTAACAACCCGCATAGTTTACGATTGTATATTTAAATATTTTATTTAAATATAGCATCGTTAGTCGGATTTAAGTCTGAAAAGCTACTATTTGCAAACAGTTGAATTGGGACTCGAGACCACTTCCATTGAGTTCAAAATGGCGTTTGCAACCCTTTTGAGTATAAACATCGATATGTTTGGAGTTGAGTAAAATTTTGATGTTTTTATTTAGGGCTTTGGGTTTCAGCCCATTAACCCAACATATGAACCCAACTCCATTCCATTCATCTTCATTCCTTCATAATATTTCCAAATACTCAAGCTTTAATAAAAATGGGAGGAGATTGGAAACTAAAATCCTAAGCCCTAGTTTTCTTTACAAATCCAAGTTCTAGCTCCAAAATCAAAGAGAAGCTTAGGTAAGCATCATTTTCTTCTTCTCCGTCTCAATCTCTCTCCAATTTCAGAAATTTCCTATAACCTAACTTAGGAAATATTTGCTTACGATCTTGGATTGGAGCTTTTAGAGTTGAAGTTAAAGAGTAGTTGATCTTCCCTTTGTTTTCAAGCTTCTCCTTTGTTGTTTTTGAGAAGAAGATGAGTTTTTGAACTCACATCTATGTCTATATCTTTGATAGTTGTTAGGTAGTGATTCCTAACATCTATTTCTTGTCCATTTGCTTTGGATTGAGTTGGTTTTATGAATATTCCAATTTTTGGTGTTTTGAGGTCAAATTTTTAGAAATTCTAGCTTTGTTGTTTGAACATATTGATGGTGGTGTATCGAAGAGCCTATAGGGATGGGTTATCGATTGGCATAAACCCCTAGCGCCCATCGCTCGTCCAATCGCAATTTGTTGGATTTTTTCCCTTGGTAGGGCTAGGTTGAAAATACTGAAAATTCCAGTTCAGTCGACTGAACCAGGAAGTCAGTCGACTGAACCAGAACCCAGGAAATTTCCTGGGCCAGTATCAGTCGACTGACCACTCTGGGTCGACCGACTGAGCCTGGAAAACGAAAGTTTCCGGCATGTTTCAGTCGACTGACCACCCTGGTTCAGTCGACTGAACCTGGAAACAGAAAGTTTTCAAGAATTGTGTCAGTCGACTAACCACCCTGGTCCAGTCGACTGAATCTGCTGTCTCAGCCAAATTTGCCTATTTTGCTTGGGTTTCCAATTTTAATCGATTTGTGTTGACCCAATTTGTGGTTCACCTTTGTTGACTTTGATGTCTTCTTTTTCGGGATTTTTGAGAACATCCATTTCGATGGATTTGGTATCGATTTCTTTGGATTTGATTCACGTCTTCGTATGTGAATTTTTAGTGATTGATTGTTTCTACAATCATTTCTGTGACTGGTCATTTTGAAATACAAAGGTTTCTATACCAGTAGTAAATATTCAAACTCTTTTACAAAGATGATTTCAACTCTATATTTAATACAAAGCTCTTTATAAAACCATTTTCCAACCTATTAGTATATACAAACTCTTACTCGTTTGTGTAAGAAAATCTATGTGAGGCCCCACCTCTATGCTCACAATAACAAAGGTTATTATAAGGAATAACATCTGCTATTGCGAAGAATAAGGCTTATTAGAAGCGACTATCCGTAAGTTATGCCTTAGACGAATATTGATTACATCAATAGGAATTGTGTAAATTGCTCCCAACGATATATATTCAATTCAAATCTAAAACGAAACCACGGTGGCTTAAGAAAAATTCAGAACAACTCATAATAGCAATAACACAGATATGTATAATCACATCAGAACAGATATATCAGATATAGTGGAAGATAAGTCTGGATACATGCTACAACACTCGGTAGTTCACATGAAACAAATGTACACATATATAAACATCAACATACATGAGATGAGAGTCAATACACCCAAAAGTAACGCCTCGAAGCCTAAACAAAAGATGAGGCGAAATCCCAAAACCTGAAGCAGCAACTGAATCAGAGATAGCGATTATCCTGAAATAACTCGATCTGACCCGAGTATTATTTAAAAGAAAATAATAAACAGATCAATCTAATTTAAACTTAGAACTGAATGCATCATAAACAACATCAAAGAAAATTAGTCATAATCTCAAACGAGACTATTCAACATAAATAATCGGCATAGTTTAAATAAAGAAATCTCATTAAACATCATTAAAATCAACTTGCAAATTCAAAATTGAATTCAAAACAGCAATACACAAAAATCTAGAAATCAAAATAAGATAAGTAGAAAAATCAGCATAAAAGTCGATCGATCCCAGCAATGGCGAGTCTAAGCTATGCCGCACGTGCATCTCATATGGCCGAAGCCTACCAAGTACTGTCATCATAATATTTGGCGCCCAACAAATGACCCGAAGGTCCAACATATGACACGAAGGTCTAGTACCGGTAATTGACCCAAAGGTCCAACATAGTGGCTCGAAAGCCCAACAAAATCATCAAAATCATCAAACAGCAATTCCACGGCAAATATTTCAATTAACGAGTCTGGAATTAACCGAATTAGTAAAAGTGTGGTTCCATATTCTATACTTTTGCTAAATCGTTTAAATCTCTTCATCGTATCTTTGAAAGCGCAAAATTATGTATTTTATATAATTAAAATTTTCGTTCTCAAATGGACAAGTCCGAAATTAATCGGATCAGTAAAAGTAAGAGTTCATAGTCCTTAATTTTGCTGAAGCGTTTAAATCGATTCCTCATTCTTTTGAAAGCGTAACTGTAAAAATTTTGGAAACAATTTTATTTTAAAACGATTTTAAAAATATGTGATTAAAATAGCAACTTCTATAGCAATCTCGACAAGGAAATTGCGCTTCACAAAACACCATAAAACGGATATAAAAATCAGCGTTGCGGATAGCCGCTTGAAAATTCACTTTAAATTGACGGAAGTCAAAATAACAGTAATTTTTATTCGTCAAAAATCTCATCAAATCCACATACTTCAAACATAAACACCAGGGTAAAAATCCATTATAAAAATAACGGCAACAAAATACGTTTCGAAACGAAACACCGGTTCAAATAAACTAATCAGTAGATTGCACTGCTAATATATTCATCAAAATATTGCACTGTCTGGCATATACATGTGCACAACAACATACATGCATGCACACTATAATATGCAGACACATCAAAATTCAGAAGTAATATGTGACTTGGAACCTGGTTTTCACGCAATACACTTACACAATATACTTGCACCAAAAACAGTGTGGACACACTACCATGCGTAATTTTTATGCACCAAATGGTCTATAACAAAATTTTTTTATCACACATGAATGAAAATACGGTGCTTGGACAATTCATTTTTCACGCACGCAACACACGAATTGAAGCAAAAATGTAAAGTAATTTTTCACGCACGCAACACGTGAATTGAAGTAAAAATGTAAAGTAATTTTTTCACAGTTTTATCAAACGAACAAACTAAACTAGATGGTCTGGCCAATAATTTGTATTAATCTAGAATACTATATACATGCAAGAATGAAACAGGTTTTCATGCACATCCATTTGCACACAAATTGAAGTTAACCAAAAAGAAAAATACCTGGACCTATTTACATGCACTCCCGTTTGCACGTAAGTGATAAATAATGGCCTAGCCTTGATTTTCTTTTGGTGCACACACGTTCATTTATAAACCTGGACTTGCATACACCATTGCACGGTCGTGCAACAATATTATTTTTTTGAACTTGTTTCGCAATTGCTACACACCTTTTTTACGCAAGCAATACTTTTAAAAGAAACCTGGACTAACAATTTATTTGCTAACACGTACTAAATCTCAAAGTATGGTCAGGGCACGTACGTCCAACAAAACAAATATAAACTGAATTGGATTCATTTTTATGTGAACTGCAAACTTTCAAGCTACTCATTTTTGTTAAGTGCAACCTACCCACATATGTAGCCAAAATAAAATGGCATTGCATCCATAAAATATTGCATAAAAATGTAAACAACTTAGCTAACAAAAGTTGCAAACCAAAATAAAATACCAAAACAGCATATAAAAACAGGCAGCATAGATTTTAAATTAGATATGTGAGTTTTTCATTCACCAATAATTTGCTTCCAAATCAACTAGCAACTAGGATCCAAAAGAGAGTAAAAACTTGACTGCCATTAATATTTCACCGAGCTATTGTAAATTTTAAAATGAAAGAATGATGCCTGCATTTACTTTTCCTTTCAAATTTTTGTGAACAAGTCAACGATGAAGTGTTGGCATGTATATTTGGGTACAAATGCATTTATGGGATAAACATACTTCAGAGGAAAAGAAAGTACACGGCCTGTACATAAAAATGATGATGGAAAAGTGTGTTCAATTTGCTTTACCAAAACTTTGTTGACAGCAAGGTTCCAATTTTGTTTTTAAAATTAGTGACAGCAAGCAAAAAGTTTAACACAATTTGCATATTTGCATAAAATGGACCAATATCTCTTACGCAAAGGCAAAGCAATAATGTTCCAACTTTGCCTTTGAATTAGACCCATAATCACATACACGTGAAGGCCAAAAGAAGAATTTCAACATAGCTTAGTTATTTTTCCAACTGACTTTGCAACAGGGTTTTCAAATGATTTTCAATTTTTTTTTCTAATCTCAATTTAAAATTTCTATTTAAAATTTTTATTTCGACGGTACTCAAAAATCACGGTTGTTACAATCCAATTAAACAGCTTAGCAAAACAAGTGGTATGAAACGCTTGCGTTTACTTCGTCAGTTAATTTTTGGACTTGTTCGATTGATACTCTTGTGACAATTTTCGAGTGGAGATCTACAATTTATTCGTAAATATTTAAGCTAAGCCAGTGGTTATGGGACATGAAGCTAAACTCATTTATTTACTAGCTTAGTGTAATTCATACTTTTTATTGATCAATGATGCTCATTTTGTGATTTAGACTAGCGATATGCTATGTCACTTTGTCTGCATAGGGGACTGTACCTCGTTTTATTGAGTTTCGTCTCATTTCTTTTATGGGCTAATGACCTATTGGTTCTTTGGAGTTTCGACTCATTTTTGTGGGCTAGCGACCCATGTTATTTTATGGAGTTCGGTTCATCGGGCGTACCATTGTATTACGTCGTTGTACCGACTTATCAGGTTCATCGAGCCTACCGTTGTACTGCGTCGTTGTTCCAAATTACTTGAGTTTTAGGTTCCTGTGGGCGTACCGTTATTGTACTACGTCGTTGCACCGGCTTTATGGTTAGTGACCATGGGTTAACTATCCGTTTATGATGCACGCGTTGGTGAGTTTTCATGCTCTCGTTTGTGATAGGCCTCCCCCTTTGTGACTTCTGGATTTCTAATTGACGATTTCTAGAATTTGTGTTTCACAAATTTTTATGATTGGCATTGATATATTTGTCAATATTTGTGGTTTGATGAATAAAATAGAGAATATGACATTCTTTCTGACTTCTGAAATTCTTGATATATTGTATGATTTTTGTTGTTATTAAATGTATACTTTTCATAGTATGGTATTATTGTTATCATACGTTTTGTTATATCTCTTATCATATCTAATTTTTATCTGATATCTATAGCTAGACTGATCCGTTTATTATTTTCTTATTAAATAATACTCATGTCAGACCGGAATGTTACAGGTGCTTCTGCTTGACTACTTATCTGGGACCATCATCTGACTTTTGTCTAACTACTTAGTTTAGTACTTTTTGTCATTATACATTCGAGATAGAGACTCCTTGATGTATACATATTCTTTTGTCTAGCACTTGTATCTATTCTTTTGTGACGTAGTGGATCTTGTATGACCACTATTCTGATGTACACTTTTATGTGATATATTCATATATGTTTCCGCATTTGTGATATGAATATCTGTGACTGATTTGTGTTATGCTTATTTCTATATTTGTTTCCGAAGACCATATAACCACCGTGTAGTCGTTTTGAGTTTGTATTTGATATGTTGGATTTCCTCTTGAAAAGAAATGTGTGACATACCATCTAACATATCGGTACTCGCACAAAGCCATTACATGGATGGTCATTCCTCAACAGCCTTATTCTTCGTGCTATTCGACGGCATTGCCCCGTAGTGTTCTTGACTAGCATGAGTATAGAGGTGGGGCGTCACAAACATATTAGTTCGTTTATCCATTCTTTACTGCAACAACCCAAAGTTTTTTTCATTTGACTTTAAATGTTTAATTAATTTTAAATGTTTAATTAATTTTAAATATTTAAATAATTGGATTTTAGAATTTAATAACTTATAATTCAAATATTGAGAATATTCAAATATTTGAACTATGAACTGAATGTTAATTAAATGGATTTAATAATTTTATATAACTCCTTTTACTTAATAAATAATATTGGTAAATTCAGTTGGGAAAATTTATTTACAAAATAGATTGGAAAAGTATCGTTAATTGGATCGAAAAAATAAAATGATATTTAAATTTGTAAAATTAACATTCTGGGGCACTGTCTCGAATTTCGAAGAAAGCAGTTTCATTGGATCCGTAATGATGAATTATAATACGTCGTCGACTTTTATTCCGATTGGACGTATCCTTTGGTCGTGCCAGTTTGAAATGCTTATAAATTAATTATAGAATTTATATAACATAATGGGTTTGAAAAGCTATCTTCTGTATATGATCGGATAAGGTCTCGAGTATAGCGACCTAGGATTTTGGTCGTTTAGTCTTGAACATTTAATTTATTTTAAATGTTGAAATTGAAATATTACTTGATTTTGAATATGGAAGAATCGATGAAATGGTTTAAAATTTCAAATATAGTGATTACTTGGATTTGGTAAATATAAATTTAATAACCGAAATTGGGATAATATGTGAATCGGGAAATAATTGGACATGGAAATAATTTCTAAAATTTATTTAATTCTATTTAGATTAGAATTGTAATATGGACTTTATAATAGGATTAAAAGTCGATAAATTAAAAGTTTGAAATTTATATATTAATTTAATAGTGAAATTTAATATATGGTAATAGTGTAAATAATGAAATTTTGATTTAGTATAAATCGGAATGATTTCTAATATGGAAAATTCTATTTGAATTATAATAGAGTTAGTAAGTTTTAAAAATCGAAATTTTAAACGATTTCGATGATTTTGAAAATCGCTCGATTTAATCAATGCATTAAAATAGCCTTCCGCGGGCACAGTCTCGGAATTCGATAAAAACAAGTTCCATTAGATCCATAATATTTTATTATTATCGAATTTCAAATTTCTTAGCGTTTGGAGTTATCATTTGGTTGTTCAGGATAGAAACGCGTTGAAATAAATATCGAAAATTTAATATTTTAATTCGATTCAAAACGCTATCTTCCACATACGATCGAATTAGTCCCTAAAACAAGTTCCATTGTGTTCAAAATAGGGGTAAAACATTTTAAATGCCAAGCGGCACGTTTCTTTTGGAGTCCGTTCGAAAAATCATGTTAATTGTGAAAAATAATATTAAAATAAAATAGATATACGTATACACACACACACACACACACGTTAGCACAGTGAAACCCTAATAACAAATTCACGGCCGCCTCCAATTGAAATCAATGGCTGAAACTTCATATACTTTCCCCTCAATTTCTGATTAATCCATCATGTATTAACGAAAACCTCCTAAACGATAATCGAAGAGCTCGACGAGAGCTCTCCATCCATACAGCCATGATCATCTAGGATGGTCACGATTGATCGTATTTGATGTGAGAAGGGAAGAAGTTCATGCTCGTTTATCTATGTGTGGGAAGGGCCAAGCTTCGCGTGGTTTGGGGCGACGGTGGGGGGTGGAGCGGCGCGTTCGATGGCATGTTTCGATCAACGTCTCGGTCGAGGATGATGGTGCGGCGATCGGTTGATAAACGCGACCATGGGTTCGTTTATACCTGAATGAAGACGAGGGAGAAAGAGCATAGAGCGGCCTTGATCTACTGAACAGAATCCAAAGGCCAGATGTGTTTAGGTTAAAAAAAGTTTATTTATATAAATTATTATTCAAAACTTTAAAAATTCATATCTTTTGCATACGTTGTCAAAATCGGACGAAATAAGCGGTGCCGAAATCCAAGCGATGAGCACTACGTGCTGGAGCAGATCTAGAGATGTTTGAAGCGGGTGAATTTTTTTGGTTAAATCGAACGTGTTCGATTTAATTTAAAATTGGAGCGTTTGGCGAATTAAACTCAAGGTGAGCTAATCTCACTCAGTTTTGGACCACTGGCTTTAATTTTAGATAGTTAAAATTAATTAATGATTGATTGGTTAAATTGATGCATTTGTATCAGTTGGATGTGATATTATATATAGTATGTGTGTATATGTATATTGTAGTGATTGATATTCCTGCATATATATAACGGATGAGACCCTATGCGCCTCGCATAATAGCGGATGACCCTATGTACCATGCTATTCTGCCTCGAAGCGAAATTGGTATTTCTATGTTGTGCTAACATCCGTGGATGCAAGGAAGCAGGTTGGAGGGATCCAACTGGATTCCTAAAAAATGTTGAATTAAATTTCATATTTATTTGTGTATGATTTTTCTGGATAATCTGTTATAAATTGTTGTGTTATTTAAATTGATTGGATGTTGTGGCAAGTTTTGACCTAGATTTTGGTATATTTTTAAATACCAGTAATATATCTTTTGAATTGGAAAAGAATTTTATGGGGACTTTTAAAGTAAAACATTTATCTAGAAATTTGGGTTAATTGATCTGATGAAATAGAAAGCTTTGAAATTGTACTTAACAAATTCAGAATACTGTAAACAGAGATTTTGGAATAAAAGTATATAAAAAGGATTTTTAAATAATAAATGCTAAAGTGGTACTTGTTAAATGTGAAATTTTTTAAAACCGGGACTTTTAATATTTTTGGAAGGATAGAGGGAAAATTGGGAATAAGTATAAAGTTGATTATACAGGAACTCAATAGGATTTCCAAAAATCACGCGATGGAACCGAAATCGAGGAATTGGGCTTATTTTTGAAAAGAGGGTTTTAATTCTTAACTCGGTAATTTTAAAAGTGTTAAAAATATTCTGGAAATTAGTTATTTAATTATTTTAAATTGTTTAAATCGTATTTAATCATTTATAAGTAACGTTATAATGAATTTTAAAGATTTATTATTATTTTAGAAATAGTCAGCATTTTTGTTTTAAAAAGATAATTATTGGATATTAAGATGGTTTTGTATAATAACTTTTATTTAAATATATTAGGCTAGATTAAAGTTGAAAAATTATTTTAGAACTTATAAGCATTATTTTGAGATAATTTTTAAATAAAGTTTTTGAAAAGTGATGGTATACCCGCGTGGCGTAAATCGGAGGTAGTGAGTGTCTACAGTTAAGTTTTGGATTTATCTGGGATAGAGACATAACCATTGAGCTGTGATCCATGGTTTGATACTGCGGTGGTACTTTTTACATTATTTTAAAAGGGATTTCAAATATTTTTGAAAAGGATAAATTGTGAATATGCTGAATTCGATATGATAAGTACAAACTTCGAATAAAGAGATTTAATTTATTTAAAATTTAATTTAAATAAAACTTGGTGTTTTTCATTGAAAAATAAAGTATTTGGTTGAATTGATTGTTTATTTGATAGTTAAATAACTGACCATCAAATTTGGACCTAAATATAACTTTGGAAATATCTAGAGGAAGCACGAGAATTATATGGTACAATTGCCATTCGAGGTGTTATACTGTAAGTATAAACTCGTTTCATTCTTTTAGGACGTTTATAAGGAAATCTGCCCACTAACGGTTAGAAGGTGATCTTTGATCTTATCTTCATCTGTTTATTTCCTAGAGAATCGGGGTTGATTTTATGGAAGTAGCGAACGTTGTTTCGAAGAGACCAGGATTGATTTGTTATCCGAAAACCACTTCGATCCGACGAGTACGTTTTCAAATGAAGACAAGCGCATGGAGTCGAAGATGGAGCAATGAAGTGCAAGGGCTAATCGTTAATAATCCTAAGAGTGATTCCAAAATGGATGTAGTAGGAGTAGTGCCTTCGGTTCTGTTCAGACCTGGAACGGGCTTGTAAGGATGAATGCTATTAGTACATTGTCATTGGAGGACAATGAGCATTCTAAATGAAATCTTTCTAAAAAGGTAATCGTAACCTCTAGCCTCATCAACTAGGAAAGACAGAAAATCAGAGGGATGCAGCAAGGCTAAGCGGGTCGCACCCAGGTAGGGCATGTTTATCACCTTTCTGGATACCCTCGGATATTATTACTATGATTTATGGAAGGAGCTCGGAAAAGGGTGGGAACACCCAGGGTGATAGCATATTTGGCCTATCTAGGTTAGGAATAGTTTGGTCTTGTGTTGCAGGGGATCTCGACGTGGTCCTCGGTACGCTGTTCTAGATGTGTAATGTAACAGGTGGTAGCCCATTGCCTAGTCATTCGCATGAAATCCATTCTCCAATACGTGCCTTTACAGTTTTGATTGTAGAGCCTAGTATGCTGGAATTTAATTAATGTAACAATTTAAGCTATTTGAGTAAGTATTTGTACTTAGACACTATTATAATATCAGAGGATTTGATATGAAATATTTCGGTTATCGTAAGGTAAAACACGCCGTGTTTATTTGTGGCGTGGTTTTATGAGATACCTTTGATTTTCAAAGGATTTTGAAACTTTAATAATTCAAATTGAGTGTGTTTTCTCACGCTAGTTTTCCAGACTGACTCTGATGTTATTTATTATAATGCTAGGGTCAAACCGAGTATTACAGGTTCAGGTTAGGATGCTATGGAGCTCAGGAGACAAGCTGGAGACCGAGACGTATTCTCGTACTTTTTTATTTCCGCTGCAGTGTTTTGGTTGAAATTACCAACAGTTGTGAGGGCAGGTTGTTATAACTGTGCAGGCTGGTAATTATTGATTTGTACACTCTGATGTGAGATATGTATATTACACTTTTGATTTGTTTAAAGACTATTTATATTGTATATTATTCACTCCACTGTGAGATTCTGTTTTTGTTTAGTTTCTTCTTCTTCTACTGACTTTCTTTTCCCTCAAAAATCTGTCTTTCTAGCACATTATCGTTCGGCATATTATACAATACGTGTATTTATATCGATTTTCGAGGGTCGAAAGGGTGGGTCATGACATTGTGGTACTAGAGCTTAGGTTGGCGATATACCTAAGCTTTGGTGGGGAATTACCCATTAAAGATGGAGTTAGAAGTACTGTAGAATGAGTTTGAGTGTATTAATAGATATGAGCGTGTAATTGTTAAGTGAACATAAATTTTTTTTATATTGTGTTGACTTATCGGTTGAGTGTTTATGAATTTTGGTCGGCACGGAAGTACAACTGTTCGATAGTGGTTTCTAAACTTTTAAATAAGATAAACCGACATAGTATTATTTTAAAGTGGGTAAATGAAATAATTAAGCCAAAACTATATTTTGACATAAAAGAAAATAATTTCTAGAATTATTATAGTTTATATGCTTGGAATGTTGAGTGTTAAAATTAAAATCAAAATAAGATTATAAAACTTGAAACAGTTATATATATATAACCAAATAGAAATTGTATATGTATGATTTATACAAGGGGTGCAACTAAAATTTGATTTAAACCAGAATTTAAAACTCGAAAATTTTGGGAATTATTTCAAAATGGGTTAAAATGAATTTGAATCAAGTGTTGGAATTTTTAAATTTTTGAAATTTTTCCAAAGTGTTTGAAACGAAGAATGGTGTTATTATTATAATTTGAGAGATTTTTTGATAGAAATTATTTAAAAATGAATTTTTGTAAGTAAGCAAGCACTGGACTTACTTTAGTCGCTGGAAAATAATCCTGGTGATGTTGGCCACATCATCAGTATTCATTTTTGAGTTTCTAAGTGATGGATTGCTACCGTTGTAATTACCCAGAATTTTGGATATTTGAAATTGAGATATTTAAAGATTTTAATTATTGGATTAAATAATTGGAAATTGGGTAAAATATTGAATCTAGAGTTTCAAGCTTGTTAAAAATATTTTATAGGCTTATAAAATTTATATTAATATTACTAGAGATAATAGAACTTTTAACATTGAAATTTTAAGTGGTTTGTTCGGTTTTAAAAATATATCTATTAAATCGACATTTAAAAATAGCTTTACAGGGCATAATCTCAGAATTTGACGAAACTAGTTCCATTGGATCCGTAATAATGTATTATTATCGGATTCCAAATTTCAAAGCATTTGGAGTTATCGTTTGGCAATACGGTATAGAAACGCGTTGAAATTAATATCGAATTGTATATAATAATTGGGTCCAAAAAGATATCTTCTCCATACGATCGAATTAGGACTCGAAACCTTTTCCATTGCATTCAGAATAGGGGTATAATATTACAAACGCCTAGCGGCTCTCCTCGATAGGAGGTCAAAATTTTAAGTTGCGATTTCGAGACAATTAAAAATTTAAATAATTTATATATAGGTTGACTGGTCAAGCAATTCACATCGGAGCTTTTTCAACATTTCAAATCACCGTGCAAACCTCATCCAACACGCAAGGAATCACGTCCATTTCCTTTCAATTTAATCACGGTCTCATTTTCTCCTTTTTAAAATCACGAATGCGTTTCTCTTCAAAGCAAGAAAAATCAAACTCAGAAAGAAAATAAATAATGAACCAAAACCGTGACTCCCTCTCCTCTTCTTCATTTTCAAATAAAAAGTCGATATATATATATATATATATATATATATATATATTAGTCGCAAGCGACTCACGATTTATCAAAGAGCGAGCACGCAAGGAGTGCCGGTAGAGGAATGGGCGCATGACCTCGAGGTCGCGACGATTGCTCATTTGGGCGAAGGAATTGAGCGCGTAGGGTTGTCTGTAATCACGATGGGGATTAGGTGACTGTTGAGGCTCGCGTAGGTGTAGGGAGCATGGTGCATTTGTGGAAATCATCGTGGCAAGGGAGGCTGACGAATGGCGATACTCGACGATGATAAGAGGAGGCGACATGGAGATCGTGACTCGATTTTGGGGACGATGGTGTTAGGCTGGGTGACGCGAGGGTGGCAGTAGAGTTTTGAAAGTTGGTTGATCTTCGATGAACCGTAGTGAGATTTTCGGGTAAATTTTTATCCTCGGTTATAATTATTTAATCCAATTTTAGTTTGGAAACCCTAAGTCTAAAAAAAGCAAGATTGTGTAACAGGTTGATTCTGAAAAAAAGAACATATATATATGATTGATTAAGAAATACACACACACACATATATTTAACTCACTATTAAATCTTAAAATATATATAATGGTGATTAGGAGATAGAGATTATATTATAAATCGAATATTTATGAATTTGTAAATTGTTTATACGAGGTCCAAAATCATGGAGAAACAAGTCGAGTTGGAGCGGAGTGCAAATTAAAAATCAAAGGTGAGATTTTTTCACTCATTTGGATTACCATTCAAATGTAAATGTTTAAATTTAAATTTTTGGTTGATTGATTTAATGTGATAATTATTATTAGTCTGGATGTGATATTTTGTACAGTAATATATATATATATATATATATATATATATATATATGGGAGTGATTGCTATTCCGGCATTATATAGCGGACGAGACCCTATGTGCCCCGCATAATAGCGGTTGACCCTTTATACCACGATATCCCCCACAAAGTGGGATTGGTATTTTTATATTGTGCTAACATCGGTGTATGCAGGGAAACAGGTTGGAGGGATCTAAATGGATTCCTCAAAAGTGCTAAATTTATTTTTATTTCAGCGATATATGAAATGTTGGATAATCCATGATAGATTGTGGGGGAAAAATTAAGTTTACGGAATGTTATGATATTGCTGGATATATTTTTGGCATTTTAAAACATCAAAAATATAAATATTGGGTTTTTGAAAGAAAATAAAAAGAAATTTTTAAGTAAAGTATTTATAGTAAGTTGGATGAATTAGAAAGAAAAGAAATTAGAAAATAGAGATTTTGAATAAATGAGTTTTAAGGACTTAAGCGATATTGTTTAAGAATTAAGGGATTTATTTTTAAATTCAAGATTTAAATGTGCTTGTAAAAAAAAAGAAGAATCTTGAAAAAAAATATGAAGTTGATGTTCCAGATTTAAATAAGATTTTAAATCAGAAAAGGCAAGTGAATCTGAAATTAGGGGTTTGGGTAAATCAAGAAATAAATTGTGAAATGGAATTAACTTAGAAAATCGATTTGAAAATCAATTAAGTGTTTGAAACAGTGATAAATGGGAGATGAGGTTTTGGAAATTATAAACGTGGTTTATAATATAAAGTGAAGTAAAAATATCAGTGGATATGTGAGATTTTAAATTCACGATGGGAATCTATAAGGAGATGGTAATTCTTTTTAAAAACAAAATAGTGGTTTTATTTTTAAAATGTTTAAGTGTGGAAAAGGAAATTTTCGGGGTTGGAACGTAAATTTTAAACTTGAGATAAATCGAGAAGGATTTATAAATTACAGGACCAGTTTTATGGAAGTGGAAAGTGTATTTTCCTGAAAAGCTAAGCATATTTCCAAAGGAGATTTTTAAGCATAAATTAGAAGTTTTAAAGATGTTTTAAAAGGAATGTTTTTAGAAAATTTGTTATTTAATTATTTTGAAAGTGTAAAGTAAATATTAATTAAGTTAATTATAGTAGTTAATTATTTTTAAAGGTTAAATTTGTATTATGATGTAACGACCTAGAATTTCCATCATTTTAAATTCGTATATTTAATTGGTTTTAAATATGCACTAGTAAAGTTTATAAGATGAATAAATAATATTTCGAATATCTAGATTTAGTTGAATAATTAAATTGTTAATTTAGTATTGGGAATTGTAGAAATAATTGAAAATTGGATTTAATGTGAATAAAAATGATTTATAAAGTTGTAATAAATTCTAGTTGAATTTAAATGATGTTAGAGAACTCTTGAAATCGAATTAAAAGTTAATTTGTAGAAATTGAATATTTTAATATTTAATTGGCGAGTGAAAATAGCCATTTTTCAAACAGTCTCGGATTTCGACGAAACCAATTTCATCGGATTTGTAATGTTAAATTATTTCAAGATTTCAAATTTCATGTCGATCGGAATTACGGTTTGTCCGAGGCAGGCTAAAACACATAGAAATCTGTTTAAGTGAATTTTGAATTTAAATTTGTCGATTCAAAAAGCTATCTTCCAAATACTGTCGAATGGCTCTTGATATGTATTCCATTGCATTCGGAATAGGGGTAAAACATTATAAACGCCAGGCGGCACGCTTCGTTTCGAGTTCGGAAACTTTTTGGATGAATAGTGTCGATAAAATTTTCTATATAAGCCCATCATTTTCTCCAATTTTCACAAAAGCTAGGTTTATAAACCCTACCCGCCGGCCCTAATAATTTCAATGGCCGAAATTTTTTGATTTTCTCCCTTTGATTTCTTCAAATCCATCAACATTTATGAGAAACCTCCAACACGAATATTGTAGAGCACGTAGAGATCTTTGATCTCAACGGTTGTGATCGAATTTAGTTGGGTGGATCATCGACAAATCTCGACCAAAGTCGTGGCGTTCAAACACGTTTTCACATCGATTTGGAGCACGTGGTGGAGCCGCTCTCTGGCCGTGGGCATGGCGTGGCGGGGCGCATCGTCAGGGGGTAGGCGATCGATCTCAGGTGGCTCGAGAAGTGGTGCGGTGTTCCAAATTCGAATGAGCTTCATGGGTTGTTTCGTGCGTCATTGACCTAGGGAGAAGAAGCGAAAGTGACGGCCTAGATCTAGGGTTCATGAAATCAACGGCCAGAGATTAAAAAGGTTTAGAAATATGAAAAGAAATTGTGAAATAAAGTATATAAAAATTCGTACAATCTTTAAATAGCTATAACTTTTTCATACGAGGTCGAAAATTGATGAAATGAATTGTGTTGGGTCCGTATTGACGAGCATTACGCGATGGAGCTGGTTTGGAGTTGATTGGAGCTAGCATGAATTTTGGATAAAATTAAACGGTCTTTTAATTTTATTCGGAATAAAACACTGAAACTTCTATTGGAAGCAATGTGAGTACAACTCACTCTTTCCGACTCATTGATATTTTTATATAAGCGAGAATAAATATTATTTATGATGACTGTTTGGATGATATATGATATATTGATTGGTATTTGGATATATACATGCCTAGTGGAACAGATGACCCTATACGTTCCTGTGTATGAGCGGATGACCCTTTGTACGCGCGTCTGCCTTGAAGCGGACTTTGTACACATATTCTAATATGTATATTTGTTGCAGGCAACAGGTTGGAGTGATCCAACTGGATTCCTCACCAGTATTGATTTATTTACAAATATTGTTATGTATTCTATTATCATATGATATATGATGTTTTGGATGTCGTGATTGATGTATTTGATGCTGTTGCAGCATTGGGCCTATTTTTGGTATTTTAAAAATGTTAACGTGATGATTTCCAAATTTAAAAGGGTTTTAAAAGTGATTTTGAAAATATACGTTTTATTGAATTTTGAAGTGTTAAATGAATGGATTGATTGAAAATATACGTTTTATTGAAAATATGCGTATATATACTATTTAGTCATACACTTACTACGTAGCCTTCTGTGTAGGCTTGATTATCGTTTGTGTTGAGGATGTTGATTCATATAGTATGGAGTATTACTCCAATCTATCGAGCTTCCTTCTTGGCCCGAAGGATAGCAAGTTGAAAGTTGGAAACGTGATAAGTTTATGAGACTTAGTTTCTGTGTGAGGTTGAGAAACGCTTTTGCGTTGTTGGTGCGAATAGACCGTGATCAGATTTATCTGAAAACTACTTCGGACCAACATATATGCGACGATTGTGCAGGTTGCTTGTGATGATATTGATATTCCGTAGTTTCATAACGGTGGACTGCTTGTTGATCGTTTGGGGTTAAAATACCAATATACATCCAGTAGCAGTGGTCTCTTTATTATGAAATATCCAATGCAAGAACCATTCGCTACTAGTCCTAGGGATTTCCCGACAGGATGTGGTAGGAAAGTTCCTTCGGTTTGTCCTGCTCCTGGACAACTTATATGGATGTTTGTCTGACATTGCATTTCTATAGATTACGTGCATTGGTTTTTACAAACGTATATCAGTGGTGGCGGAGAAGGCAACTTCTCTTAGCTTAACACCCTCCTTGAGACGTATGAGCTTAAGGGTTGTATTTTTATGGAAGGCAATTCATAGTCAATGGAAATGGCCATGTGACATTCTAAGTGATATGATTATGCTTTGTGAAAGGTAATCGTTGCCTCTGTCCTCATCAACCGGAAATGACCAAAACATGGTTAGATGCGGCAAGGCTAAGTGGGTCATTTCCAAGTAGGATATGATCATCCTCTTCTAGATATATCTTTACACGCTATGACGTCGTGTATCTGATTATTTTGGTTTGTATGCTATGAGGGTCCTCGGTAAAAGTTGGTAATGACCGGAGGATGATATATTCGGTACCATCTAGTTATAGAGGTGGGTCGGTCTTGTGTTGGAAGAGGATCCTTTGTGATGGTCCTCGGTACATTCTTCTAGAGATGTACTGCCGGAAGGTAGTCCCTTCACCTGGTCATTTGTATGGAAATCCAAAACCCACTACGAGATGCGATTTTGTTTGTAAAGGCGTAATGAATAGCCTCAAAATGCTATATGGGTAACCATTTCGACTATGATTATTATTATTTGTATATTAGACACTAGTATAATATAAGAGGATTTGATATGAAAGAAATGTTTTAAGTTATTGTAAGGTAAAAACATATCCGTGTTTATGTGTGGGCATGTCTTACGAGACACTTTTATTTTGATAAAGGAAAAGTTTTGGTAATTTAATAAATTCAGTTGAGTGTGTTTTCATGCCGGTTTACCAGACTGATCCGGGCATTCTTCCCTTTCAATGTTCGGGTCAGACCGAGTATATTTACAAATTCAGATTTGGTGCCTTCAGAGCTTCAACAGAAGAGCTGTAGATCTTCATTTTCGTACATCCGTATTTGCTTGATTATCCGTTGCATTGCTTTGTTTGTGTTTATATTATCAGCAATTGTAAGGATAGGTTATTATAACTGTTCAAGCTGGTAACTATTGATTGATTGTTGAACTCTGATTGATGTATGTATATATATAGTTTATGTTTTGTAAAGATCATTGATATGATATTATATGTTTTTCATCACGATGTGAGATTCTGTATTGTTCTGTTTTGTTCTATCTTCTCTCTTTCTTCTCTTCTCTTCTTCTCTCTTCTTTTCTTACTCTTTACTTTCTGTCAGTTTGTGCGTCGTGGGTCGGACATGTGTGGATTATTGTCGATTTCAAAGGGTACGGATTTGCGGGTCATCACACGTGGTATCAGAGCTTAGATTTTTTACGTTCCTAAGCTTTGATGTGTACTCAGTATATATAGGGACAGTAGCACCCTAGATTGAGTTTGAGTGTATTATATATATGAGCGCGTATTTGCTACTGATATAAAAATATTTTATATTGTGTTTGCTTATCCTTTGAGCTGTTTGTGAATTCTGGTTGGTATGTGGGATGCCATATTATCAATAGGGTTTCTAAACACTTAAACGAGGCAAGTCGACATAGTATCATTTTAAATTGGGTAAATGAAATAATTTTACCTCTATTATATTTTATATATAAAGGAATAATTTTCCAGAATTATTAAAGTGTATATAAAAAGATTGTTTGGTTGTTTGAAAATGTAAATATATATAAGTTAATAAAGATATTTGAATAATCTAAATAAAAGAAACAATTGTAAAAGAATAAATTATATAAGCAAATGAATTATGAAGTATGGAATCATAGTTAATCTGATTTACAATTGTGAAATAATCTTATATATAAGAAATGAAACAACATGAACATATTTATAAATATGAGTTATAAATAAAAATGGATTTAACTAAGAATTTGAAAATTTGAATTTATTATGTATATTGTTTTTCAAAGTTAAAGATGCTATAATGTTATAAATCTTAGTAAGATAAGCAAATTTGAAATGATCTTATATAAATAAAGTAAAATAGTAAATTATATATAAGTGAAAGATTTATAAATAAAAGGAGTTTTGAAAGAATATAAAGCACTGAAGTCACTAATGTTACTGGAAAATAGTAAGGGTGATGACTACAACATCATCAATGTCATTTTCGAGTTTCTATGTGATGGATTTGCTACCAATAGTAAATTGAAATTGAAGTTTTGTTTTGATAAACAAATTTGATTAAAATCCAAGTTAAAATTGATAAAAATAAGTGAAACGAGTTTTGCACTTATAATATGAAGTAAGAATTTACTTTAGTAAAGTTGAAAGAAATTTGAGTTAGCAAGTGAATTATATAATTTGAAATTTAACTAAAGGAAAGTTAAATAAAAGAAATTTGATTTGAACCAGATTAGCTAAGTTATTGAAATGGAAATTAGACTTAAGTTGTAAAGTGATTATATAACCATGATTTGAAATTATAAAACCTGAATGGAAGCATACTTAGGTAAATGTTTATGGAAGTTGAATAAATAAGTTAAATAACTTATAAAATAGGAAAAGGTAAGTAAAACCAATAGTTAAAATGGTTAGACAATTTTGTTAAGCAAAGAAAAATCTGTATTTGAATAGTGATATGAATTTGACTTAAGCAAATTTAAATAAGATAGAAGCCGAATTAAAATTAGTAATGAACTTAAGTTGTATAAGTGAAAGTAAATGCAAGTGAGAACGAAATGAAATATAACATGAGTGGTATCGAAGTAAATTAATAAAGTGGAATAAAATAAATTAGCATAAAAAAATGTTAGATGTTAAGAATTGAATAAAACTTAAGTTAAGAAGTTGTGAATTAAATAATTGAATGAAAGTCAACTGAATGTTAAACCAATTGAAATTAGGAGTGTGGAACCAAATATGAATGTCGAGAGTAAATTAAATAAATTTGGTTATGATTGGATATACAATGGTTGTTAGATGGTTGTTAATTGATTGTATAGGAATCCATATGAAATTGAACTAATGAAATGGAAAGCTATAAATAATTGAATTCAAAGTGGAAGTAAGTAAAAGTAAAAAGAATTGATTTGATTTGGAAGTGAACAAATTGGAATATGAATTAGTGAATGTAAACTAATTGAATACAGATAAATGAATGTTAGAAATCCAATGTTAATAAATCAAATGTGGGTAAAGTTGAAAACCAATTCAATGAATATTCATGAGAAGTGAAAGTGTATTGATTTGGTTATGGATTGATTGGATAGATTTGGATTGTTGGATGATAGTTGTTTGATGCTTGGATTTGTGGTTTTTGTTGCATTTGCTATATTGACATATGTAGTTATTGGTATATGTTGTATATTGATATTACTTTCACATATACATGTTTCTCATTTGTTTGTTGAGTGTTTAATAGGTGCGTATGGTGCTTGCTTCGCATTTGAAGCTCGCTTTCGTGCTATATTAGCCATATATGCTCCCTATATAAGGTACATATCTCGGATTACATATCGTACTTTTACAGTTTTTTCCTTACGGGATGCCTCATCCTTGATGATGAGATGTATATTTGTGATATATATATATATATATATATATATATATTGTTATTTTTTCCTGATCGAACCGCGCAAAGGAGACGCTGGCGAATTTTTTTGAAAATTTGAGGCGTTAGAAATTTTTTGGTTAAATTGGAAGATTTTGATAACTAAAGTTTTGGTTTTTGAGTTGAAAGTTAAACGATATTAGTACTTTTGAAAAGATAAGTATAGATGGATTTGAAAACTTAAAAAAGCTTTTGTAAGTTTAACAATCGTATTTTGGGAAAGTTAAACATTTAAGTGATTTTGGTAAATCTATTTTGAATGAATTGTTTTGAAAAGTTAATGGATTTTGTGACTTTTTCTTACTTAGTAATTTCGAGGATGAAATTCTTTTAAGTAGGGGAGAATATAACGACCCAGAATTTCCATCATTTGAAATTCATATATTTATTTGGTTTTAAATACGCACAAGTAAAGTTTATAAGCTAAATAAATAATATTTCGAATACAGATTTAATTGGATAATTAAATTGTTAATTTAATATTTGGAATTGCAGAAATAATTGAAAATTGGATTTAATGTGAATAAAAATGATTTATAAAGTTTTAATAAATTCTAGTTGAATTTAAATGATGTTAGAGAACTTTTAAAATTGAATTAAAAGTTAATTTGTAGAAATTGAATATTTTAATATTTAATTGGCGAGTGAAAATAGCCATTTTTCAAACAGTCTCGGATTTCGACGGAACTAGTTTCGTCGGATCCGTAATGTTAAATTATTGTAAGATTTCAAATTTCGTGTCAATCGGATTTACGGTTTGTCCGAGGCAAGCTAAAACGCATAGAAATCTGTCTAAGTGAATTTTAAATTTAAATTTGTCGATTCGAAAAGCTATCTTCCAAATACTATCGAATTGGCTCTCGATATATATTCCATTGCGTTCGGAATATGGGTAAAACATTATAAACACCAGGCGACATGCTGCGTTTCGAGTTCGGAATTTTTTTGGATGAATAGTGTCAATAAAATTTTCTATATAAACCCATCATTTTCTCCAATTTTAAAAAATGCTAGGTTTATAAACCCTAGCCGCCGGCCCTAATAATTTCAATGGCCAATTTTTTTTGATTTTCTCCCTTCGATTTCTTTAAATCCATCAACATTTGTGAGAAACCTCCAACACGAATATTGTACAGCACGTAGAGATCTTCGATCTCAACGGTTATGATCGAATTTAATTGGGTGGATCATCGGCAAATCTCGACCAAAGTCGTGCCTTTCAAACTCGTTTTCTCATCGATCTAGAGCACGTGGTGGAGCCACTCCCTGGCTGTGGGAATGGCGGGGCGGGCGCGTCGTCGGGGATAGCGATCGATCTCAGGTGGCTCGAGAAGTGGTGCGGTGTTCCAAATTCGAACGAGCTTCATGGGTTGTTTCGTGCGTCATTGACCTGGGGAGAAGAAGCAAAAGTGACGGCCTAGATCTAGGGTTCATGAGGTCAACGGCTAGAGATTAAAAAGGTTTAGAAATATGAAAAGATATTGTGAAATAAATTATATTAAAATTCATATAATCTTTAAAAAGCTATAACTTTGTCATATGAGGTCGAAAATTGATGAAACGAATTGCGTTGGGTCCGCATTAACAAGAACTACACGATGGAGCTGGTTTGGGGTTAATTGGAGCTAGTGTGAATTTTGGGTAAAATTAAACGGTCGTTTAATTTTATTCGGAATAAAACACTGCTATTGGACGCAATGTGAGTACAACTCACTCTTTCTGAATCACTGATATTTTCATATAAGTGAGAATAAATATTATTTTTGATGATTGGTGATTGTTTGGATGGTATATGATATATTGGTTGGCATTTGGATATATACCTGCCTAGTGGGGCAGATGACCCTATATGTTCTCGTGTATGAGCGGATAACCCTTTGTATGCGTGTCTTTCTTGAAGTGGACATTGTACACATATTCTAATACGTATATTTGTTGTAGGTGACAGGTTGGAGGGATTCAACTGGATTGCTCACTAGTATTGATTTATTTACAGATATTGTTATATATTCTGTTATCATATGATATATGATGTTTTGGATGCCGTGATTGATGTATTTGGTGCTGTTGCAGCATTGGGCCTATTTTTGGTAATTTTAAAATGTTAAAGTCACGATTTTCAAATTTAAAAGGGTTTTAAAAGTGATTTTAAAGATATACGTTTTATTGAACTTTGAAGTGTTAAAGGAATGGATTTATTTTTGAATAAATAAAAGTTATACTTTTTATGTTATAAAAATTATGATGTTTTGGGAAATAAAATTGAAATGTGAAGTTAAGTATTTTGTGAAATAGTATAAATTGAGGTTTTTGATTTATTATAAAAGGTTTATATATAAGATTTATAAAATGGATATTTTATAAATCAAAACAATGGAATTATAAAGAAGTTTTATATATGTGAAAATGAAGTATAAATGGATTTTATAAGTGGATAATCCTTTGATTAAATATGTAGAAGTGTTGAATTTGGCTAGAGATTTATATCCACGATTTTGGACAGTGGATAATTCTGAATTAAATGTGTAGAAGCTTTAATTTGGTTAATGATTTATATTCATGATTTTAGACTGTGAATAATATATTAAATAAATGTTTTGGGAAGTGATATTTTAAATGGAATAAAATGTCTTAAAGATGGTTTTAAAGGTGTTAAGTATCGAATATGTGACGGCCCGGAAATTTTTAACATTTAATTGATTTTAAATATTTGAATGATGGTTTAACTTGAATTTCAAATATAAGTATGAATTTAGCAACTTAATTATCAAATTTAATTATAGAAGATTTGGGTAAAATATTGAATCCTCAATTTGATGCCGATTAAAAATAATTTGAAGGCTTGGGAAATTTATATTGATAATATTGGAGGTAATAAAACTTTTAAAAGTGAATTTAAAAGCAGTTTGTTCAATTTTGAATTTATATCGTTTAAATCGATATTTAAAAATAGTCTTGCGAGACACAGTCTCTGTAACAACCCTGGTTTTGGAGATTACCTATAAATATTAAATCTTCTTCACTCAAAGTAATGATATGTTGTTAGTGTTCTTCTTCTCATCCGAGAAGATATCTTAACTTTGCTCTTATACCTCATTTCTTTCTTTTTAATCTATTGTGTGGTGCCAAAGTCAGTCCTTAGTTTGACCTTACATCGATTTTTGATGAGCTACGAGTCGCGGAGGATAGCGTTACTCTTACCGCATTCCGCACTCGTTATGAGTCTTTTGAGTGGTTCATTATACCATTCGAAATAATGAACACTCCAGTCTATTCCATCAATCTTGAGGATCGAGTATTCTAGGAATATCTCGATGAGCTCTATTTGTATTCCTTGATTTTGAGAACAAGTAATAAATTGTGTGTTTAAATTTTTCAAAAATTGAAGATATGTTTCTAACAGAAATTGGTCTTTGTTTTTGGGAAAAACAAAGAATATTTTGAGTAATATATATGGGGTATTTCTTTCTAAAGAAACGAATTTTTGTGTTGGGTTGTCCGTCTAGTGCTTTCGGTAGGCTAATTTTTATTTTATCATTTTAGCTTCAAAATTCATTTTTTATTCCTAATAACAATTTAATTTCTCCAATTTTATTTTAATTCACAATATTAAATTATAACCACAGTTATAATTTAATATTTACAGGTAATCTCCAAAAGCAGGGTTGTTACAGACTCCCTCCCTTAACAAAATTGCGTCCACGTAATTTCTATAATGGAAGTTATTTATAACGTCTATTTCATCACAATAAGATTCAAATCAAAAGATAGGTTCATAGATATTCATCCTCAATAGAGAATGAAAGGATCGGGACAAGTTTGCTCGACAAATCTTGTGGTTTCTCAAGTACAATACTTAGGGTTAGCGGACCATAGAACTTCATAAGCAGAACATTCTTATTTCGAATGTGTTTAATCTTCGAAACAACTACACGAATATAATTCGGCACAATACACAAGTCGGTGCGACTCATGATCATGCAACATAAGAGAATTAACAATCGAGATTAAATCTCAAAGATACAATGAAATTGGGTTACCTGGAACATATCATGAATACCCAAAACTGAACAGAAAATGATGCTTGAAAGTAATCGAACCAAGACGTTCAGTAATAGTAGATGGTCCTATATAACTAGGAGCCAACTTTCCGAATATACTAAAATGCACTTAACTCCTTTAAAGGAGTCACACAAATAAGCACAATCATAAACAGAGGATTCAATAAAAGATATGTGGTATTTCAAGATACCACCATAGCACATGGCTGCATGAATGCAAGTCATCACAAGAATCGCACTAAGGCAAGACACACAAGAATGGATTATAAGAAATTTTCTCAAAAATTTGTTATAAGAGTTTTCACTCAAATCCATTTTCATTAATACACAAAACTCAAATTCAATACTTGAAAATTTTTAAAGTCTCTTACTAAATTTTCAATTAAATCATCTTTACTTTAAATTAAAGTAAATTAAATTAGAGTTGTCCATACTCTAATTCCAAAAATAAATATACTACAATAATCATTATTTTTTTCCACTAAATTTATCAAATTTTAAAACATTTACTTTATGATTTAAAAGGACACTTATTAGACCCTTCATTGATGGCTCTAAATATTTACTAATTAAATTTTCTGAAATTTTTTCTAAGTGTTTGATTTTTCGAAAAATTTGACAGTCTCCTTTGCATGGAGAGCCCTTTACAATTTCATAAATATGAATTATAGATTTAGATCAACCAAAAGGTATAAATTGCTAAGTGTTTATTTGTCAAGAATTATATATATATAAAAAAAAAAGCTGTAACGCCCTACCCCGATACCCACATTAACAAAGAGCATTACTGGGTAATACTGTTTGCTAATGCAGAGAATATGGCTGGATAGGAGTGACCATCTATAGCCTTGTCTTAAATATCTATTGAATACGTCGACAATGCCCTTTTCTTCCTTATTCAAGTGGATCGACATATCCAATAAATACTTAATACAAAGCCATAGGTGGCTATAGGATCTATCAGAACAAAATACAATAACTCAAATGTAAAACACATCACAGAACAGCAGATAATCCCATAGATGCATACATACACAGATACATCACAAAGTACACAAAATGATACATCACATATGTGGTATGACGATCCGGAGAAGATTTCAGACCTGGGTATTATTTTGGCTAAGTGTTTTTATGTTATTTTTCCGTCCGATTTTTGACATTTCCTCATGTTTTTGTGATATTTCTGAAGTATTTTGAGGGCTATGATGCCTATCAATAGGTTATCCTAGTTTTGATGAATTTGGAATTCAAATTTTGAATCATTTGAATTTAATTTGAATTTAAATTTGAATTTCGGTTTGAGTGGAGTTTTGCTTGTTTTGGTCGTTTTCGAGCACGGTTTTCTCCAAATATTTTTGAATTGATTTTTAAAATTTAGGGGATTTAAAAAAATTATTATATAATATTTTAAAGTATTTTCAAGTATAAAACCTATTTATTCTTTATAATAAGGAAAATTTTCAAAAATGGTTTCCAAATGGTTTTCGAAATCGGTTTTTAAAGCTCATTTTCAAGGTATATTACTTTCTATAAAAATTACACATTTTTGCACTGTCGAGCGAATGAGAAGGAGAGTTAAATGATTGGGTAAAACGCGTAGTATGGGATACGTGCGTTTATCCTTTCGGTTAATTCCTAACTTGTCCGTTTGATCGTTTTGGCCTACGGGTCTAGTTACCGATGATATGAGGTGAACCTTTTACTGCTTTGAGTGTGAAATTTTCTAGCGGTTAGTAAACCGTTTGATGCGAACGTGTGGTATGGGATGCACGTTAATACTTTTCGGGTTCCTTTTTGGGAGTTTGTGACACATTTGCCTGGTGGCGTGCCAGTACTGGACCTTCGGGTCATTTGCAATTGCGGCGTATTTGTCTTCGGACGTTTGCCATTGCGGCGTATTTGTCTTTTGACGTTTGCCTTTGGGCGAGGTACCTATTATGTGAAACAGTACTCGAAAAAAATAGCACGTGCAAAACCTTTTTGAGATGATTATTACCTTTGTATGTCGTCATTTTGGAATAGGTCCTTTGAACCATTCGGTGGCGATTACTTCGGGATTTCGGACTCTTGGGAGTTCTTTTGATATTTTCATTGCCTACGCTGGCGTGTTGAGATTTTCCTTTTGGCGTATATATATAATGAGATTGCCTATTGGCGCTATTTATGAAATTTGCCTTTTGACGTTGTATGAGATTTTTATCTCTTTGTTGACATTTGCCTTATTGCTTATATCGAGATGGCTTTTGCTTATGTTTTCCTTGGAGTTGCCGATATGGCGGGTTTGGGAATTACTCTTTTAGGAGTTTACATTTTACTATTCCCTAAACCATTCTTATTGACTTATGATTGCCGATGATATGAGGCATGCTACATTTTAGCGATTCATGAGATTTCTCGTCTCCTTTGCGTTTTATGCTTATTGAAGCAATAGTTTTTTATCACCTAGTGTAATTATATATGCCATACATGATGGTTATCCTCCATATGTCTATGGTTAGCTTTCTTATTATTTCTTCTTGTTTAAGAAGAATATCACTAGGCTCTTGTGCTCTATTATTCCGCTATCACCTTTTACTGATTCGTTTAGCTAGACTGGCCTATGTATTTTATACTCGGGTCAGACCAAGGTGTTTCAGGTTAAGTACTTTTGGACTTAGCATATTCTGCTTCTGCATGGACTATTCTGCTAGCTCTTTTTGTTGTAGCTTTTTGTGTAGTCCTTTTTGGCTTGCTACACTGATATGTATATTCTTTTGACTCGTGTTTGTACTGTGGTCGTCATACCACATATGTGATGTATCATTTTGTGTATTTTGTGATGTATCTGTGTATGTGTGTATCTATGGGATTATCTGCTGTTCTGTGATGTGTTTTACATTTGAGTTATTGTATTTTATTCTGATAGATCCTATAACCACCTATGACTTTGTATTAAGTATTTATTGGATATGTCGATCCACTTGAATCAGGAAAAAATGGCATTGTCGATGTATTCAATAGATATTTAAGACAAGGCTATAGATGGTCGCTCCTATCCAGCCCTATTCTCTGCATTAGAAGATAGTATTACCCAGTAATGCTCTTTGTTAATGTGGGTATCGGGGTAGGGCGTTACAGCTGAATTAAATGAAAGGTTGGGGATAAATTGAGCTTCAAATTCAGTATTTGAATTTGAATAAAAAATTTAAAATTAATAATATTGAGGTCTGGAATCTTCTCTGGGTTTAACTTTTGGACATAAAATAGGTGGCCGAACGATGCTTTGATTAATAACATGATGTATTCGAGACAAAATAAATTATTTGGTTCATAACTGTGTAGAAAATAAAAATTTGTAAGCATAGACTGATTAGAACAACTTTCATTTTATAAAGGTTTTCAGATTTTGTTGTTTTCTATGCCAAAACTTGTCTTCTTTATAGCAGATCCGAAATGAATAATTATCTATTTCCCCGTATTAATTAATTGTACTGCTTCTTATTATGGATATGAACTAATATCATCTATTTGAGCTAAGTACAGGTGAAAGAGGATAGTTGGACTATATTTTGAGCAAAATCAAATTCTCAATTTTCAACACTTGAAAATTTCCCAAAGCTTCTTACTTAGATTTTAATTGAAATGTCAAAATGACCTGAAATTTGGTAAACATGTAGTAGAGAACTTCATCTTTCAGAAAAAAAAGAATGATGCAATTCGATTGAGAAATGAAAGAGAAATTTAGCCACTTGTTGGCTATGTGTATAACTCGGCATCGAGTTATACCTATAACTCAGTACCGAGTTATTATGGTGAACGATATGGTAGTGGAACTTCTAAAGAGTGTTGTTGAGGTTCTGTAGATCGTGCTGAAGGAGTTGGCTCATTCATATCAGGTTGAATGACGATATAATAGCATGATGAAAAACTATGGTCTTCGGATGTTGGCTCGTATTGGGAGCAGGTTACGAAGATGGCGGCTTGTAAAGGAGTGAGCCTCATGATCTGGGAATGTGAAAGGGTTCCTCATGAATAATGAAAACTGGATTGAGCAAGAAGGACTTAGTATCCAAATGGAGCAAAAGTGAGCTCAGGGGTGCCACAATCATATCCATGGTACAGATTTTTGACATCTAGTAGGGAACTTCATCTCTCAAAAGAAAAAAAAAACCAAAACTTTTTGCAAGAATAAAGATAAGAGAAGGTAATCAGCTCCAAATCTCACCTTTTCATCATCTGATTTCATTTTACAGTGAACTATTTCTCATTTTTGCTATTGTTTTCCTTCTTGCATGTATGTTTGTTGCTTCTAGCAGGTGTTTCCACCCCCAAATCGAGCTAAATTCGCCGCCTTGCTATCAAAATCTTTGGTATTTCAGTAAGCAGCCAAGGTGAAACTAAAATCTCACATCTAATAGCCATAAATATTGAATCGGTAGCTAAATTTGTTGGTTATACATGTTTTTGTTCATCGCTGTTCTTTTTTCGTTTTTGGCCTCAAGTGCCAACTTTGGCTGTCCATAACTTTCATCTTCGGCAATGAAATGCTGCCGGATCTTTTTCTGAGTTAAGGTTATGTGTTGAGCTTTGTTTCTGGAAAATTTGATCGAAAAATAAGGCCATTTGAGTATTCAAATCGTTGCTGCAAAATGAAGAAAACACAGTTTTTCTGTCTGTAGAAATTGTGTTTTCCGAGTTGCTGCAAACATGGTCTGAGTCCATGTTTGAGATACCATAACCTTTTCATTCCTTATTGGAATTCATCGATTTTTTTTTGAAAGATGAAGTTCCCTACTATATGCGTACCAAATTTCAGACTATTTTGAGTGGTATAGCTTATAGAAATATGGTGCCGAACTTTGGTTTGGAGCATGTTTTTGCCCAGATTTTTACAGTGAAAACATTGTCTGGGTTCAATTTTGAGACATCATAACTTTGTCATATTTTATCCAAATTGCATGATTCTTTTTTTGTTTCAAAGATAATGTTTTCTACTACAAACATAACAATTTTGAGATTAATCCGATGCCATTTAGTACTTTGATTTATGTCTGGAAATTGAACACAGAGTGGATTTTTAAGCCGGGCACATCCTTGTTGAACTGTTACAAACATGGTCTGAGTCCATGTTTGTGATAGCATAACTTTTCCATTTTCTTTTCGAATCCATTGATTCATTTTTTTTGAAAGATGAAGTTTTCTACTTTACGCACACTAATTTTCATATGAATCAAAGAACATTCGGCCATCTGTTTTATGTCTGAAAGTTGAACCCAGAGAAGATTTCAGACCTGGGTATTATTTTGGTCAAGTGTTTTTATGTCATTTTTCCGTCCGATTTTTGACATTTACTCATGTTTTTGTGATATTTCGTAAGTATTTTAAGGGCTATGATGCCTTTCAATAGGTTAGCCCAGTTTTGATGAATTTTGAATTCAAATTTTGAATTATTTGAATTTAATTTGAATTTAAATTTGAATTTCGGGTTGAGTGGAATTTTGCCTGTTTTTGGTCGTTTTCGAGTACGGTTTTCTCCAATTCTTATTGAAATGATTTTTAAAATTTAGGGGATTTAAAAATAATTATTATATAATATTTTAAAGTATTTTCAAGTATAAAACCTATTTATTCCTTATAATAAGGGAAATTTTCAAATATGGTTTCCAAATGGTTTTCGAAATCAGTTTTAAAAGCTTATTTTTCAAGGTAAATTATTTTCTATAAAAATTACACGTTTTTGCACTATCGAGCGAATGAGAAGGAGAGTTAAACGTTTGGGTAAAACGCATAGTATGGGATACGTGCGTTTGTCCTTTCGGTTAATTCCTAACTTGTCCGTTTGATCGTTTTGGCCTACGGGTCTAGTTTACCGATGATATGAGGTGAACCTTTTATTGCTTTGAGTGTGAAATTTACTAGCGGTTAGTAAACCGTTTAGTGCGAACGGGTGGTAAGGGACACACGTTAACACTTTTCGGGTTCCTTTCCGAGAGTTTGTGACACATTTGCCTGTTGGCATGCCAGTACTGGACCTTCGGGTCATTTGCCATTGCGGCATATTTGTCTTCGGACGTTTGCCCGGCGTATTTGTCTTCGGACGTTTGCCATTGCGGCGTATTTGCCATTGCGGCGTATTTGACTTTTGACGTTTGCCTTTGGGCGAGGTACCTATTATGTGAAACAGCACTCGGCAAAAATAGCACGTGCAAAACGTTTTTGAGATGATTTTTACCCTTGTATGTCGTCATTTTGGAATAGGTCCTTTGAACCATTCGGTGGTAATTACTTCGGGTTTTTGGACTCTTGGGAGTTCTTTTGATATTTTCATTGCCTACATTGTAGTGTTGAGATTTACCTTTTGGCGTATATATATATTGAGATTGCCTATTGGCGCTATTTATGAAATTTTCCCTTTTGCGTTATATGAGATTTTTACCTCTTTGTTGACATTTGCCTTATGGCTTATGTCGAGATGGCTTTTGCTTACTGTTTTCCTTAGAGTTGCCGATATGGCGGGTTTGGGAATTACTCTTTTAGGAGTTTATATTTTACTATTCGCTAAACCATTCTTATTGACTTATGATTGCCAATGATACGAGGCATGCTACATTTTAGCGATTCATGAGATTTCTCGTCCCCTTTGTGTTTTATGCTTACTGAAGCAACTGTGTTCTATCATATAGTGTAATCATACATGCCATACATGTTCTGTATCCTCCATATTACTATTGTTAGCTTTCTTATGGTTTCTTCTTGTTTAAGAAGAATATCACTATGCTCTTATGCTCTATTGTTCCGCTATCACCTTTTACTGATTCGTTTAGCTAGCCGACCCGTGTATTTTATACTCGAGTCAGACCAAGGTGTTTCAGGTTAGGTATTTTTGGACTTAGCATATTCTTCTTCTGCATGGACTATTCTGCTAGCTCTTTTTGTTGTAGCTTTTTGTGTAGTCCTTTTTGGTTTGCTACTCTAATATGTATATTCTTTTGACTCGTGTTTGTACTGTGGTCGTCATACCACATATGTGATGTATCATTTTGTGTACTTTGTGATGTATCTGTGTATGTGTGTATCTATGGGATTATCTGCTGTTCTGTGATGCGTTTTACATTTGAGTTATTATATTTTATTCTGATAGATCCTATAGCCACCTATGGCTTTGTATTAAGTATTTATTAGATATGTCGATCCACTTGAATCATGAAAAAATGGCATTGTCGACGTATTCAATAGATATTTAAGACAAGGCTATAGATGGTCGCTCCTATCCAGCCCTATTCTCTTTATTAGCAGTTGGGCTAGGGTTTGAACTCGAGCTCGAAGGTGGTGTTGGAAGTGTCGCGTGATTCATAGCATCGTGGAGGCAGTCGCGAATCAGGCAGTAAGTATTTTTTTTAATAAATTTTAAGTTTAACAAATTTGGAAATATATGTACATATATTAAACAGAAAAAAATTTATATATGCAAATAGATTGATAATTAGTGAAGTTAAAATTTGAAAGCAGTGGATTTTAAAAATGTTGATTTTGAAAAAAATGTGTTTGCTACCCAGTTTTAAATTTACAGAGTTTAATTTTATATTTATGTATAGGAAGTTTATGTAAAATTTTGGAAATTTTGGAAGAGTAAAAATCAGATTTTTTGTCTATATGTATTTTATAATTACATATATAGTTTCAAAAGGAATTTTTTTTAGTTTAAAACCCAATTATTAGTTTAAATTAAAATCCTTTGGTTAATTAAATTGTTTAATATTAAGTGATTATTCAATTAGTTCAAATGTTTTATTAAAAGAAAATTTATTTGAAATTAAAATTCTTAAACAAAATAAAAATTTATCGAATGAAAATTTATTGTTGGAATTTATTTCAAATATTAATAAAATCACATAATATTTATACAAGGTCTAAAATGGAGAAACAAGCCGGAATAGAAATGAGTTGGAATGGGTTGCATGCGTAGGCAAAGGTGAGATGTTCTCACTCAATCAATATTATTCTGATTTAAATTTTGAATAGTTAGATTTAAAATTGATTGACTATGTGCTTGGATGATTGATTTATAATAATTATTCACTGGATGATATTATTTATATAGTAGTATATAGTATACATTGGGTGATTGATTTCCCGCATTATATAGCGGATGAGACCCTATGCGCCGCATAATAGCGGATGATATTTTATAAATCCCATATACCACGATATTCCACCTCGAAGTGGAATTGGTATTTAATTATTGTGCTAACATCTGTGGATGCAGGGAAACAGGTTGGAGAGATCCAACTAGATTCCTCAAATAATTGAATTTATTTCAATCTGTGTTGATCATTTATAATATTTGTGTGACTATTTGTGATTGAAACTGTTGAAGGCTATAATTTAGCCAAATATATTTTTGGTGTCGTAGGATACCAGAAATAAATAAAATTTGATTTTTTTGAAATTTAGTAGAAAATTTATAGGAAATTAATTTTAGAAAAATTGAATAAATTTAAAAGAAGGAATTTGTTTCAAAAGATAATAAATTTAGTGTTTAAAATAAATTTGAAAATCAATTTGATAATTGATTTGGTATTGAAAGTGAATATTTGGGAATTGATTTGAAAATCGTATATCTGTGGATATTTTGAAAATTTAAAATTCACAATGGGAATTTTATAAAGGAAAGGGAAGTTTGTTTTAAAAATAAATATTGTTTTATTTCTAAAGGTGTGAAAAGAAATTTACAGATTTGGAATGTAAATTAAAATAAATTGAGAAGATTTATTAATTGATATAAATGGAAAGTGAATTCTTCCCTGGAAAGTCGAGTATATTTAAAGTAGTTTTTGAAGTATAAATTAAAAGTTCTAGAAATTGATTTGGAAGAATATTGTTGGAGAAATTATTTTTGGGATTGTTTTTAAACCTCTAAAGTAAAGATTTATTTAATTAATTATAGAAGGGATTATTTTAAAGACTAAATTGATATTTGATTTAGAAAATGGATATTTAAGTAATTATACCCTATCTATTAATTGTTTATAAAAAAATTAGTTTGGATTTAAAGTTCTATATAAGATATTGGTATAAAGATTTTGTAGCTAATATTTAAAATAAGTATTTTAAAATATTTGGACTAGGCAGATTTCAGTGGAAATAAATATATGGAAATGTATTCCGCATAAGGAAAAGTGATTTGAAATTGTTTTCAAAGTATTGAAATGTGGAAAGTAATTTGGATTTTGTTTTCAAATGGTTGAAGTGTTAAAAATATATATCTTGCGAAGATATTTTGAAAATAATAATTGAAAAAAATTATTTAAATCTTGGTGATTGTTGTGAATGTTGATTGATAGTTAAATAACCGACTATCAATATTAGCCAAATGGATATTCGAAACCCACATCGAATCTTTATGATTGTGATGGATCTTTTGTTTAAGAAGATCAACGTCGAAATTGTTGCTATTTGTTTGAAATCTGAATGAACACTTATTTTAAAAAAAATAAGCGCTCATTATTCAGATTAGCCGGGAGAGGACCTTGTGTCATAAAACACATTCTGAATAATGATACGACGAAATGGGACTGCATTTGAAATGGTGTTGAAGACCGGGTATTCTCGAAAACGAAAGGATTACCTATCGAATGTCTCTGCACCGAGTTGCTCCGGTATAGAGATTTGATCACCCTTTGTGATGGGGATCCCGGACGTGATTAGTGAATATTCAGATTTGCAAGAGCTTCTTTGAAGTGCCTTCGGTTTCGTTCGATCCTGGAACGGACTTGTATGGATGTGTGTCTGACGTTACACTTTGAGAGGTAAAGCTGGTTTCTATCAAATACATTTCTATTGGTGACGGAGAATTTATTCTCTTAGTTTAACACCCTTCTCTGAGACGTACGAGCTCAGAGGTTATGTAGTTGATGATTACTAGTGATACATTCCCAATATGGTAATGTGGCACACGAAGTAATGCAGATCATTTGTTGATCAAATCATGTGTAACAACCCTGTATTTTGTAATTATTTTTAATTTGAATTTCCTGATTTAAAAACTTTATTTTATTTTATTAAAATGAATAAATTTTGTTATTTTAAATATAATTTTGATTTTTATGTGAATGATAAATTCCAAAAATGAATAAATAGAATATTTTCCAGAAATGTGAAATTTTAACAATGTGGTCAAACTTTGACTTTTAATTTTAAAATTTGAAAATTTGAACTTTTGAAATTTATCTTTATTTTATGAAAGTAAATAAAATTTTAAGTATACTGTTTTTTTCCGTTGGAATTTGATTAATATTGTGAAAGTTATGCTTCTAAAACTATTGTATGTAAATTATTTTATTTAACAAAATTGTTTATTTTAATTTATATAAATAACAAGTTTATTTGTCATGTCATGTTCTAATTTTTTTTACATGGGTAACATGACGTGCCATGTGTATATATTTTATTTTTTTTTGAACTTGTACATGACATGAAGTTTGGAAAATCAAGGGTCTTTTGGTTGCTTTTGCCTTTTTTATTTCCCTATGTTTGTTTCTATAATTTTATTTTCTATTTTTGTTCGTATAAACTTTGAATATATATTTATTTGATTTTGACTGATTTTTACTTTTAATAATAACTTAGGAATTTCAAGAGATATAGGTTACCTACTTTGTGTATTTGTTACCTTTTACATTTCGTGTAAACAAAGAAAGAAATTTCAAATAAATATATGTTATGTTGTCTTAAAGGCATATCTTTTAAGATTTATTTTTTTAATGTTCTTACATTTTTTTTAGTAGAGGCTTTTTGTATATATTTTATTTTTAAAACTGTAGATATTTATAACATCCATTTTGCTTTGTTTCAATTAATTCTGATCTTTGCTTTGTAAATTTGGGTAACATACAACATTTTAAAAATAATAATTAATTTCTGCGTTTCATTTTTTTCACTTCTATATCCATCTTCTTATTTACTTCTATGGTGTGTATAAACTTTATTTATTTAGTGAAGGTTTCTTTTGTGTATATACATCTATATTTATTGGATAAGTAACAAATCAATTAAGATACGTTTTAAATATATGCATACGTTTCTTAATTTATTTCTTGCCTTTATATATTTCCCACCTTTTAATCTTCTACCATATCTATTCATAAATGCATAGCCGTGATTTTCTCCTTTTCAATCACGTACAAAGTTCTGAAACTTCTCTTTTCATTTGTTTAAGAAAAATATATACAAGATCTTTTCCTCCTTAAATTGAGTTTTTTTTTTAAATTTCCTTGCCTTTTTATTTTCTAACTATTCCTAAACTTTAGCCGTTTAAATCTTTTGTAAACCTAGCCTCCTCTTTTTTTTCTACTTTTTTTTCTTCTTCCAAACTTTTAATTAAACTGTATATATTTGTACAACATTTTGTTCCACTTTTGTTTCCTTTAAAATTGGTTATATAATTTTTAAATTAAGTAATGAATATTGTGAAAAAAGAAATAAATTTTACGTTTTTTTATATGTATATACATCAGTTTCTTAGTTAAATGATAAATAAATCAAATGGATGTAAACAAATCAAATTTTGAATTAGGTTATAAGTAGTGTATAAATAAGCTATTAAATTACACGTTTTAATTTGTACGTTTATTTTCGTTTTGTATAATTTATTTGATGTTTTAAATGGTACATTATCTGATGATATATTCTTTAGCGTATATAATTACTAAATAAATAAGAAACGTATAAATTTAAAAATATGTTACTTTTTTTTTAAATTTGGGCATATGTTTCGATTAATTATTGCATCTATAATACGCGCTCATTAATTTCTTACCGCAACTAATAAAAATCAATTCAAACCGTGCCTTACCATTCGCACGTAAAAATATTCCCTTTCCGTTGCTTCGTTATATTTAATAGGAATAAATGCCTTATTTCATCTTGCCGTTTCAGACAAAAATTACTTGCCTTGTCATTCACGTGCGTGGATATCCTCTTTCCCTTTTTCTTTTTTGTAATTGATAGTAATAAATTCCTATAGCCGTTTCAAAAACCAAATTGTATTTTCTTTCCATTTTTTCACCTAGTCAATGCCAATACCTCCCTCTTAAATACTAAATCCACGTACACAATTCCATTACCACATCATTTTGGTTTCATCTTCTTCTCGCGTGAGCTTCTCCCTTCAGGTAATGGCCACATACATTTTTCTTTAATTTTCTTTCTTCTTTCTTATTTTTCTTTTGTTTCCATTGTTCCGCTCCAACAAGGGCTGAGCCACTTGTGTTTGTATTATCTTATTTAATTTTTCTAGTTTGCTTTATTCAAATATGATGTTCGTATGTGTGTGAGCATACTTAGTTTTTCAAGGTCTGAATCTGGTTGTCGCATCCATTCAAATCTAATCGTGCTTTTGGTAATCATTCTTGTGTGTTATTTTGGGTCTCTAGTTTTGATAAAGGTGAGTCCTTCTCACTCTGACATTATGACTTATGAAATGGTAAATGGATGACAAGTGATTAGTAATTAAAATATTATGCAAGTTAATGATGATATTATGATATATTATTCCATGTATTTACGATGTTAACTTTGTTAATTATCACCTGACCTATGATAAATGACAGTATATTTGTGACACTGACATGTTAGTATATTTGTTTATATTGTTTATGCATATACTCACACTACAAGCTCCCTGTTAGAATAAAATCACTATGGGTTGAAATGATACATACTCGAACGGACATTAGAATAGGGAAAAATCATTATGAGCTGAAATGATAGGCTCAAGTGATTTTTATTTTATTTTATTTGACTTGGGATTGCGGGTTTGAAATGATAGAACCCGGATTTTCTTTTTAAATTACGGATTGAAATGATGCATATCCGTATCACTTGACCTAGGATAGAAAATTATATACAGACCTCGTGATATATTTTAAAATGATTTTTTCTTAAGATATTTTTTTTAAAGTTTGAAATTTTGATTTATAAAATATATATTTTATGGTTTTAAGAAATTTAAATATTAAGTTTTGAATTTTGAATTTGAGTATGTAAATTTGAAGTAAATGTGATTTTGACTTTAATTTATACTTAAAAATGCAAGTAAATAATGGAAATTAAATTTAAACTTTGAATGGATATTTGAAGTAAAATGTTAAGTTTTACTAAATTAGTAAGTTAAGAAAACAGTGGAATTTTGACTTAACAAATGAATTGTGTTTAAATTGGATATTTAATTATAAATTTTTTTGTTGTGATAAATCTTATGTTAAAAATGATTCAAATGTGAAATTTTGAAGCTTAAATATGATTTATAAGTTTAAAAATAGCTAAAATTTAAGTTTATTTAACTCTGAAAATTTTAATAATAGGCTGCCGTAGCACTTTGTAAGTGCTTCCGTTGCTAAAGTTAACTAAGCTTTGAATTAATAAGAATGGCTACTGTAGCACTTTGTAAGTGCCGCTGTTGCTGTACTTGGTAAGTGCTTTGGTTGCTAAACTAAACTATATGCTGAAATACTTAATATAAGCTACGATAATACTTTGTAAGTGCCGTCGTTGCTGAAATTTGACAATGATTTGAAATATTATAGATTTTAACACTGTTTTGGAGTTATATTTAAAGTGTTAAATGATTTAACTTTTGGAATTGATTATTTATGAAGTTTAAGGAGTTTTGAATATAATTTAATATTTAAATTTGAATTTCAAAGGAATCTAAATTGAATTCGAATTTAAATAAGGTTTACTTTGTTATGTATTAAATGGAATGAAATGTAATGAGATAAACGAATTTTTGAATGGAATTTTGAGATGTGTTTTGAAATGTTATTTGAAATAATAAATGAATGACATAATTGATTTTTAAAAATGATATTTAAATTGAATGTTTGAATTTAAGAATGATAATGAATTGATAAAGGATTTGATAGGAAATGATTGAAATGATTTTGATATGAATATAGTTTTGGAATAAAAATGGTTTTGGTTTCGAAGTATAAACTATTTTGAAAGAAATATAGTTTTGAAGTGATATCTTTGGTTTTTGAAAGTGTATACTATTTCGAAATGAACACGGCGTTATAATAACGATTGGTTGGCAAAGAGACAGGGATCGGATATGGGTGTACTCTCTGTCGATACCGAAAACCACTTTGACAACCATGTATGCGGTGGATATTTCAGAATGAAGCAGGATGGCGGCGGCGTTTCCTTTGAGGTAAATACGTGGACCCGACTCTCGTGAGTTGGCATAAGGTAGCTAAAACAGGAGCGATTGACGGGCTAATGAGGTAGTACCTTCGATCGGACACATCCCTTCGATAGTATACTTTGACTTTTGGATTGATTCGGTGGCCACTTTTGATTTTCTTTTATTTGGGGGTGTGGCTCCAGATGGGCGGTAGCTGCGCGCTACGCGTTACCACCAGCCCGGAAGCGTAATTGGTATATCTATCCTGGCATTGCCTAGTTGTGCCGTGTCACCAACCCTACCGTGCCTTGTACGAGTTTGGTTTTCTCCCGTAGCCTTTGTGGTATCATCTGGTGGCTTTCCGATCAGGAGGGACTATGATATTGGATGGACTACTGGGACTATTATGTGTTAAGGGTTATATGGTAACCCCTTAATGCTATGAAAAAAGTAAGTTTATTTTATTAAAAGACATTATTATAATAGCAAAATATTACTACATAGTAAATAGTTTAACGGATCCTTAAAGGATGGGCGATCCCAAGCATCCTTTTAGTTACTGATGCATTTGTCACTGTTCACTTGAGTCGATTTACAGTTCATAAGTTTGTATGTCCTGACTCGAGTGTTTTGTGTTTTGCTTTATGCTCGGGTCAGACTGAGTAATACAGCATTTGAGACTCACCTTCAGAGTTGGAGCTTTGCTTGAAGACCCAGCCATCTATTTCAATTTCAGTATTTTGTTGATTTCAGTTATCCAGTTGCGTCCAGTTATGTATTCAAATTTTTACCTTGCTACTCTTCTGTTGTATCTTGTTTAATTCTGATGTATCTTACACACACATATATATAGTAGCTTCATGAACTACTATCTATTCTACTTCTGCTGCATTATATTACTCTGTGTCTGTGATCTGTGATTATTTATTTACCATATATTCTAAGTATTGTCGAAAAAAATTATTTGCAACACGGTATTTTGAGCAATTCAAGTCCGACATGTGTGGATGCAAATGGTTGGAAATATCGGGTCATTACATTTGGTATCAAAGTTTTGGCTCTAGGCAAAACTTAGCATGTATGGTGAATTTATTTACAGAATCACTTTCATTCGAGTTTGAATCTCTTCCTCTTGGATTCGAATTTCCTTTGAATTTTGGAACGTTTCTTTGTGATTCCAAAATCCGTTCGTGTCCCTCACTATTCGTCCTCTTTTGATTCTGGAGTGTCCCATAACTCCACTTTGAATGATCTTTGTAATGAGTCGGCGATCTCGCCAATCTCAAATTGATTTGTAAAAGGGATGAAACTCCTTTACAACAGCTTCAGTTCACAAGAGATTTTATATCCTCGGTTTAGATGCTAGTATCTCTTATTATTCCAAACACTATCTCTTCAGATCGAATGTAGATTTACCCCAGAAAGTCCACATCAATCTTATTCTTTATGTCACGGCTAACCCGGTTAAGGTTGCCCGCAATTTATATAAACTTATCCAGTTCCTTATTATGTTATTTAATCATCGGATCTTCTGATTCCAACTTATCGTTAAATCGTATTTATCTCAATTAATTATTAGCTATATCAATTCTCTTTTCATTCACATTTATTCTCTTTGATTTGAGTCCATCCAATTCGAATCTCTATCCTTGTTTTGAAAAAGTATTCCTACATTTGGAAAAAAATCTAATGTTATATATATAAGTATAATTTAAAAATTTTATAGTTATTTTAACTAGTTGTTAAGATATAATAGTATTTTATTTTATTTATGGTTTTGTAAACCATTGGTTTTGTCTCATATAAATAATTGAACTATAAACAATGGTTACGAATTAATTTGGAAATAGAAATGAAATTTAAAACAAGAATTTGAGAATTTAATTTCCGAAACTTTCAAACCTTGTGTTTAAAGTTTTAGAGGATATTATTTAAAGTATTTCCAAATAGAAATTTGTTTCCAAAGAATTTTAAAGATTAAAATTAGTGCTCTTCTCTTTGTCGTTGGAAAATAACCTCGATGATGATGGCAGCGTCATGGACATCCATTTTCGAGTTTCGAAGTGAAGAGACCATTCTATAGTGTTAATACAGTGTTGCTTCGGGGAATTTAATTGATTAGAATTTCTCACATATGACTTGATTTATAATATATATAGCTATATGATTTAAATTTGGTTTGACATATTATGTACATATATTTATTTATCTCTAAAAGGTTTGATGGGAACTGGAAATTTAATTCTTAAATTTTATCTTAAAGAATAATTTCAATTATAAAAATAAAATCATTTTTTTTTGAATAAATGATTCAAACTTGAGATAATTGAATTAGAAAGTTTCATTTGTGTAATACTCAATTGCATTCCAATTTTGAAGTTCACAATGTAATTAGATAATATACAATATGAAAAGATTTTATAAATAAAATTTGAGTGGTTATAGTAAATGTTATACACTTAAATTTAAGTTATAAAAAGATTGACATAGGTAAATCGAGTAAAAAGGGTAATGGAATAATTTACAATATAAAATGATGTTAAAGGAACTAAGAGTAAATTAAAGCAGTTATAATAAGTGTAAATGTACTTAATATAGGTGATAAAATATATTGTGAAGAATAAATTTAATTTTAATTAGGAATAAAGAATAATTAAATTTATTGAGAACATTATGAGTATAATAAATGATTTTAGAAATTGTTAGTTTAAGATAATTGGATGATAAGGTAATGTAATTTGAGATAGTTAAGATTTATTTAACTTATGAAAAATTTATTTATCAATTTAAGTTGAAATTTTCATGGTTTTAAATTTATTATCTTATTCTGTTTTCCGAACCATCTTTTGGTTGTCCTTATTTCCTTATCTTGCTACAGAATGGGAAAGCTATTGCTTATACCAGTCTATTTGGAAACCTTTCTATAATCTTTGGTACTCATTTTTGAATTGAGCACTGCTTGTCATCCACAGACCGTTGGTCAAGCGGAAATGGTGAATTAGATTCTAGAGGATCTTTTTCGTGCTTATGTTCTTGATTCTGGAGGATCTTAGGAAGATCATCTCACCTGGTTAAACTTACCTGTAACAACAGTTATCAGGTATAATTTCAATCTTCTCATCATCTTATCTTAATCCTATTTCATTCTATCTTATTCTGTATTTTTTTCGTACCTCATTCCTTTTCGAGGACGAAAAGTTTTGAGTGGGGGAGAGTGTAACAGCCCTGTATTTTGTAATTATTTTTAATTTGAATTTCATGATTTAAAAACTTTATTTTATTTTATTAAAATGAATAAAAATTTTTATTTTAAATATAATTTTGATTTTGATGTGAATGATAAATTCCAGACATGAATAAATAGAATATTTTCCAGAAATGTGAATTTTTAACAATGTGGTCAAACTTTGACTTTTAATTTAAAAATTTAAAAATTTGAACTTTTGAAATTTATCTTTATTTTATGAAAGTAATAAAATTTTAAGTATACTATTTTTTTTCCGTTGGAATCTGATTAATATTGTGAAGTTATGCTTTTAAAACTATTGTATGTAAATTATTTTATTTAACAAAATTGTTTATTTTAATTTATATAAATAATATGTTTATTTGTCATGTCATGTTCTAATTTTTTTTACATGGGTAACATGACGTGCCATGTGTATATATTTTAATTTTTTTGAACTTGTACGTGACATGAAGTTTGGAAAATCAAGAGTCTTTTGGTTGCTTTTGCCTTTTTTATTTCCCTATGTTTGTTTCTATAATTTTATTTTCTAATTTTGTTCGTATAAACTTTGAATATATATATTTATTTGATTTTGATTGATTTTTACTTTTAATAATAACTTAGGAATTCAAGAGATATAGGTTACCTACTTTGTGTATTTGTTGCCTTTTCCATTTGGTGTAAACAAAGAAAGAAATTTCAAATAAATATATGTTATGTTACCTTAAAGGCATATCTTTTAAGATTTATGTAACAACCCGCATATTTATCGAGTTTGTATTTAAATATTTTATTTAAATAGTAACTCGTTAATCGGATTTTGGTCCGAAAAGCTACTTTTTGCAAACGGTCAAATTAGGACTCGAGACCACTTCCATTGAGTTCGAAATGTCGTTTACAACTTTTTAAGTATAAACATCGATAGGTTTGGAGTTAGTGAAATTTCACTAACTTTTCCCGCTTTGGACTTTGGGTTAGTTTAGCCTATTAAGCCCAAGTTCCAACCCTCTTCTCCTCACTCTTCATAAATTTCCTAACTAATCAAGCTTTGGCATTAATGGTGGAGGGAATGGGAAATTAAAGTTCCAAAACTCAAATTCAATTGCAATCCATCTTTCTACTCCAAATTCAAGAAGAAGACATTGGATTCAAGCTTCTTGTGCTTAGATAGAAGAAGGATTGATTCTTGCTTGCTTAAAACTTCATTTTCATTGATATTTGGTGCAAAGGTGAGATTTTTATCTCACAAATCTAGTCTATAACTATATTGGGTTGTTGGGAATGATTCCCTATCACTTTAGCATGAATATTTGCTTTTGGTTTGGATTGGATTGGCAAAAAACTCCGATTTTTGGCGTTTTGGCGAAATTTCTGCATTTAGGTCGTTCTGGCCATTTTTAGGTCGTTCGGAGTTAGGTCGTGTGGGTCTTAGGTCGTAGGTCGCGTACGAGATAGCTCCTAGATCGTTCTGACCATTTTTCGTGTGTTCGGAGTTAGGTCGTTCACGACCTAGTACTTAGGTCGCTCGCGACCTAACCCTTAGGTCGTTCGCGTGTTATCGCGCTAAGTCGCACTGCCTTGAATCTTCACTTCGGAGTTCGGTCGTTTCACGTTAGGTCGTATGGCTTTTAGGTCGTATGTCGTATGGCTTTTAGGCCGTAGGTCGTATGGCTTTTAGGTCGTAAGTCGTATGACTTTTAGGTCGTAGGTCGTTGGCCTTTTGACCGTTAGGTCGCATGCCTTTCTACTTCGATAGGTCGTTCGGCCATGCTTTCTATTTTTAGGTCGCGACATCTTTAGGTCGTGTTACCTATATACCCCTAGGTCGAAAGACCTTAGGTCGTGCACCTTTAGGTCGCGAACCTCTTTAGGTCGCCTGTCCCTTAAGAAGTTAGGTCGTTCGTCCTGTGATGCCTTAGGTCGTTTGACCCGTGTTACGTTAGGTCGCGTAACCCCTTAGGTCGCTTGACCTTGTTTCCTGTTAGGTCGCGTGACCTTGTTTTCGGCCTTAGGTCGTTTCACTTTTAGGTCGCATGACCTCGTCTCCGTTAGGTCGTGAACCTTGTTAGGTCGCTCATCCTTAGCCCGCGAACTTTCTTAGGTCGCGTACCTTTAGGTCGCGTGTCCCCTCTACCTCGTTAGGTCGCAAAGAACATTAGGTCGCTCGACCTCCTTACCCACCAGGTCGCGCCCTTAGTTAGGTCGCTCAGCCATTGTGTTAGGTCACGTGAACCCTTAGGTCGTTAGACCTCGTTTTGCTTTAGGTTGTAGGCCTCTTGCCTTCACTTAGGTCGTACCGTTTTATCGAGGCGCTGCCCCGCACCCCGCCGGGGGCGCTGCCCCCTGGACCCCCGCGACCTGACCGGGCAGGTCGAACCCCGTAAGCGGTGGCGTTGCCCCCGCACCCCCACCTTGGGGGGTTGCCACCCCCCCTGGACCCCCCCTCCGTAGGGGATCTTATCTGAAAAACATTGAGCTAATTTCCTTGGATTTTATTCACATCTCCGTATGCGATTTTTGTGACTGATTGTTTCTACAATTGCTTCTGTGTTTTGTCACTTTATAATATAAAGGTTTCAATACTAGTAGTAAATATCAAAACTCTTTTAACAAACAATTTCAACTCTATTTTTAATAACAAAGCTCTTTTCTTAAACCGTTTTCCAATCTATTAGTATATACAAGCCTTTACCTCACTCGGATGAGAAATCTAATTAAACGACTTAGTAAAACAAGTGGTATGAAACGCTTGCGTTCACTTCGTCGGTTAATTCTTGGACTTGTTCGATTGAACCTCTTGTGATAATTTTATTAGTGAAGATTTACAGTTTGTTCGTAAATATTTAAGTTAAGCAAGTGGTTATGGGACATGAGGCTAAACTTCTATATTTACTAGCTTAGTGTAATTGACACTTCTCGCTGATCTTGATGATCGCTTTATGAATTAGACTAGCAATTGCGCGATGTCTCTTTCATTGCAAGGTTAGACTAGACACCACTTGTGTGATTCCATTCACACACACCTTTCTGCTTTTTGGTTAGTCTTGACCTCAATCTGTGTGATTCCATTCACACATGCGGGGTAGCTCCCTATGGTCTTCGGACCGTCATGTGATAGGCCTCTTTTCCTTTTTATGATTTCTGGATTTCTCGTGTTGATTTCTGGAATTTATGTCATTGACTTGTTATGAGTACAAGTTTAGGGTATGATGCCCTCTTCGAATCTTTGAGAAGATTCTTGTGATATTGATTATCTCTTATTGATTGATCTTCTGTTGATCATTATTTACATACTTATAGTGGTATGTCGTTATGGATGTTTATGTTTATGCCATATCTTTTATGTTATATCATGTCATCTGATATTTATAGCTAGACTGATCCGTTTATTATTTTCTTAAATAATACTCGGGTCAGACCGAGATGTTACAGGTGCTTCTGCTTGACTTCTTCCTAGGGATTCATCACTCTGACTTTTGGCTAACTGTTTAGATTAGCAGTTTTTGTTGTATACACTTGAGATATAGACTCATAGTTGTATTCTTTTGTATAGCACGTGTTGCTATTCTTTTGCATTATCGTGGATCTTAATGACCACTACTCTGATGTACACTTTCATGTGTTAGTTATATATTCATATCTTCTTCCGCCTTTGTGATATGGATATCTGTGACTGATTTGTGATATGATTATTTCTATGTTTGTTTCCGAAGATTATTTATAGCCACCGTGTGATAAGCAATTACATGGATGGTCGCTCCTCAACAGCCTTATTCTCCGTGCTAGTTGACAGCACTACTCCGGAGTGTTCTTGGCTAGCGTGGGTATAGAGGTGGGGCGTCACAATTTATTTGTTTAATGCTCTTGCATTTATTTTTTTAGTAGAGGATTTTTGTATATATTTTATTTTTAAAACTGTAGACATTTATAACATCCATTCTGCTTTGTTTCAATTAATTTTGATCTTTGCTTTGTAAATTTAAGTAACATTCAAAATTTTAAAAATAATAATTAATTTCTGCGTTTCATTTTTTATATTTCTATATCCATCTTCTTATTTACTTCTATGGTGTGTATAAACTTTATTTATTTAGTGAAGGTTTCTTTTGTGTATAGACATCTATATTTATTGGAAAAGTAACAAATCAATTAAGATACGTTTTAAATATAGGCATACGTTTCTTAATTTATTTCTTGCCTTTATATATTTCCCACCTTTTAATCTTCTACCATATCTATTCATAAATGCATAGCCGTGATTTTCTCCTTTTCAATCACTACAAAGTTCTCAAACTCCTCTTTTCATTTGTTTAAGAAAAATATATACAAGAACTTTTACTCCTTAAATTGTGTTTTTTTTTAATTTCCTTGCCTTTTTATTTTCTAACTATTCCTAAACTTTAGCCGTTCAAATCTTTTGTAAACCTAGCCTCCTCTTTTTTTCTACTTTTTTTTCTTCTTCCAACTTTTATTTAAACTGTATATTTGTACAACATTTTGTTCCACTTTTGTTTCCTTTAAAATTGGTTATATACTTTTTACATTTAGTAATAAATGTTGTGCAAAAAGAAATAAATTTTATGTTTCTTTTATACGTATATACATCAGTTTCTTAGTTAAATGGTAAATAAATCAAATGGAAAACAAATCAAATTTTGAATTAGGTTATAAGTAGTATATAAATAAGCTATTAAATTACACGTTTTAATTTGTACGTTTATTTTCGTTTTTTATAATTTATTTGATGTTTTAAATGGTACGTCATTTGATGATAAATTCTTTATCGTATATAATTACTAAATAAATAAGAAACATATAAATTTAAAAATACGTTACTTTTTTTTAAATTTGGGCGTATGTTTCAATTAATTATTGCATCTATAATACGCGCTCATTAATTTCATACCATAGCTAATAAAAATCAACTCAAATCGTGCCTTACCATTCGCGTGTAAAAATATTCCCTTTCCGTTGCTTCCTTATATTTAATAGGAATAAATGCCTTATTTCATCTTGCCGTTTCAAACAAAAATTACTTGTCTTGCCATTCACGTGTGTGGATATCCTCTTTCCCTTTTTCTTCTTTGTAATTGATAGTAATAAATTCCCATAGCCATTTCAAAAACCAAATTGTATTTTCTTTCCATTTTTCACCTAATCAATGCAAATACCTCCCTCTTAAAAACTAAACCCACGTACACAATTCCCTTACCACATCATTTTGGTTCCATCATCTTCTCGCGTTAGCTTCTCCCTTAAGGTAATAGCCGCTTTCTTTTATTTTCTTTCTTCTTTCTTATTTTTCTTTTGTTTCCATTGCTCCGCTCCAACAAGGGTTGAGCCACTTGTGTTCATATTGTCTTATTCAATTTTTCCAATTTGCTTTATTCAAATTTGATATTCGTATGTGTGTGAGGACACTTAGTTTTTATTTATTTATTTTCAAAATCTGAATCTGGTTGTCGCATCCATTCAAGTCTAATCGTGCTTGTCGTGCTTTTGGGAATCATTCTTGTGTGTTGTTTTGGGTCTCTAGCTTTGATAAAGGTGAGTGCTTCTCACTCTAACATTATTACTTATGAAATGGTAAATGGATGAGAAGTGATTAGTAATTAAAATATTATGCAAGTTAATGATGATATTATGCTATATTATTCCATGTATTTACCATGTTAACTTTGTTAATTATCACCTGACCTATGATAAATGATAGTATATTGTGACATTGACATGTTAGTATGTTTGTTTATATTATTTATGCATATACTCACACTGCAAGCTCCCTATTAGAATAAAATCACTATGGGTGAAATGACACATACCCAAGTGGACATTACAATAGGGAAAAATCATTATGAGCTGAAATGATAGGCTCAAGTGATTTTTATTGTATTTTATTTGACTTGGGATTGCGGGGTTTGAAATGATAGAACCCGGGTTTTCTTTTTAAATTGCGGATTGAAATGATACATATCCGTATCACTTGACCTAGGATAGAAAATTACATACAGACCCCGTGGTATATTTTTAAATGATTTTTTCTTAAGATATGTTTTTTTTTAAATTTTGAAATATTGATTTAAAAAATATATATTTTATGGTTTTAAGAAATTTAAATATTAAGTTTTGAATTGTGAATTTGAGTACGTAAATTTGAAGTAAATGTGATTTTGATTTTAATTTATATTTATAAATGCAAGTAAATAATGGAAATTAAATTTTAAATTTTAAATGGATATTTGAAGTAAAATGTTAAGTTTTATTAAATTAATAAGTTAAGAAAACTGTGGAATTTTGACTTAACAAATGAATTGTGTTTAAATTGGATATTTAATTATAAAAAAAAATTGTTGTGATAAATCATATGTTAAAAATGATTCAAATGTGAAATTTTGAAGCCTAAATATGATTTATAAGTTTAAAAATAGCTAAAATTTTAGTTTATTTAACTCTGGAAATTTTAATAATAGGCTGCTGTAGCACTTTGTAAGTGCTGCCGTTGATAAAGTTAACTAAGCTTTGAATTAATAAGAATGGCTACTGTAGCACTTTGTAAGTGCCGTTGCTGTAAATAAACAAAACATCTCTGCTATAGTACTTGGTAAGTGCTACGGTTGCTAAACTAAACTAAATGCTGAAATATTTAATATAAGCCACGATAACATTTTGTAAGTGCAGTCGTTGCTGAATTTTGACAATGTTTTGAAATATTATAGATTTTAACACTGTTTTGGAGTTATATTTAAAGTGTTAAATGATTTAACTTTTGGAATTGATTATTTATGAAGTTTAAAGAGTTTTGAATATAATTTAATATTTAAATTTGAATTTCAAAGGAATCTAAATTGAATTTGAATTTGAATTTAAGTAAGGTTTACTTTTTTATGTGTTAAATGGAATGAAATGTAATGAGATAAACGAATTTTTGAATGGAATTTTGAGATGTGTTTTGAAGTGATATTTTAAATAATAAATTAATGACATAATTGATTTTTAAAAATGATATTTAAATTGAATATTTGAATTTACGAATGATAATGAATTGATAAGAGATTTGATAGGAAATGATTGAAATGGTTTTGATATGAATATAGTTTTGAAATAAAAATGGTTTTGGTTTCAAAGTATAAACTATTTTGAAAGGAATATAGTTTTGAAATGATATCTTTGGTTTTTGAAAGTATATACTATTTCGAAATGACCACGATGTTATAATAATGATTGGTTGGCAAAGAGACCGGGATCAGATATGGGCATACTCTCTGTCGATACCGAAAACCACTTTGACAACCGTGTACGTGGTGGAGATTCTAGAATGAAGTAGGATGGTGGCGGCGTTTCCTTTGAGGTAAATACGTGGACCGGACTCCCGTGAGTTGGCATAAGGTGGCTAAAACATGAGCGATTGACGGGCTAATGAGGTAGAACCTTTGATCGGACACATCCCTTCGATAGTATACTTTGACTTTTGGATTGATTCGGTAGCCACTTTTGATATTTTTTTTATTTGGGGGTGTGGCTCGAGGTGGGCGGTAGCTGTGCGCTACGCGTTACCACCGGCCTGGAAGCGTAGTTGGTATATCTACCATGGCATTGCCTAGTTGTGCCGTGTCACCTATCCTATCGCGCCTTGTACGAGTTTGGTTCTCTTCCGTAGCCCGTGTGGTATCCTCTGGTGGCTATCCGATCAGGAGGGACTATGATATTAAATGGACAACTGGGACTATTACGTGTTAAGGGATATATGGATAACCCCTTAACGCTATGAAAAAAGTAAGTTTATTTTATTAATAGACATTATTATAATAGCGAAATATTACTACATAGTAAATAGTTTAACGGATCCTTAAAGAATGGGCGATCCCAAGCATCCTTTAAGTTACTGATGCATTTGTTACTGTTCACTTAAGTTGATTTACAGTTCATAAGTATGTATGTCCTGACTCGAGTGTTTTGTGTTTTGCTTTTAGCTCGGGTCAGACTGAGTGATACAACATTTGAGACTCACCTTCGGAGTTGGAGCTTTTCTTGAAGACCCAGCCATCTATTTCAATTTCAGTATTTTGTTGATTTCAGTTATCCAGTTGCTTTCAGTTATGTATTCAGAATTTTACCTTATTACTCTTCGGTTGTATCTTGTTTAACTCTGATGTATCTTACACATGCATATATATATATATACACATATAGTAGCTTCATAAACTACTATCTCTTCTGCTTCCGCTGCATTATATTACTCTGTGTCTGTGATCTGTGATTATTTATTTACTGTATATTCTGAGTATTATTAAAAAAAATTATTTACAACGTGGTATTTTGAGCAATTCAAGTCCGACATGTGCGGATGCGAATGGTTGAAAATATCGGGTCGTTACATTTGGTATCAAATCTTTGGCTCTAGGCAAAACTTAGCGTGTATGGTGAATTTATTTACAAAATCACTTTCATTCGAGTTTGAATCTCTTCCTCTTCGATCCGAATTTCCTTTGAATTTTGGAACGATTCTCTATGGTTCCAAAATCCGTTCGTGTCCCTCACCATTCGTCCTCTTTTGATTCTGGAGTGTCCCATAACTCCACATCGAATGATCTTTGTAATGATTCGGCGATCTCGCCAATCTCAAATTGATTTGTAAAAGGGGTGAAACTCCTTTACAATAGCATCAATTCACCAGAGATTTTATATCCTTGGTTTAGATGCTAGTATCTCTTATTATTCCGAACCCTATCTCTTCAGATCGAATGTAGATTTACCCTAGAAAATCCACATCGATCTTATTCTTTAAGTCACAGTTGACCTGGTTAAGGTTGCCCGCGATTTATATAAACTTATCCAGTTCCTTATTCTGTTATTTAATCATCGGACCTTCTGATTCCAACTTATCTTTAAATCAAAATTCTCTTTGATTTGAGTACATCAAATTTGAATCTCTATTCTTGTTTTGAAAAATGTATTCCTATATTTGGAAAAAATCTAATGTTATATATATATATAAGTATAACTTTCAAAATTTTATAGTTAATTTAACTAGTTGTTAAGATATAATAGTATTTGATTTTATTTATGGTTTTGTAAACCATTGGTTAAGGTATATGCATTTTATAGCGGATGAGACCCTATGCGCCGTATAATAGCGGATGATATTTTATAAATCCCATATACCGCGATATTCCACCTCGAAGTGGAATTGGTATTTAATTATTGTGCTAACATCTGTGGATGCAGGGAAACAGGTTGGAGGGATCCAACTGGATTACTCAAATAATTGAATTTATTTCAATCTTGTGTGTTGATCATTTATAATCTGTGTGTGACTATTTATGATTGAAACTGTTGAAGGCTATAATTTAGCCAAATATATTTTTGGTGTTGTAGGATATCAGAAATAAATAAAATTTGATTTTTTTTGAAATTTAGTAGAAAATTTATAGGAAATTAATTTTAGAAAAATTGAATAAATTTAAAAGAAGGAATTTGTTTCAAAAGATAATAAATTTTGTGTTTAAAATAAATTTGGAAATCAATTTGATAATTGATTTGGTGTTGAAAGTGAATATTTGGGAATTGATATGAAAATCGTATATCTGTGGATATTTGAAAATTTAAAATTCACATTGGGAATTTTATAAAGGAAAGGGAAATTTGTTTTAAAAATAAATATTGTTTTATTTTTAAAGGTGTGAAAAGAAATTTATAGATTTGGAATGTAAATTAAAATAAATCGAGAAGATTTATTAATTGATATAAATGGAAAGAGAATTCTTCCCTGAAAAGCCGAGTATATTTAAAGTAGCTTTTGAAGTATAAATTAAAAGTTTTGGAATTTGATTTGGAAGAATATTGTTGGAGAAATTATTTTTGGGATTGTTTTTAAACCTCTAAAGTAAAGATTTATTTAATTAATTATAGAAGAGATTATTTTAAAGACTAAATTGATATTTGATTTAGAAAATGGATATTTAAGTAGTTATACCCTATCTATTAATTTTATAAAAAAAATTAGTTTGGTTTTGAAGTTTTATATAAGATATTGGTATAAAGATTTCATAGCTAGTATTTAAAATAAGTATTTTAAAATATTTGGACTCGATAGATTTTCAGTGGAAATAAATATTTGGAAATGTATCCCGCATAAGGAAAAGTGATTTGAAATTGTTTTCAAAACAATGAAATGTGGAAAGTAATTTGAAATTTGTTTTCAAATGGTTGAAGTGTTAAAAATATATATCTTGCGATGATATTTTGAAAATAATAATTGGAAAATATTATTTAAATCTTGGTGATTGTTGTGAATGTTGATTAATAGTTAAATAACCGACTATCAATATTGGCCTTTTAATGGAATTTGAATTTCGATGCGACCGGGAGTCGAATTCCAAATGGATATTCGAAACCCACATCGAACCTTTGTGATTGTGATGGATCTTTTGTTTAAGAAGATCAACGTGGAAATTGTTGTGATTTGTTTGAAATCTGAATGAACACTTATTTAAAAAAAATAAGCGCTCATTATTCGGATTAGCCGGGAGTAGACCTTGTGTCATAAAACCCTTTTCGAACAATGATACGACGAAATAGGATTGCATTTGAATATGGTGTTGAAGACCGGGTATTCTCAAAAATGAAAGGATTACCTGCCGAATGTCTCTGCACCGAGTTGCTCCGGTATAGAGATTTGATCACCCTTTATGATGGGGATTTCGGACGTGATTAGTGAATATCCGGATATGCAAGGGCTTCTTTGAAGTGCCTTCAGTTCCGTTCGATCCCGGAACGGACTTGTATGGATGTGTGTCTGATGTTACACTTTGAGAGGTAAAGCTGGTTTCTATCAAATACATTTCTGTTTGTGGCGGAGAATTTGTTCTCTTAGCTTAACATCCTTCTCTGAGACATACGAGCTCAGAGGTTATGTAGTTGGTGGTTACTAGTGATACATTCCCAATTTGGTAATGTGGCACACGAAGTGCTGCTGATCATTTGTTGATCAAAGCATGACTTTGTGAAAAGTTAGCTTTGTGGACGAGACCTCATTGAGCCTCACAAACCAGTAATGGTCGAAATAGGAAAGATGCGGCAAGGTTTCAGGGGTAGCTCCCTTAGAATATGTCCATTCCTTCTGGAAAAGGGTGGTGTCAGGTATGGACTCCTGATATTTAACCTGTGTAGTTACTGCAAATACCTTTCTTTGTGGTTGTTGGTGTAGAGGATCCTCGGATAAAGGTCGTAAACGACCGGGGGTGGCATATCTTAGGTTTTACTTCCTAGAAAGGGGGTAGCCGGCCTTGTGTTGGTAGGGAGCCGGGTAGGTTCTCGGGAAGTCCCTCCAGTAGCGTACCCATGTGGCAGTAGGAAGTTCCTTAGCCTGACCATTTATTGGAAATGCAAAGAAACAATACGAGCCCTTTACGATTGCAATTGTATAACCGACCTCCTCAGGAGGTAGCTATAGCAGGCATAATATAATGGTACCCATGCTGGCTAAGATTAATATTATACTTTCGAAATGTTTTCTACACTATGCACTAATGATAATATTAAAAAGGATTTTTGCGTATCAAGCATGTTTGACTATCATAAGGAGAAATCTCCCACAAGCATGCGATTGCATGGTGTGTGTGCCGAGAGGCCTTATGGTGGTTTCATTTTCCAAAAAGAGTAGCGGATTACTTTTATTTTCTTTGTGAAAATAACTATTTTTAAGATCTCACACCAGTCCCATGACTGACCTTGAGTTTATTGTTCCCTTTCTAAACTCTGGGTGCCCGCAATTTTCCACACGGGCAGCCTAGAGTCAGATTATCATTATTCGGGAGAAAGGTTAAGAAGTTGCTGTGGAAATCAGGAGTTGGAGCTGGATGGCGAGGCGTATCACTTATATATGTAATATATCTTTCCGCTGTTTGTTGTCGTACACTCTAATAATGTAATGTGATGTAATGTAATAACTTATATAGTGATTCTGTTTAAAGATATTTATTTATCTATTATATTTGTTCCGTTGTGAAATGTGAGATTCTGTTATTGTTTCTACTTCTTCTTCTATCTTTTTTTCTTAAACCCTAATGGTTCAGTTTTTCCGGCATTCGATTGTTCGGCATTCGATATAGTGGACGTGTCGATGTCAACTTTCTGAAGTTGAAAAATAGGACTATTACAGAATATATAGATTTCAACATTCATTGTTGAAATAGAAGTTTTCGAAAAATAAGGAAATGATGGACTATAACACTGTTGTTATAGTAAATGATTTTCGAAAGGAAATGTTTTTGTATAGCATTGGGATTTATATATCTATCTTATTATCGAATCCCTATACTATTGATTTTGAGTTGTTGTAACGATGTTTTACGCAACATTCATTTTGACCCAAAATAAAAATGTTTAAAAGAATCTTTTCCTTATAGAATAAAATATATGCTTAATCGTGATTTAAGTATGTGCAATATTTTCGAAGTGCTGAAAATAAATTGAATTGTGAATTACTTATTATTAAATAAGTATATGGAAATGTTTTCCAATATTTAAATGGTTTTGAGAATGTATCTTTTAAAGATAATTTAAAGTGAATATTTGGCAAATGATTTAATTAATAAAAGATTAATTAAAAGTGCTTAGTGATTGTATATGGTACTGAATATTTGTTTGTTTGCTTTGATAGTTAAATAATTGACTATCAAATTTAGCCAAATTTTAGTTCCTCGACTTGATGTGGGAACTATTTAATCATACACTTATTACGTAGCCTTCTGTGTAGGCTTGATTATCGTTTATGTTGAGGATGTTGATTCGTATAGTGCGGAGTATTACTCCAATCTATCGAGCTTCCTTCTTGGCCTGAAGTATAGCAAGTTGAAAGTTGGAAATGTGATAAGTCTATGAGACTTAGTTTCTGTGTGAGGTTGAGAAACGCTTTTGCGTTGTTGGTGCGAAGAGACCGAGATTAGATTTATCTGAAAACATTCGGACCAACGTATATGCGACGATTGTGCGGTTGCTTGTGATGATATTGATATTCCGGAGTTTCATAGTGGGGGACTGCTTGTTGATCATTTGGTGTCAAAATCCTAATATACATCCAGTAGCAATGGTCTCTTTATTATGAAATATCCAATGCAAGGACCATTTGCTACTAATCCTAAGGATTTCCCAACAGGATGTGGTAGGAAAGTACCTTCGGTTTGTCCTATTCCTGGACAACTTGTATGGATGTTTGTCTGACATTGCATTTCTATAGATTACATACATTGGTTTTTACAAACGTACATCAGTGGTGGCGGAGAAGGCAACTTCTCTTAGCTTAACACCCTCCTTGAGACGTATGAGCTTAAGGGTTGTGTTTTTATGGAAGGCAATTAGTAGTCAACGGAAGTGGCCATGTGGCATTCTAAGTGATGTGATTGTGCTTTGTGAAAGGTATTTGTTACCTCTAGCCTCATCAACCGGAAATGACCAAAACAGGGTTAGATGCGGCAATGCTAAGTGGGTCATTCCCAAGTAGGATATGATCATCCTCTTCTAGATATATCTTTATACGCTATGACGTCGTGCATCTGATTATTATGGTTTGTATGCTATGAGGGCCATCGGTAAAGGTTGGTAACGACCGGAGGATGATATATTCGGTAACATCTAGTTATAGAGGTAGGCCGGTCTTGTGTTGGTAGTGGATCCTTTGTGATGGTCCTCGGTGCATTCTTCTAGAGATGTACTGCCAGAAGGTAGTCCCTTCACCTGGTCATTTGTATGCAAATCCAAAACCCACTACGAGCTGCAATTTGGTTTGTAAAGGCGTAATGAATAGCCTCGAAATGCTATATGGTTAACCATTTTGACTATGATTAATATTATTTGTATACTAGGTACTAGTATAATATAGGAGGATTTGATATGAAAGAAATGTTTTAGTTATCGTAAGGTAAAAATATGTCCGTGTTTATGTGTGGGCATGTCTTACGAGATACTTTTATTTTGATAAAGGAAAAGTTTTGGTAATTTAATAAATTCAGTTGAGTGTGTTTCTCACGCTGGTTTACCAGACTGATCCGGGCGTTCTTCCCTTTCAATGCTCGGGTCAGACCAAGTATATTTACAGATTCAGATTTGGTGCCTTTGGAGCTTCAGCAGGAGAGCTAGAGATCTTCATTTTCGAACTTCCGTATTTGCTTGATTATCCGTTGCATTGCTTTGTTTTTTGTTTATATTATCAGCAATTGTGAGGATAGGTAATTATAACTGTTCAAGTTGATAACTATTGATTGATTGTTGAACTCTGATTGATGTATATATACAGTTTCTGTTTTGTAAAGATCATCGATATGATATTATATGTTTTCTGCTGCGATGTTAGATTCTGTGTTGTTCTGTCTTCTCTCTTTCTTCTCTTCCTCTCTCTTCTTTTCTTTCTCTTGACTTTCCATCAGTTTGTGCTTTTTGGTCGGACATGTGTGGATTATTGTCGATTTCAAAGGTACGGATTTGCGGGTCGTCACATATGATCTTAAAAAGGATAATCATTAAATATTGATATTTTATAAAATAATTATTTAAAAGTAGTTTTTGCTTAAAGTTTTACTTGGAGAATTATTGTAGATTTTCATAAATATTATTTGAATGAAGTGATTTAAGTAGCTTTATTTTAAATATTTGTGAAGTGTATATTTTTGGATAAAGAGATTCGTGCATTTGAAATTCAATTTAAAGGAGATTTAAGTATTTTCAGTGGAAAACATATATTTGGTTGAACTGATTGTTTAATTTGGTAGTTAAATAACCGACTATCAAATCTGGACCAGAATATAACTTTGGAAATATCTAAAGGAAACGCGAGAATTATATGGTACGGTTACCGTTCGAGGTGCTTTACCGTACGTGTAAACTCATTCGTTCTTCTAGGACATTTTTAAGGAAATCCGTCCACTAACGGTTAGGAGGTGATCTCCGATCTTATTTTCATCTGTTTATTTCCTAAAGAACCGGGGTTGAGTTTACTAGGAATAGCAAACGTGGTTTCAAAGAGATCGAGATCAGATTGGTGATCCGAAAACCACTTCGATCCAACGAGCACGTTTTCGGAATAAAGACAAGAGTTTGAAGTCGAAGATGGAGCAGTAAAGTGCAAGGGCTAATCGCTACTAATTCTAAGGGTAATTACAAAAGGGATGTTGTAGGAGTAGTGCCTTCGATTTTGTTTAGGCCAGGAACAGACTTGTATGGACGAATGCAATCAGACCATCATCATTGGAGGACGATGAGCATTCTTAGTGAATGTGTGCTAAAAAGTTAATCGTAGCCTAAAGCTTCATCAACCGGGAATGGATAAGTTAGGTGAGGTGCACCAGGGCTAAGTGGATAGCACCCAAGTAGGGTAAGGTCATCCCTGTCTAGAGTCCCCTTTTCAGCTGTGTGGGCGGTTTCTGTTCCCAACCGTGGGGTGATCTTATTCGGACTATTCAGTAAGGGGTAGCTCTGGTCTTGTGTTGCAGTGGATCGGGAATAGTCCTTGGTACACTGTTCTAGACTAGGTATTGTGTCGGGCGGTACCCTAGTAGCCTTTCCATTGTATGGAAACCCAATCTCCAATAAGCGCCGTACGGTTTTGATTGTGCCCTACTATGCTGGAACGTGAGATGCAAGCATTTCAGCTATTTGAACAAGTATTTATACTTAGACACATTAAAATATCAGAGGATTTTGATATAAATTTTGTGACGACCCGACTTCCTACGACCAGGAAGACGTTTCATCTTGAAGAAAGGAAGGGATGAGAAAATAGAAAAGATAGAGTAGAAAGAACAACAACATCAGAATCTCACAGCGGAACGAATAAAATATAATAATCACATAAATATTTACATAATATACAACATCAATCAGAGTTATACAGACAATACATCACATACTAGACAGTTATAAACACCTGTCTAGTTAACACAACTCAATACAATACACAATACATCATAGAGATACCACACAGCGGAACTATATATATATCTACAGCGCTGAAGCCTCCTGCTCCATTGCTTCTCCAGAATTCGTCAAAGCTAAACCGGAATCCCTTGTTTACCCGTAAAAATTTGGGTACCCGAGAGTTTATGAAAAACAAAAATAAACTTCGGGTCAGACATGGGTCTGGTATGAGTAACAGGTTTAAGTTGCTTAACTTTGAAAATCTTTTGAAAACAAAAGGTATCACGTAAGACTTCCCACACATAAACATGGAAAAGTTTTTACCTTACGCTAACCAAATCATTTGATAGGAAATTCTGTGATATTATAATAGGTCTAGGGTTTTCAAGTAAATAGAAAATAGCCGAAATTGTTACATTCATTAAATTCCAGCTACTAGCCACAAAAGTGGGTAATACAATCAAAACCGTGGGCACTTATTGGATTGTGGATTCCATACAATGGCAGGGCTACTGGGGTACCGCCCGTCACAGTACGCGGCCTAGATCAACGTACCGAGGATTACTCCCTTCATCCCCTGCAACACAAGGCCGGAACCATTCCTTACTGAACAGTCCCGAACAAGATACACCCCGCAGTTGTTTGCAACCAACTGCCCACACAGCCGAATAAAAAGGGACATCTAGACAGGGGAATATCCTTGTCCTGCTTGGGCATGACCCACCTAGCCTTGCTGCATCTCCCCTGTTTTAGCCATTCCCGGTTGATGAGGCTTGAGGTTACGATTACCTTTAGAGAACATATTTCTTAGAATGCTCATCACCCGCCTGACGATGTGTTGAAAACATTCAATCCATACAAGTTCGTTCCGGGTTCGAACGAAACCGAAGGCATTATCTCGTTACACTCATTTTGGAATCACCCTTAGAGTTAACGACGATAACCCTTGCATTCTGAGTCTTCATCTTCACTTCAGATTCACGACCTATCGTTAATTTGGAATCGATGTGGTTTTCGGATATTCCTAATGCAGGAACCCGATCCCGGTTTCTTCGAAATCCAAAACGTGTCTTTTAAGGCCAAGTTGTCTATTTAGTCTTAACAGTTTAATTCAATATAATCAACATACACACAGAAGGATAATTCATAATATCACGGTAAATAATCACAGATAATCTCATAAACAGAGAATAAATATTATTATCTAAACAGATAACCAAATATTATCATATTTAAATCAAGCATCCATGACACATAGATATTATTCATGCCAGATCACAACCATCAAATGAAATATCAATATCATTCATCCATAAGCAATGATTTATAATCATACCATTTGTAATTAATTTAAAATGAATTAAATTAACTACTTCAATCTCTAATTAATTTAAAATAAATTAAATTAATTGCCTCATCTATAAATCCTGCTTATACAACCATTAATTAATTACAAATCAAATTCATTAATCATCCTCTAAATATCCATCTTGATTAAACACCTTTGCTTAATCATTTTCTAATTACATTAAGTATTTAGTCTTAATTAGTTTTACAAATTAATTATCCTAAATCATTTATAGTAAATAACATTTTCTTACCTTATTCATAAATTTAATTAATTACATTTATTGTTGATTAATTACATAAATTAATCACCACATTATTAAATTTCTTAATTAATCAATTCTTAATTTCATCATTAATTAAATTAATTAATGACCTTTAATTTAGATTTAAATTAATTTGCTTTGAGTAAATTAATTACATTAAGTAATCGATTTTTAATTAAACATAATTATTAATCACCCTCGATTAATATCATTCCAGTAATTACTATCCTTAATTACTCATATAATTTAATTAATTATCCCATAATTAATTATCTCCACTAATTAATCCCAAGATTAATTATAAAAGTAATTATCCAAATTACTTTATTAACAAATTATTTTCATTAATTACATTCAGTAATTAACGTTCATTACTTCTTAAGTAAATTCTGCTCCATTGAATAAACTAAGTAATTATACTTATCAATTTATCAAATGATTTCCTTAAATTAATTAACTAAATTAATTAACTTAAAGTTAATCACTTATCTCAATTAATTACAATAAGTAATTAATCCCTTAATTACTTTCACCAAGTAATTTCATTTAACAAATTACGATAGATTATCTAAATTAATTAATCTAATTAATTATCAAAATTAATCGCATTAATTAATTATTTAATAATCATTAGTTAATTGTCTCAATTAACTAATCACATTTCTTTAATTACTTCCTTAATTAATTTCTAATTCTAATTCATTAATTTCAAATTAGATAAATGAGTCATTCTTTAATTAACTTACTTATTAAATTACTTCAATATCTTAATTATCTATAAGATAATCCATTCCTTTATAAATGATTTCATTATCATTAAAGTGTAAAACATTTCGCATTTGAATCTAAATTTTAAATTACATTTTGAATTTAAGATTCAAAATGGTTATTCTTTTAAACATTTATCCAATTTAAAGATCAATTATTTATTTGAAACCAGTTCATGTTAACAACTATTTGATGTATACTGGTTTTTACAATATTCAGATTTAAAACTGATTAAGTTATCAGATTTGAATACAAGAAGAACTTGAATCCAATAATTTAACTTTGATTTAAAATTTTGATTTAAACTTCCCTTTAAAACTTGAATTAAAACTTGATCATCAAATCCAAATCTATTTTAAAACCTTAAGATTCAAATGTTCAGATGAATTTATACTGTAAATTTTTGAATTTAAATCACAGTTTAAATTCTGTTTTTTTCCAAACCTTAAATTAATTAAAATTTTGAAAACCTGTCAGGTTTTTAAACCAGAAAACCCACCTTTAAACACTTAAAACTTTTATTCCATTTCAAATTTGAATTTAAAAATAAACTTAAATTCAAATTTGCAAACTGAATTTAAACTTGAATTTATACTTAACTTTTAGTTTAACTTAGTTCAACTTTGTTATAATTTAAAGTTAAGCTTCAGGAAATTGATCAGGTTCTAGAACCCGTAACAAGTATTTATTCGAGTCTCCCACCTTGCTTCGAGTCTCAACCCCAAAAACTTTGAGTAAAAATATGATTCGACCCGAGTAAAACTCGAGTTCAAAAACCCCACAAACATCCCAACCTTCATCAGTTTCAAGACCTTCCACCAGAAAACAAAAGTACACGGTGCACATGCACCGTGACTTTGATCAACTCCGACCTCCCACCAGACCTCCATCTCATCGGCAACCATCTCCAGATGACTTCACGATCATCCAAAACCATTGCTACATCCCGAATCAAAATCGAGTTAGTTGCCCAAACCTGGAAACGCGATCAGGTCTCCACCCAAACCTGGAACGTCACGCCGCACTTCAAACTCCGACCACCATATCATCAGAGACTCCGGCCATAGCTTCATCAATACTTCAACGACCATTCCCCAAACCCCCATGGCACTCGATGCTCCAGTGACCTCACAATGCACTTGTTTCTCCAGCACGGCTAAACTAGGTTTAGCAACAAAACTCAACCACCACAGTCGCCACCGTGGCCGTGACCACCTCCTACTATTTTTCCCATTACCTCGGCAAGCTTCTCCACCTCCAACCCAAACCCCAACACCTATGATCAACGAGACCGACACCGGCGACTCAAAAAGCAAAAAAAGAACAAACCCAAACTGCACCTTCAATGCTTTATTAAAAATAGTGACTTTAATTTTAAAAATCAAGTTTTTGTTTAGTGTTTTAGTTTATATGCCTGAATTAAGTAATTATGAAGTTTGAGTTTCATCAAATCTTGATTTTATACTGTCTTACTATCTTTCCAAAGCAAAGTTTGAATTTTGTTTAGCTTAATAAAATTTTAACATCACCTTTATAACCAAACAATCAAGTTTTATCTTGATTCTGAGTCCTAACAATAATGGATCAGACAGTAAAGATTTTTAAACTAATCTGGTTTTGAAATTTGAGAAAAGAGATGATCCTCAGGTATTTACAAACACATATACATCATACATCCCAAAAATACACAGAGATATTCCCAAATATATACACATGCAGACTTATTTCAGATACAAATAAAGCAACCATATTAATATTTGAGTTTAACAAAAAAAAAAATGTTACTCGCCTAATTAAGGAAAAGGAGCAGAGCATAGTTTTGAACTTTAATAACTGGAAACTGTTTTGCTTTCCAAAATTCTTGCCTTGTTGAAGATGCTTCAGTTGTCTATAATAGTTGTATAAATGGAAGTGTTTGCCAAAAATTCTTTGTTTCAGGTTTTATATGCTATGTTGAACGAACTAACGATAATATGTATATAAAGAAGTTCAGGGGAAGGTATTTACTGAGGCAAATTTGCAGGTACAACAGTTCATTTTGTTTGTATTAGGCAAGATATTTATTTTGGAGGCTGAAATGATGTTGCATCCAATTCGTATGGACATGTTTACTGCTAGAAAATGAAAGCATTTATTGTTTTAAGTACTTCATGTTTACATTAATCTTTTTTTTTTGTACAAAGATATTTTCTGTTTTGCAATTTTTATACAGGTTGACTACATTTTGTTTTCTAACTTGCTTTAGCTTGTTCTACAAACCATCATGCACAAGATATTTGTTTATACTCTTGCCTGCATATCTGTTTTTTTTACAAGCTACAAGCATTTTATTTTGTTTTGATAAATTTTATTTTGCCAACATAATTATAGTACAGATATGATTACATGTTCTTTTCTTAGCTTTGCATTTTATTTCTTTACCCTGCATATTTATGTACTTTGCTTTGTATTTCAACTTACATGTTTATATTCTTGCCTGCATATATTTTCTTTATAGGCTGCATTCTTACTTTGTTTATATGACTGCATAAAGTTTTGTACTTTCATGTCTCTTACAATTTTTGTGTATAGATACTTTCTTACTTATTTTGTTTTATTCTTGATGTTTATACATGTCAGAATCTAAACCTTACAGGCTACTAACATTTATATTTTATGTTTCATACTTTGCTTTGCATTGCATTTTATTTTATCAATCACTTTGTTTATACATTTACTTCTATACTTACCTGATTTGTTTTGTACCTTACTTTGCATTTTCTTAACCTTGTATTTCTTTTCTACTTGCCTGCATAGTTGCTTACAGCAACAAACATATTCTACATGCCTGAAACACTTTACTTTGTTTATATTCAAGCTATTATTTATAACTTTACTTATGTTAAATATCATACATTAAATTTATTCTTAAGTTTAATAATTATAAAGTTTACTTTATTTTAAATTTACAAACCATAGCTTTCCAAAATACTTATATATATATATATATATATAGATAAATTTAAAATAACAATTTCTTTTATATTAAAATCTATTTATAAAAATATTGCATTATTTTTATTGTTTAAAAATCACTCATTACTAATTTAAAATAATTCATAAATGAAATCACTACATAAATGAATTATTTAATTTATAAAGTTGAAGTAAAATGACAAAACAATTCTTTATTTAAATTTTAACCTATACTAGAATACTTTTTAAACAAATTAAATTTATCTAGAGTATTTTTAAGATCTTATTATTATTTATACAATATTAAATTCCCAAATTATCAAAAATAATAGAATTAGAAAATATAAGTTTATCTATTAAATTTTAAAAACAAAACTGATCTATTTCTAATATATACCATTATATATACATGTATACATACATTATAAATAGAAACAATTTAAATTAGCCTTTAAAAGATAAATTATCAGTTAAATATTTATTGAAAAGGAGATTTTTAAATCGATTCAAATATTATTAACAAATATTATTAAATAAATTTAATTTTTAGTGTAGATTATTAAATTGATTTTGCTCCAAATTTCCGGGATATCACATTCTCTCCCCCTTAAAAGAATTTCGTCCCCGAAATTTAAAACAAAGGTAATTTAATAATCTGCTTAAATATTTAGCTTAAAACACAAGCATATATTAATCATATGCTAAGAACTATAACAACCAATTCATCCAAACAACCAATCTAACTATCTAGACAAAATTCCGGATAGAATTTTCTCGAGTTTTCCCAAGTATAAATACTGGGTTACTCGCTCTATAGAATCCAAACAAACAATATTACTAAGCTACAGAACTTCTACTCGTCTAGATCTACCAACAAGACAGGATATCAGACTACAGACAAGTCTGACACAACAACCAAAACTCCATGAACTGCTGATTCTACAACCAGAGATAGATCTTACACGTACTCCCTCAGAGATACGTGAACACAACGAATTCCAGTTATCCAAACTGACAATCCAATCCTGAAGACTAAACACTTATTCAAAATCAAATCTCCGACTTCGAAATCCAAATTCCTTCGTATCTTATCCACAAAACTCCTCGGACGATCCTGGGCTTCCTTCATCTTTCCCGATCAGCTCAACTCTTGCTGATGCTCCTAGAAATAAACTGGACCAATCACAATCCAACAAAATGATCTCCCCAAGATCAACCAAACTCAGAACACAAACTCTACTCCAAATTAGAAAACAGAACTCACTTCTCTCATCTGGAAGAGATAAAACAGGTGCACTCCAATCTGGCCTCAGATTCTAAAAAATTCCTGTAGAACTCTCTAATCCAAACATTGCAATATCCAATTTCTTCCAAACTAAAACAGCTACCACCATGCTTCCACTGCGCAACTCTGGCTGAGCAGATGAAAATGCTGATGATGAACTCAAGCATAGATTGGTCAACATATTCCAAAAATAAAGTTCACAGATCAAAAAGAAAATTCTGAAGTTCCTCCAAAATCCAAGTTACTTCACCAACTCAAAAATCATCCTATTACTAAGCTGAATCATCAGTACCACTCCTGGAATCCAGTCGATACCAAACTCAGTCTCCAGATGCTGACCAAATTCTGACTTCTAGAAGACATCCAGAAAAATTCTGAAACAAAAAAGAACATTCAAACTATCGCAAGTCACTTTTTTGCGATCAATTCAGCCTAATTCCAAAAATACTGCTCTCTCATTACCAAACAGAACAGCCTACACTTATGTGGCCAATCCATCGAAGAAATGGATCTACTCTGCAGCTTCTAAACTCCACTGCTGACGCAGAAGCCAAAGACTGCTTAATCCAAAGCTCTTCGAGAAACTCGGACTCCAAAGCAAACAGGAACACCCAACTGAACACAGCGACAACATCGAACAGATACACTTCATTAACTTGTCCTAAAGAAACATCTTCGGAGACATCCATAGTCACTGTGTCTCATCACACAGCTACTACACCCTAGGGTATCAAGATATCATGACTTGCTTCTGACAGGTTCAAAACCCTAGCTCATCCAACTACTTCAAAGACGAACTCCGAACCTTAACAGGTTTCCTTCAGAGATCAATGAAATCCTTACACCATCCAAAGTTTTACTCGAGACAGTACTAGGTCTACAGTCTCGACAATTACACTTCCAACCTCAATCATTCAAATTCCAACCATTGGTAGTTGTGTTACACACACCACTACCCAATCTACCTTTATCGCTTATATTGGAAAACCCGAACAGGTAACCCAACAAATAGGTAGAAATATATATATATATATATATATATATATATATATATATCAAAATTACAAATACGCCCTCTCAAGAAAGAAAGAAATTACTCAAGAGCCTAGGTATTCACTCAACCTAGCGCTCTGATACCAACTGTGACGACCCGACTTCCTACGACCAGGAAGACGTTTCGTCTTGAAAAAAGAAAGGGATGAGAAAATAGAAAAGATAGAGTAGAAAGAACAACAACATCAGAATCTCACAGCGGAACGAATAAAATATAATAATCACATAAATATTTACATAATATACAAGATCAATCAGAGTTATACAGACAATACATCACATACTAGACAGTTATAAACACCTGTCTAGTTAACACAAGTCAATACAATACACAATACATCATAGAGATACCACACAGCGGAACTATATATATCTACAGCGCTGAAGCCTCCTGCTCCATTGCTTCTCCAGAATTCGTCAAAGCTAAAGCTGAATCCCTTGGCTACCCGTAAAAATTTGGGTACCCGAGAGTTTATGTAAAACAAAAATAAACTTTGGGTCAGACATGGGTCTGGTATGAGTAACAGGTTTAAGTTGCTTAACTTTGAAAATCTTTTGAAAACAAAATGTATCACGTAAGATTTCCCACACATAAACATGGAAAAGTTTTACCTTACGCTAACCAAAACATTTGATAGGAAATTCTGTGATATTATAATAGGTCTAGGGTTTTCAAGTAAATAGAAAATATACGAAATTGTTACATTCATTAAATTCCAGCTACTAGCCACAAAAGTGGGTAATACAATCAAAACCGTGGGCACTTATTGGATTGTGGATTCCATACAATGGCAGGGCTACTGGGGTACCGCCCGTCATAGTACGTGGCCTAGATCAACGTACCGAGGATTACTCCCTTCATCCCCTGCAACACAAGGCCGGAACCATTCTTTACTGAACAGTCCCGAACAAGATACACCCCGCAGTTGTTTGCAACCAACTGCCCACACAGCCGAATAAAAAGGGACATCTAGACAGGGGAATATCCTTGTCCTGCTTGGGCATGACCCACCTAGCCTTGCTGCATCTCCCCTGTTTTAGCCATTCCCGGTTGATGAGGCTTGAGGTTACGATTACCTTTAGAGAACATATTTCTTAGAATGCTCATCGCCCGCCTGACGATGTGTTGAAAACATTCAATCCATACAAGTTCGTTCCGGGTTCGAACGAAACCGAAGGCATTATCTCGTTACACTCATTTTGGAATCACCCTCAGAGTTAACGACGATAACCCTTGCATTCTGAGTCTTCATCTTCACTTCAGATTCACGACCTATCGTTAATTTGGAATCGATGTGGTTTTCGGATATTCCTAATGCGGAAACCCGATCCCGGTCTCATCGAAATCCAAAACGTGTCTTTTAAGGCCAAGTTGTCTATTTAGTCTTAACAGTTTAATTCAATATAATCAACATACACATAGAAGGATAATTCATAATATCACGGTAAATAATCACAGATAATCTCATAAACAGAGAATAAATATTATTATCTAAACAGATAACCAAATATTATCATATTTAAATCAAGCATCCATGACACATAGATATTATTCATGCCAGATCACAACCATCAAATGAAATATCAATATCATTCATCCATAAGCAATGATTTATAATCATACCATTTGTAATTAATTTAAAATAAATTAAATTAACTACTTCAATCTCTAATTAATTTAAAATAAATTAAATTAATTACCTCATCTATAAATCCTGCTTATACAACCATTAATTAATTACAAATCAAATTAATTAACATCCTCTAAATATCTGTCTTGATTAAACACCTTTGCTTAATCATTTTCTAATTACATTAAGTAATTAGTCTTAATTAGTTTTACAAATTAATTATCCTAAATCATTTATAGTAAATAACATTTTCTTACCTTATTTATAAATTTAATTAATTACATAAATTAATCACCATATTATTAAATTTCTTAATTAATCAATTCTTAATTTCATAATTAATTAAATTAATTAATGGCCTTTAATTTAGATTTAAATTAATTTGCTTTGAGTAAATTAATTACATTAAGTAATCGATTTTTAATTAAACATAATTATTAATCACCCTCGATTAATATCATTCCAGTAATTACTATCCTTAATTACTCATATAATTTAATTAATTATCCCATAATTAATTATCTCCACTAATTAATCCCAAGATTAATTATAAAAGTAATTATCCAAATTACTTTAGTAACACATTATTTTCATTAATTACATTCAGCAATTAACGTTCATTACTTCTTAAGTAAATTCTGCTCCATTGAATACACTAATTAATTATACTTATCAATTTATCAAATGATTTCCTTAAATTAATTAACTAAATTAATTAACTTAAAATTAATCACTTATCTCAATTAATTACAATAAGTAATTAATCCCTTAATTACTTTCACCAAGTAATTTCATTTAACAAATTACAATAGATTATCTAAATTAATTAATCTAATTAATTATCAAAATTAATCGTATTAATTAATTATTTAATAATCATTAGTTAATTTTCTCAATTAACTAATCACATTTCTTTGATTACTTCCTTAATTAATTTCTAATTCTAATTCATTAATTTCAAATTAGATAAATGAGTCATTCTTTAATTAACTTACTTATCCATTCCTTTATAAATGATTTCATTATCATTAAAGTGTAAAACATTTCGCATTTGAATCTAAATTTTAAATTACATTTTGAATTTAAGTTTCAAAATGGTTATTCTTTTAAACATTTATCCAATTTAAAGATCAATTATTTATTTGAAACCAATTCCTGTTAACAACTATTTGATGTATACTGGTTTTTACAATATTCAGATTTAAAACCGATTAAGTTCTCAGATTTGAATACAAGAAGAACTTGAATCCAATAATTTATCTTTGATTTAAAATTTTGATTTAAACTTCCCTTTAAACTTGAATTAAAACTTGATCTTCAAATCCAAATCTATTTTAAAACCTTAAGATTCAAATGTTCATCTGAATTTATAATATAAATTTTTGAATTTAAATCACGGTTTAAATTCTGTTTTTTTCCAAACCTTAAATTAATTAAAATTTTGAAAACCTGTCAGGTTTTTAAACCTGAAAACCCACCTTTAAACACTTCAAACTTTTATTCCATTTCAAATTTGAATTTAAAAATAAACTTAAATTCAAATTTGCAAACTGAATTTAAACTTGAATTTATACTTAACTTTTAGTTTAACTTAGTTCAACTTTGTTATAATTTAAAGTTAAGCTTCAGGAAATTGATCAGGTTCTGGAACCTGTAACAAGTATTTATTTGAGTCTCCCACCTTGCTTCGAGTCTCAACCCCAAAAACTTTGAGTAAAAATATGATTCAACCAGAGTAAAACTCGAGTTCAAAAACCCCACAAACATCCCAACCTTCATCAGTTTCAAGACCTTCCACCAGAAAACAAAAGTACACGGTGCACATGCACCGTGAATTTGATCAACTCCGACCTCCCACCAGACCTCCATCTCATCGGCAACCATCTCCAGATGACTTCACGATCATACAAAACCATTGCTACATCCCGAATCAAAATCGAGTTAGTTGCCTAAACCTGGAAACGCGATCAGGTCTCCACCCAAACATGGAACCTCACACCGCACTTCAAACTCCGACCACCATATCATCAGAGACTCCGGCCATAGCTTCATCAATACTTCAACGACCATTCCCCAAACCCCCATGGCACTCGATGCTCCAGTGACCTCACAATGCACTTGTTTCTCCAGCACGGCTAAACTAGGTTTAGCAACAAAACTCAACCACCACAGTCGCCACCGTGGCCGTGACCACCTCCTACTATTTTTCCCATCACCTCGGCAAGCTTCTCCACCTCCAACCCAAACCCCAACCCCTATGATCAACGAGACCGACTCCGGCGACTCAAAAAGCAAAAAAAGAACAAACCCAAACTGCACCTTCAATGCTTTATTAAAAATAGTGACTTTAATTTTAAAAATCAAGTTTTTGTTTAGTGTTTTAGTTTATATGCTTAAACTAAGTAATTATGAAGTTTGAGTTTCATCAAATCTTGAGTTTATACTGTCTTACTATCTTTCCAAAGCAAAGTTTGAATTTTGTTTAGCTTAATAAAATTTTAACATCACCTTTATAACCAAACAATCAAGTTTTATCTTGATTCTGAGTCCTAACAATAATGGATCAGACAGTAAAGATTTTTAAACTAATCTGGTTTTGAAATTTGAGAACAGAGATGATCCTCAGGTATTTACAAACACATATACATCATACATCCCAAAAATACACAGAGATATTCCCAAATATATACACATGCAGACTTATTTCAGATATAAATAAAGCAACCATATTAATATTTGAGTTTAACAAAAAAAATGTTACTCACCTAATTAAGGAAAAGGAGCAGAGCACAGTTTTGAACTTTAATAACTGGAAACTGTTTTGCTTTCCAAAATTCTTGCCTTGTTGAAGATGCTTCAGTTGTCTATAATAGTTGTATAGATGGAAGTGTTTGCCAAAAATTCTTTGTTTCAGGTTTTATATGCTATGTTGAACGAACTAACAATAATATGTATATAAAGAAGTTCAGGGGAAGGTATTTACTGAGGCAAATTTGCAGGTACAACAGTTCATTTTGTTTGTATTAGGCAAGATATTTATTTTGGAGGCTGGAATGATATTGCATCCAATTCGTATGGACATGTTTACTGCTAGAAAATGAAAGCATTTATTGTTTTAAGTACTTCATGTTTACACTAATCTTATTTTTTTTTGTTTTGTACAAAGATATTTTCTGTTTTGCAATTTTTATACAGGTTGACTACATTTTGTTTTCTAACTTGCTTTAGCTTGTTCTACAAACCATCATGCACAAGATATTTGTTTATACTCTTGCCTGCATATCTGTTTTTTTTTTACAAGCTACAAGCATTTTATTTTGTTTAGATAAATTTTATTTTGCCAACATAATTATAGTACAGATATGATTACATGTTCTTTTCTTAGCTTTGCATTTTATTTCTTTACCCTGCATATTTATGTACTTTGCTTTGTATTTCAACTTACATGTTTATATTCTTGCCTGCATATATTTCTTTACAGGCTGCATTCTTACTTTGTTTATTTGACTGCATAAAGTTTTGTACTTTTATGTCTCTTACAATTTTTGTATCTAGATATTTTCTTACTTATTTTGTTTTATTCTTGATGTTTATACATGTCAGAATCTAAACCTTACAGGCTACTAACATTTATATTTTATGTTTCATACTTTGCTTTGCATTGCATTTTATTTTATCTATTACTTTGTTTATACATTTACTTCTATACTTACCTGATTTGTTTTGTACCTTACTTTGCATTTTCTTAACCTTGTATTTCTTTTCTACTTGCCTGCATAGTTGCTTACAGCAACAAACATATTCTGCATGCCTGAAACACTTTACTTTGTTTATATTCTAGTTATTATTTATAACTTTACTTATGTTAAATATCATACATTTAATTTATTCTTAAGTTTAATAATTATAAAGTTTACTTTATTTTAAATTTACAAACCATAGCTTTCCAAAATACTTATATATATAGATGAATTTAAAATAACAATTTCTTTTATATTAAAATCTATTTATAAAAATATTGCATTATTTTTATTGTTTAAAAATCACTCATTACTAATTTAAAATAATTCATAAATGAAATCACTACATAAATGAATTATTTATTTTATAAAGTTGAAGTAAAAAGACAAAACAATTCTTTATTTAAATTTTAACCTATACTAGAATACTTTTTAAACAAATTAAATTTATCTAGAGTATTTTTAAGATCTTATTATTATTTATACAATATTAAATTCCCAAATTATCAAAAATAATAGAATTAGAAAATATAAGTTTATCTATTAAATTTTAAAAACAAAACTGATCTATTTCTAATATATACCATTATATATACATATATACATACATTATAAATAGAAACAATTTAAATTAGCCTTTAAAAGATAAATTATCAGTTAAATATTTATTGAAAAGGAGATTTTTAAATCAATTCAAATATTATTAAATCAATTTAATTTTTAGTGTAGATTATTAAATTGATATTGCTCCAAATATTCGGGATATCACAAATTTTTTTGGTTATCGTAAGGTAAAAACCTGGCATGTTTATTTGTGGCATGGTCTTACGAGATACCTTTGATTTCAAAGGATTTTGAAAACTTTAACAATTCAATTGAGTGTGTTTTTCTCACACTGGTTTTCCAAACTGACTCGGGTGTTATTTTATTATAATGCTTAGGTCAGACCGAGTATTACAAATTCAGGATATGATGCTGTGGAGCTCAGGAGACGAGCTGGACGACGAAACATATCATATGTACTTGGTGTATATTCCACTGTGCATTGTATGCTATATATCCAGCTTTGTGAAGACAAGTTATTATAACCGTCCAGTATTGTGTTATTGATTGTGTAGTACTCTGATGATATAATGTATAAAAATAGTATAGTATCTTTCTATATAAAGATCAATTGTAATCTATTATATATTGTGCCGCTATGACTGTGAGATTATGTGTTGTTGTCTTAAATTTCATCCTTATACCTCTTTCTTCTTTCTTTTACGGTCTGGTATTTCCAGTATTCGATTGTCGGCATGTAATGCAGTGGACGTATTGATGTCGATTTTCGAGGGTCGAAAACCAGGTCGTGACATTTTGGTACCAGAGCTAAAGGTTAAGCGAGAACCTTGGCTCTAGTGGGGATTACTTATTGAAGATAGAGTCAGTAGTACTCTAAAATGATTTTGAGTGTACTAATAGATATGAGCGCGTATTTGTTAATGAATATAAATTATTTTATATTGTGTTGACTTATCGGTTTAATGTTTATAAATTCTGGTCGGTATAGTCTGGGCAACTATATCGATAGGTATTTCTAAACTCTTAAACTAGGAAAACCGACACAACATTGTTTTAAAATGGGGTAAATGAAATAATTTTACCCAAATTATTTTTATATATAATAGGAATAATTTTCATAAATTATTATAGTGTATATGGTATGCTTGGTTGCTAAGAAATGATAATATTAGATTATTATCATTGTTCTTGCGGAAATTGAATAAGGAATTGAAATTATAACCAAAAGTTAAGGAAGTTAATTCATATAATAGAATGGAATTTATAAATGTGAATAATAAATGTGATTTATAATTGAAATGGGATAAAATTCCAAAGTAATATTTGAATATATATTGAAATGATTTGAAATTCGACAATTTAGGAAAATTTAATTACCTTTGAGTTTGGAAATGATTTTCAAAGGTTTGGAGGAATAATAGTAACATTATTCAGAAATATTTTTGAATTCGATATGAAATCTGGTGATATTTTGAATTTTGAAAATATTTGAAATGTTTTTAAAAGAATAAAATCATTGAACTCACTTCGATCGCTGGAAAACAATTTCGGTGACGACTACAGCATCATCGACATTCATTTTCTAGTTTCCAAGGGAGGAATTGCTATTTGAATGTTTTAAATTGGAGTTGTTTGTAAAACAGAGTTCGGTTTTGAAATTCAAAGGAATAATTTGATATATCAAGGGATTTTGCGATACAATTGATTTCAAAAATGATTTTGAAATGCTTAAGTAATTGCTTAAACTCCGGAAGTTATTTAAAAATGTTTATGGAATATAAACAAGTTTGAAACTTATAAAATATGAAATTTGATTATTGAAATGGAATCAAACGAAAATAAAAGAACTTTGAGGAAATTAGCCTAAGTAGGATAAATGAATGGAAAAAAGTTATTGAAATAAAAATTTACTAGTTGATTTGTAAGTAAATGAAATTGAAATTCAGTATGGTATGATATTTACCTGTGCTAAATAAAGTGAAATAAAAAATTTAGTTGAGTTGGACTAAATAAAAATCGAAGTTGGAAATAAGACGAGTTGTGAATTAACTATAGTTTGAGAGATGGTTAATAAAAAAAATTCAATACTTGATTTGATTGGAAATAAATTAGTAAATTGGAAGGTAAATTGAATTCAAATGAAATTGAAATTTAAAATTCGATTAAAAATGTATATAAACCAAAGTGATGAAGTGGAAATAAATATAAGAAGTTGTATAAAAATTTGTAATTGACTTAAGAAGAAATGGTGAAATTCTTAAGTAAGCTTAATGATGGGAAAATACTAAGTTAATATTTGAATGAAGATTGAGTAAAGTTGTGAAATCGGATAATTGTGAATTGGTGTATGGAAATGAAAATAAATGTGAATGAAAAAAGAATTGATGTAGCTAATAACTAATTGAGATAAATACGTAGGATGTACGTATATTATTTTATTCGCATAATGATTTGATCCAGATTCGAGCACAGAATTTCGAGATAGTTATATCGACCAAAGTTGGAATTTTTCACTCGATTTTCGACGGCGAACCCTTGATTTGGATTTTTGATTGGTTCTGAAATTCCATATCATAGTATATGGCTATGCAAGGAGAATGACGGTTTCTGTCAAGGAACCGGATCTGAGTCCACACTTGAGAGTCGGGTGAACGATAGTAGTGCGGAAGTGAAATGTGTGACCAAGTGAGCGATCAGATTTGATATTGCATACAGATGATATATGTACAAATTGCTGGCACAAGTAAAGCAAATACTGAAATTTTGAAAAGAAATGAATAGAATGATTTTGCAATGTCACGACCCACCCTTTCGACCCTCGAAAATCGACATAAATACGCCCATTGTATAATATGTCGAAAGATCAAGTGCCGAAAAGACAGATTTTTGAGGGAAAAGGAAGTCGGTAGAAGAAGAAGAAACTAAACAAAAACAGAATCTCACAGCGGAATGACTAACATACAATATAAATAGTTCTTTACACAAATCAAAATGTAATATACACATCTCACATCAGAGTACACAAATCAATAATTACCAGCCTGGAAAGTTATAACAACCTGCCCCCACAACTGCTGGTAATTTCAACCAAAACACTGTTGCGGAAATAAACAAGTACAAGAATAAGTCCCGGTCTCCAGCTCGTGTCTTGAGCTCCATAGCATCCTAAATGAACTTGTAATTCTCGGTCCGACCCAAGCATTATAATAAAATAACACCCGAGCCAGTCTGGAAAACCAGTGCAAGAAAACACACTAAATTTGAATTATTAAAGTTTCAAAATCCTTTGAAAATCAAAGGTATCTCATAAGACCACGCCACAAATAAACACGTTGGGTTTAAACTAGTTTAAGATAGTTAAATGGATTTAATTTAGATTAAATATAATTAAAATAGATTAAATAGCTTTAAAATAGATTAATTATATGTAAATAAATTAAAATGGTTTAAAACAGATCAAAAAAAATTATATAGTTAACATTAGTTAAATAGTTTAATAAATTTGTAAAATCTGGATAATTAGAAATTTTATAATAATATATTCTTTTAAAATAGTTTATATTAAAATATAAGTTGGGAATTTATGTCCAATTAAACTATTCATTTCATTTCAACACATTTAGACCAATTTCAATTTCCAAATCAATAAACCAAATTTTCCTTTGAACATAAACTTGATTTTCCAAAAATACTTCAATTTATATAAATCAAATTTTACTTCAAAGTATCATTTAATTCCATTCAAAAATTAGGGATTTTAAAAATCATTTAATTTAACCAATCCGATGTCCGTATATAATTCTCTACCTTAGGGCCAAGTGATACAGATATTTATCATTTCAATCTGCAATTTAATATCTTACGGTTATATATCATTTCAAACCGCAATTCTGAATAAATATAAAAATTCATAAATCGCTCGAGTCTATCATTTCAACCCATAATGACTTTTAAATAATAATAATTAAAGTAACTTGTAGAGTGATAATAATAAATAAATAAATTAACTTAACATCCAACCATCCAATATTAACAATCAAACATCCATCATAATTATCATCCAAATCAGCCAAATAAACATCAGCAATTACTAATTAACAATAATAGGTATTCAAGTGACAATTTAATTTTAATAATAAATTAAATAACAATTGAATTCGAAAGGATACAATTTCATAGGAATAGAAATTTAAATATATCAAATAGTCATAAAAAATTTCCTAGTCACATCATAAAATAATTTAACAAACATAAGAATTTTTAGAAGCTGTGAGTGGGTTAAAACACTCATCTTTTGAATTTAAATCCAATTTAAACCCAAGTTTTGAACGGTCTCAGAATTCATCCCAAGATTCGACAAAATATCTAGAATTTCGATACGATCCCAGCGCAAGAAACCGCTTGTGAATCGGACCTCGTATGCAAAAGTTATAATCGTTAGAGCATTTGAATTTTAATATGAAATGAATAAAAAAGGTCAATACCATCACATGTCAGCAACAGAAATGAACACCCAACCCTAGAACTGTTCATGCGTACTCTACTGCTTTCGTACGTGCCGCAGTCTCCCCTTCACGAATGCACTGCCTGGCGCCACGATCCCCTCTGACAGCGCTGTTCACCTTGACATGCTCGGCCGTTCCATCGACCTCATGCCTCCGACGAACCAAGCGCCCAGATCGAGGCAACGAACCCAACCGCCACCTAAAACTAGAAACCGAAATGAATTTTTCATGAAAATCCAACCGTTGATTCGACATGCAAACAACGCTGCTGCACTCCCCTCGGTCCCCTCTACAAAACGCTACCCTCCAATCGACGATCCGTCGAAGTTCATCAACGCGCTATGAACGGTCGAGACTTGTTCTTCAATTTCTAGACAGACGGAGGTTCAAATTGAAAAACGATTTACAAATCTAAGATGTACTCGTCGAGAGCTTCAAATTGATATATAATTCGATATATATTGAGGTGTCTGAATTTTTGATTTGAAATTGTAATTGGGAACTAGGTTTTGTTTGCCGTTAGAATGAGGAGGAGCAATTGGAATTGTACATATAGAATTAAGGAATAAGAAATAACTAGGGTTTATAACGATATATATATATATATATATATATATATAGGTAGAAAAAAATAGAATGAATGGGCTCGATTGGTTTGGATAGTTGAACGATGAACGACCCGAAAAGCACGTTCTGTCTCCGGAACGAAAATGGGTCAACCCGTATATCAAAATAGATGTTTTCAAATATTTTAAACTCAACGGAATGGGTTTCAAGTCCTAATTCCGTCATATGAAGATGTTATGTTAAATTCAGCTTATTGCAAATTGATCTCTATTGATTTCAATATAATTGATTTCTAGGCGTTTCGAGTTCGTACGATCAAACGACAAGTCCGATCGCTACGAAACTTGAAATCTACAATAATTCACCGTTACGGATCCGATGAAACCAGTTTCATCGAAATCTGAGTCAGTGGCCAAGTTGTCTAATTTCCAGTTAATTAAATAAATAATATTATATTAATTATATCACTTTTTTTCGTCCAATATTTATTAACTAACAATTTTCATCATTTTTGTTTGTTTGGACATTCATAATAAATAAAAGTAAATTTACATATCAATTTCAAAGTTAATCATTTCAATAATTACGGTGTTCAATTTGCAACAGCAATTAAATCCAATTGGTTAAAATTTAACTCCAATGAATTATTTTCATTTGATTTCAGACTTTATATTCAATCAATTATTGCCCAAATAACATAATAACCATTGTCTTGTATTTCATTACATGAATATATTCCAATTCTCTTCCTTTATTTGTATTAATGACTATATTTCCATTATTTTGAATTTTGTCAGTTTTACACATTAATTAAAATTTATACTCCAAATTTATTTATTTATGTCGATTCCATTCTTTTTATTAAATGCTTTATTAGTTCATGAATAAAGTTTACATTTCCACTCATCCAATTACATTCCCATTTTGCAATCATTGTCTAAATCTCATAAATGTAAGTTTAAATTTCGTTTAATTTTGATTGATTTCCCATTTCAATTTAACAGCCTAAATAAATAGGCAACTTGCAACAATTGTTACCTCTAACTATATATCACACGTAAGTTTATTATTTCCAACTAATTATCATAATTGCTTACATAATACTGATCATTCAACTACCATTAATTATATCATAATTTATTTATTCATACAACACTTACATTTATTTACTTATATTCAATTTTATACCCAAATATAACCTTTATAACTAAATTAATAGACCAATTAAATAGTAACTTACAACCATTACTATAACTTTTAATCACACTTATGAATTCATTATTTACACATAAATGTTACAATTCTTATATAATACTGATTTGTTCAATTACCATTAACTATATTATTATTCCATTAGCTAGTTAAATATTTACATTTGTTTTCTTACATTCAAATTTGTAACCGAGTATAACATTTACATTATTTCATTTATTAGAATTTCGTTTAAACTGTTAATAATTATCTTTAATTAACATTTTTACCATTCATTTCATTTATTATTTCATTATTAAATCACCACTTTCTATTTCTTTCAATATTTAATCACAAAATCTTATTAAATTAACCATTTTTAAGTATCGAAAATTTACGGGTCGTTACAATTTTGATTTTACAAATCGAAGTGAGTATAATATCTCTATTTGATTTATAGTTGAGTTGGTGAGATTTGAAAATTTGAATTTCAAACAATTTCAACGATTTTGAAAAATTGCTCGATATAATCGACGAGTTATAATATCCTTCCGAGGCATAGTCTTGGATTCGATGAAACCAGTTCCATTGGATCTATAATAGTTTATTAATATCGATTTCAAATTTCGTAATGTTTGGAGTTACCGTTTTAATCGTACGGGCTAGAAACATGTTGAAATAAATATTGAAAATTTAATATTTTAATTCGATTCAAAATGCTACCTTCCACATATGATAGAATTAGGCCCCGAAACTTGTTACATTGTGTTCGGAATAGGGGTAAAACACTATAAATGCCAGTTGGCATATTTCGTTTGGAGTTCGTTTGAAAAAGCACGTAAATATTGAAAATAATAATAAAATAATAAATATATATGCCTATATATACGTTGCCTACATAAACCCTTGGCCTAATTCACGCGGCTGCTAGTAAAGAATTCAATGGCCAAAATCATTCCATACTTTTTCTCTCCGATCTCTCCAACCATCAACATCTAGTCGAAGACTTCTACATGAAACTTGTAGAGCCAAGGGAGCTCCACAATACCAACGGTCAAGATCATAGACGAGGTAATGTGGTGGCCAGAAATTAGCAATGAAGGGGCTGGTTTCGTTCACAATTTTCATAAGGAAGAAAGCACCGAGTTCGACAAGGTTTTTGGTGACGGTGGAGTTTGCGATGCTCTTCGTCGTGGTGGAGCTCGATTATCTTCTAGCAGTTTGGAGGAGGAGCAACAAGCTAGGGTTGAACGTGAGGTTGGGTTTGTGGTTATCTGAGAATGGAGATGATAAGAAGAAAACGGAAGTGCCCAGATTTCTTCTTATCCAGATTTAACGGCCGCGATTTTCAAAGTAAAATAAAAAAAGGAAATTATTATTATAATTTATATTCAAAACTTTAAAATAACATATCTTTTTCATACGAGTTTGAAATCGGACGAAACAAGCGATGATGGGATCACAGCGACGAGCATTACGCGCTGGAGAAAATTTGGAGATGTTTAGAGCGAGTTAAAATTTTAGGTTAAATCGAACATGTTCAATTTAATTTAAAATTTTGAAACGTTTGGCAATTTAAAACTCAAGGTGAGTTAATCTCACTCAATGTTGGACTACTGGCTTTAATTTTAAATAAATAAAACTAATGGATGATTGATTGGTTAAATTGATGCATTTTAATCAACTGGATGTGATATTATAAATAGTAGTGTATATATATTGGAGTGATCGATAATCCAGCATATATATAGCGAATGAGACCCTATGCGTCCATCTTAGTAGCGGATGACCATATATACCACGATATTCTGCCTCGAAGCGGAATTGGTATTTTATTATTGTGCTAACAATTGTGGATGCAGGAAAATAAGTTGGATGGATCCAATTGGATTTCTTAAAAATGTTGAATTTAACTTCATATATAGTGACATATGTTTTGTTGGAATAAATCTGTGATAGTTTATTGTGTGATTTGAATTGATTGGATGTTATAGTAGTGAACCTGGATTTTTGATGTTTTTTAAAATTCCAATAAAATATGGTTAAAATTTGTAAAGAAGTGTAAATAGAGCTTTTGAAGCAAAATGTTTATATAGAGTTTTGGATAAATTAATTTGGTAAGATATAAAGGTTTGAAAATTGTATTTAACAATTTCAGGATATTATGAACGAGGATTTTGGAATAAAGTTCATAAAAGGATTATTAAATAATAAATATTTAGGTGGCACAATTTTAAAAATAAAAGAGGTTCCAAAATTGAGATTTTTAATAGGTTGGAAGGATAGAAGGGAATTTGGAAATAAGTACAAAATTGGTTATATGGAAATTCAAGTAAGATTTCCAAATTACAAAATGAAACTAAAATCGAGAAACTGGTCTTGTTATTAAAAAGAGGGGTTTTAAATATTAACTCGGAAATTTTTAGAAGCGGTAAAAATATTTTAAAAGTTAGTTATTCAAGTATATTAAATTGTTTAAACATATCTAATTATTAATCAATCACTTTAAAATGAGGGTTAAGGATTTTTTATTAGTTAAGAACTAGTCGGCATTATCATTTTTTTAAAGATAATTATTAAATATTGATATGGCTTGTATCATTTTTTTATTTAAGTATATTTATCTAGATTAAACATGGAAATTTATTTTAGAATTTATAAGCATTATTTTAAAAATAATTATTGAACAAAATCTTCGAGAAGTAATGGTATACTCGCATGGCATAATCGGAGGCAGTGGGTGCCTGTAGTTAAGTCTTAGATTTCTCTAGGATTGATACGAAAACCATTGAGTTGTGAATCCACAGTTTGATACCGCAGAGGTACGTTCCATGTTGTTTTAAATGATTTTTCAAATATTTTTGGAAAAAAGATACTTTGTGAATATACTAAATTCGATAAGGTAAGTACATGACCTTTTGTAAAGAGGCTTTAATTTATTTAAAATTTAAATTAAATATAACTTGGTGTTTTTCAGTGAAAATGAAGTTTTGGTTTAATGATTGTTTTATTTGATAGTTAAATAACCGACTATCAAATCTGGACCTAAATATAACTTTGTTAATATCTAGGAGAAGCACGGGAATTATATGATACAGTTACCATTCGAGGTGCTATACTGTACGTGTAATCTCGTTTCGTTCTTCTAGGACGTTGATAAGGAAATCCATCCACTAACGGTTTGGAGGTGATCTCCGATCTTATCCTCGTCTGTTTATTTCCTAAAGTGCCGGGGTTGAGTTTACCGAAAATAGAAAATGTTGTTTCGAAGGGACCAGGCTTGGATTTGTTATCCGAAAACCACTTCGATCCAATGAGTATGTTTTCGAAATTGAAGACAAGAGCATGGAGTCGAAGATGGAGTAATCAAGTGCAAGGGAAAATCGCTACTAATCCTAAGGGTAATTCCAAATTGGATGTAGTGGGAATAGTGCCTTCAATTCCGTTCGAACCCAAGATGGACTGGTATGGACGAATGCTATCAGTACATTGTCATTGGAGGACAATGAGTATTCTAAGTGAAATTCCTTTAAAAGGTAATCGTAGCCTCTAGCCTCATCAACCGAGAACGACTGAAAATTAGGAGAGATGCAGCAAGGCTAAGTGGGTAGCACCCAAGTAGGGCATGTTTATCACCTTTCTAGATACCCTCGAATATTATTACTGTGATGTATGGATGGAGCTCAGAAAGGGTTGGAACACTCGGGGTGATAACATACTCGGTCTATCCATTTTAGGGTAGACCGCTCTTGTATAGTAGGGGATCCCGGCATGGTCCTCTGTAAGCTGTTCTAGACGTGTACTGTGATAGGCGATACCCCAGTTCCTAGTCATTCGAATGGAATCCATTCTCCAATAAGCGCTGTACAGTTTTGACTGTGCCCAACTATTTTAAAATGTGAGATGAAAGCATTTCAGCTATTTAAATAAGTATTCATGCTAAATCTCTATTATAATATCAGAGGATTTGATATGAAATATTTTGTTTATCGTAAGATAAAAACCTATCGTGTTTATATGGGGAGTGGTCTTACGAGATACATTTTATTTTCAAAGGATTTGAAAAAACTTTAATAATTCAAATTGAGTGCGTTTTTCTCATGCTGCTTTTCCAGACTGACTCGGGTGTTATTTTATTATTATGCTTGAGTCAGACCGAGTATTTCAGGTTCATGTTAGGATGCTGTGGAGCTTAGGAGATGAGTTAGAGATCATGATGTATTCTCGTACTTTTTTTATTCCGCTATAGTGTTTTTTTGTAAATGCCAGCAAATTTTGAGGGTAGGTTGTTATAATTGTCCAGGGTGGTAATTATTGATTTGTGTTATAACGGCACAAAAGATTTTTGACCCCAAAAATCGACACTAATACGTTCACTGTATAGAGTGCCTAGCAACCAAGTGCCGAAAATACTAGGGTATTAGAGTTAAGAAGAAAAAGAGGTAGAAGAAGAACAGAAACAACAACAACGAATCTCACAATCGCAGCGGAACAAAATATAATACGAAATAACAGCATTTTATACAAAGAAAAGTTGTAACTGTTATTGTACATTCAAGTTATCAGAGTACAATAAATATGAACAGTTGTAATAACTTGTCCCCAACAGCTGTCTATACAGCCCATAATACACAGCGGAATCTAGTCAATACGTCTCTGCCATCCAGCTCGTCTCCTGAGATCCGAACGTCCTAACCTAGAAATCTGTAATACTCGGTGTGACCTGAGTATTACAATAAAGTAACACCCAAGTCAGGCTGGAAACCAGCGTGAGTAAACCAACTTAATTTGAAATACCTAAGTTATAAAGCTTCTTTGAAAACCAAGGTAACTCATATATCCGACGAGTTTTCATCAGATTCAAACCAAACCCTTTTGCAGAAAATCCATCGACATTGTAATAATGTCGGGATGCAGATACTTATTTATAACAGTCCCGTTTACTTATTTTCCTCAATTCCAACCTATTAAATTTTATAATCAAAACCGTAAAGATTTGTAGTGCTTATCAAATCGAAGTGGTTCCGGATAACGCTGATATCTGATCCCTGTCTCTTCGAATCTACGGGATAATTTAAGGAAAGTAAGTTCTTTCAAATAAACCATTAATTTTTTAGGGTGACAAAAATCAAATATGGAGTTTATTATATATATTCCTCCAAGATGAACAGTATCATCACTTAATATCCAATAGAGTTAAGTCGAAGTATAGATCGATAACTAAATTAACGATCTATAACAATACCAATCAATTCACGTCCGAATTTCAGTAACTGTAATATCAGCGTGTTTATATACTATGCGATCACATAATAACTCCAAACACTACGAAATTTGAAATTCAATAATGATACACTATTACGGATCCAATGGAACTAGTTTCGTCGAATTCCGAGAATGTGCCTCGGAAGGCTATTTTTAAATATAAATTTAAACAATATATTTTTAAAACTGAACAAATCACCTTTAAATTCAATTTTAAAACTTTTATTACCTTCAGTACTATCAATATAAATTTTATGATCTTTCATATTATTTTTAACAAGCTTAAAACTCAATATTTTACCCAATTCCCAATTGTTAAATTCAATGATTTAATTATCAAATAAATAGTTATATTTGGAATTCAAGTTGAAATTAACCTTTTAAATATTTAAAATCAATTAAATATTCTAATTTCAAATATCCAAAAAGTGCGGGTTGTTACATTCCTCCCACCTTATAAGAATTACGTCCCTGAAATTGCTAGTTAAGAAGAATAGCCCACAACCCGTTAAGTATTTTCCCAAAGCCATATAGTTGTTAACAACTCCCCAAAACAATCTTTTTATTAAAGACACACTACCACTCTTCCTAACTTTGCAGACTCATCCATCTGTTCCAAATAATATTACTTACTCAACCATTCAAATTGTAATTTAAACCCAAATTTTAAATTATCGAAATTTCTTTAAAATTTTTGTAACTCCTTAAATTTTCTAAAAATTTCGCCAGTGTCCCCTTTGCTCGGCTAGCTCGGAACAACTACAAAACTGCCTTTACGGCCCCTAAATTTTCAAAGAAAACAGAAGCCAAGTGGCTAAATTAAAAAATCATCAAATTTCGTATGGCAATTTTAAATACATACCTTTTTGTCGGGAAATTCAAATTTATCTTCTGAAATCAAAAACACCTATTTTCTTTTGCTTTTAAATACCTATATCCTACATAGCAATAATATCCAATCACAAAATCCGAAATTATTTTACTCATTTCTTTACAAAATTTTCAGTATTTCTTGAATTTAGCCCGTACGATGTACATATATCATTTGTACGCAATATCAAATCCGATCACTCACTTGATCACACAATTTCACTTCCAAACTAGTATCGTCCACCCGACTTCCTAGTGCGGACTCAGATCTGGTTTCTTGATCAGAAACTGTCATTCTCCTTGCATAGCTATATACTACGATGGAGAATTTCAGGATCAATCAAAAATCCATATCCAAGGTTCGCCGTCGAAAATTGAGCGAAATATCCAAACTCCGTAACCATCCGATATTTTCAACCATTCGCATCCATACATGTCCGATTTGAATTGCTCAAAATACCAGATTGTTAACTTATATTTGGAAAAACTCATCATATACAGTAAATAAATAAATCACAGAATCACAGATACAGAGTAATATAACAATAATGCAGCGGAAACAAGAGAATAGTAGTTCATGACGCTACTATATATATATATCAGAGTTAAATAAGATACAATAGAAGTTTCAAATACAATAGTCAAATACCAGATCGTAATACATCACTAGAATCAACTAAATATCTGAAAGCTAGATAGATAGCTGGATCTCCAAGCGAACCTCCAACTCCAAAGGTGAGTCTTAAAAGCTGTATCACTCAGTCTGACCCGAGCGTAAAGCAAAATACAAAACACTCGAGTCAGGATTAATATTCTTATATCAATAAATCCAACTCAAGTGAAATAATAACTGAAATGCAAGTAACTCAAAGGATGTTTTGGATAACCATCCTCTAAGGATCCGTTAAACTACTATGTAGTAATATACGCTATTATAATAATGTCTAAAGTAAAGTACAATATATTTAAAAATAGCATTAAGGAGTTACCCAATATCCCCTTAACACATTTTATATATTCCCATAGTTTATACAGTATCGTAATCTCCCCCGTACTAGGCGTCATCATAGGGAACTCCATAGGTATGTTACAATACAAAATCGTACAAGGCGCGCTAAGGTAGGTGATACGGCACAACTAGGCAATGCAAGGGTAGATATACCAATTACGCTTTTGGACCGGTGGTAACGCGTAGCATCCACTACTTCCCACCTCGAGCCACACTCCTAAAAATCAAAGGTGCACCCAATCAATCACAAAATAGTAGAATGGTATCAAAGAAGTGTGTCCGATCAGAGGAGCTACCTCATTAGCCTGTCAAACGCTCCTGTTTTAGCCACCTTATGCCAACTCACAGGAGTTGGGTCCATGTATATACCTCAATAGGATGTTGCCACCATCCTACTTCATTCTGGAATCTTCACCGCGTATACGATTGTTAAAGTGGTTTTCGAAGTTGGCAGAGAGTATGACAACTTCCGATCTCGGTCTCTTTAACAACCAAACGTTATTATAACACCGCGGTCATTTCAAAATAGTTTATACTTCAAAACAAAAATACCATTACCATTTCTCAAACCATTTCAAAATATGATATCCTTTCCATTTCAAAACCAAATACGATATCGTTTCCATTCCAAACATATCCTTTTCCAAAATCATAGCATTTTTCAAAGTTATAACACCTTCGAAAACTAAACATTTGAAATCAAAACACTTTCGAAACATAATACTTGAAATCATAATACTTCCCACTTAAACGATATAAATATTAAAATAGTATATATAATAAAATTGTTTTCCTCAAATTTCACAAATTAATTTCAAATCAACTTGAATTCCAAAATTCAAATTTAATCAGATCTCAAATCATTAATCCCAATTTAGCTTCTAAATAAAACATTCAAAATTATATCGATTTCAAATACAGATTTGAACCACAGATTTCAAAATATATATTTCAAAGCTTTAAATATTCTATAAATTCAAAACTAAATTTGATAACTTCATATATATATATATATATATATATATATCAAATTCAATTTACTATTATTTAATTTTGAAATATTTACTTAATAAATCCAATATCCTTTAAATAAAACTTTTAAACTTTAAATAACTGAATATTCCTTCAATTTATTTAAACTTGATATATTCATTTAAAGCACCTTAAATCAAAATCAAGTTATAAAATCATGTCCTTTAAAATCTCAAATTTAATAAATTTCAAATCAAACTTATTTGTGTTTAATAATTAAGTAAATTCAATTTCAAATCAAATTCAAATTTATCTTCCAACCTTAATTTATTTAAATCATTATAAACTCTATATTAAAATATAATTTAAATACTTACTTATCCATATTATATTTTAATAAGATCAACTTTTTTATTAAACTTATTTTATATCAAACAAATTCATACATGGTTTACATCCAGAATTTAAATATACATATAAAATAGCATTTATATAATATCTAGAATCAATATATATTTATATAAAAACCATATATATTTTCCAAAAACCATAGAAATCATTTTTAAAATATTTATATATATAAACACTACAAGAAAAATACCTTTTTATAGCGTTTAAAAAACGCTGTAAAAGGATACGATGATGTTTTTATAAACGCTGTATATCAACAAGTTGTAATATGTCAGGGTCTACAATAGCAACCTCAGAATCGCTATAAAAAACATGCTATAAATGACGTTACTTATAGCGTTTCTGAATTGCTATTAAATGGACGATTCAGGATGTACAAGTACCTTTCTATAGCGTTTTGGTGCTTGCTATAGAACTTTTACGCAGAGTTATGGTTTATGATGCTAATATTTATGACGTCATTTATTTGCTATTTATAGCAATTGTAAACGCTGTAGATATATCATTACCTGATTATTATAGCAATTATAAATGCTATAGAAATATCATTGCCTGATTATTATAGCAACTATAAATGCTGTAAAAAGACTATAGGATGTTTACTTTAGTCTTTCATAGCATTATTTGCTTGCCATGAAAACTGTTTAATCGTTGCAGAATATTTTTACTGCACTAGCATAACGCTATAATATGTATAGCCATGATTTTTTTTTTCCTAGCATTAGTATAAAAAGGATGTAATATACGGTATTTCACACAGTATTAACAATTAAGCATAAAAAAATATATGAATAAAAGTATTTCTTGCACAATATTAAGCATATAAATATTAGTAACAATTCATACAATCGTAGCTAACCAAAACAGTACATAATAAAAGTAACAATCCATACAAACATAGTTAACCGAAACGATACATAGTAAAACTAAAGATGTAAGAACATCGACATAAAATACATTTGAAGGAGAATGAGTGCGGCAACATATTTTTTCATGCCTTCCACCATAGCGTAAACCCAGAGCATCATACACCACCTGTCAAAAAGCACATACGTCTATTAGTCACAAAAAGTAAACATAAATTATCATGAGTACCAAATATGGAAGAAAATATGTGCGGCAAACAAAGAAAATACTCAAAATTAACAGCTAAATCAAAAGGTGAATCAAAACCCCAGGATTTTAATATCTGGTTTTGAAACTGAACCTGTTGTGCTAGAGGATAATGTATCATACTTAACTCGTTGTGCCATGACCTTTAGTTTCATAAACTGCAGAAGATCAAAATGTAGTTCGTAAACTGCATACCTATTCTTACACACTTGTTAAAATGAACAACATGTACAACCTAGAAGCTACTCCTTTTATTTTTGATATTGACCGCTCACAACACTTGCTTTTTCATTATTTCATTTCTGCCTATATATACATCATAAACCTTCTTCCCTTTTTTGTTCACTTTCGTTTTGGTAGTTTCTTCCTTTAATTCTTTGTCAATCTCATCCCCTTATCGTTTTTATGCAGTGTGATTGTAAGGTCCTAACAATACCAAAGTAAACAAAACGATGGTTACTGAAGTAGTGCATTGGAGAATGAGTGAAGCTGCCAGCATGATCTAACTTTATTTATTGACATTAACATTAAGCATACAATGTTGCTTTATTATCAAATAATATAGTCATGGTATTGGTGTAGTTATGTCAAAATTTGCTAGGTCATTCTTGGCAGCTTTACTTCTTCCTTCCAATAAGCACATATGCCGCAAAAATGTCTTTAAATCGCACTGGTTATACTAATATCATACTTGGTCGGGTCAGCCATCCATGAAGTGAAAAGCAACAGCGTGAGTACATATATTTTTTTCTCCTTTGTTTATTTAAATATGCTTGCCATGGATAATTTAGTCTGAAGCTAAAATTTGCTGAAACAGTTATGTACATATTCATTTTGAACAGTAAACCATTAGTAAGAGAGTCTCAATAAAGGTACAGTAGTGTATGCCTGCAGGAGTGTGTTGGCTAATGTATTTAATGCTAACATATACATGAAACATGAAGCATGCATACCATTTCGCAAAACAGTAACGATATTATGCGCAGGCTTTATATTGATGGTACAGGGTAACAGGAACCAAGATAATGCGAAGAAGAGTTTGAACAAATAACAAATGCGTTGGACTAAGCTATGCGTTGGGCAGAAACCAATATTGAACAAATAAAAGCAATCTGAGATATTAATGAGCTTAAACGAAGCAACTATGCAAAGAGTCTGAATGAAAATGTTGCAACTTTAAACCAATCGTTTCCAGAGAAACGAATAAATGGACCTGCAATATTCTTTTTTATTTTACAAATGATGCTATATAAATAAGGCTATTGATATCATGGAATAACAAATGATACCAAAAAGTAAGAGTATATAGATTCTTATTTTGTTACTGACACGTATGTATCGTAATGATCAATCTGGATGATATCTTCTTTCATGGTTCATTTCTTTTCTTTTCAACTTCACTTTTTTCGTACTCACTTCACGATGGATTTTATGTGTTTATGAATGAACTGAATCAAATTAATGCGTGCTCATAGATTTGTTCAACCAAGGATGACTTGGTGAATGTTATTCTTTTGCTGCTTGTATTTTTTCTTATACAAGTTGTCTATTAAATAGGACACATATCAACTCCATGTTGTACGTAATATTACAGTTAACATAATTTATATATCTACATATAAAAGCATAAGGCCCTCTAGGAAGTATGAAAATTAATTAGGTATCGAGTCACACCTCGTTGCTAATACATACGTCCATATATGAAACAGGTTTAGATCAATATCGTTTTCTTTTATTCAGTTTGGCAGAGGATGGACACCAGTTTGAATGGGCAAATGCAAGTTACCCATGTGACCTACTGAGAAGATCAATTTATTTATATTTGATTAACATGCAAACGCACATGCCTAAAAGAATTTGTAAAATATATAATAATTTAATAATTACATTAGAATAAGGAGGTCATTTAGGCCTACTGAATAATACAACATGCTACGTTTAGCTAACCCCCATATTCTACCCAAAAAATGATGTATAATGACTGGGCTCCATTTCACACAGTAAGACTGTTTCACACAATAAGGCTGTTATCATTTATCACACAGTAAGACTGTTGGCTCATTTATCAGTTATCATTTCACACAGAAATATACTTATCATTTATCATTTCAAACAACAATTTTTTGTTTGGATAGGTATTAAGGCTAAGGCTGTTAGCTATTATTGACTTGAACCAATCTGTTAAATACCAATCTGTTAAATACTCCAGTTGAATCAATATGTTAAGATTCCAGTGCACTTTCTGATTCTAGCCTTATGAAGAACACAACAAAGATGCCAAGAAAAAGAAAAAATAGTGTCATATCTAAACAAAATTTGAATTATACTTACTAGAAGTTGATTCCATTATAACATTAGCAGTAGGTCAAGCTATCGTAGTACCAAAAGCATCTTCAGTGACTTCTAAATCGGATGTTAATGTTCTCCATAGATGAGCTTTTGGAATTTTTACAACATCTACCCAAACTTTAATTGCATTTCTTCCCAATGGAACACAATGAACCATTGCAGTTGGATCGGACGAAGACACACGTCCTAATGCAACCATTTCTCTCTTTCCCGATCAATCGATCGGCTTGCATTTATCATTTGCAATATAATTTGAACTCTATCAGTTAAACAAATAGGTTATATTATTACGATGAAAAAAATAATACAGTGTTAATTAGGCCTGTCAATGAATACCCGAAATATCCGAAATCCGTCCGCATCCGTATCCGAAAACATGGAAAATATCCGATATCCGAAAAGCGGATGCGGATATCCGAAACATATTTCGGATACGGATACGGATATGGCTGTATCCGTATCCGATAAATATCCGTCCGGTTTGAAATTAAATATTTATATATTAATATATTATTTTATATTCATAAATTTAATACAAATACACTAATTTATTGTACGGATTTTGTGTGATTGGATTACCTATTGTTGATTTGATGTAATTTATGTATTACAAGTTTTTTTCACCTTTTTTTCAGTCAAAAAAAATGAAATACGCATTATATTGATTAATTTTCGGATATTTTCGGATACGGATACGGATATTTTCGGATATCCGAAAATATCCGTATTCGCTAAGCCGGATACGGATATTTTCGGATATCCGAAAATATTAGCGGATACGGATACGGATAATATTCAACGGATATTCGCGGATATCGAATACGGATTTTCATTTTCGGATACGGATACGGATACAGCACTATCCGTATCCGACTGCATCCGTTTACAGGCCTAGTGTTAATTATAAGTAAGTTTACCTTTTCGACAACTACGACATTACTCGTATGATTATCCGATAATGCAGTGTTAACCGTTTCAATAACTACTTTTGATTCAGGCCATGCGACTTTGATGCTAATGGCATCTCCAACTCGTGTCAAACCTTTAGTGTGCCTCCATAGAAGAACATCTTCAACTTTTGGCTTATCTATCCAAACTACAACGACACCCGGTCCAAGAGGGAGATCATTAACAAGTTATTTTGGATCACTCGAATGTAGTCGTCCTTCTGCAACTAATTCTTCAGTCCCACTCCAATCAATTAATTTGCACTTATGATCTACTTTTACTCTATACAAAAAGAACATGTTGATTTTTATTTTTAAACATTCAAAATGTCAAATTAATAAGTATAAAGATCAAAGATTACCACATTATCTTCTTTTCCAAAGTTATCGAAGTTGTGCAAAACAACTCTACTAGCTGGCCACGCTACTATCTCACCTTCAACTTGTCCAATGCGTGTCAAATAAAATGAAGGTCTCCACAAGAAAGCATCTGGTTTTCTCACGGTGTCTATTATAATTTTTATGGCATCGGACCCTAAAGGGATTTGTTGGACAAGCTCCTTTGGATCACTTGACACAATTCTTCCTTCCGCAACAATTTCATCTGTCTCACTCCAATCCAATATATGATATGTGTCATATTTTTTACCATGTTTGTTCTACAATTAACCAAAAAAAAATTATATTAATAATTAAATTAAATATCAAATATAATGATATCGCTCTAGTACTATAAATAACTTTTACCACTTGAGATACATTCGCTTCATCCAAGTTTTTTTCTCTCTGTCAAACAAATAATAAAAGCAAATTTTAGGCAAGGTGCTTGTAACACTTTCATAACATTAGAGTAATAATTTACTTAGTAGTATCACTGCATCCTGTTTTATGACATTTAAAAGAAGCAATTTAGTTATATTCATTTTTGTGCTATTTTATCTTCAATAGTCAAGTCATTCATGAGCAAACTAAAATAAGATTGTATTTTCTTATGTCTCAGCTTCGTAGCTTGATTCTACCGGCATTTTCTACCATAGATCATTTTGGCTCTCAATCTCCTCCTTCCAATCACAACTCACGGTACAAAGATAACAAGTTTGGGTTGTTATAATTCTATGTTATTATGCACAGCAAAGCACTAAGATCCAAATAAACATAAGATTGAGAATGATGCATAGCATGGTAGAAAAAATGAAAAAAAAAATTACTAAAGATAATTTTACCACTAAGTATTAAAAGGTGTTGTGAACTTTGATTTTAAATGTTTGGTTATTGCACAAATATATCAACTGCATCAATGTAAGACCGATTTTTATATGTTTTCCAATAAAAACAGGTTCCTTCACGGTTTTCTCACCATAAAGCAAAACAAATGAAGCCTATTTTGATCTTTAAAAAATGTTCCTATACAAACTGTAGTTATATTATTTGTTGTTGTGCATTTTAATCACTGGGCCTTCTGATACTCATATGTGTTGCTTCCTCAAGTTCTTGCTTCATTAATCTACTTACCGTGTGGCTATGATTTTGTATTTCTTTAATCAAATTTCAACAATCAATCTACTAACATCTATTCTTTTTACTACACTGGCAAAGCCCAACAGATTTCGAGTCTGTCTCCCTAACCACTCGGACATATCGACTTCGACTTCGTTGTTTAATAGCAAATCTGATTTACATGTAGCATTATCTGATTGATTTGTTATAGCAAATCATGATAATAGCAAATCAGGTACGAGATATTATCATGTAGACACTAACATGATTTACATGTAGCATTATCTGATTGATTTGTTAATAGCAAATCAGATACAATCTATTACTTGTTAGCAACTAGTGAATCAGGTACGAGTTATTTGACTGTGTGATCAAATAGCATTATCTGGTTGTGAGCTACATGTAAATTTTTGCGTGAATTTTCCATAGCAATGTAGCATTTCTTTCCATGCGCTTGTCTGAACTTTATAAATCTTCCAAATGCATACTACCATAATATAAAAGATATTAAGTTACATTTATAATTACACATATTACGACAATAAAAAAGAAAACAATATGTGCTTACTCTAAAAATGGCTCGGTTATAGACATTTTCATTAGCACGGCAAGTTGAGCAGCTTCCTTCTCATGAGTTGTCAATGTAATTGTCTTGTATGTTGATATCGACGTCCTTCGAGTATTGCATCATCATTCTCATAATCTCTGTTTCTACCCTCTTTCTCCTCAAATTATGATGACTTCTTTAGAAATTTGCCAAAAAATCTTATGGATTCTTCTACGAGGTAGTTTTCTGCAATGCATCCTTCAGGACGTGTATAGTTCCTAACCTAATCTTTAAGCGTTTTCATATACCTTTCAAAGGGGTACATCCAACGAAAATGAACTGGTCCACATAATCGAACTTCTTTTTCAAGATGAATTGTTAGATGTATCATTATGTCGAAAAATGAAGGTGGAAAATATCTTTCGAGATTATATAAAATTGTAGCGATTCCATCAGCATTTGTTGCAGCTTCTCTCTATCAAGAACACGCTGACATAGTTTATTAAAAAATAAACACAAACGAGTTATTACTTTCCTTGGCTTTTTTGGAAGCAATCCTCACATTGCAACCGATAACATTTGTTGCATTAAAACATGGTAATCATGCGACTTCAATCCACTAACTTTGCAATCCTCCAACGACACACATCTTTTGAAATTTGAGCAATAACCATTAGGTCCCTTGAAGTCAAACAAACTTTTGCAAAATATTCCTTTTTCAGAACTAGACATAGTATATGGAGTCGGTGGAAGATATGTTTTCTTCCCACAAGGTTGTGCATATAGAGCAAATTGGATTCCCCAACCCTCTAAATCCTTTCTAGAATTAATACCATCTTTCGATTTGCTATCATGCAATGTTGTGCTGAGTAAACTTTCGCCCACGTTTTTCTCAACATGCATCACGTCTAAATTGTGGCGTAGTGAAAGTTCCTATAAACATCAACAATATGACCGCTTTAACATTACATAATTTTATAATTAGATTATTGTGAATAAAATATAATTTGAACGCTAACCTCCCAATATGGTAAGTCAAAGAAAATCGATTTTTTCCACCTTGATGGCTCTATTTTTGCAGGACTGTTTTCATCTTCTTTGTTGTGAGTACACTTCCTCTTCCTACACGTAACCTTTGTAATTTGCTTCTTATTTAACTTCTTTTTATTCTTTCTCTTCTTGTCTGTTTTTATTTCTTTATTTTTAGCTTTTCCAAAATCATTTGGAAAATCTTTCAAAATAACAGAAATATCTCTACCTGTAAGAATCCTGGGTTTGCTACCTTCCTCCACGGTGTTATCAAACCAAGCCTCTTGTTTTCTTTGTGGATCTGACAGAGGTAAGAATCTTCTATGTCCCATATAGACATTTTTCCGACTATGATTTAGCCATCGATGATGAGTATTTACGCCACATAATGGACAACCTTTTTTTCCTTTTACACAACATCCAGCAAGATTTCCATAAGCTGGAAAATCGTTTATAGTCCATAACAAGATTGCTTTTAAGTTAAAAAGTGTCTTGCTAAATGCATCATAAATCTCCACTCCGTTACTCCATAAATGCTGCAAATTTTCTATCAAAGGAGCTAAATATACATCAATATCATTCCCAGGTTGCTTTGGACTAGGAATCAATAATGTTAACATATATTTTCCTTCTTCATACACAATATAGGCGAAAAATTATATGTCACAAGCATCACTGGCCAGCAACTATACTTGGTACCCTTAATGTCAAATGGGGTAAAATCATCGGTAGCAAGACCAAGTCGAAGGTTACGTGGATCACTTGAAAATGATACCCATTTATCATCCACCATGGTCCATGTCAAAGAATCCACAGGATGACACATTTTATTGTCATTACTTTTATTACTAAAATGCCATCTTAAATCTTCTGCCGTCTGTGGGGACCTAAACATTCTTCTGAATCTTGGAATAATTGGAAAATATGTCAACACTTTGACCGGAATACCTTGCATTATCTCTTTCGTCCACTCATTTATCTTCCATCTCGAAGAACCGCATTTCGAACAGTTATTCAAATCATTGTACTCTTTCCTAAAAAGACAACAATCATTCTTGCATGCATGAATCTTCTCGAATCCCATGTCAAATACTTTGAGGAACTTCTTTAGTTCATATAAAGTTTTCGGAAGGACGTTATTTTTGGGTAATAAAATTTGTTGCACATTTAGGAGCTTATCAAGACCAGTATCAGATAATCCAGTTTCGCATTTAAGGTTGTACAATGCAGTGATCGCAGATAATTTTGCTTGATCTACGCAACCAGGGTACAGTGGAGTTTTTGCATCTTCCAAATTTTTAAGAAAATCATCCATTCGCTTTTGTGCATCATCATTATTTTTATCATCGGAGAAAAAAGTTTGGTTGACAAACGATTCATCTTCAAAGTGAACAGCTTGAAGTAATTCATACATGTCATCCACCTCCACCTTTTCAGTTATATTCATTTGCTCACCATGACTGTGCCACTTACTGCACTTGTATAAAGGATCCATTCCTCTTATACTCAAATGCTTGACAACAGTATCACCATTTTGATGAGTGAGATTTCGACAATCTAAGCAAGGACATAATTTTTTTTCCAGGTTTCCTAAGTTTTTCTTTGCGGCATGCACAAAATTCCATGCTCCTTGCTCGTACTCGCTACTAGTTGTAGGCTAAAATTAAAAACAAAGTTATCGGCATAAAAAATCAAGTTATTATTTTAATTTCCAAGTTAAATTTTAAGCTAAATATTGTATTATTACCTGTGTAAATGCACCCAATCCTTTTCCATCGCAAATTATCTGCAAATTATGTATAGGCTCCCTTGAATTCACTATCCACAAATTATGTATAGGCTCCCTACAATCCAGATTTGATATTACTACCTGTTTGCTTTTACTGCATTGCATATATGGATGGGTGATTTATGGTAGGCTATTGAAAATAGAGAAGAGTTGCCTACATTGCTTGGTATTCATGTGTAGACAAATTTGATTCTCATCAAGTTATAAAAACATCCTACTATCAATATTCAGTTAGTACCATTTGTTAATAACACATGAGATGAAACTAGGACATCAAGTGAAACATCCTGCTAAGATAACTTGCCTCCACCATATATATGAACATTTTAGCAGCTACAATGGTTTCAACAAACAAAAGAGTTATCATTTTCTTGTATAACGCATTTAATTTTTGAATATGGAACTTCCTCTTTTCTAATAAAGCTGTACTGAAATTTTCGATTAATGCTAGTAAAAATAGGTTCAAAATATGCTTCTTATATGTTTTCTAATTAACACTTTGCTAAGGGATTACACTGTCTTCTCTTAAGCCTTCAATGTTCCTTAAGCTTGAGCACATCTAATTGTTGTAGTACTTAAGTCTAACTTATATTCTGTTCCATAGATTTTGAGAAAGCTAAGAACCTATTACAGGAGAGTGCATAAGAAGTTTTACATGACGCAAGTAATAGATTCAATTTTTTAGTATCGCTTATAATTTTGTTCTCCCACTGTTAATGCTTTGAAATTTTTGTATCGTGTTAATATTTTACTGAATAATTCGATTTCATTATTTAACTGAACTGTGCGTTGTGATGTTACCAGTCTGGGATTATTAATTATGTATTATGGGTGACATGTAAAAATATTCCATGAGAACTAATAAATATTTAGAAAACTAATCAATTTAATTTGTTTTTCCAGTGATATATACTAAGAAACAAGCCAGTACTAAGAAACTTACATTATGCTTATGTCTATTTATTAATAGACATAGATTCATTCTTTTGATATTACTCTTTATAGCTGGTTGAATTTATAAAGTTGCATGAATTTTTTTTTCAAGATTTAATCCATTGGGTCGATAGGTTTGCATTCAAAACTTGGTTCTAATGTATCAAATGATGGTTGGTTTTAACTCTTCTACTATTATATAGTATATGAAAAATTACAGATATACGCAATGACATATCATATCTACTATAGAATTGGACCTTTTGAAAAGTTTGAATGTTCAAGAAAGAATTTACTCTACACATAATTTTATTCTAAAGTTAAATGTAACACATATGTAGCTGCAACCCGTGTGCGTAGCACGAGTTCGCAGTAGTGTATTAAATTATTTAATGTATGTAGTTAGTTTAGGTAAAACTTAATGTAATAAAATAGAATAATTTTATTTAAAACGTGAGTACTTATAATATAATTTCCTGTATTAGGGACAATGGCAATAATTTCAGCTTCGAGATCCATGGTACTACCTATATGCCAACCCCTTCCAAATCGACTATGCTTCAAAAATGGTTTAAAAAGATGACCAAGAACAAAATCATTCAAATTTAAAAAGGGTTGAAAGCAATATAAGGAATATGCTGTCGAATATGGTAAATATAGAGATGTTAAATGCTTAAATAGGTTTTGATTAGTTACATTGTTGTTGCATCATTTGGTTTCGCCACGATTCTTTTTAATGTTAAATGTAATGGAACAAGATACGGATAACAGGACTCCCAAAAAACGATATGAGGTTGAGGTGCACTTCATATCCAAAATTATGCAATTCACATAATTTATATTTGAAGAATGTACCTCATGTATATTCAGAGTGTACTTCATATTTAGCTTATACATGTTTGAAGTGTACTTCATATTCTCAATAATTATTTACCTTTACTTTCAGGTCCAACCACTATTTTGGAGTTGTTTTATTATTATTTCAAGTATATACCACAAGTGAAGTCGACTCATAGTACAAGGGTATCGACTTTTTCTCTACCATTAGTTGATTTGGATTCGAAGATCACGACATCGATCTACTTATAGAGATCATGGACCAAATAGGAAAAAGGGCACCTACTGGTGCAAGACTTCTTAAATGGAACAGAATCGTGTAAGATAATTAACCTTGATGTTTTCCTTCTACAAAATGATTACCAATAACCCCTAA